>OY744515.1:92461019-92606019 GCA_963556195.1 Sepiola atlantica
GAGCTATGTAACACAATAAAGAAGTCATAAAAAACCGAGGTGTATTTTGAGGCCAAAGAAATCGTTCCACAAAAAAAAAAAAAAAAAAAAAAAAAAAAAGGCATCAAATTGTTAACACGTTGGAACAAGTGTATCACCCTATGTTGATGAATAAAGCCAAATTTTGCCTAAACATTGTCTTATTAATTAGGCCCATGACTTATTGATTGATGTGTTAGAATGCCACTAAACTTTGTCTAGAATCCATATTCCAATTTTTGTCAAAATTTTAAAGCTTAAAGGGTCTTAAGAAATTGGTGTCTAATGACTACAGATTCAATTTAATGTAAATCTGAAATATTTGAATTTACAAATGGGAGGTTGTGTCCGTATTATGCCCCCTAAAAACCCTTAAAATTGGGGAAGATTTGCCCTCCCCCTTGCATAAAACTAAATATAGCCCACATTACCCCCCTTATGCCGAGCAGCTGTGTTCCAAAATTCATAATGATCGGTTAATTAGTTTAGGAGTGAATCCTATATATACAAATAGATAAACATACACATGTAATTTGATATCAACTAGTTGCACCTACCCGGCGTCTTTCATTTTTTGTTTTCATTTCTTTTAAACTATGTCCTTTTACCAAATTATTATTTTTGGGGGTGCTTATTCAGATTAGGACCTGAGCTAAATAGGATTTTGGGTACTTATGCAATTTAAGGACCGGGCTGAAATAATAACGTTATAATTTAGAAACACATTCTTAACAAGAGGAGGTGAAGAGTTGATGAACTATTCTGTACTTTCACCTAACAATTTAATAAACAAAAGATACCGTAAAAATTGAATTTAACTTGAAAATCCTATAAAAAAAATTTAAAAAATAGCCCGGTAAACTGCAGAAGCACCGAATTTTTGAAAGTTAAATTTAATTACGATATAGTTTATTAATTCAATTATTAATTGAATCAAATTGTTATAAAATTTAATTCATAAGATTATTTGATATAAATAGCTCACAATTTTTTTTTTTTTACTACTTCTCTAGATTAGGACCCAAGTTAAGCCTAACGACACCAGGTCGATTTTAGCTTGGGTCCTAATCTGGAGAAGCACCAACTTTTTAAACATTAAAAAAAAAAAAAATCTTAAACGCAAATAGGTCACAGATGAGTAGGTAAACTAAAATAAATGTTTGACTAATTTCCCAACTGTGTTTATGTCGTCAATAGTAACGTTTACCAAAGATTAAAATGGCTGGCTTGTTTAAAAAACCGAAATGCATTATGATTGATTTAATTTCGTAATTAACGTATTTTTTTTTTTAATTAGGGCTTTTTAAATTGTTTTATTGCATTTTTTAAAAATATTTCAACAATCAAAATTACATTTTTCAAGTGTGCAAGTCACGTAGTTGCGAAAAAAAAAAAAAAAAAGTATTTTTTATTAATATAAAGAATTCGAGAATTGTTTTGTTCATTAAATCATGTTTATTGTCTTTGCGAAAACATCAGGTTAATTTTCAAGAGGAAATTAAAAATGCCATTCCGTATTTAAAGAAACGAAGGGAGAGAACAAGTATTTTTTTTTAAAAATAATTATCAAATTTGTAAAATAAATATTTCTATTGAAGAAATAACATTTTGTCATAAAATACAAGACATAAATTCGTGGTTTTCAGTTCAAAATGGCGAAGAAAGCTGAAAAATAGTTTAAACTTTCTTAAACAGAAAGAAACAAAATGTCTTAGTAATTAGAAACATAAGATATTTTTTATGTATAATAATTATTTAATATTTATCGGGAATAATTGTTTAATAAAACAAAAATAAATCACTTTTTGTTATATCATCTGGAAAAAACAAGAGGCGTATTCGGCACTTTTTCGTAATGTTCAACCACTCGTTTTTCAACTTTTTTACAAATAATTTTTTTAATTTTTTCATATATACACTTACCTATCGTGTCGCTACAGAATTCCATGCTTTTTGGAATTTAAAAAAAAAAATTGATTTTAGAAGGGGGGATCAGTTTCCTATATAAATTTAACGTAAAATGATCCCCCACTTTTTGACCATGTTGCATGTTTTGTTTTATTTCACATTTTTTACGGACCAAATTTTTTTTCTTTTTTCTGTGTACAATTATCTATCATGTCGCTAGAGAATTTCCGGTTGTCTGGAAATTTTGGGAAAAAAAATTTGTGATGGTCAAAAAGTGGGGGATCATTTTACGTTAAAATTATATAGGAAACCGATCCCCCTTCTAAAATCAAAAATATTCGGAAAAATGTGTTAAAAATCAAAATTCTTAGAAAATAATTCCCAAAAGACACGGAATTCTCTAGCGACATGAAAGGTAATTGTACAGGGAAAAATATTTAAAAATTTGGTCAGAAAAAAAGTTGAGAAAAACGGATGGTGGAAAATAACGAAAAAGCGCCGCGTATTCCAGTCCTTTATTATTTTTTTAAAATCCCTAAAATATTACACGGACATACAAAAAATATAAACTACCAAAACTAGCAGAAATTAATTTAAAAACATTTTAATATGAAAACACACAAAAAGACAACATAGGAAATAAAGGGAGATGTAAAAAAGAGAAGCGAAAAAAGACATTACAAAAAATAACCACTTACATCCTCGACCTGGCCAGAAGTTCGATCTTTCCAACAAAAGTGCATAAGGGAGTCGTCCGCCTGATAAATATACACCAAACCCTTTCTTTTGTCAGGATGCACCATTCTATCCTTAAGATTCATTCGTCCTGCACGAAATTCCACTAAGTTCTTAGTCTGGGAACGACTCCCCGACGATCCAAATAAAGCTCCAGACGCCATGATGATGAGTTTGCAAATGAAATTGGATTATTTTTTTATTTTTTTATTCACTGATAATAATCAAGGGAGATAATCGGAAATCAAGGGGAGATAACCGAGCGAAATATTAGAAAAAATAAGAAAAAATAGATACCTAACCTAACACAAGTAATATCTCACCTTCTCCTCATCAATAGTGGATGTGATAGGTTTAATATGGGAAATGAAGTTCCCCAAAAGGGAGGGGGTTACTTTTAATGGTGGCAAAAGTTGCTGTGAACGGTATTTTTCTGTTGGGGGCACTTCAGGGGACCAGCAATAAACCAATCCCCCTTTCCGCAGGAGGGGGTAATGGCTGGGAGAATGACCTCCTGAGACCGAACAGGACTATACTTCACTCTGATATATGTCCGAGGACTCAGTAAGCCAGCCTCTCCAGGCATTACTTCCTCCTTGTGCAGGAAGGATGGTGTTATTGCCTGTTGCCTGAGGCGCCCTCTTTCGTGAGGGAATGCAACGGGACCAACTAGGTTGTTTTTGCTCCTCATCCAGAGTAGCCCTCTTGGGAGGGAGCTGAATGTCTCACATTAAACTGAATTCTTATCACATCATGTGCTATATGCATGAAAACGTGAAAAAGATACTAGCTTGTTTCAGCTACTTTCTTTCTTTCTCCTTTCATTTGGCTTACTCCTTCTTTCCTTTCCACCTTTTCCTTTTTCTGTATCATTACACAAACCACCTTAATATTTAGGTGAGGGGAGCAGGTAAATAAATAACCACCACGGGTTAGGATTAGCATGTAGTATCTGTTTTGTTCGGTTCTCAGGAGCCATCCTCCCAGGCATTACCTTCCTCGAAAGGAAGGGGTACTAATTTAATGCCTGTCACCTGCGACGCCCTCACCAGGAAATGCCGATAGGTAATTTTAATAGATAACTGGGCCACTCACTGAAAATATTAAATCAATAAATAAATGAATCCCTTTTTTAATTTATTTAAAATCTGTTTAACAAAATAGTTTTGGACCACTTTTCAATCTTTTGTAATTTTGCATATTCTTCCTATTAATGTTTTTTTTATTTTTTAATTACTGCCCTATATTATATTATCACGGTTACCTGGCTTTGGTTTCGGGAGTAGTACATGAAAAAAAAATGAGGGATTCATGTATTTATCATGTTAGAAAAGTTAAAAAGAGATGGGGTACCTACTAATTAATGTTTTATTTGTGGTGGATGGGGTTAGGTTGTATTGGGATTTGAAGGGGTGATGTAGTTGTGAAATATATCCGGGGGGTGTTATGTTGTACATAACAAAATGTATAACTTTGGAAAGGTCTTGGGGAGGGTGGCTTAAAATGTTGTTTTTTTTAATTTTATTTTTATTTATTTTTTACTTATTAAATTTTATGGAGTTGATTCGTTTTTAGGGGGTGATTGATGTGTTATGTATTATTATTGTTGTCAGTCCATTGGGCGAGCAGGAATTTTCTTTTTCTTTTTCATGACACCGGTAATCTCCTACGATCTACAAACAACACCTTAAATAAAAATAAAAATATCAAGCTACAAGAGAATAAATAAATAAAACACTTAGTAGAATAAAATAAAAACCTTCTTAAAACAAAAGAAACTATAAATAATAAATAAAATAAAACTCAATTAATTCCCAACCAATAGATTTTTTCCAGAGAGACTTTCCAGGAATGCACCGGGTTTTTTTTATCGATATAACGATATTTCTCATCGTGATTTGACCTCATTCAGAATGCAGACGATTCCACTTGGCATAGAATTTTTTTTAAGAAATGTAAAAAGTTAGCCCATCTGGATGAAACCACGGTACGTTTCTGAAATATGTAACATATAGTTTTCAAATAAATTATATATATATATATATATATATATATATATATATATATATATAGTCTAAAGAAGCTTTGAGTCATTTAAAAAAAAAAATTTTTTTTAAAGAAAGTAAAATGCAGTTTAAATTCCCAGAGAAACTAACTAAATCCAAGATATTGCAGACTTAACATTCGTTGGAAACTTCATAAATAAATAAATAAATAAAATAAGTAAATAAAAAAAGGGGGAGTTAAGTATCTAACAGTGAAACAAAAACAGGAGACCTTAACTTAAGCGTCTAATATTAACACGGGGATCATCAGCTGTTTACTATGTAACTGTTTCGGAGATTTATATATATATATATATATATATATTATTTATAAATACAGATTTTAATCAGACATATGGACCGGCAGTTTCTGACAGGAAAAAGGTTGGATCCCCAAATCCCGTCTTCGTCAGCACAGTCTGAAATGGTAAATAATGAAAATTCTTCAAGGAGCATCTGTGTTCAGTTTTAACCGTTATGAAACGCTATATGCAGAACATTTTAAATGAAAAAGCGTGAAGACGCTTAATCAAGAGACATCATAACGGTTAAAACTGATGCTCCTTGAAGAATTTTCATTATTTACCATTTCAGGCTGTGCTGACAAAGACGGGATTTGGGGATCCAACCTTTTTCCTGTCAGAAACCGCCGGTCCATATGTCTGATTAAAATCTGTATTTATAAATAAAAAATATTACGCTCTTAATTTAATTTAATTGAGCACTCTGCTGGTATTTCCCATTTATTCTTTTTTGAGTATACCTTTATACTTATATATATATATATATAGTGTTGAATATAAGAGACAACTTATGTCCGGATATCCTTCGGTAGATCCTTTCAATAGTCTGAATCAGAATCTTAGTTTCGGAGGGGAATTGGCTGATGAATTCGCCATAGTTTGGATTTGTGTCCCAAGTACTTTCAGACCCATCCGGGTCCATCTTCAGGGGAATGAGGATAATCAGGTACAGAACTAAGAACTCCGAAATTAAGATCCTGATTCGAACTATTGAAAAGATCTACCAAAGGATATCTAGACATAAGTTGTCTCTTATATTCAACAATATTTGCCTGCAAGAGAAGATGTTGCATATATATATATATATATATATATATATATATATATATATATATAATTATTTATAAATAATATTTTTAAATTAACCAATATACACATGTGTTTCATGTCAACCCTGCAATCATCAGTATGGGAGGAGACAACCCATGCCAGTCACACAGTTCAAACACCAATACGAAAGTCATATTTACCATGATAATATTAAAAAAAACAATTCTTTTATATAGTTCAGATCGATTCTTATGGGAATCAAATTCCAAAGCAAAAATGAAGCTCAATATTAAAACCTTTAAATAGTTATTTCAAAGTTTGCAATAGAGCTATAAATATATAAAATGATCTTTGCCCCGAAACACATCTAAATTTTTCTTTGCTCTGAAATTGACATTAAATCAGTTTGATATAACTCTGATCTGTAATTATATATATATATATATATAAAATAAAATAAAATAAAGTAACACGGAATCACATAATCACTGGTGCAATAATTTATTTCGACCTTCCGGCATTTTAGAGCATCCAAGTGAGGTGATCATATATGGATGCTTGACAATGTTGGAAGATCGAAATAAATTATGTGATTCCGTGTTACTTTATTTTATTTTTGCTGTTTATTACATTGAGCTCTCATATCCGTATTTCCTTCTGGAATTTATTTCAATCTAACATTTCCTGTAAAGCTGGTTCTCTCCTCCTTACACACCAGTGAAATTAATAAGAAACCTTTTCTCCTCCCTCATATCTCATATCTATTCATGCACTTATGTGTGCAGTGCTGTTGCTATAGTCCCAACTAAACTCCTATTTTATTACATCCCCTATTTCCTTGTCACTCCTGCCTCTTTCCCTATAATAATTTTTTTATAAGATGTTTTTCTCCCCCTAAAAATTATCTTTGTCCATATCTTCCCCTGTGCTCTTCCTCCTCCCCTCTTGCCCTGCACATCCTCTTGCAGGATGTTTTCATTAAAAAAACCCTTTATATTATAAACCTTTTTATTGATAATATTCAACCTTTGTTTTCTAAACTTATTTTTGTTTCTATTTTATTTTTATTTTTTATGTTGTTTTTAATTCCTACTTTTATTTTTATTTATTTTTATTTTATTTTAATTTCAATTATTTCTTTTTTTATTTTTATCTTATACTTTTATTTTGTATTTTTAATTTTTATTTTCATTTCTTATTTTTTTTAAATTTTTTTATTTTGTATTTTATTAGTTTACTAGTTTATTTTATTTTTTTATCTTTTTATATTTTATTTTTATTTTATTTTTATAATGTTTATTTAATTTTATTATTATCATTATTTTTAGTTTTCTATTTTTGATTTTATATTTGTAACTTATTATTTTTATAATATTTGTCTCTGTGGCTCTTTCTGTCAATAGATGTTCCTCTACGACGAGCTTTTTAATTTTTTCTCTGACTTTCTGTAAGACGTGTTGCTAAAGGCGCTGATGAAGAGACGTTTTGGATTAGCTTTATTAATTTATAAAATAAAATAAAACTAAAATAAAGTATTTCCAAAATGTTTTGGAAACGATCGTATGCCATACTGGACTTGATGTTCTAATTCTTCGAACAATTGTAATGTTTTAATTTATTGAATGTTTTATATATATAATAATAATAATCCACAAACAATTTCGCTGTATCACAGTTCTTCAGTGTAGCTAGACAGGCAAGTTCCTCAAGCCAAGATCGAAGCTCAATCATCTAGTTGACAGTCAGTGCTTCTAAGTCACGAGCCATGAACAAGCAAAATCTCAATGTTTATATGAACACTGCCAAGAGGGCTTCATTTGTTTCACAAAGAGATTTGCATTGATGCTCATGGCAGTTGGCAATTTCACTTACCACAGTACTCAACCAAAGAAGGGGGGGGGGCATGTTCTTTTTTATTTTATTATTCTTTCATATGATCTTTCTTTTTTATATAAGTGCTTTGAGCTTTTATTGGGAGTCGCTAACTTGTTTACTGACTATGAATTGAGGCTGTAACAGTGATTAACTAGTTTCCTTTAGTGGGATAAATATTATACAGAGGTGAGTTGGTGATGTATCAGCCAATCAAGCTCCTGTGTGTAGTAATACTCGTTGCCAAACTACTTAAACCAGAGAGCAAAATCGCCTAAGCAAAAAGTCTTACGCTGTCAGCGAAGGAGGAAGCATCTCCACTCTCGACCCCGACTTTGTCATATAGCATGGGCTGTAAGACAAACTCCTTTAATATTTTTGTAACAACATGGACGTCAAACGAAAGAAAAACAAAGCCCTTTTATAAACAACAACGCAAGATATTTATTTTTTTTTACTATTGGGTGGAGGTTGGTGAAAGTTAGGACAATGTTAGAGCGAAGAAAGGAATTAAGTAAGAAAGTTCGTTTGGCTGGCGAAAGTCTTCTTAGGGCAATATATATTCAGTGAAGATAGCATTGCTCTGTGATGGAGGCAGGAGAGAGGACAAGGGACATCTTTCTTCGTTGGTTTCAGGAAACTCTCTGACTGCTGTCTGCAATTCCTAAAGTTGCTGCAGTAGTCCTTCAAGGGATGGTTGAAATTAATATGCCCTGGAAGCTGATTGGTCCTTGTATGGCAAAATCCCCTTTCCGCAATTAAATAAATGTTTGTGTTCATGACTGCTACAAATTGGGGAAATTGCTATTCTATGTTGCTATATTTTGCTCGACTCGAGTCACATTTTGCTGTAAACAATTTTATTTATCTTCCTTCCACAAGGTAAGATGTGACACAAGGTCGGGAAAGTGGTATTTGAAAAGCCAGCACCCGAGAAGGTGACCACTCTGGCCTATAAAAAATGCATTCCCCGGCAGGGTTGCCTCAGGTGATTAGCAATAAACTAAACCCTTCTCAAAGAGTGAGAAGGCAAAGCCTGGGAGGGTGGACCTCCTAGAACTGCACAGGACAAACCCACAAACCGGCGGAATCAAGACCCGAAAGCCAAAACGACACCGGTCTATAGGGTGTAGTATCCATCGGAACAGATACTACACTTTGATCTTAGCCAAGAATTTATTTAGGCTGGTGCATTCCTCGGAAACATTCATTTCTATATTAAATGAAAAATTACATCCCTCGGAATGCATCACACCTTAGGCATAACGCCCGTTGTGGAAGGGGGAAAGGTGGGGTTGGGGGTCTTTGTGACATTTAAAGCCAGAGCCCGTTGGCATTACCTGGTAGGGTCGCCTCAGGCGAGAGCAATAAACTAACCCCTTCTCAAAGGGTGAAAAGGTAAAGCCTGGGAGGGTGGACCTCGCAGAACTATGCAGGATAATCCCTTCAGACCAGCGGAATCAAGGCCCGAAGGCCAAGACAATACCGGTTTATAGGATGTAGTATTCATCGGAACAGATACTACACTTTGATCTTAGCCAAAAGGCCAAGAAGGCCATTTTGCTGTAAACAATATCACATCCGAATATCGGCAAATGCATATCATTTTCAATGCCTTCCCAGCCTTATTGACATCTGTTATAAAGGATATTAGTACTGATGCCCTCTTGGATCCACTTATCAGTATGTAAAACATGGGATCTTGCCGCAAACCTCGTTGTCTGCAGAGAAAGGGTTTCAGACCTTGGTAAATGACGAATATTTGGGAGACCATACGCCGAGCCAATTGCTGTGTCATACGGGATAGCTTTCAGAAGACGCCCCAGCTGACAGCGCCCTTCTTAAGAAGCTCTTCTTCTGTCAGCTGATGCCAAATGTTAAGGTAATTTTAGCACCATTTATAGAGACAGGCTCCATCGACCAGCTAGCATCGTTTGCAGGTAACATAATGACATTCACAAAGAAGGGCTGCCTCCTTCATTACAACTCAGTCACAGGCTGGGATCACTACTTTCTTGTCAGTAGTAACCTCTGTCACCAATCAGTCGTTTATGTGTGTGGCTATACCATGAGCCATGGAGTGAATCAACAAAAAAGTGACAAGATTGAATGTCTCAAGGTTTCAGTTGCTCAGATGTCATTTCCAGAACCATTTGTCATTGCCGCCAGACAAACAAGCCAGGACTGTGTTTTATGGCACAGCAGTATGCACTTGCGAACAGCCCTGTTTTTTTTTCAAACCAGGGAAACAAATTTTAGGAGACCTGAGCATGGAACAGTCTACACTGGCATTATCAAATAATTATCCATGTTTTGTTACAGACACGATGTCCTAAACACATTGTTTGAACGATTCAAATGATGGTTGCAGCATATGGCCTCTGAAACTTCTCACAGAGAAGCCACCAGTTCCATCAATTTCTCTGCAAGCTGTGAATCATTCATGAATCTCCACGTATGGTCAAATTTCTTGTCCCTTGCATCTGTAATTGCGAGTAGATTTCACTGAACACAAATCAGTTAAAAGCTTTCAATGAAGTGAAGCAAAAACTTATAAAGACTACTTTACTTTGACACACCTCGGAATTTCAGCTAGATTCTTCTGACCAAATATGACGCATGACATCACTGCCTAGACACATCATCACTGCTAAAATTAAAGGTGCTCAAGCATACCCCCCCACCCCCACCCCCGGAACATTCAGTACTTCAGACACTTAGTTCAGCCGTATTTATATTGGTCTCATTGGACCATAGCTGGTCAGTCAGGGATTCACATATTTCCTGACCTGTACAGATTGCTTAGTGACTGCCCATGTACGTACAACTTTACACACATATACAGGGTCAGGCAAAATGATCTGACACATTTGTAGGTCAATAAAGTAAAGAAACAAAAAAGGTGTTTTCATTTTTGAAAAGTACATATAATGCCATTTTGTTTTGTTTCTTTTTCAGTTGCTGCCATAAATATGACTGGTGAGCATCGCAATTTCATTGTGGAAACTTTTCTCAAAACAAATGAATCTGTGACTGCAACACAACGAGCGTTATATTTGCACTTCAATCTTGGTAAACATGATCCCGTACCAGCTCGAAACACGGTCTTCTTATGGGTTACCAACTTCAGAGCTACTGGATCTGCGTCGAAACGAAAATAAAAATGCAATTCCTAAAGAAATTACTGCCATTCCACATGAAATGCCTCGCCGAGTTATAGACAACTTTCAGGAACGACTTGGACACTGTGTGGACAATAATGGATCCCATTTTTAAAACATAATGGAACAAAATGGCGTTATATGTACTTTTCAACAATAAAAACACTTTCTTGTTTTTTTACTTTATTTGCCTTTTATTAAACCTACAAATGTGTCAGATCATTTTGCCTGACCCTGTATATATATATATATATATATATATATATATAGTGACGGGAGTCTGTGAACTTAACATTAGACAGGCATTGCTTAATAATTATCTCAGCCACTTTCAGGACCTTATCCATCAACTTTCTCACAGCTTCCTGTACTATTTCTTCCTCGATTCTTATGCTTCGTCCAAATACTGCTTCTACAACTTCTAGATTTCCTCGGTCCCACTATCCAACAATCTATCATCATAGTACTTTCAAGCTTCACTCCGGTCCTATTCATTTGTTGCTAGCATCCCATTGTCATTTTGAAT
Organism: Sepiola atlantica; assembly: GCA_963556195.1. Taxonomy (NCBI): domain Eukaryota; kingdom Metazoa; phylum Mollusca; class Cephalopoda; order Sepiida; family Sepiolidae; genus Sepiola; species Sepiola atlantica. The sequence goes on from OY744515.1 coordinate 92,472,358, forward strand.
TCACTTGTTGGTTGAATGAAGAACATGTGAAACACGAGTTTATAGACTAAATGATGGAGCCTTCAGTTACCACATCCATTACAGGAAGTGTGGAAGAAGCTGAAGGATACACTGTGAAAGGTTATAGACCAAAATTGTGGGTGTCTGACAATAATGGTCAGACCGAAAAGAGTTAAAAACTTAAGGACCCTGCTTGTATAATTGGGAAGCAAGAAAAAAGAACCTATAAAAGTAAGAATGAAAGATTGCACTGAGCAAAAATTAAGATAAGGATGGAAAAGTTATTTTAACTTACTCTTTGGAAAATTAGAAAGTGCATGTAAGAAATCGCATCAATCGAGAAGTTGTCGTTTATCCCAAAAGTTCGAATGACCAGAAGATCTTGCCGGGGACACAGATAACAAGACATTTGTTTTTTGTGACTAAAGTAACAAGACTTTGCGCATTCAAGTCACCTAATTTTCATAATATTTTCAAGTATTTTTTTCACTTTAGTGCAACGGTTAGTTTTTGACGTTGACCTGACTGGTTTATAGTTCAATCCCAACCAACATCTAAGATTTTTTTTTTCTACATCGAAGAGGGGGAGGGAGGTAGGGAGGGGACGACCGGGAAGACATATTAATATACGATAGCATGTGTGTTATTTTGTGTGTTACGCGTACATCAAAAGCAACAACCTTCCGAATCTTTGTATGCTACTCATGAATTGGAGCCAAATTTAATTTAATTTAAAGCATTTGCAAAGTAAGGGTTAGTCGTCGAAATATTACCTTCACTAGAAATATTGTATATAAAGAAGTTTTGTAAATTGTTTCATGTATTGTTCATTTTTTAAAATAAATAGACAAGTCCAATATTATATTTTATTCAAACATGTATAGGTTAGGAACAAGATAATTAGTATTGAAAACATCATTTAGTGTAATTTATACGGGTCCCGATAGTTGAAGATTAATAAGCTACCAAAAGCTACGCCCGATCGGGGAAACCCCTAGAAAGGAAAGTGTGAAAGCCCAATGGAGGGGAGGGAAGGTTCGAGGCCAAAGGAACCTCCCCTATTGAGATAAAAATGAAAGATAGAAATAGAGGCAGAAGAAGGAACTAGGAGTGGCGTGATGGCTCGTTGACCATTCAGAAGAGTAAGGGAGGGATTTCCCCGTAAATCGAAAATTGCTAAGTTGCAAAAATTATGGAATTTCAAAAACACTTTTGAAATACATTAATTTAAATCTATAGGAAGATGAGCAAAAAAACACCCAATTCTCAATAAAAAGTGGTGAGAGACAAACGCCAGATTCGAGTTGATATTGCCGAATCGAACACGCTGTCATAACTTGTCATTAATTGTCGGTTTGAAAAAAAAAAAAAAAAAGAAAAAAAAAACCCACAGAAATTAAAAGTGCTGGATATGAAACTTGTTTCGCCAAATAATTACTTTTCTACAAATGCAACTGTCGAATTTGTTATTTATTTCTTTTCTTTTAAGTAGCTTTTGCTCCTTAGTGGTACCAGATTTGCTGACCAGCGCCAGATACTGCCTTCTCGATTCTTCAATCGCATTGGGAGAGCGGTAGTGTAACCGACTAGGACCTTTCGACATCTCCAGGTCTTTAAAGCAGCGCTCTTTCTCGAGCAAGTGCCAAGTGACCAACTGAAAATCAGTAACAGCAAACTTTGATGACGTCACATGAGGACCAAAGGTACACGTGGACGAAAGGACCTCTCAAGGTATAGGGTGACACAGTGGTGGAATAAGGAAGTTGAGAAGTGTATCAGTGTAAACGAAGGAGTCATTGAATAAAAGGTGAACGAGGATATGTATCTGGTGGCAAAGAGGGAAGCAAGAAAAGCAATATACAAAGCCAAGAAAGAGGACGAGCACACCAAGTTTCTAGATATACTACGAAGGGATGACCAAAAGAATGTATTCAGGATAGCTAAATAGATGGCGAAGACGAATATGGATATTAGTGCATTTGAAACAATAAAATTAATTTTTATTGGGGAGGGGTCGAGGAAAAAAAAAATTTTTTTCTTTTTTTTTTTAACTTAAAATATTTCTCAGGGTAGGGGGAGAGTAAAAAAAATTTTTGGAGGGTGGGGTGTAGGGTAAAAAAAATTTTTTTGTAGGTAGAAATTTAAAAAAAAAAAATTTTTTTTCTTTAGTGTTAGCAACAAAAAGAACAGGATAAGAAGGATCCTTGGAAATGCCATGAGAAATTTTGAATACTGAGTCTTCATGGTACCGAGAAAATCTAAAAGTTGCAGAAGCTGTATCTGGACCAGCCGTAAGAATTAAGGAAGAAATTGTACAAAAATTTGCGAGTAAGATGGAGAAGGGTAAGACTGGAGGACTCTCAGGCGTTGTTGCAGAAATGTTGAAGGTTGTGGCTGAAACAGACATTGAGATGATCACAGACTTGACAAATCAGATGATCATAAAAGAGCTTATCTCGAAAGACTAAGAACTTAGTCCAATCGTGAATTGTTACAAGGGTAAAGGAGAAGCACTGGATAGAAGTAATTACAGAGCTTAAAAATTGATGGATCAGGTCCTAAAAGTGATTGAGAAAATAATCCCGCAGCAAATAAGTCAGATGAAATGCAGTTTGGTTTTATGCCTGGGCAAAATATCACTGGTGCTATATTTACCCGGAGACAAATGCAAGAGAAGTACCTTGGTAAGAAGAATCTGTATTCTGCTTTTGTGGATCTGCAAAAAGTATTTGACAGAATACCAAGAGAGGTTGTCCGGTGGGCTTTGCATAAATTAAAGGTAAGCAAGTGGTTGGTGAAAGTTGTTCAAATAATGTACAGAAATGCTAAAAGTCATGTTAGAATTAAAGGTGCATTTAGTGACAAGTTTAATGTTAGAGTACATCAGGGTTCTGTATCCATTGCTTTTCATTTGTGTCTTACAAGTTGAAACAATATGGCTTTTGTGAGTGGTAAGACACAAATATGAAGAATTAAATTGGATGAAAACGCTTTTGTATAGATCAACAAATGTAATTATTTATATAATCACAGCTGAAAAAGAATTACTTTGAAATGAGGACGTAATTAATTGTAGTCGCTGAGCAACACGTCCATTGAATGTTGTTCTCATAGTGTGTTCTGCCTGAATGCAAAGGACATAACTGCTTTTAAAAATACTTTTTATCTCATGGGAGATAACAAAGAGGCAAAGAGTTACTTCCCGTTTAAATAGAAATTGTTTAATTATTATTTTTAGGTGGTATATTGCCACCTAACAGAAGCATTTTCCAGGTTGTCCGGAAGAGATGCTGTCTGCTGATGGTTCAGTACTTGCCTGTGAAACAATAGAAGGTCTATTTGTTTAGTTAAAGACTTGGAGAAATGCCATGAAAAGTAAAGGTCCAAGACCAAAATGATGATCAGTGGTTGAAGAGTTGGAAATCCTCCAGAAAGAGGAAAGTTCCCCTAGTTGGGAGAAAGTCCATTTTTAGTAAACACTGGGTACGTAAGTGTAGGACAATGGAAACAGATGAGAACTCAGACGCGAATAAAGTATATTAGAGTGGTGAGGCTATTGAGGGTGTTCAGAAGTTTTTTTTTATCTTTGTGATAACATTGAAGCACAGGAAGGAGACCGTGCTGGTCTGATAGCCAGAGTTAAAAGTGGATGGAGTAAGTTCAGGGACTTCAACTATTATTACTAATCAGCAAAGCATTAATCTTCCGCTGAGGTTGACGACGTTAACTCTGAATAGTCTTGATTTTGAACAAAAAATAAATAAAAAATAAAATAAAAAAGTAATCGTGCTTCATTAAATCACAAATAAAATGTATTAAAAAAAAAAAAAAGTTTTTATTTTAAACGAAATTCTTATTTAAATAAAATGCATTCTGTTGGATCATTACGAAATTGATTTTTTTTTCTTTCCCTATTAGGAGAGTTTAGGTTAGGTTGTTTGGATAAGGACAGACATCTGGCTGAGCAGATCCCAATTTAGGTTTTTAACATTTTTGTTACATATTCTTGGCCATGATCATCTTAGTTGTATTCCTCAGGAGCCAACACTTGTCTGTAGAATGACATGTTGGTCTCCATTTATGGGGGAAATTAGACATGAATATAAAAAAAAAAAAAAATAACGATTATTTTAACTTTAGTTAGACATTTTTTTTAATTACCATTAACTTACTTGTCCAATCATCAAATTACAAAGCTCACCCAAGACTTAGGTTGTCAAGTAATTACAACGGATGACCTCAAAAAGGGCCACATTGCTGCTACTACGACTACTATGTAGCTGTTCTACTTAGTCCGATGACTTGTGACCATCTCATCCAATAAAAACATTCAATGTTAACAAACAAAACAAAAACAATTTTGTGTTTTGGAAAAGTTCTTTTTAATATTAACAGAATTTACAAGATTACAATAAACTTATCCACATTTAATGATATTTGTTGTGAAGGAGTGGGTGGGGCACCTTATGCCAGATTTTCTTGTGTAGAAAGGACAGGTAAGAAGGATGGTGGGAGGGGAATAGCCGACACTTTTATCTTTATTTACAATCATACACACATTGGAGCCAACAGAAATTTATTATTTTAGTTTTGAAAGCTGGATGACCGTTAGCTTTTAAACAAACAAAAATAAAAATTTTAAAAAGTAAATAAAAAAGCGTAAGGTATACTCTTTTTTTTTTAAATAAAAAACACTCAAGAATAATTTAAAAAGTCACTTTAAACAATTTCTAAGTTTAAAATTGGGTTATAATGAAAATTGAAAGGGAATTGTTTTTAATGCAAGACTGACTTTTCAATAATTAAAACAATTTCACAACTTAAAAAAAAAAATGTATTGAGGATGAAAATTTGTGTTTAAACATATCCAAAAAATGAAGAAAATAAGACTTGTTAAGTGAGGAGACTTGTTATAAAGTTCAGGTCAAATAATAATACGATGGGTCATGTTAAATTTGCACTGGGAGCTCACTTCCAAAAACAAAACAAAATGCCAAGAATGTTGCATTACAAAAATTCTAGAGAAAGGCGACTGACAAATAAATTGTTTATCTTCCTTGTACAAAAATTATGCGGAGGAAAACCTATTGACCTCAGTCAAGAAAATTATGCTGCTGTCATCATTTGTCTGAATAGAAGTAAAGAAAAACTACTTGACTTAATTTTACAAAATTTGGGAAAAATGCGCCACGAGAAGTCTTTGTAAAAGAATTGAACACTTTTTTATGTAATATTTTTGCTCAAAATAGAAATATTTAAGGTGGTGATAAATACATTTGTTGCAGTTCAGAGTAAAATTTGCGATCTGATATAAACATGATTTTATACGGGGAGGGATATATATATATATATATATAAATATAAATTTTTATTTATACAAACATTGGTTACATATGTGCATACATGTTTCGGTTGTACTCTTCACAGAGAGTCAACCTCTTCAGACCAAAGACAAGGAAGTTCCTTGTCTTCTTTGGTCTGAAGAGGTTGACTCTCTGTGAAGAGTACAAACGAAACATGTATGCACATATGTAACCAATAATGTTTGTATAAATAAAAATTTATACTAAAGAACAGCTCTACTTGTTATTGAGCACTTTTTATAAACACTGGAGTTTCAACAGATTTACATCTAGAGAAACTAGAGAAACTAATACGTGTACCATATATATATATATATATAACTGAAAAATTTAAAGCTTCAAATTTGCACAACTAAAAATCCGTACAAATTAAAGTATGAAAATTTTAATATAAAATAACGCAGTTCAAAAAGATTATTCTGAGTATCCGTAATTTTTCTAAATAATCTTATGTTAGAATGAATAGACAAACCTAATACAAGATTTGAGGGGGGGGGGGTAATAACATTTATTATTATTGTAAGGATCCAAAACATTTGACAGAGAATTTTTAACCAATCACAGATTACTATTTAGCTTTAGATCACCATAACGTAAAATTGAATGATGATTCATATTAAAAATAATTTAAAAATTCAAAATGAAGACATTTTGAATATTCATTTTTAAAACATCAGATTATTCTTAAAAAAGTCATACTAATTCGTAAATCAAGACAATTTTAAAGAAAAAGAAAAAGAAAAAATAAGAATAAGCTAAAAAAAAAAAAAATAAAAAAAAATTTAATTAAAAATTTTTTTTTTTAAATTAAAAACAGGAAAATAAATTTATATGAGCGATGTAACAGTAGTTGGCATTTTGCTCAAAATGACCCTTCATATGGGATGCAAATTAGCCGCCCAAAAGAAGAATCTTGAAAGGAAGCAGCAGTTGCTGTGTGCTGTATTTGGGTACTTCAAGCTTATGACGAAAGAAAATAGCAAGGACTACTAGAAGCAGTTATAAAACCAAGCCAGGCGAAACTTGCATAAGTCCAAGTACACATAAATTAAGCAGCACTTAGAAATAGTCTGAAATTAGGATAAAAGAAGCTTCCACAAATAAATTAGAAAAAAAAAAAGAAAAAGATTAGTTGTTCTCCCAGCACATGAAATACATCGTTTACAAATAAGCGATAGTTATCTACCTTTGATTTAAAAAGAAAAGTAAGGTCGATGACTTCTTTTTTTTTTACCCCAACAATCAATGTCCCAAACTTGTAACTATATAAATTTGAATTCAAATTTCTTTGTGAATATTTAATATTATATTGACCTCCATCAAAGCCAAACAAATTGTAGAATTAAAAACTTTAAACATTTTGAAAATAAAAAAAATATAAAAAAAAGGAAAAATTTTTTGTTCCAATTCCACAATTTATAGTACAAAATCAATATTTTCTTTTTAAATTACCAGCTGAAATTTTATTAGAAAACAGAAAACATTCAGTGGTCGTCTTGAAATATGTTAAAAAGAAAAAAAAAGTTTTAAATAATAAATACTTATTAAACACTGAAACACTTTTCAAAGTTTCCAATGGATAATCAGTGGCTTCCTTCAAAACCCACAAAATACAAGGGTGAATGTGACTGGGATTTCTATTTTCAGGATGACAAATTCTACATAAATGTCAAACTAAGAATTCTTTAAACTTTTAGCTCATAGGTTTTTTTTTTCTTCCTCAAAATAATTTCTTTATGAACCAGAGAACAGGTATAAGAAAAATTACCACCACATAGAGGCAAAAGCTGTGTGGATTTTGGTCCCAAAATTCGTACTGTGCGTAATTCAAAGGCATACAAAGCCGCAATTTGTATTTATGTTTCATTACAAAAGACAAGTTTTTTTTGTTTTTTTTAAATATTTTCTTTTACACAAATAAACAATTTTAAAGGAAAAATTTTTGTTAAAGATATTTTCCATCTTTTTGTTCTCAATTTCAGCCAAACAGAAAAAATTTAAAGCCTATATATATATATATATATATATATATATATATATATATATATACACACACACACACACACACACACACACACACACAAAATTCAAAAGAATGTGACATCAATGAAAGAGGGAGAGGAAGGTCTCCAAAAGAGGAGCAACTTTCCCCTATTATATGCAAACATATTTCGGAGGAATCTCATCAAATGAACATTTGAAGGCTGACATGATCCAAGCCATTACAGCAGTGTCCACATAAATATAGGGAGCAGGTCTCTAGGAAAATTGTGTTTGGAAAGGAGTTTTTAATATTGCAGACCCGACAACATACAGAATGGTGTGCAATAGTAAAGTGAAAGGTTTACCAAAGGCTTTAATAACACAGGAACTCGTGGTTTATCAATTCTACAAAATGGATGACAAAGTTGTGGTTTTGTAAAGGCCAGGATAAGTATTTGAGATTTTACCAGTACAAAAGAGCATACAATTAGGGTCAATAGAGAGCATAAAAAAAACAAAAAAACTTTTGGGCCAGTTTTTCTTTAGCTTAAATCAGGCCCAATCATTTCAATTAAGTAATAGTGAATTATTTTAAGTTATTAAGTCAGTTGTTTTGGACATGAAATAAAAATTTAAAACATTTGTATTTACGTGTATTTGGACAGTTTACCTGAACTCGAGTTTCAGACATTGAAATCTCCAAACTTCTTCAGTAGCTTTTGCTGTAATCAGCGATCTTCTGGGAAGTTCAAACTCAAACCAATATTTAATGCACGAAAATAAGAGCAATCTATCCCAGTGCATTAAACAAAGGATTCACTTTAACTTTTCTAGAAGTTCTTCGACTGCAACAAAAGGCACTTGAAGAAGGCAGGAGAGTACAATGGTAGAAACGTTGTGAAAGTGACAATAACCAAGATGATTGGGAATCACAATTTTTTGTTTTACGGCACATCAACCCTTTGGGGCCAGTTTGTGCTATACAATGTATTTATAAAATAGTCATTTGATAAGTTTTTGAAAGTTATTCAATTGTAGATTTGGCTTCTCCTATAAAAGCTGAATATGATTTTTTTTTAATCTATTTATTTTAATTTTTTTAAGTAGTACAATATTTAAGAGATAGGCACATTTTTGAACAGCATGGTGAGGTTTGCTGTGTAATAGTATTTCTTGCAGGTATTCATATATATTTACAGTCGATTAGAATGTTTTGATTGTGAGCAGTTGGTCACAGACGGTGCACTGAGATGGAGCTTTTGAGTAAGTATGCGTGTATGTTGGATAGTTATGTCAGATTCTGTCTGCTTAATACTATATCAAAGAAAACAGTCTGAAACATGTAAATAAGCTAAATGACAATCCTTCATCGAAAAAATATCAAAGAAAATTTCTTTTTTTAAACCATCATACTTTAAAAACAATTTAATAAAAATAATGAAAAAAAGGGAGGGGGGGGGTAAAGAGGAATTGTAGATTTTAATTCTTAAAAAAAAAAAAAAAAAATCTTTAAAATCATGACACAAAAAATACTATAAACCAAGCAGAAAAAAAAGAAAACAAAAGAAATTATTTTATTTAATGCAGTCTTTTTTTAAGACATAAAATTTAAGAAAAGATTGATTGAATTAGAGATATTTAATATTTCCATCTATTTTACAGCTAGAATTTTCTTTTTTTTAAATTAAAAAATTCAACTTTTTATTCATTATGTTTCTTGCTTTCGGTTTGCAGCAATAGAAATAAATCTGTTGGCTCCAACAATTGCGGAATAGTGACCTTTTCGTAGATAACATGTTACGAGAAAATGAGATAGCATCCCTCATGGTCTTGAGGTGGGGGTTATGAATTTCCGTTTTTTTTTTTTTTTTCCTTTCATAAAATATTAAAGAATAAAGTTCCAAGATGCAGAAAGGAAACTGGTATCTGCGCATTTGGGTCTGCATATAGTCTATTTTATACAAAAGATACTCGTTAATCTATATAGAGATATGAGAGTATCAGCCTTTATATACATTGTGGGTAGGGAGAGTACGAGAGAGGAGAGTACGAGAGAGGAGAGTACGAGAGAGGAGAGTACGAGAGAGGAGAGTACGAGAGAGGAGAGTACGAGAGAGAAAACTGGATAAGAGGCAGAGAGAGAGAGAGAGAGAGAGAGAGAGAGAGAGAGAGAGAGAGACAAGAGGGAGGGAGAGGAAAATCTCCATCTCCGACTGATGCGAGCACATGCACATATATATTCAAACGCTGTCTAATATATATATCACAGATGAGAATTTGTGTGTGAGTATGTGTATAGAGAGCGAAGGAGTTGACAAGTGGTGGTGGTGGTGATGGTGGTTAAACCAGAGAGGGGGGGGGGAGTTAAGACATTGTGAGTGAAAATGCCAATTTTCTTTTTGTTACTGCTTTATGAAATTCAGCCTAGAAAAGTGAATATGACAGAAAAAGGAGTTAGTTTTCTTTCTACATTGAATAGCATTTTTAGCGGAATTCTTAAAAAAATGAAAAAGCCACTCAGCATTATTTCAAAACACTGTATCACCTACAACCATTATATTCAATGTTTTTTCATTTTTTTTTTTGGGGGGGGGGGGGAGTTTAATTTAACAAAAGTGTTTTTACCAACTTTGTTGTCTATGTCAGTTTGAGTTGATTCAGCATGGCTGATTCCGTTTCATCAAACATGGCCGTTGTGATGCAATGCTTTATGGGAACAAATAAATTTGCAAAAAAAATAAGTGTGACAAAAGCCCCTAGAGTTAATATTAACCCAATTTTATCGAAAACGTGTGCAAAATGGATCCACATTCTACAAAATTTTCACTTGTTTTAAATAGAAGCAGTCATGTTGAATAGACTCCAACTAACAGACAACAAAGCTGGTAACTTTTTTTTTTTTTTTTTTTTTAAATTAAATTAAACATCCTTTTTTATAAAAAAATCTTGACAATAATGCGTTTAAGCGATAAGGTGTTTTGAAATAGTGTAAGGCTGCATTGTTTAGTTAGGATTCCCCTAATGTTTATATCTACCTAAGATAGTTAGATGTAATGATATAAAAAAAAAAAAAAACCTTAAAAAAAAAACCAAACTTTTATTTAGGATTGGGGGATGGCTTAAAGGGAGAGAAAATAAAAATTAAGGAAATAAGGAGGAAAGAGGAGTAACTTCCATTTTTAATTCAATATTAAATGAAAGCTAATAAAATCAATGAAATATTAATACATTCTGCCAAAAAATTAAGCTTCATTGATAAATGCTTAGAGGCATTTTATTAGGATTTTTGTTTTGGAAGAGCCTCCTTCCCCCCTTTCGGGCCAACAATATTTAACAAGGTCAATGCAGTCTCTGCAAATTGATCCTCGGTGGGGAGAGGAAAGGGTGAAGAAAAAAAAAAAAAATCACATTTATGCCAGTAGATATGTGTATTATAAATGATAGCATGAATCATACAGCATATTTATGTGTGTGTGTGTGTGTGTGTGTGTGTGTGTATTATGTGTAACGCTGCTTCTTTGCTGGACACTCGTGTTTACATAGGTAATAACATTATTGAATGAAAAAGTTAATTTATTCTATGGGACTGGAAACAGAAACCTGGCAAAAAAGAAAAAGGAGACGCATACAAGAATCATCCCCAAAACAAGAAATTAGAGTTTGCTTACAAATTTAACTTTTGCTCCACCTATGGTGGAGCAGAAAAGCCAACGCCAGTTAAAGGATCTGTACGGATCTCTTTTTTCTCTTTATGAATATTCTATGTTCTCAGCACCATAGAATAAATTAACGGTTTCATTTAATTATGGTATCACCTATGTAAAGAAGAGTATCCAACACAAAACAGCATTACATATAATATTTTCGGAAATATATTCCATTATATATACACGCGTGTGTGGAAAGATGTATGTATGCATATACTAACGCCTGTTCATTTATAGAAAGACACACATATCTACAAACATGTACAGAGATGAAAGATAGAAATGTCTGTATGTATTTTGTCTTTTCTTTTGGGGTTCTCAACAATGGGTGGGAGAGAAGTGTGAGGGCTGCTGGATTTGTTTCTGGTTTAACTTGAAAAAAAAAAAAATGTTTCATTCTAATTTGGGAGAGAGACGACCATGTTCTAATGCCAGCTCACAGCTTCGACGGCGCAAGCAATGCTGAGGGCTTTCAAATTCCCTTTGGTCATTTACAGAGTTGACATTAATCGGCACCCCACCATCACCTATGGAGAGGGCAGATTTGTCAGAGAGAGCACAACTGTTTAAATTGCTACGAGCATTCATGAGTGAGAGCGGTTTTGACGCAGCCAGTGAACAAACGGGGCTGCTACTTTCTACCTCACTAAGTCCGGGCAAACTCTTGCCACTGACAGTCACAGAACAGCCGATGCTCTCAATCGAAGAACCTCTACACTGAGTGTTCACCAAGGGCAAACTCATGGCATGCTCTTGCGAGCGATTAGACTTCTTCAGTTCTGTGCCTTCAACACTTTTGTTGTCCAATTCATTGATACGATTGTCCAAATGTTCATGAATTTTTTCCTCGATACTCATTCTTATATTCTTGCGGTATTTTGTGTAAGTATTCTTGACATCATCCCCCGAGAAACTGCCGCTACGACCTGAAACAGGAGACCACTGGGTCGGGGAAGCCACCTGGTTACATTTCAATTCTGCACAAATGCTGCTTCCACTGTTGTTACGCCATCTGTTGGACATGGTTTCCACTTGAACTTCAAGGGAGGGTGATGTGGCAGAAATGCTGTCTTTGTCCCTTTTAGGAAAAGAGAAAACAAAAAAGGAAAATATTAGTTTTTTAAAAATAATTTTATAAATGTATATAATTTATAATTAAAAAAAAAAAAATCATTTTATAATATCTCAACTTTAAAACATTAAAAATAAAAAAAACCCTGATAGATTTGGATTGACAAAAAATTCTTTAACAAATGTTTCAGCTTCAGTGTAAAATAAATACAATGGGAGTGTTTTTTTTTAACTGACAGAACCCTATAAAAATACTGTTTTTATACATAAAAAAATGAGTCAGCCCGAGTCACATTTGTTTGGGCATATTTCTTGCTAGTATGAAATATATGCCAAAAACTCTACTGAGATATCTATATTAAAAATTGAGACAATTTCACGTTTTTATTGCGACTACATAACTTGCACATTTAAAAAAAAAATTAATAAAATATTTATTGAAATCAAAAATGCAATAATCAAATGTTAGAAATCCTATTTAAAAATACTTTGTCTGCCAGTAGATGACAGGAAGTAGCCGGTTTTCCCCTCTTTGCATTCGTCATTTTGTTTGTAAAATGAGAGATGTTAAATAAACTCATCGAAGTACAGAAATAAAGTTTTTAAAAAATTTTCATATTATACCTTCAATATTAAATATTAGATTTAATAACGATTTGTAGAGTTGTTCCCCTTAGACCGTTTTTTAACTGTGACTTACGATATTTTAAATAAAACATTTTAATTTTAATTTCTTAATTTTTTTTATTAATCTAACTTTTAACCTCACATATCTTTCTTTAGACGAAACTAATTTTAGCCTTCAAAACAAATAACGCCCCAGATAAAAATAGCAGTTAGCAAAAACTGGTTCACGGGAAAAAATATTTAAAAATCTTATCCCCTTTTTTTGGATTTTTTAATCTCACATATTTTTCTCTAACACAAAATTTAGACGATACTAACTTAACACTTCAAAGCAAATAACGTATCCGATCGTGGCTTATACGAGACCCTTCATTTTCTCTACTAAGTGACAACAAAGCTGAAGATAGCAGGGAGGTCAACACCTGATCTTGAAACCAATGGTACTGATGTTGTACTGATTTTCTGTACCGAATAATAAATAATAATAATAATAATATATACATATATATATATATATAATTAAATTGTTACCAATATCCAGGGGGTATGAATCTGAAGGAAGTTGAAACCGGGTTTATGAGAGTGCTCAATGAAAATTCAGAGCAAAATATATTTTTTGTTGATGATTTTATTCCATTACTTGCGACAAAACATATTCTGTTTCGTTAACACTTGCAAATAGCGTCAACATCGTCAGGCTACAAATGGAATCAAATGGCATAGATCTTAGATTTACCTCAACAGGAAATTGAAGATGCATTGGGTGGGGGGAGGGACAGAGATGGAGCTCTGCCTATGACGGGGACATGAGACATGAGGAGGGAGGGGGGGGGGGAGACCCCAACAAGTCATGTTTCAGAAATTGCGTGGGAGGTTTTCTCGTGTCTGGGCCATAGTGACCTCAGTTCCAGCCGGGGCAACAGGGGGGAGGGGGGGGAGGCAGGGTGAGTTAAATTTAAAATGAGAATAGAATTGAATTATAATTACAGTTATAACTCATTTTTGTTGTAATAGGTAATTATTATGTAGATAAAAATGTTTGATAATTTTAATTTATGGTATTAATTGCTACTTCTGCATTCTATTCTTATTCTATTTTAATGTAGTTATTTATGGCTTGCTCATTATTTGTAGTGAATTTTATTGTGATTATATTATACTAAAATCAATACTAGTGGAATCATTTTATAATAGAAGTTTAATGGTGTTACCATTTTTAGCATTAATAAAATCGATTACAATAACAGTAATGATAACTATGCTAATCATACCTACGATAGTCGCAGTGATAATAGCATTAATAAAAATAAAAATAACAAGATAATAATAATAATGATAATAATAATAGTAATAATAATAATCATAATAATAATAATAATCACCATCATTACCATCCTGCTACTTGTGAAGTCATTGGGCGAAATAAGTCTACAAGTGATGGTAGGTTTTTATAGTTTTACTACCAATGACAAGGACTAAGTACCAGTCAATAATTAAGTGTTCAAGATAGTAATCGAAGGGTTAAGTAATTGAGATTAGATTAGTCTAAGTGATATCAGTGTTAATAGCTATCCCAGTTATGGGTTTATGTGAGAGATGATTTTGGTAGAATTGGTAGTATGACTGAGAGGCTATTGAGGCTGTGCATTATAGGTAATACTTAGAGATTTGATGTTATTGATAGTTTAGTGGGGTGGTTATATATTTATAGATTTATAGATTCATCGGGACTTGTTGGGGTGGGGTTGGGTGGTAAATTTGGGTGGGTGAGTAGGGGGTTATGTGTTTTGAGGTAGTGTATAATGGGGGGTTAATGTCATCATTCATTTTTGTAAAAAAAAAAAATTTTTTTTAAATTATGTGGGCAGTTGGTGTGGGGTTAAGGTGGGGTATGTGGGTTGCTAAGGAGGTAGAGTCTACTATGTTTACAGTATATATATAGATAGAGAGGAGTATTAGAAGGCTATCACAATGCAAGAAATGGAAATATGTCGGTGTTGAGAAGTAAGACAAAAACAAGTGATGTTACTTTATATATATTTTCAAAATATTTTTTTTTAATAATTTTTTTTTTTTACTATATAGCAAATCTTAGTTGATTAGGCAAGACTTCAACACTGATGTAATGTGTGTGACCGTGTTCCATAATATATATCGAAGAAGACCTCTTTGTCAAATGGTAGGTGTTTCAAATCTCAAAAAATGTGCGGATTACACCAGTGTTGAAGTTTTGCCTAATCAAAATTTGCTATATAGGAAAAAAAAATTATTAAAAATATTTTTTAAAAATATATAAAGTAAAATCACTTGTTTTTGTCTTACTTCTCAACACAGATATTTCCATTTCTTGCATTGTGATAGCCTTCTAATACTCCTCTATATACGTATTACACACAATGCTTCAAGCAAACTACCTCTCCTCATTATATATATATATATATATATATATATATATAATTTCTGGTTATGTTTGATAGAAAGAAATCCAACAGAGTGCCTGATTATTTAATAATACGAGCATACTATTTATTAATAATATTACAGAAGATCAGAATAACATGGTACCCGGCTTGAAACCTATGGTAACATGTTGATTTGATCTGATCTTCTGTAATAACTAACATGGTGTTTGGAATTTTTCTATACCTATAATTTATATGGAAAAACTCTAAACATCATTTTAGTTCTAGGTAATAATTTATTTCATTTGCACAGCAGGATCATCAGACACAAATGAACTTTTAATTACGCTACTGAAAACTATAAAAACTTCATATCCAGGAGATTCTGGTGGGGAGTGGGTCTTCACCTAGTTATTTTTGTTTTGAAGAAGAAGTTCAGATTTAATAGCTGTTAGAGATTTTTCTCTTCTAACCCTTCATCTCATATAGGCTCGACTGCCAGAAGCTAGAGTGAATGTTTTTCGAATTCCAGATATGAATTAAAAAAAATTATTTTTTCAGGAGTGCAATTGCATATTCATTTGGGTCTGATGATTCCACTGTGCGAACGAAATAACTTATTACTATGACCGACGTGGTCAGTTGAGATTTTACATATAGCTATCAATATTTTTTGGTAATTACATCAAGCTCTCTCACCGGAGTTACCCTGAAAAGTACCCTACACCAAACTCATATTTACCAAGTTACATACACACAAGCTGACTTACCCTGAAGTCAAATAAATAATATATATATATAGGTATCATTGTGTTTTTCCCCTCCTATGCTACCAACATATCTACCGGCGATTCTTTCTGTCAGTGGATGTTTCTCTAAAACAATTTTTTTTTTTTTTCTTTGATTTTCTGTAAGACGTGTTGCTATAGGCGCTGATGAAGAGACGTTTTGGACCAACTTTATAAAATAAAATATTTCCAAACTGTTTTGGAAACGATCATACACCATTATGGACTTGATGTTCTAATTCTTGGAACAATAGTAATGTTTTAATTCATTAAATGTTTTTATTATATATATATATATATATATATATATGTGTGTGTGTGTGTGTATATACCTGGCACTGTCCTTATGGTAAATAGAATTGTGTTATTTACAGAACTAAAAGAAAAATCAGCCAGAGTTATTAATGACAGACCAGCTAAATAAGTCTTAGGTAATTTATATAAAGCTGCATTTATGAATAAAAAAGGACCCCTAAAACTTAACCCCCCTCTAAAAATTCCAATTTTACTTATTATGAATATTCAAAACAAAAGTAGAAAACTGAAATGCTTCTTTCTGTTTTTGTTTACCTGTATCCGACAATCGATCCAGCCAGTGTTTTGGTACTGGCGTCATCACCATATGACACTGTAGCAGATTTGTCACCAATACTGAAGTTGGCAGATTCACTACTTAGACTGGCTCTTTTTCGAAGAGGTGGATTGGCGGACACATCGGCTTGGACCTCTAATCTGGGAAGAAAGAAAGAAAAAATGGGATTTTATAAATTGGAAATTAATCATTTGAAAATCACATGAAATTCCCAGATGAAAATGTTTAAACAGCTTAATTTTGTAATATTTCTGTCCTAATAGAGACAGAGAGAGGGGGAGGGTCATTTCTTAAAAGAGGTCTCATAGGATACATGAAAACACTCATTAAAACATTTTTTTAAAATCTCTGCTTTTCATTAAATTTGAACCATAGTTATATGACAAGATTAAAAAGATTCTCAAAATTGTCTTATTTTAAGACCATCAAATGGGAGCAGGAAGGGGGCTTAACACTACAAAATTACTGCTTTTCCCACCCACAGAATTTATTTGACGTAAGTTCTATTTTTACTCAATTGACCTTATATAACATTAAAACTCATGCATTAGGAAGGAAGGTGAACTCTTGCATTTATTAAAAGGTTGAAATATAAATGTTTAATTTTTAGACATTTTAAAACCCTATAAAAGTGGCAAGATTTTGTTATTAGAGAGTATTTTGAGGAATTTAATTCATTGTGTGGTATAACATGAGATCTTCATAAATGAAAATCTTTCAGTTTATTTTACACTTGGCAATGCTGAGTGCATCTTCTAATACTAACTAATTCTTCAAATAAAACAAAATTTCAAGAACAACGCCATTTAAAAATGTTAAAATATTCTATTCATTTTAAATTTTCAAAATGCCAGTTTGGATGTTTTTATTAATTTTTTTTAGTTAATTTTTTTTTCAAGGGGTTAGGAATGAATAAAATGATTTTTTGTATTCATAGTTTTATCAAAAATCATTTTTTTTTATATATTGAAATTTGTATAGGCTTTAATTATAATGCAAGAATATTTGTTTATTATCCTTGAAAAAAATAAGTTGTCAATTTAAAAAAATGGATTTAAATTCAATTGTAAAACATAAATTTGTTATTCTTGATTTATTTAATGTGTCCTCTGTATAACATTAAACTACTTCCAGTAATGAGGCTTCTATTTGAAGAGTGAGGAGTCACAACTTTTATACCATTACTCCCATGTCTACTTTTAATGATAGTATGTCAGGATACCATCTATAGGTTAAATAGAATCTGTCCTAGATATATGAAACTGCGTCCGGTTTTGTACAAATTACATTTATATCATAAATAACTAGTTCAAGTCAACATCATGAATAAATATTTGAAGATATTAAGAACTTGAAGCATAAAAACTTTTACCAAAATTAGATTAGTTATTAAATAATCTGAAAAGGGTTGATACAAAATAGAAAAAAAACTTATGTGCCAAAATATAAATACACCAATCAAAAATAGAGAAAACAATGAAATATAATAGTTCAATGTTTCTATTTTGTGTAAAAAATCAACTTGTGTCTTACTTGTTGTGATAGCCACCTGCTTCCATAAGGCTTCCATTTAAACTGGACTCTGTGGTGGCTCTGTGACTTGCAGAATCACGGTCGCTCTCATCTCTCAGAATTCCCATCCGGTCAATATGACTGCCACTAGCACTAAGGCTGTTGGTCATTGCAACAGAAGCTTCGCCAATGCTAGGAGCGATGCTTGGATTGGCCACATGGTTCACAGTTTCTGCAGCTGCATTATCAGCTGAAAAGTAAATTACCTTCGGTCATTCATCAATAAACAAAACATTGGTTGCAACACTGGATAAAGAGACAGACCCAAGTGACAAGTTTAGTTTGGGTGAAATATTAACATTCAATAATTAATAATAAAAAAAACAACACTATTTTAATCAATAGGTTCTATCTGATGAAATGTTTAAAAGAATTTGATCTGTATATTCTATTCAGTGAGGTTACAAATATATAGCCGGAAAATATATTAACTCTTAAATACTTTTTATTTCAACAAAATGCCAATTTAGTATAATATTCAACAAAAATGTGTCAAACTGCAACTTGTTTCACATTTGCAATGAGCCTGTTAGCAACTGTGAGTAGGTGTTAGTATGATGTTGCATCAACACACTCGCTAAATAGGTAATCAGTATCTTCGATGTCACAAGCGAGTGTCATCAGTGTGCTATCTGGTAATTCAATAGCTTAAACTTTTAAATCTGGTCATTATAATGGTGAGTAAAAATTATTTTATGATTCGCTAGTGTATTATGATTATTTAGATGCATATATTGTAGTGTTTTGTTATACATGTGAAATTTTATGCCATTTGTTGCACATTCGCAGCATCATTTATTTTTGTTCAATAATTTTTTTTTTCAAAAATCATTTATACTACTTTATATTACCCCTATGAAAGTTTTTAATTTTTTTCAAACCAATATAAAAAATAAAACATTTAATAAAACATAAAACATTTAATAAAACAATGAATGAACTCTGGATCCACAAGTGTAGTCGTCTTGCTGGGAGGCTAGTTGCTGACCGAGATTATGTTTGTCGCAAATGTCTGGGTGTTGCTAGCCCAATAGATGGTAGAACGGTGGATGGCACCCCACTTTGTTGAAACTACCTTCGCTACCTGGCGACATGTTAAATGCTGGTGGTGATTGTGAACATGCTATCACTGCTCACTGTTGTGTTGCTTGGGGAAGGTTCAGGGAGCTGCTGGCAATCCTTACATCTAGGCACATTTCTTTCAGGACTTAGAGCAAAGTCTTTTCGGCCTGTGTTTGCTCTGCCATCTTGCATGGAAGCGAGACATGGGCCTCAAACGCTTCTGACTTGCAACGGCTTCAGCATATTGACTGTGCCATGATCAGGTGGATGTACGGCAGCAAGCTAGAGGCGAGAATCCTCTCAACCGTGCTCTATCAGAAGTTTGGTGTTGGTGGGATTTTGGATGCCTTACGTGCTTGGCGTCTCAGGTGGTTTGGCCATGTACAGCGTGCCACCTCCTGCATCAACTGAATAACACGCATGGATACCCCAGGCATGAGAGTGCGTGGAAGATCAAGGAAGACCTGGCTTGAGTGCATACAAAGTGACTTGACTACTTGCAACATGACTGGTATTAACCATATAGATTAAACCGCATGGAGACCAGGCATGATACGTTGTCTGGTGTTGCCCATCCTGGAGTCCGAGAAACTTGCAGCATCTGAAATATATTCAAAGTGCATAGCCCCTTCTACACCATGAAACAGTTCAGTCAAATAGATGATATGCACCAAACATGGGACACAGACAAGTTAAAGTTGTTCTCTGATGAGAAATAATTTAACCTGGATGATCCAGATGGCTTCTAAATGTTACTGACATAATAAGGATATTCCATGACAGACATTTTCTACATGACACAGGTTCCATCATAAGATGAGGTGTTTTCTTCTTTTAAGAAACAGTTGAGCTTCACTTTATATAGGGATGTCAAACGGCCGCTAGATGCATTTGCATGTTGGAGAGAAAGCATCTTTATTGACTGAAGACTCTTGCTTGTGTGACCTGTGAGCAGAATAACGCTGCAATCCATAATGGTCAGAGGGGAATTTTCCATTAGAAGTAGAGTTGGGGTGACATGTCCAGGCAGTTATGTCACAGACAGGAAGTCGAAAGTGGGGTGTGGCGAATGAGAAGATCAATTCTTTCTCTTTTTACTGAATCGGAAGAGAAATTGATCAGGTGTTCAGATAGCTGCTCCCACCCGATCCATGTGTTGTGGGTATTATGTGTGTATATATGTATACTGTAAAGAAAAATATCCCCCCACCCACAAGTTGGTCAACCCCAACTGATTTTGTGCTGTTCTTGATTAATAACATTTACGAGAGCTGTTATTAAAAAGAAAACAAGAGAGAAGACGAAATGAATGGACTTGCTGCGATGTATCACCAAACAAACAAGCTGTCTACGTGATAAGCTGCTGTTGTCCGGATAATCTGCAGGGATCGAAGAATCGGTACCTCTGGTGCTACACAGCTAGTCTTCTGCAGACACATTAACCATGCCAAAGCAAATTTTTTTAAAGTTATTCACAATATTAGAAATGTTCACCCCAACATCTAGTCGCGGGCTCTGTGGGTGACCGCAAAAGATGTACCATCTTCGCTTTCACCTCAACAGAAAAAAAAGACAGCATTCTCTGTCCGTATTTCTGCTCCCTGGAACCGCCTGCCAGAGGAGGTTGTGATGATGCCTACCATATCCACGTTTAAAGTCGCCTTGGACAAAATTCTGATGGTATATAGATGCAATATCTTGTCTTTTTTACATGGCTTGCTGAACGTTGCTATTTTTTTTTTGCCAATCAAATTGATTGATTGATATGCAACTCATGATCGAGACATGCTTTTGGACATTTTCGATACTGTTTAGGACTTATTTTAGTTATGCTCTTAAACTTTTACCAAACTCGTATTTCCCATTTATTAAATGCTGAAGTTTTTCATTTTAATTTTTACTTTTCTGAAGCTCTATTCAAATAATGCAAAGCATGTATATTTTCTTCAACCATAACATTTTGGTCAACAGTATATACACAAGTTATATACATGTTAATTTTTGATTAAAATTTTTTTTATTTGTAGTGAAATCAGATGGATAAATAAAAAAAAGATGCTTAAATACATTTTGACTTCTTCAAAAAATGACAATGTAAATTTAAAATAAAAATTTTTTAAAAAAAATACTTGGTTTTATTTAAAATTTTAAATTAAAAAAACGAATACTTGGTTTTATTTAAAATTTTAAATTAAAAAAATGAATACTTGGTTTTATTTAAAATTTTAAATTAAAAAAATGAATACTTGGTTTTATTTAAAATTTTAAATTAAAAAAATGAATACTTGGTTTTATTTAAAATTTTAAATTAAAAAAATGAATACTTGGTTTTATTTAAAATTTTTAATTAAAAAAATGAATACTTGGTTTTATTTAAAATTTTTAATTAAAAAAATGAATACTTGGTTTTATTTAAAATTTTAAATTAAAAAAATGAATACTTGGTTTTATTTAAAATTTTAAATTAAAAAAATGAATACTTGGTTTTATTTAAAATTTTAAATTAAAAAAATGAATACTTGGTTTTATTTAAAATTTTAAATTAAAAAAATGAATACTTGGTTTTATTTAAAATTTTAAATTAAAAAAATGAATACTTGGTTTTATTTAAAATTTTTAATTAAAAAAATGAATACTTGGTTTTATTTAAAATTTTTAATTAAAAAAATGAATACTTGCTTTTATTTAAAATTTTAAATTAAAAAAATGAATACTTGGTTTTATTTAAAATTTTAAATTAAAAAAATGAATACTTGGTTTTATTTAAAATTTTAAATTAAAAAAATGAATACTTGGTTTTATTTAAAATTTTTAATTAAAAACAAAGAATACTTGGTTTTATTTAAAATTTTAAATTAAAAACAAAGAATACTTGGTTTTATTTAAAATTTTAAATTAAAAAAATGAATACTTGGTTTTATTTAAAATTTTAAATTAAAAAAATGAATACTTGGTTTTATTTAAAATTTTAAATTAAAAAAAAAAGAATACTTGGTTTTATTTAAAATTAAATTAAAAACAAAGTATACTTGGTTTTATTTAACATTTTAAATGGAAATTTTTAAAATAGAAAAAAAAATACTCACTTGTGTAAGGGCCAGAAGATCCAACAGTTTCATTTTCATCAAATTCAAAACGAACTCCTGCGTTGGTTGTGGTCACACCACAACCACCACTACGACACAATGAAATGGGGACAACTCCATAAACGTAAGCCAACAAAATGGGCACTCCAATACCTAAGAAAATAAAAAAAAGAAAAAAAAAGAAGGTGTTTAGTAATGAAACTAAATACTTTAGTAAAATCCCTCAATCATCAAAAAAAAAAAAAAAAAAAAAAAAAGCTAAAAAATTAAACAAATCTGTAACTAGTGAAATTTATAAGTTGTGCTACCTGTCTGTTTGTTTATGAAATTCTTCTACGGATTTTTAGATAGACTCCCATAACCATATATATCAATTGTATATATATCAACCGTGTATATATTTTACCATATATATTCTGAAACTGCATTACCCGAAGTACTTGGATAAGTATACTTCATTTTGATCAAATGAGGTACATTATCTTGGGGTTTGTGTTCTCGTTTGACATAAAAAGAAAATACAATGTTTTACTTTATTTTATGTGATTTATAACTTAAAAATATTTATATTTGAAAATTTGAGAAACCAGTCAATAGACACGCAAATTTATATCAATAAATGAAATTTATTAATCATTTTTTTTTCAAATTTTATAAATGGACTTATAAAATATAAAAAAAAAAAAAATTAAAAAATGATTAATAAATTTCATTTCACGCGTCTGTTTACTGGTTTCTCACATTTTCAAATATATCTCTTAACGACGCTTTCAATGCTGTAGTGACACTCATATTATTTTTAAAATATTTGAATTTAAAAATTAGAAATGTTTGTTAATTGCCGCAAGGGGATTACGACTATAAATTTACCAAAATTAATGCCATTTATTTACCCCCCCCCCTCCCCAATCAGTGCCGAGTACATCATCACAGCCATGGGTGGAGCTGGAGCTGACATTAAAGTGCGAATTGACCTTGCACATTATGCCCTCTTGCAGATTCAATTCCTGGTTCTGATCAAGATCTGACATATGGTGCAGCACCAAAGTAGGGGTGTACCAAGCGCTGGTGCAAACAATCCTCCTTTATGGTAGTGAGTCCTGGCCAATGAAAGTGGAAGACGTTAGGCGGTTGGAAACTTCCGATCACCACTGCCTGCGTTGCATCGTCAGTGTCCGAGGGCAGCACTTCCTCTCAAACAATACAGTATGTTTCTGCTGCAAAATTAACAAGTCATTAAAATATGTCTGCGTTGGCTGGCTCATGCTCTTCGTCGTCAACCAGAAGAGTTCATCTACGAAATAATTGCCCTATCTCCCCGAAAGGGTTGGAAAAAGCAATTTGGTGGACAAACCTGGCTGATGACGGTGTAAGCTGACCTGGAACCTAACCTGGGTCCCCGAATCTACGGAGTTTGCCGTTGGAACAACGAATGGCTAGAGATCAGCCAATCGTTGACTTCAAATCGTCGGGCTTGGTCACCTTTTGTGAGTGGCAAGGATGGATGGAGCAAGTAGTAGGAAATAGTAATATGGAATGTGGCATAACAGGTAATAATGTTGGTTAACAAATTCTAAGTGAAATACTCCAGAGGTTGCATGCTCGATCCTTACTACAGAATAACATAAAATTGACACTTCTACTCCCATGGATTAAATAAAGGGTTCAGTTTAAAATTCTGTACAGGTTCTATAGTTGGCTACTCTGGTGCCCCCTCAACGTAAATTTACTAGACCAACTCGATAATCAACTAAATCCCATCCATTTACTGTGGAGGTCACCAGATGTCGGAGAGCTTTCTACTCCAATAGCTTCTTTCCTCATGCTGCTGGCCTCTGGACCCCCCCCCCCCACCCCCTGTTTCTCCGACGGTACTGACATGCAGAAATTTAAAACTAATGTAAACAGACATCTCGCTGAGCAGATCCCAATTTAGATTGACCTAATAATAGTTGAACTTAGGAATTATCAATCCTGATCTTGAAAATTCCGAAACATAAAAATGCAAAAGTTTTGTAATTATTGACTTTAATGTAAATAAATTAAAACATTAGATATGACATGGATCGTTTACAAACTTAAAATTATATTTTAAATCAAGACCGGGAAACTTATATACACCCAGAGTTTAATTTGCTAAAGGGTATCCAATGTTAGTTTTTTTGGATATGAATATAAATTTATTTTTAAATTAAAAAAAAAAAAACTCAACTTTAATCAAATTGTATACAATAAAAATTAAATTCACTTAATTTCAAATCAATAATAATTGTTATATTCCTTTCAGAAATAATTATCAGTGAAAATGTTAATTTACATTTATTTAAAAATGATTTTAAAATATCTAAACATTTTTAATTTAAAAAAATGCCAAGTGATATTGTCTGTTCATATCTACCACTAACTATATTTTATATTTGATATTCAAAAAAATAATATTGTGGAGTTCGTATTCACACTGAGCATCAATACAAAGCAAGCCCTTCCAAAGTTAAAGACAATTTTTCTAGGAAATTTGTTTTAGGAGCAACCCAATGGTAGTATTTATTTGTTAAATGTTGGGTTCAAGTGATGATCCATTTCTAAATTGTAAGGCGAACATTGCAATAAGTTTTGTAGACTATAACCAAGCCACCATATCACCTCCTGGCAAATTCAGGTTCTTTTTCTTTTTCGTACGGTCATATTCATTAATAAAATAAGTAAAAGAACATTGTTTACTTTTCCGAGTTCTGTCTTTTTTGCAACAATTTTAAGTAATAATCATGTATTCTCGAAGTGATTATAAAAACTGGATTTATTTTATGAAAAGAAAACCAGAGACATATTGTACTGATATATATTTAAAAAAGACAGCCCCCCCCCCCATTGCCTTTCAATACAACAAACATTCTGAATAACCTTGAAACTTTCATTTCAATGATTTCAAGTAGTTAATAGGAATTTTTATGCCAAGCTATAGCAAGTATATATATATATATATATATAATCCTAAAACTCTAATAAACTTGTTGCTTGATTGTACAGGGTGAAGGAGACAAAAAAAGTAGCGAGAGAAGGGGAAATCGAGGTGTGTATTAAACACAAAAGTCTCACAATCTGAAGGCTCCTTAAAAACCATTTCCTCAATGAAAATTATGACAATTGGAACTAAACAATTCGACTTTTCTTGTTTGATGATAAAAATAGATAAAGTTTAAATTCAGTATTCATCTCGTATTATAAGTGCAGCAGACAAAATAATAGAAAACTCAAGAGCAGAAAGCAAAAACTACTTTGTCAGCATTAAGCACACGTTCAGACTTGTTTTCGATGTGCGACATTTGTTGAGCGCAGAGAAGAAAAAACAAAAAAAACACACACAGCAAGGAATTGAAGTTGAAAGTTACTATGCAAGTCTCCATAGCAAACGCTTAGAAATAGCATGATATTTGGGAAGAAAGGAAATATCAGTAGAATCAAGCTGAGTCAATAAAGACCAAAAATCACAAAGTGGTTCAATCAATTGAGTTGAAACAAATAAAAGCTGGAATTTTTTTTTATATTGTTCACCCACAAATTTATATATATACTAGCAGGGCTACCCGGCGTTGCCCGGGGCGATAAAAAAACATACAAACATAGACATTCACCCTCCTTTTGATGAGCATAATAATTAGAAGAGAAAAAGAAATGTTGAAATAAAAAAAAAAATTGGAAGAAAAAAAACAAAAAAACAAGTGCCATGCCTGGGTCATATAATGCACAAGTACCAGTCCCCGGGTCATATACTGCACAAGTGCCACGCCCCGGGTCATATACTGCACAAGTGCCACGCCCCGGGTCATATACTGCACAAGTGCCACGCCCCGGGTCATATACTGCACAAGTGCCACGCCCCGGATCATATAGTGCACAAGTGCCATGCCCCGGGTCATATACTGCACAAGTGCCACGCCCCGGGTCATATACTGCACAAGTGCCACGCCCCGGGTCATATACTGCACAAGTGCCACGCCCCGGGTCATATACTGCACAAGTGCCACGCCCCGGGTCATATAGTGCACAAGTGCCATGCCCCGGATCATATAGTGCACAAGTGCCATGCCCCGGGTCATATACTGCACAAGTACCATGCCTGGGTCATATATATGCCCCATGGACCCCTAAGGAGTGGATTTATAGATTCGGAAATACTCTCATCATCTTACTCTGAATTTTACATAATATACTTTTATATGTTATGCACGCCACTATACTTTGATGAAGCGGTCACATGTTTAACTTGTGATGCATTTAGCATAGTGATATGAAAAGAGCCTGTGCTTATGATTCGCACAAGCAGATCCAGACATTGTGATCACAACATTATGTAGATTCTATTAGCAGCCAACTGTCATAATCAGGACACAGTTTCACAACTAGAGAAAGGACGCATGAACTTCCCAACACGTTGCTTCACCTTTATCCATCAGTGGTCAAATATAATCAGCATATAAGCAAAATAAATAGATCATTATTAAATAGACATAAAATATCGCTTATATGAATAATGCATCCTCTAGAAAATAGAGCCAAAGGGTTTATTAGAAAGAGAGAGAGAGAAAAAGAGAAACAGAAAGATATCTAGAAAGAGAGGACAGTAGAGAGAGAGGGGACGAGAGAGAGAACACGATAGAGAGAGAGAGGGGGGGGAAAGGGAGAGAGAAAGAGAACGAGAGAGAGAACAGGAGAGTTAGATGGGGAAGAAGAGAGAGAGAAGGGAAAGGAGAGAGACGAGGGAAAGAGAGTGGGGGAAAGAGAGAGAGACGGGGGAAAGAGAGCGGGGGAAAGAGAGAGAGACGGGGGAAAGAGGAGGGGATAAGAGAGGGGGGAAGAGAGAGAGAGAGAGAAGTGGGGAAAGAGAGAGAGAGGTGGGGAAAGAGAGAGAGAGAGGTGGGGAGAAAGAGAGAGAGAGGTGGGGAAAGAGAGAGGTGGGGAGAAAGAGAGAGAGGTGGGGAGAAAGAGAGAGAGAGGGGGGGAAAGAGAGAGAGGGGGGAAAGAGAGAGAGGGGGGAAAGAGAGAGAGAGGGGGGAAAGAGAGAGAGGGGGGAAAGAGAGAGAGGGGGGGAAAGAGAGAGAGGGGGGGAAAGAGAGAGAGGGGGGGAAAGAGAGAGAGGGGGGGAAAGAGAGAGAGGGGGGGAAAGAGAGAGAGGGGGGGAAAGAGAGAGAGGGGGGGAAAGAGAGAGAGGGGGGGAAAGAGAGAGAGGGGGGGAAAGAGAGAGAGGGGGGGAAAGAGAGAGAGGGGGGGAAAGAGAGAGAGGGGGGGAAAGAGAGAGAGGGGGGAAAGAGAGAGAGGGGGGAAAGAGAGAGAGGGGGGGAAAGAGAGAGAGGAGGGGAAAGAGAGAGAGGAGGGGAAAGAGAGAGAGGGTGGGAAAGAGAGAGAGGGTGGGAAAGAGAGAGAGAGGGGGGAAAGAGAGAGAGAGGGGGAAAGAGAGAGAGAGGGGGAAAGAGAGAGGGGGGAAGAGAGAGAGGGGGGGGAAGAGAGAGGGGGGGAAAGAGAGAGGGGGGGAAGAGAGGGGGGGAGAAGAGGGGGGGGGAGAAGAGAGAGGGGGGGGAGGAAGAGAGGGGGGGAGGGGGAAAGAGAGAGAGAGAGGGTGAAAGAGAGAGAGAGAGAGAGGGTGAAAGAGAGAGAGAGAGAGGGGGGGGGAGAGGGGAGGGAGGGGGGAAAGAGAGGGGGGGGGAAGAGTTGTAAATAGAATTGACGCTAAGAAACATTAAAAAAATTAAAAGTTATTTCAAATTATTACATAATTATATTACAATATGACTCAGCAATTTCAAATTACTATAATATATAATGAAAAATAACTGAAAAGGACCCCCCCCCCCCGATGAAATCTGCCCCATGGACCCCTATTGGGTGGGTTTATAGATTCGGGAATACGCCCATCAACTTACTCTGAATTTTACATAAGAATACACTTTTATATTGTATCTATATTCTCTAACATTTTTTTCTATAAGGCACACACACACAAACATTCAGTTTTATATAGATATATATACATATATATATATATATATATATATATATATGTTACAGAAATGTGAATTTATGTATCACTCTCGTTTGGATATGTTGTTTGTTTTAGAGTGTATATTTGTTAAAAATGTGTGTTAGGGAGAGAAATGTGAGACTACAAAGAGTGATACGTGAATTCACATTTCTGTAACAGATGACAACATGAGCTGAAGAGAGCTGGATGGTTAAGTCCTTCTGAGCTTGAAACCGACGGTACTGATGTACTAATTTTCTGTACCAAAAAATAAATAAATATTACGCTCTTAATCTTGATTCTCAATTAATCGAGCACTCTGCTGGGATTTTTCCCACCATCTAAGTTTATATATATATATATATATATATTAGTGCTTTGGTGTATGTTGGAAAGAAATCAATAAAGTGCTCGATAGCAACAAATGTGAGAGCTAATATACAAATTATTTATTTAAAAACTATATGTTACATACTTCAGAGACATACCATGGTTTCATTGAGATAGGCTGACCTTTTATTTTTGCTAAAAAGGTCGTTAGAGCCCAATTCAAATCATCCACTAATAAAAACGAAATAAAAACAAATCGAAAAATGGAGATCAAAGTAAGAGTGTGCGTGTAAAAATATAGAGTCTGTCCAGTTGGTGAATGTCCATAGATAAAATGTCTTAGACTAGTTTAAGTCACTACTTAAATCCCTGACTGCTTGCGTTTAATATACACAGCTCATTCTCAACCCTGAAAACCCACTTTCATTCTCGGTCCACGGAAGTATTTTAAAATGGTCCTAATTCTCAAAATTACATCCGAATAAGTGCGTTCCCTTTACGATTGAACTAAATATCTTTTCTATTGGATTTACTTCATTTTTGAACATTTTCAACGCTGTCTTCACGAAACTTTTTTCCATCTTTAAATCTTCTTTCACCAGACACTTTATCTACAGACATTCACCAACTGGACAGACTCCATATTTTTACACGCACGCTCTCACTCTCCATTACTTTATATTTTTTCAAATTTTGAATTTTAGCTTTTCCACTGCCAACTTATCCATCTATGTAATTCCTCTGATAAGATTTTAATCTTTGAAAAGCCTTGGAAAGAAAAATAAACATGTTTTTTACCGAGTACACTTTGCATTGAACATTCGAAGTTGAAATATATTTGTCATTCGTACATATTTATCTCTCTTCTTTCATTTATCTTTATAATTGCTCTATCTCGTATATTGAGCGTAAACTATTTCACTATAGGTTATATCCTCTAAAAGTATACTTTTAGTTTCATATTTCGAGAGGTCGCACATCGAAGCGCTGATGAAATCAGAATAATAAAAAGAATATTTTTTAAAAAAATATTTTGAAGCCTGATCAACACAGAAATTTGTTATTTTAAAATAAATTATTTATTTATCTTAAAAACTTCTTTCTTTTTTTTGTTTAAACTTGAGTACTTTCGGTACAAGATACCTTCATCAGAAGCATAGTTATTTTCTTTTTTTTCTTCTTTTTATTTCTTCCTGACAGACATTTTCCCAGTCAAGTTGAAATTCGTCTGATGTTGTTGACGGCGAAATTTGAAATGTCTATTTTTTTAGTTTCGTATATATATATATATATATATATATATATATATATATATATATATATATATACACACACACACCTCAGCTTTTATTAGAAAATTACAATCACCAAGAGACTTAATGGCCATCTGCACACACAATATTCCAGTGACACCCCCCCCCCCTTCCAACCTTGTAAATGAAACCCATTGAACAGATCACCATTAGCAACCATTTTACAACTTATGAAAAGGAAACATCAATGATTAATGGCTTGGATAGAAGTGGAACAGTTTATTCAACAGCAATGGCAGAACACAACCACCGACAAATAATAACCAATTAATATTATAGCCATATTGTAATGAGTGTAAAAACACTTGCTGGTATAGCTTCAAGAAAAAGGGTAGACGACTAAAAGGTTCTGGTCAGTTTAACATTTTATTGTAGTCGTTGTTGTACTTAATAAATACGAGACTTACATGAGGTTAAAAACATCTTTCATCATATTTTACATCTGGACAAAACCAGGTTCATCTGATAGCTACATTTTTCTGTATTAGCTTCTTTCACACGGGAAAATCAGAATTTAATGCAGCTTATGCTGATCACCTTGGTTTAACGTCTGTTTTATATGCTGACATGCATTGGAAGGCTTGAAGAAATTGGCTTGTAAACTAACCTATCTATGACCAGGTCTTTTTCTCTTAAGTCCATTTTTATCACTTCCTCCCATGTTTTTCTTGACCTTCCCTGTGAACTGGACCTGTTACCGCAACTGTTTTATGTGTACTGACCCAAGAACTCTCATCCATTCTGTCAGTGTGGCCATACCATCAAAGTCTCCTGTTCTGCACACATCTCCCTATACTGTTCAGATTTAATCTTTCTGAGGTCATCAGAACTAAGCCTGCCTTTAAGACTCACATTTCACATTCATCGTATAATTCTCATTTCTCTCCATGCAATGCAATGTCTGATGGTGTTAGAGTGCACCATCAGACAACAAAATGGTTTCTACAATCTATCCCCCTTAATAAGCAAAATTATCCTGACCGAACAAAAACTAAACCTAGATCATGGCTAACCCTTCTTCTCATCGTTCTCAATTGTACTTATATACAACTCTCCGCATACACTCACGTACTAACTCCTTCTCAGATATATATTCATTCACATACTCATGAATCACCCACTACGAATCAAAACTACTTAACCACAAATAACACCCTTACCAATGAACACAATCTACACATCCTCACAAATATTTAGATATTTAAACCCCTCTTGCCCTCAATTTAATCTAACCATAAACACATCCCCTCTCCCCTATCTCACCCTTTCGACTACTTCTTTCATACTCTTACCCACCCCCTGCCCATTTTCAAGTTATCTTCATTTCTTTAAATCTTTTTCTAAAACTATGATACCACCCACATATATATATATATAGCTCTTCACTATCTTTCTTATCAATTTCTCGACGCGGCAAGCGATTCGTCGGTTTCCTGGTGTTAATTGGTGGAGTATGGTACCTAATGTGTCGCGGGCCATTCCGCTAGTGCTTTAATGACGCTTGTATAAGAAATGACTTGCTGCCGAAATATACACACATATATATATATATATATATATATATATTGTTGCGTGGGTTTTATCGAGAGAAAAAGCTAAAAGTGGCACAAAACGAGATCTGTAATTTTGAGGTAAGATATATTTAGTGATAGGGTATAATAAATTGAAGTATACGTAGAGAGAGAAGATGGACAAATACATTATATATATATATATATATAATTTTATTTATACAGACATGTACAAAATCTGCGACACTGGCATGTCGATGTTATCGATCAACAGTTACTATAAACTGAGATCTCATCAGGCAGAGTTAGAATCCGATCTTAACCTCAGATCATATTTGGAGAGAATGAAATGGAGGGATAGAGAAAGAGAAGAAGAAGAAAAGAAATTTAACATTTCAAAAATTGAGGCCGTTAAAAAATTAAAATTGAAAATTAAAAATCTAAAAACAAAAAATAAAAAATCTAAAATCTAAAATGTGAAACAAACAGGGCAAATAAATAAATAAATAAAAATATAAGGTGGAAAGAGTGGCATATAATGAAGGAAGAGGTGATGGGAAGGTAGACACATAAAGGAAAAGGAGGAGAAAAAGAGAACGTCTGTTGATTCAGATCGAGAGAGAAGGAGGGGGGTAGACATGCACGAATCAAGTGTAAAAAAAACAGACGAGTTTATAAATGTATTTTTTCAAGTGAACTGTAATATTGTGTATATGTATGTATGTATGTATGTGTGCGTGCGGGCAAGCTGATCAGACGCGCGTGATTGTTGTGGTGGTGGTGGGGCGGTGATCAAATGTGTCGCCGATTCTGGATTTATATTGTCTTTATAATTTGTCTAGAGTTTATTTGCTTACTATGAATAAATAAATTGAATAAATGTGTTCGTTAAGTATAACAGGATTAGTAGTAGTAATAATAATAGAAACCCCTAATAATTGAGGTGAAATAATAAAAATAATAATAATAGTTTAATTTAATTTAAAAGTACTAAAAATATAACTAAAGAATAACTAGAAAATGCCGGTGTTTTTAATTATTATTAATAATAATAATAATGATAATAATAATAATGGTAATAGTAATAAAAATAGTAATAATAATAACAACGACAACGATAATGGTGGTCAATAACATTTAAGAATTTATAAAAATAATAGTTTAGGAAAGAAATAGAATAATTAAGAAATATTAGGAATCCTAGGAGGTAGTGATTATCATAATGATATTAAATAATAAGATAATGTTTGCCGATATTATGATATGGGTTAATGGTTGCAATAATGCTGATCACATAAAAATAGGTAATAATAGTGGTTTAACCGACAGCAGTAATCAGAGTGGTAATCCCAGTAATCTTAACAATAGTAATAATGATAGTGAAAAAATGATAGTGAAAAATTAATAAATAATAATAGAACAATACAAATAGTAGCAGTAGTCATAATGGTGGCAATAATAATAATAAAGATGAAAATAATAATAATAATAATTATAATAAGCAAAAGTCAGGTAACTGTAAAACATGGCAATATCAATATTATTAATAATAGTGATACTGTTAATTTCACTGCCGCAAATAACAATAACTATGATAGTAACATCAGACATGATGCCACCACTAACAACAATAATTATCTTGATAGAAGTACAGAAATCAAAAATAATTCAATGTCTAATAATAATTAAGTTTAAAATATTAATAATAATTTTAATTTTTTAACGACCTCAATTTTTGAAATGTTAAATTTCTTTTCTTCTTCTCTTTCTCTATCCTTCCATTTCATTCTCTCCAAATATGATCTGAGGTTAAGATCGGATTCTAACTCTGCCTGATGAGATCTCAGTTTATAGTAACTGTTGATCGATAACATCGACATGCTAGTGTCGCAGATTTTGTACATGTCTGTGTAAATAAAATTATCATATATAAAGCTCTATTTTGATATTGAGCACTTTTTATAAACCCGGTTAAAATTCTCTGGATTACCACCCTGTGGATATTTTTCACCTGGATTATTACCATTATATATATATATATATATATATATATATATATATATATATATATATATATGACTCCTAAACACTTTGAGTATTCTTTTTCAAACGTTCATTTCCAATATAACACCGGTTTTGTATTTGGACAGCGACTACCCTAACTGTACGTTTTCATCAACTAAAAACTCTTTATCTTTTTTTTTTTTGATTTTGTTTATAAATTTTTCAAAGTTAAATGTTGCCGATAATATTTACATTTAGATTGTCGTTTTTTTTTTATCCTCTGATGAAAAAAGTTTATCTTTGAAAATCCATGGATTAAGGATATGAAGCTCCTTGCTTCGAACTTCTGATGTTTTAATAAATATTGTATCTTTACAATTTTTTATTCTTATCTTTCATCTCTAGAATATACATATATATATATCTTCTTTTATGAGAGATACTATCAGGTATTACTTCCTTATTTTATTGGATCAGGTAGTGTAGTATCTGTTCTGTTGTCATGATATAATCCTTATAGGCATTAGCACCTTTTTTTCGGGGAGGGGGGGGGGGCTCCCAGGCTTTACTTTCTCCTGGGGGGGGGATATAGTATATTTTAATTCTCATGATACATTCCTCCCAGGCATTACCTCCTCTTTTAAGGCAGGAGCAGTATAGTATATGTTCCTTCCTCATGATACTATCTTTCCAGGATTACCTTCTTTTTTTCGGGGGGGGGGGGGGGTAATGTAATATCTGTTGTTGTCATGATATCATCCTCCCAGGTATTAATTCCCCCCTTTATTTTTAGAGGGCAGATCGTGTTTGTTCGTTATGATACTACCCTTTCAGTCATTACCTCCTCCTTTAGGGAGTTAGTGTAGTATATGTTCGTTCACCATGATACCATCCTCCCAGTCTAGCAAAAATATGTGACTGGAGGGAGAATATTTTTGCTAGTTATTATACTAAATTATTATTAGAAGAAAAAAAAAACCTTCCAGAGAGTAATTTTAAAAACTTAAAATACAGATAGAGAAACAGAGAATAAATCTGTAAAGGTTGAATTATGTAATAAATAATATATAATAAACTAGCAGGGCTACCCGGCGTTGCCCGGGGCGATAAAAAAAAACAAAGTAGTAGAAATTAAAGAGTGTGTGTAACATCTTTATATAAAAACTTCAATCTCTCTTCTTTCTTTAGCCGTCTTTCTTTCCCTGGTCCTCATTATTTCCCTCCCTCCTTCAACCCTCTATTTTCCTTTTTCCCCCACATGATTCTTATCGTTTTAAATGTGTTAAAAACTTATAATAATGTAATTCACGTAAATTCTTTTTACTAAATATGTATTTTATGTAACTGGATTTTCTTAAAGAAATATGCTATGTAAACAAACATTTTGGATGAAAGTTATTAATTATTCTTACATTGTATTTTTGATCCCGAAATAAAATTATATTTTATTTTTTCAAGACTTTAAAATCGAATTTGAATGCAATGACTTAATCGCTGGCGGCCATGTTGTAATTTCCTATAATTTGCTTTCGTAAAATAGTAGCAATACTTTGATTAGCGTTTGTCGCTTATTTAAAAAACAATACCAAAGAACTAAAAATTTAGAGGCGCGTCCCTGGCGCTAAGAAACGTTAAATAAAATTAAAAGTTATTTCAAATTATTATGTAATTAAATTAAAATATTACTCAGGATTTTAAAATTACTATAAAATATCATGAATAATAACTGAAAACAGTACCCCCCCCCCCCCCCGATGAAATCTGCCCCGACCCCCTAATCTCTCCAGCCCCACCCCAACTTTTTTTCACTCTCCCACAACCCTGAGAAATATTTTAAGTTTAAAAAAGAAAAAAAAAAAAATTTGGCCCGACCCCTAATCTCTCCAGCCCCCCCCCCCCCCACATTTTTTTTCACTCTCCCACAACCCTGAGAAATATTTTAAGTTCAAAAAAAAAAAAAAAAAAAAAAAAAAAAAAAAATTTGGCCTGGACCCTAAAATTTTCCCCGACCCCCTAATCCTTCCAGCCCATCCCCCAACTTTTTTTCAATCTCCCACAACCCTGAGAAATATTTTAAGTTAAAAAAAAAAAAAAAAAAAATTTGGCCCGACCCCCTAATCTCTCCAGCCCCACCCCCCAACATTTTTTTCACTCTCCCACAACCCTGAGAAATATTTTAAGTTAAAAGAAAAAAAAAAAAAATTTGGCCCGACCCCTAATCTCCTCAGCCCCCCCCCTCACCCGCCAACATTTTTCTCACTCTCCCACAACCCTGAGAAATATTTTAAGTTCAAGGAAAATACAAAAATTTGGCCTGAAACACCAATATTTCTAGGGACCGTTATACTTAAGAAGCACCAACATTCGTTTGAAAATCAATGACCTGATACAACCGGACACAATTTAGGGCAAGACCGGGTACATCCGGCAAGGGATTATGGGATGTTTTCAGTGACTCAGCATTTTTATCGGATTAGTACATAAATACATTAGATTATTTCCAAATTAATACTATTTAACATTGAAAAAAAGTCTGAAAAATATGGGAAAAATGCTACCCTCTGTCGGAAACTGGTCCGGTTGAATCGTTTTTTGCGATTTTGAGATATTATGATCCCAGGATATGTACTGTGCTAAAGATGTCAACTTTTTGACATGTCGCCGCTTAGTTTTTGAGGAGTAGCTGTACATTACATAAATACATTAGATAATTTCCAAATTAGTACTTATTAACATTGAAAAATAACTGAAACTTAAAACAATTATTTTTTAAATATTAAAAATCCAAATATCTTCTATCCACCACTAGACATGTCAAATATATTTCAATCAATATTTTAACAACATCTTTAGCTGTTAATATATACAATACTTTACTTACCTACGGCAAGGCTGGCTATGACGGGAGAAAAAAGCACCGAGGCAGCCACCCCTGTAACTATGGTGACGTTACGTCTGTGTTTAGGAGTGAACTCATATTTAGAGTGTAACTGAAAAATAAAATAAAATAAATAAGTAAATGTTGCACACCATAGATTAAAATGCAGAAAATCATCTTTTAGTGTTTGCTGACAATGAATAAATATCTAGTCATGTGATTGAATGAAAAATACATCTTGAAAGATGTATTGAGGTGAGTCCTCCATAGGTTGACTTCATTGCAGACTTTGAATTTTCAAACATCATACCAGCTCAAATTGGAAAATTTGGATTACACCATACAATGTATCAATGAGAAAATTAAACTTGTCAAAGTTGTCAATAATTATCTCCATTAAAAAAAAAAGAAAAAATGCTTAGTTTAAACATTTTTCTTTTTTTCTATAAAATTTAATTTGAATCAAAATGATTTTTAAGTTTGACCACTTTGCCTTTATGTGATTATTTTTTTTTTTTAATTATCATTTACTATCAATCGATTATTTATTGAAATAAAAAAATGCAGCAGCGTAAAGCATTAAAATTAAATTTTAAAAATTCCTATTTAAAAAATGACTTTATTATGAAATTAAACCAATTTCTAACTATGGTGGGCATTTCTTTAGTATTTCTCCTAAATCTGAAAGGTTATTGTCAAGGCAGTTTTCAAAAACTAGATCTGTTAACCAGTTATGTTTTTTTGCTCACAGAGTAATGTTTTTGGAATAAGTTGCCAGATCGGATTAAGAACAGCAATAGCGTGGATCAGTTTAAGATGAGGTTCGATGAATTACGAGAAAGTGGTAGGAGGGAGAAATTGAGGGGGTACTTTTGGGAGTTATCAAATGAAATATTTAACAGAATTTGATCTGGATATCGATACTGTACTAAGAGTTTAATTTTTTCTTTTTTAACAGTTGAATTGAGAAGATAGTTAAGAGGAGATGCCCAAGGAGGCATAACAAATAAACAAACAAACAAACAAACAAGTGGTTCGAATTTATTGTTGGAGTGTCCTTTTCTGACTGTTCTTGCTTTATAAAATATTAGTATGATGAAATCACACTCTACTACTCATTTTTAACTGTCTGCAAACATACCGATTTGATAAAGGCATAAACATCTGATATTTTATATTTATATATATATATGCACATTATTTTTAAAAATTAAACAAAAAAACAAAACGTTAATGAGCAAGTTTAAAAACAACAAAAAAAACAAACTGATATGTTTTATCTATTTTGTCTTTCTAAGCAGTTACATTTGTGGAAACTTAAAAATAAATTTAAACTGATTTAGGAGGGAAAAAAACATTTTAATTGCTAAAGAAAAAAATAAAACAAATTAAATATTTAAATACTAGCTTAAATATTTTTTGATACAATTTGCTTTTAGTTTCTTACCCCAAAACTTTAAAGCTGGATTCTGTTTTTATTGTTTTTTTTTTTGTTATTTGGTTAAAATCTGAGTAATCTATGAAGTGATCACTTCATGAATAAAAGAAATTTAAAAAAAAAAACAGACCTAGAAAAAAAAAAAAGCTCCCGTTTTAATCGAAGAAAAGATAGCTAAATATTTCTTGATTTTAAAACTATTTTTTATAAATACATGAATATTTCTATTCAATTTGAACTTTAAGTCTGTTTTGTCATTTGATTTGCATATGACCCTGGGGTTCCCAAATCTGATTTGAAGCACCACAAGGGAGCCGGTATGTAAAATTCGACTTTTTTTTTTTAAATTGTAAATGCAATTTAAAATTTTTTAGGGATTGGGGTGTGCTGTGATGATTGTGAGTATAGATTTAATGTTCATTTTAAAATGCCTATTCTTTTGTGTTCGGGTACACCCCGCTTACACAGTACCACTTCAATTTTTTTTGTTGCTAGACTCAGCTGGACATGAATAACTATTTAAGAAACATTCTTATTCACGAGAGAGGGAGAAAAAGAGAAAGAAAAAAGGGCAAAAAAAGCTTACCTTTCTTCCTACCCAAACAGGTATACCAATAATAAGTGCAGGAACTGCAATACCAGCAAACAATGTTATCCCAATTGGGGCACCGATTAAGGTCCCCAATTGCCACAGTATTTTTTTTTTGCGACTCCATGGTTTCTTGCCCCAAAAAGTACAACCAGAAGGACTGAAAGAAATAAAGTTATCAATATTAAAAATGTAAAATCATCCTTAGGTAGGGAGAGTACTTAATAATTTTAAAAATAATAAAACCTCTAACGTTATCCAATACGATTTTAATACAGAGTCCATTACACCATAAAAATCTTGGAAACAAAATGAACAAACCTCCATGCATAATATTGTCATATTTATGAAAACTGCATTTAAAAATTATAACTCTGGAGCATAAGAGAAAAGTTTGTCGTCTAGATTTCTTCCAAAATACTAAGAAAAAATTTGTTTTATTTATTGAGTGGGGAGAAAGAAAATCTTTTTCCCCAACAAGGAATAAAATTTCTTGGAAACTTTTATAAGTCAAATTTAATACTTTATAAACAATCTCCAAAAATTCCATAAAAATCCTAGGTTTATTAATTCAAGAAGAGGAGGGGGGGGGGGCGAACATTATTATTACCTATAAAATGATCCATGATTTTTAATGAAGTAATCATTTTCCCACTCTTTGGTGTTAGTTTTTTTAAAAAAAGTTTTATTATTTAAAACAAAATATTAAATAAACTTTAAAATTACAAACACTTAAAATTATAATTAAAATCAAGAAACTAAATTCAAAAACCCCAAAATAATATTTACACTTTTTTACAAATGAATAAAATATACAAAGGGATCCGTTGGGAGTACTAAACTCAACTGAAAAAAGTTGTTACTCAAATTTACCTGCAAAAATGTACAGACTCAAAATCGGAACATATTTAAATAACTTTAAAAACTCTTTAATTTTAAAGAATTAAATAGTTTATAGATCCATAAGTAAGCTCTATTTTCTCAGTTTTCACTACAACCATATATTTTTTCTTGCGTTGAAGTATTCTGCCGTTCAATCTCCTAGAAACTTTTATTGTCATCATTAGACATCGTTTATTACCAAAGAAGCAGGTCTATCTATATTTGTTTGTTGGCGATAAAGGAATAGGTTAGACATGTTGTACCAGCTAGAATTACCGCAAGAATATGGTTTCCATGATGTCATCAATGTAATATGGTTATGATCTTTTTGAAATTAAAGATCCCAAAATTGTTTCCAAAGATAATTCGACAGATGTGTTCCTAACTCACTTTTAATGGATTCACTTCTTTCCTGGGAAGAACATTGAAGTTTATCTGTTAGTGAGGCCCCAATTTGAAAGCTTTGGCTCACATGATGCCAAAGCAAATGATGGAAGGTACAAAAAATTTTGAACGGATTCTCATTCATCACAACAGAGAGAAATGCATGTCCTTTTCTTAGACACTCTGAACACAGTTCTACTATCAGATACCCAGCTACAATGAAGAAAATCTTTGGTGTATATCTTTTTTTCCTTTTTTTTTTTTTTTAAAACCCTAACACTGGGGTAATATATATAAGACTAACAATTTTGAATTTGTTTGTATACATTTTTAATTTTGAAATAAAAATGTTTATTTTAGCATTTTGTTGACCATTTTGGTATTTAATGTAATTTACTTTAGACAATTAGGAAATTATCTGGGACGAATATCAGTAAGGTGTCTAAATAAAGTAATCATAAAATTTTTTTTAGCCCTTCCTTCCAAAAACATTTTTTTTTTATTGAAGACAAAAATGTTAATTCTAGAAAAAAAAAAATGTTAGTAAAGGAATTTTATTCAATTATTTTAGATTAAAACCCCATAAAGCTGATTTCTGCAAGTGATTTGAACAAAATAGCATAGAATATTAATTTTTATAGATTGAACAGAGATTATCTCTTAAGTAGGGATAAGGATTAAGCAGCAGATAATCAGGATCATCTCAATTGCTATAGTGAATGTGAGCAAACTCAAACCTAACATAATTTGAAATTTTCATACAGAATTTTTAATTAAAAAATAAAGTACAAATAAAAATCAATTTTGTAATTTTTGAAAGACATCTTTAGTATGAAATAGCAAACATAAAAGTTCATTTTTCTTTATGAATTGAGAAGAAATCAAGAATTACCGTCAAATCTTAGTGAACAAAAACACTTAATTACTTAGCTACTTCTTAATAATATGAATTCTGTCAGTTTCATGAATATCCTACTTCAACCTGCATATGTATGGTCATAATTGCTTTCTCGTCCAAACTTATGGACTCATGATAACATTTTTTTTGTCTTGACTTTTAGATTTTGAACATAACGCTTTCTCCGTCAAGACACATGAACATCCAATAACTTCTTTACTAAGGTGGGCTCCCTCTACCGTGCTAGTAAACTTCCCACACCTGACATTATCCTATATCTCTACAAAGCCACCATCCGCCCATGCATGGAGTATTGTTGCCACATCTGGGCTGGGGCATCATCCGCTAGTCTCTCTCTTAGACAAGGTCCAAAAATGAGTCGCCAAATTAATAGGTCCCTCACTATCCACCAAGCTCCAGCCCCATCGCCGCAATGTTGCTTCCTTGTACCTGTTTTACAGGTACTTCAATGGATTGTGCTCTGATGAGCTTGCTGCTTTGGTACCCCCACGACGTAGATTCACTAGACCAACCCGACAATCTGCCAAATCCCATCCATTCACTGTGGAGGTCCCCAGATGCCGAAGAGCTTTCTACTCCAAAAGCTTCTTTCCTCGTGCTGCTGGACTCGAACTTCCTCCCTGCTCCGTTTTCCTGACGGTACTGACATGCAGAAATTTAAAACTAATGTAAACAGACATCTCGCTGCGCAGCTCCCAATCTAGGTTGACCCCCACCAAAAATTTTTTTTCACCCTTTTTCTCAATAGCGGCCTGCCTTGTTTGGGGTGAACTATGTTAAAAAAAAAATCTTAAGAGACAAAAACGCTTAATCACTAGCTAAAGTTTAATGCATGAATGAACAAAATACACATGTATTATGTTTTGTCCATTCACACATTATACTTTAGTTTCTATAGCAATAAAAGTCATGATAACAAGAGGAGAAAGACTGAAACAGAATGGGGGTTTGGGGGGGGGACACAACGAATGAGTAATTCACAAGTGTTGATAGGAAGATATGAGAAGAGAATGTCGGTAAAAGCAGAGAGAAATATTTGTGTATTTGGAAATTAACCTATCCAATGTATTTTCTTTTGTTCACCAATTAAATTACATTTAGGTTATATCGACTTATTTTTTTAATATACTGTGAAATTTTCATGATCCTGCCAGTTTTTAGATGAATTAAAATTACCTTAAAAAAATTTAATATTTAATAGCCAAATGATACTATAATAATTGAATTTAACTTTCACGATACTATTAAAAATAATTTGGAAAAAAAAATATAAATAAAAATAAATAAATAAATGAAAATAAAAGACTCCCGGGTAACGCCGGGTAGGAAAAAGCTAGCATAAATATAGAATGTTCATTTTGAATGTTTCCACACCAGAACCATTTTATAAAAGTGATAGTTTGACTATAGAAAAAATATAGGAAGTATAAGCAGTCAACCACACGTTAAACAGAGTAATGGTGTAGGATCAGGTAACCTCTACACCCCCCCCCCACCCGGGACTTCTGTAACAGATAAGCAATGCAGTATACACTGGAAAAAAGAGAGTGAACAGGCGTTGTCAAAGCAACAGTTTTAAGGGGAGAGGAGATGGAAACGGAAGATCAGCAAGGACACAGAAAAAAAAGCACATGGCTGTACACATGCAAATGAAAAAAGCAAGAGTGATTGAAAATCTCAGATGAAAAGAACTTAATATGGGATTATTAACAGATTTTGTCAGCTAATCCTGCTTCAATTGTACCAAAAGGCCATAATCTCTTCAGCTAAATATGAACAAAATTAAAAGCCTAACAATTGATGCCAGTCACAAAAAGACGACAAAAAGAATATTTAAAAAAAATCAAGAATATTTGGAAGTGCTTCAAGTCTTTTCGGATTGGGTTAGAATTTGGTTTCATGGTACATCGACCTTGTGGGCTAGGAGCAAAGTGTAGCATCTGTTCTGATACCACATCATCTTTTTTGTCTTTGGTCGGTGAAGGAGAAATCCTTCTAGACTGAGGCAATTAAAATTTTTGTTCCAACCTAGAGCGTCTCTTTTTGGGGAGCTGGATTTTCCCCACATTAAAAATGGGTTGTGTGTCTTAACTGTTTGAGGGGAGGCAAGTAAATAGGGACCTTGTGTAGGTAATTTCATGCCAAATAGTGTTTTATGAAATAGTTAAGGAAGACATTTTGGGATTGTCATTATTTGTTTAGTTATTTTAGGTTGAACAATGATCTTTTTTTTTTTAGTAGACGACCGATGTTTTGAAAGTATAGTTTTGAGGAGGTCAGTTTTTCTTTGGTACATTTTGGAGATTTCTTAATTGTGCTTTTGTTTTTTTTTCTATTTGAGTTTGAAATGTTTTTATTTTTTTGAAGTAGTCTAATTTTCAAACAGCAAAACATTTATTGAGTGTTCTCCAATTCTTTGCAGTTTCTTAGATGCTCAAGTCTCTTTGGAATTGAAACAAATGGTAGATTTTTTCAACACCTCAGACATTAGAAAAAAAAGATTTTTTCAATGGAATACTTTTAGTCATTTACTCTTCGTTTTTATTTATCGTGAAAATACACGCAACATTAAATAAATTTGTAAGAACAATAAATTATTTCAGCATTTTTTTCTTCTTCATCACATCGGTATAACTTCCAGGAAGTTTGAGTGATGCTTTCAAAATTCTCATCTGAAACCTACGAATAGTGCCCATGCAATTGTTTATACCATAATAAAATAAAATAAAAATAAATCTATCAATATTTTAAAAACAAGTTTATGCCAGTTACATTCATGAAATGTTCTGGCGACTTATAAGCATAATTATATATAGTAGCAAATCTACTTTATCCCAATCTTTAAAAAAATACTTTATATTACACAACTTTATATTATGTAGTAATAATAATCAATATAAAAATAGGTATGTTTATATATTTGCATGTAGAGGATTCACTCCTAAACTGATCATTATGAATTCTGTAACACAGTTGCTAGACATAAGGGGTCCAAATGTGGGCTACATTTAGTTTTATGCAAAGGGGGTGGAAGTCCTTTGTGAAAATTCAGATAACTCTAATTTTTGCATAATTTAACAAATTAAACATCAATTTATACATATTCCGAAAATTTCAGTTTCTTTGGGGTTTTTACAAGAGATTTTAGGGGCAGAATATGGCCATAACTTTCCATTTGAAAATTCAAATAGTTTAGATTTGCATCAAATTTGACCGATCGCCATTAGACACCATTCCGTAAGGCCTTAAATTTTCGACATTCTAGAATCCCAAATCATCTAATGGATTTTGATCAAAATTAGAATAAGGATTCTGGAGAGAAGGTTTACTATCATATCTTGATTTTAATCTTCGTAAAGGGACATAAACATGGTGCAAAATTGTTCTGTTTTTTTTTGCATGCTTTTTTATTTATTCCTGACTCATAAAATACCAATCCGGATTAAATATTAAAATCGATAAAAAATAAAAATCCTTTAAAGAACACTGACCAATATTGGCATAGAAGTCTGATGAAACAGATTATTTTATCTACCTTCATTTTCTTAAATAAAGGTAGATAAAATAATTGACTTCTATGCTAATATTGGTAAGTGTTCTTTAAAGGATTTTTATTTTTATCGATTTCATCGATTTTAATATTTAATCCGGATTGATATTTTATGGGTCAGGAATAAATTAAAAAACGTGCATGTGCTCTTTTGGTACGATTTTATTGCAAAAATAATTTTATTATCAGATGTTTTAATTATGGTACAATCCCCTAAATAAAATACGAATAAGCAAAACAATAAATTTTTACTTGTGCAATATATTTTTCTTAAAATTTAAAAAATATTTGAATAAACTTTAAAATCAAACTGGAACAATTTTTTTTTTTTAAAGAAAAATATCACTGAACAAGTGTTAGGGTCCATTAAAATTCATGGTACTTATGCAGATTAGGACCCAAGCTAACCCTAACCGACACCAAGTTTAGCTTGGGTCCTAATCGACATAAGTATCAAATTCATTATTGCTTTGATAAATTTTTATTTCCAATTAGTGAATTTCGTAATTCAATCAATTAAAATGTTAACCTGTTGTCTACTTTTATTCTTGCATTCTGATTGGATGAGCACGTCAGCATTTTCCGATCGTCTATGTAAACACCCGGAAACTACAGACACCAAGTTGATTTTTAGCTTGGATCCTAATCTGGACAAGTACCTAAAAATGTTCTTTGGTTCTGCCCATATTCCTTTGTTGTAACCAATAGGACAATAAAATTAGTGATGGACAGAGCCTCTTATAAAAATGTTTGGATGCATCTGAAATGAGCATTCATTCAATTGTTTAGCAA
Organism: Sepiola atlantica; assembly: GCA_963556195.1. Lineage (NCBI taxonomy): Eukaryota > Metazoa > Mollusca > Cephalopoda > Sepiida > Sepiolidae > Sepiola > Sepiola atlantica. The sequence goes on from OY744515.1 coordinate 92,517,217, forward strand.
TGAAAATGATATTGCAAACTGAAGCGTGACAACTGACAAACTCAGATGTGAGGATGCATAAAAATATTTTTTTTAAACAAGTCAAAAAGGTTAAAATTTTGACCCACAGAAAAATCTCACCCCTTCAGTGTAGAGGTCTCTAGACGGCGAAAGATTTTCTACGCTGATAGCTTCTTTCCTCAGACTGTTGCCTTTGGAATTCCTATCCCCCCCCCCCCCCCCGACCGTACCAACATACAGAAATCTAAATGTAATGCAAACAAACATCCTGATACCTTCCACTGGTAAACCAATTCCCTTTTCAGTCCTGCTGGTCCAATTGTTACTTCACTTCCCCAAATCCAACATAGCTACCAGACTCTTATAGATTCTAGCCGTGGTGGCCATTCCTTAAACCAAGGGCAGTAACCCATATGACATTAACACCTAACTCCCCACCCAGGTTGCCTTCTATAAATCTGACCCCTATTACAATAGCCCCTTATGCATAAAAAAAAGAAGTCAAAACAATCAAACTGGCAGCCAATTATAGGATGCTGATTAGAAACCTGGCTATTGGAGCTAAATATCACTTCACACTTTTTTTAAATCAATGATTTCATGTGTTTAATCAAGTGACTTGTTGCTTGAAATATTGACCATTTAAATATGTAAAAATAAATAAACGCATGTTACAAGTAGCATAACAATCTTCGCTATAACCTTGTATTATCGTTTTCGCTATAACCCTGTATTATCATTTTTGCTTTGTCAATATATCTAAATGTGCCCCACATTTATACCTTATACTGAATTAACTAATAAATTGTGATAACTTTAAACCTACATATCCTTAAAAAAAAATTCAGTCACTAGTGTAAGCTGAAATTTGTTAGAAAAAAAAAAAGACTGACTCATCAAGTGGTTCGTCTAAACTGTTTTGTTTGTACCAATGATAAAAATGAAAGAAAAAAGAGCAGTGAGGATTAAGTGTACAAATCCTCTTTAAGCAATTTGATTTTTTGGTAAATACGTTAAGTAAATGAAGCATAAAAAGTCACTTGCTCCGGACACATGTCGCATTTGGTGGCCTGTGGCAGGTTAAGAAGAAAATTAGCATCAGAGTATCAGCCTAAAATTATCTGATAAACTTCCGCACGAGTTATTTTTTTTTCTGCACGGGTGAATTCAAATCTGCTTCCAAAAGAATCATTGGCCAATCAGAATATACAAGTCATCAGCCTGAACCAGTGATCACCAATTGAAATGCCGAGATCAGTGCAGGTTGACGGTTTTTGTTAGATAAAAAATAAAGAAATAAAATAAATAATTCACATGCAGCAACACGAGACAGACATATCGATAGCTGCTTAAAGATCACATCTACCTGTAAAACGTGTAACACAGGACACCTGTAAAGTATATTAGCAAAACCATTTACCCAGTTATATTAACTGTTTTATGAATTATTTCTATTTGATTCTCTAATAAATTTTTTTTGTTTAATCTGAAAAACTTTTTTTCTTAGTCTTATGGAATGAAAACAAAAAGTCAGTTTTATTATCTATACTATAGTATTTGTTCCATAAATGCTACATTTTCAAACAAATCAATTCACTACAAAAAAGTAAAAAAAATTTATCACTATAAAATTTATTTATATTCAAGCAATAAACTATTTACATAGAATTATAATATATATATATTTAAATTCTTTAAATTCATACAAAAATGGGTTAATAGCCTCAATAGTGCTAAAAATATAACTTAAAAATGTTCCTAATTTTTTTTTAAAAACATTTTTATTCATACAATTGTTTCTGCCCATTTTTAAAACATTTTTTCTTGATAATAAATCAAATCTTTTCAAAGGCTTCTTAAGTAAAATTTCCTCCTATAAAATACCCCCCCCCCCAAAAAAAAACAGAACCATTGTTCTTTATCTTATTTATCCTCACCCCTAAAAAGCAAACCAATGAAAACATTCCTAGTTTTATCGTTATGTAGATAAATAACCAAAACTAACATTAAAATGCCACTCAAAACAATGTTATCTTCTTTTATTCGTTCTCCATTAGTTTTTTTGATTAAGAAAACATACACAAAAATAAAAGCATATAAATAACTAAAAAGTTGTGTGTGTGTGGGGGAATCAACATAGTGCTCAATTAAGTAAATAAGAGCATGTTATGTTTTATTTCAGAATTATACAATTTTAAGTGGATTTTCATAGGCAGTAAACAATTGAAAGGCACCAATCCTATTTTAAAATGTGTAACCTCTAATTAAATCTAAGCATACTCCTTTCGCTTGAATTTATGTATATGAGAAATAGAGATAGAGAGAGAGACATAGAGAGAGAGATAGAGAGATAGAAAGAGATAGAGAGATAGAAAGAGATAGAGAGATAGAAAGAGATAGAGAGATAGAAAGAGATAGAGAGATAGAAAGAGATAGAGAGATAGAAAGAGATAGAGAGATAGAGAGATAGAGAGAGATAGAGAGAGATAGAGAGATAGAGAGAGAGATAGAAAGAGATAGAGAGAGATAGAGAGAGAGATAGAAAGAGAGATAGAAAGAGAGATAGAGAGAGAGATAGAAAGAGAGATAGAAAGAGAGAGAGAGAGAGATAGAAAAGAGAGAGAGAGAGATAGATAGAAAGAGAGAGAGAGAGAAAGAGAGAGAGAGAGATAGAGAAAGAGAGAGAGAGAGAGAAAGAGATAGAGAGAGAGAGAGATAGAGATAGAGAGAGAGAAAGAGATAGAGATAGAAAGAGAGAGAGATAGAGATAGAAAGAGAGAGAGATAGAGATAGAAAGAGAGAGAGATAGAGATAGAAAGAGAGAGAGATAGAGATAGAAAGAGAGAGAGATAGAGATAGAAAGAGAGAGAGATAGAGATAGAAAGAGAGAGAGATAGAGATAGAAAGAGAGAGAGATATGAGATAGAAAGAGAGAGAGATAGAGATAGAAAGAGAGAGAGATAGAAAGAGAGAGAGAGATAGAAAGAGATAGAAAGAGATAGAAAGAGATAGAGATAGAAAGAGAGAGAGATAGAGATAGAAAGAGAGAGAGATAGAAAGAGAGAGAGATAGAAGAAGAGAGAGATAGAAAGAGAGAGAGATAGAAAGAGAGAGAGAGAGATAGAAAGAGAGAGAGAGAGAGATAGAAAGAGAGAGAGAGAGAGATAGAAAGAGAGAGAGAGAGAGATAGAAAGAGAGAGAGAGAGAGATAGAAAGAGAGAGAGAGAGAGATAGAAAGAGAGAGAGAGAGATAGAAAGAGAGAGAGAGAGAGATAGAAATAGAGAGAGATAGAGATAGAGATAGAGAGAAAGAGAGAGAGATAGAAAGAGAGAGAGAGAGAAAGAGAGAGAGAGAGAAAGAGAGAGAGATAGAAAGAGAGAGAGATAGAAAGAGAGAGAGATAGAAAGAGAGAGAGATAGAAAGAGAGAGAGATAGAAAGAGAGAGAGATAGAAAGAGAGAGAGATAGAAAGAGAGAGAGATAGAAAGAAGAGAGAGATAGAAAGAGAGAGAGATAGAAAGAGAGAGAGATAGAAAGAGAGAGAGATAAAAAGAGAGAGAGATAAAGAGAGAGAGAGATAGAAAGAGAGAGAGAGATAGAAAGAGAGAGAGAGAGATAGAAAGAGAGAGAGAGAGATAGAAAGAGAGAGAGAGAGATAGAAAGAGAGAGAGAGAGATAGAAGAGAGAGAGAGAGATAGAAAGAGAGAGAGAGAGATAGAAAGAGAGAGAGAGAGATAGAAAGAGAGAGAGAGAGATAGAAAGAGAGAGAGAGAGATAGAAAGAGAGAGAGAGAGATAGAAAGAGAGAGAGAGAGATAGAAAGAGAGAGAGAGAGATAGAAAGAGAGAGAGAGAGATAGATAGAAAGAGAGAGAGATAGATAGAAGAGAGAGAGATAGATAGAAAGAGAGAGAGATAGATAGAAAGAGAGAGGAGAGAGAGAGAGAGATAGAGAGAGATAGAGAGAGAGAGAGATAGAGAGAGAGAGAGATAGAGAGAGAGAGAGTAGACATAGATATAGAGAGAGATAGATAGAAAGAGAGAGATAGATAGAAAGAGAGAGATAGATAGAAAGAGAGAGATAGATAGAAAGAGAGAGATAGAAAGAGAGAGAGAGATAGAAAGAGAGAGAGAGATAGAAAGAGAGAGAGGATAGAAAGAGAGAGAGAGAGAGATAAAAAGAGAGAGAGAGAGAGATAGAAAGAGAGAGAGAGAGAGATAGAAAGAGAGAGAGAGAGAGATTAGAAAGAGAGAGAGAGAGAGATAGAAAGAGAGAGAGAGAGAGAGATAGAAAGAGAGAGAGAGAGAGAGATAGAAAGAGAGAGAGAGAGATAGAAAGAGAGAGAGAGAGAGATAGAAAGAGAGAGAGAGAGAGATAGAAAGAGAGAGAGAGATAGAAAGAGACAGAGATAGAAAGAGACAGAGATAGAAAGAGAGAGATAGAAAGAGAGAGAGATAGAAAGAGAGAGAGAGAAAGAAGAGAGAGGAGAGAGAGAGAGAAAGAGAGAGAGAGAAAGAGAGAGAGAGATAGAAAGAGAGAGAGAGATAGAAAGAGAGAGAGAGAGAGAGATAGAAAGAGAGAGATAGAAAGAGAGAGAGATAGAAAGAGAGAGAGATAGAAAGAGAGAGAGATAGAAAGAGAGAGAGATAGAAAGAGAGAGAGATAGAAAGAGAGAGAGATAGAAAGAGAGAGAGATAGAAAGAGAGAGAGATAGAAAGAGAGAGAGATAGAAAGAGAGAGAGATAGAAAGAGAGAGAGATAGAAAGAGAGAGAGAGATAGAAAGAGAGAGAGAGATAGAAAGAGAGAGAGATAGATAGAAAAGAGAGAGAGATAGATAGAAAGAGAGAGAGATAGATAGAAAGAGAGAGAGATAGATAGAAAGAGAGAGAGATAGAGAGAGAGATAGAGAGAGATAGAGATAGAGATAGAGAGATAGAGATAGAGAGATAGAGATAGACATAGATATAGAGAGAGATAGACAGAAAGAGAGAGATAGATAGAAAGAGAGAGATAGATAGAAAGAGAGAGATAGATAGAAAGAGAGAGATAGATAGAAAGAGAGAGATAGATAAAAAGAGAGAGATAGATAGAAAGAGAGAGATAGATAGAAAGAGAGAGATAGATAGAAAGAGAGAGATAGATAGAAAGAGAGAGATAGATAGAAAGAGAGAGATAGATAGAGAGAGAGAGATAGATAGAGAGAGAGAGAGAGATAGAGAGAGAGAGATATAGAAAGAGAGAGAGAGATATAGAAAGAGAGAGAGAGATATAGAAAGAGAGAGAGAGATAGAAAGAGAGAGAGAGATAGAAAGAGAGAGAGAGATAGAAAGAGAGAGAGAGATAGAAAGAGAGAGAGAGATAGAAAGAGAGAGAGAGATAGAAAGAGAGAGAGAGATAGAAAGAGAGAGAGAGATAGAAAGAGAGAGAGAGATAGAAAGAGAGAGAGAGATAGAAAGAGAGAGAGAGATAGAAAGAGAGAGAGAGATAGAAAGAGAGAGAGAGATAGAAAGAGAGAGAGAGATAGAAAGAGAGAGAGAGATAGAAAGAGAGAGAGAGATAGAAAGAGAGAGAGAGATAGAAAGAGAGAGAGAGATAGAAAGAGAGAGAGAGATAGAAAGAGAGAGAGAGATAGAAAGAGAGAGAGAGATAGAAAGAGAGAGAGAGATAGAGAGAGAGAGATAGAAAGAGAGAGAGAGATAGAAAGAGAGAGAGAGATAAAAAGGAGAGAGAGAGATAAAAAGAGAGAGAGAGAGAGATAGAAAGAGAGAGAGAGATAGATAAAAAGAGAGAGAGAGAGAGAGATAAAAAGAGAGAGAGAGAGATAGAAAGAGAGAGATAGAGATAGAAAGAGAGAGAAAAGAAATGTTAAAAAGTAAAATTGTATAAAAATCTTAAATTCAAAAAAGTAATTTTTTTTTCTGAACTGTATGAGAAGGACATTTGAAAATAGAAAATTAAGCTTAATTTTTGTTATTTTTATTTATAAATGGCTGTCTCGACTTTGTACATTGATTGTAAGCAGGGATGTCGGGTCCGACTCTGAAAATTGCTCAACTCAGTCTAAAAAGGAAGAAAAGAATCCAAAACAAAATCTTTGTGCCCATTTTTTTTTTTAGGATAGAGAAAGATTTCTTTTAATCATGTATCGTTTTCCTTTTTATTATTGAATTAGATTTTGTTCATCACAACACCTTGAAAAACAGGTCTGCTCTCTTTAAATCAAAACCCTATTAATCATATATTGTATATATGAATTATTATTAGTTAAAGATCTTAGATCTTAGCCTGACTGTTTAAAATTTCAAGTGTCAAAGTGTTTCGGCTACTGACTCAGCAACGTTTGTTAATTGGATTGAATCACTAGACATATATAATCAATAGACATCAAGATTGTGGATTAAAAGAGATCTTAATCTTTTCTTGACACAAGCTCATTAAAAAGGAAGAAAACATTTGACCTTAAAGAAAATGCATCCAAGATCATATTGACTCAGATTGTGTAAAGACAAGTACTTTTTATAATAAAAATCCTTGATAAGAAATTTGAAGCCTTGGACAAACTCAAGTGACCATCTTAGTTAAAAAAACTAATGTTATTTAAAAAATTATTTGGAAGCAGATAGAAATGAATGAAAGAAAATTCTAATAAATTTATGTGCATATGACAGCCGGTTCTTGTTAGATTGCCGAAGTTAAGCCTGGTTGGAACCAGATGGGTGACCATTTGGGAATATCAGGGCTTAATGTAAGAGGACGCGGGCATCTCCCTGAAGAAAAAAAAAAAAGAAACACTACAAGAGAACTAATGTCGTCATTTCTCCTGACTGGGATATACATTCGATTGTGGACTACTTGTGAATTTAATTCCCTAGAAACTTCCTCCTTTGTGAATGCAATACGAGGTGAACATGTATGCAGATAACGTTATGCTTTTAAATGCACGTGTATATGAAAGCATATAAATTGTCAACGTTTTTTTAAATCTTTTTATGTGAAAAAATAAAAATAAATAAAAAGCCGTTCATAGATTACTGTAAAAAGACAAATTTAATTTCTTATTGATTCTTCGTTGAATTTCGTTTGCATTATTTCTGCTTAATTCTTTAATATTTTTTTATACCTACATCCTTTCACATCCTTGACATGTATATACTTAGTTCATTAACCACTGCTATTTATTTTCAATTCAACCACACTACACGTCACCTCAACAATCATGTGTCATGATTCATCAAATTTCACATCATAATCACGATCCATGAACAAACATCATGGTACATTGCTCTCATAAAGCAAAATTGGCCAACTCCGACAAAAAGAAAAAGAAAAAAGAAAAAAAGAAAAAAAAAAGAAAAAAAGAAAAGATATAAAGAAAGAAAAGAAAAAAAAAGAAGAGCCTCTTACCTCAAATAATGGAGATCTGATATTTCCTTCATACAAAGCCAACAAAACTCAGCACCACAAACAGTACAAGTCATATGATTGCAAGAACCATCATTCATTTTTGTAATGAATGCACTGCAGCGAGGACAGGGCTTAATATCATCTTCTGAAAGCAAAAAATAAATTTATAGATGATCAAGTTGGTGACACGGGGGCAGGTGGGAGTAGGGATTTTCAAACAACATTTTGTAACATTTTAACAGTCGAAAGTAAGAATAAATGATTATACATTTACAAGTATCGATTTTGCAGTGGTCACTGATGCAGACTCTCAGCTCAGCAGGCTATTTTAGAGTTCTGTAAGTTTAAAAGCATAACATTCACCTTTAAAATGTATAAAGCCCCCCCCCCCCCCGATCAGGAAGAAAGTGATTTAATCTAATATATAAGATTAAGGCAAACAGATTTTTTATGTCACACCTAAATAGCATTGCATTTGACAGATCGATGTTTGATTCTGACTAGCTATTTCTTCCTTTGTATCCTTGCACCATGTTCTTTGAACGACTATTACGCCTGCCAGGGCAGAAGTTATGTTTCCGATAGAGTTTGTGTACAACCTAGCGTCGACATAGCTTGACTAATCATCACCAAACTTGGTCAAAATATCGGTCATGGTCTAACTTAGAACTGATTTAACTTTGGGATATCTAGGTCAACGATCAAAGTCACAGAAAAAGTACAAGTCACTTTTGACGGTAACTTTGGTTCTGTTAATCGTAGAGACTCACAACTTGGCCCCTATCGTAGCCAATGAAGTCCCACATCTTATGTGAACTTGACATTGATTATGAAAAGTTCAGTCATGGTTAAAATTTAGATGGAATTTCAACTTTCTAATTTTTCTAACTACGATGCAAAATTTCAGCCCGATCAGATAGTTTTTGAGTTAACGTTCCCATGGCATAGCTTCGGGAATATTTCATACAATATGGAGTTGTACAGCCCAAATAAGACTTCCGCCAATCCTTACGGTGTCAGTTGGAAGCGCAGTCTCACAACAGACATATGTTTTCGTTACAGTATTGTTATTAATTGAACCAAGTTGATATAAAACTAAAACTAATTTTATTATCTAAATGCAAAAGTTCATTCCATCTATCCTAAATATATTAACATCACAACGGGTCGTGCTTATTTAATCATATGATACAAGATAACATTTTGTAATATCATATATTTCATATAATCTACAAACAACAGTTTTAGGTATTCTTAATTTGCATATTTATTTTTAAAACAGTTTCTAATTCATTAATATTCTGTAATATACATTTGTAATTTGCATTGTTTTTTTTTTACATATACGCAATAGTTTCATCAATAATAAAACGTCTGTGTTGCTGGAACAGATACTACACTTTGATCTTAGCCAAAAGAAAAACTGATTTAATCTCTTGTATTATTTTCTAATGGAGGTGGGTAGTGTAGTATTGGTTGTGTTGTCAGATGATCGTCCTCCTAGGAAGTACCTCCTCCTTTTTAAGGGGGTGAGGGTAATCCTTCCATGTATTACATCCTCCTTTAATGGGGGAGGGGGAGGGGTTAAAGTAGTATCTGTTCTGTTCACATGATACCATATTCGCAGACATTACCTCTTCTTTTGAGGAGTAATGTAGTATACGTTCGTTCATCATGATACTATCTTCCCAGGCATTACCACCTCCATTTTGGAGGAGGGAAAGAACCCTTCCAAGCTTTATTTCCTCTTTTGGGTGGTAGTGTAGTATACTTTCATTCGACCTCATACATTCTTCCAAGACATTACTTCTTCATGGGGCATTATAGTATATGTTCTTTCCGCATGATAAAATCCTCCCCAGGATTACTGTATCCTTTTTTTTTGGGGGGGGGGGGGACTATCTGTTCTGTTGTCATGATATTCTCCGAAGCATTAACTCCTCCTTTCTAGGGTGCGGTAGTGTTTGTTCGTCATGATATCATCCTCGTTTGTCATTACATCCTACTTTGGGGGTCAATGTATGTAGTCCGTTTATCATTATATCATCCCCCCAGCCTAGTAAATATATGCGACTAGAGGGAGCATATATTTGCTGGTAATCTCTATAAAATTGGATATAAATAGCTTCCAAAACTTGTAATGTTTAAACCATTAAATGCTTTATTTTTTTTATATTGGTTTGAAAAATATTTTATCATCGAAGATACTGATTACCTATTTAGCAGATGTGCTGATGCAACATCATACTAATACCTAATCACACTTGCTAACAGTCTCGTTGCAGATGTGAAACAAGTTGCAGTTTGACATATTTTCGTTGAATATTATATTAAATAGGCATTTTGTTGGAATGTGTCATATTTGAAACAAAAAGCATTGAAGAGTAAATATGTAAGGATTTGCTAAGAATTTTAAATCCAGAAACAACTTCCTATTCGACAGTTTGAAGACTTCCAAATTTTGATGGGTCATGAAATATTAATTTTTTTTTTCAAAACTATTAACAAAAGATGAAAATGGCTGACTTGCTTACAAAGAAACTAAAATACTTTATGCACAGCATTAGATTCCTGGTACAAAGTTATATTTCCTTCATTACAATAAACACTATTTGGTTATATAGAGAACAAACTTCCTTGTATCTTATATGCAAGATAAAGTAATATTTTCCCCTATTTGCTTGACCGGTATAGCTTCATAAACAGAAGTTGCAGGCACAATTTTGCTTTGTATCCACTTCAGTCTGATTATTGGTACATGCCCCCCCCCCTCCCCAGTTTAATTCAAATTAACTAATTTTTATATTTTATCCCTTTAGCTGTTTTCTTTTACTAATTTCAGCATGAAAGTAGGAGTGAATAACCTCCACATAGTAATAAGTCCTCATCCTTCAACCCAAAACACTAAAAGAAACATGGTAGAAATCTACTTAGAGTCACTTTTTCGTATTACACTGTTCACTCCCTTCATGTTAATTACTACATCTATGAACACTTATGTGGCTAATAAGACTTTCAAAAGTTTGCTGATTATAAATAATGCACAAATATCCAATCTTTCCCATGATGTTCTTAAAATATATATAACAAAATGTCCCCTACAATTCTTTGTTTTAAACTCATACTTAAACATTACATACTATTTTTCACTTTCACTTATTATATACGAGTGTTTTCGATCTTGGTCTACTTACTAAGAATAGAGGAAGAATACATATTCATCGTAGTAGCAGTTACTCGTTTTGCATGCAAGTGTTCCTCTTGTACAACTTTCTCGGCCTTTTGGCCAAGATCAAAGTGTAGTATCTGTTCCGATGGATACTACACCCCATAAACCGGTATTGTCTTGACCTTCGGGGCTTGATTTACGCCGGTCTATGGGTCTGTCCTGAGCAGTTCTAGGAGGTCCACCCTCCCAGGCTTTGCCTTCTCACTCTTTGAGAAGGGGTTAGTTTATTGCTAATCACCTGAGGCGCCCCTACCAGGGACTGCCGACGGGGCTGCCCAGGCATTTTTTGATGGTCATAAGTGCTCTTCCTCTAGAGTGCTGACTTATCAATTTCCACTTTCCGACCTTGTGTCACATTTTACTCTGTGGGATGTAGATAAATATGACTTACAAAACAGTTCTACTAGAAAGTGGGTCGAGCGTAATCGTTATACAAAGTCAGTTACCATAGAAACATACATTGATTCAAGGTATATTCTTAGTTACAAAATATGAACATTTCAATGTTCATTTTTACATTTTATTTCTATTTATTTTTCATTTTAATGTAATCTATATTTTAATTATTAATCTAATCCAGATTATTTTACTATAAAATAGTACCTTCCTTCCAGTGTTTGTGTATACACACTTATGTACTCCCCCCCCATCATTTAGAAACAAAAAATCCCCACTACATAAGTATGTTGCTGTGAGGATGCTCTTTCTTAGTTATGAAATGCAAACGTTTAAACGTTCATAATTATTTAAAAAATTAATAATTCAAGACCACTATTTAATACTTCTAGATAGTTTAAGAAAACAAAACAAAAACAAATAAAAATACTCATAGGGTTTAGAGGTGCGAGCAAAAGTTTCTTAGGTTCTTTATTTTCCCCAGGCAAAACCTGTGAAAAGATTCCACTAGTATATATAGATAACATTTATATTGCAAGATTAAAGTCCATGACAATAATTGTTACATTATGTAACTTCTAATGAAATCCATTTTCAAACAAGTTTAATTTTTAGATCAATATTAAAATTGTGTAGTTACACAGCATTTGTCCTTTCAAAACATTTTTTGTTGAATAAGATTTCCTTTGTCTATTGATCCTTCTTTCTGAAATTATAAACTTAAACGATGATAAACCCATTTTTTTTTCAAAATCTATCAACTTTAAATTTCCTTTCATTTCTCAGGATTTCAACTAACTTTAATAATTTTCTGAAGGAATTATAAAGCGCTGCATAGATTTCAATCAAACAGAAAAAACACAAATGAAAGGAAATCGCATGACCTAATTCAATTCAAATTACAGACGTCATAATGGCATGTCAATGTATTTTGGTGTCATCTAATCTACCCAATAGTGCAAGCTGATAAGTCTTAAGATAATTATTACCATAAAAGCGACCATCAAAATATTTAGAGATTATAATCGTTATGTCATTTTCATATTTCCATTTAATATCTATGAATAAGTTTAGTTTTAAAAATCTGTATTTGTTTCATGTTTTTTTGCTTACTATTTAATTAATTAAACAAATACATAAATAAAATTCTGTTTTTTCCCCAAACTAACAAGAATTCCAGCAAGTTTGTCTAGCTATTGAAAACAAATCATTATTGTCTAGCTATTGAAAACAAATCATTATTGTCTAGCTATTGAAAACAAGTGTCTAACTATTGAAATTCAGTAAAAAAAATTATCCCTATGGTAAAAAAAAATAAAAAAATCTGAAAGTAACATTATTTCGTTGTAACATCATTTCTAACGAAATAATGTTACTTTCAGTTTTTTTTTTTAAATTTTTTTTTTTATTTCATTACTTTTTTGAATTATTGTAAGAAAAATAAATTTTTATCACACAACTGGGGTGAGGAGGGGGGTTAAATACACGATTAGTATTGTTCATAATATAAAAGTAAACAGTCTCTGCATTTCTAGAATGAGCTTGCTTTTGTTCTAACTCCCAGTATATGTTTCTTGCTTCTTTGGTTATTTAAAAAGGTGATGAGAACACAGTAAAATTCAATAGAATAAAATAATTATAAGCTAAGAACTACTTGGCATGATGATTAGAGTGTTCTCTAATGGGCCAGGAGACCCGGATTCAATCATCGGTCGAGTCATACCAAAGATATAAAAAAAATAAAAAACAATACTTGATGCCCCCCTTCCTATACACTTAGCATTATATTAAGCTGAGGATCAAGGGTAAGTGGAGTAACCCTGAGAAAGGAGTGGCACCCTCCCCTACATCTCGGTGTAGTAGCCAATAAACAGGGACCCTTTGGGTGCCTTTCAACCACGGTAGACTTTTTTTTTCTTTTTTTTTTATTAACTTTTATGCTTAGAGAAATGCTAAAATAAAGAAAGTTACTTTTTTTTTTAGTATTTTCAACCATTTTTGAGTATATGGAACATAAGTGTTTTATCGGACCACCTAATTTGGAATTAGACTTAAAATCAAAATGCTATAAATAGTATACATAAATTATTACTTGTGGAAGACGATTTCTAAAGTTGAACATTTTAAAGTTTAAAGGAGTTGGAGTCAATCATTTGGGTTGACAGACCTGAGATGTTAAAAAAAAATTATTGCATCAAAATAGCCATTAACTTTTAAATATAATTTTTGTTTGTTTTTAAATGAATAAAATTTTTTAAATAAAACACGATGATCTGAAAGCCGACTCACTTTGTGATCCCGTTTCATGATTATAATTAAGAGCTGCAGCTCTCATATTTGGGGATCGTTCTGCCCTCGCTGCATCACATGTTTGGTTAGGGTGCCAGATCTGTTTACAATGGTAACAGAAATCTGTCTCACATTCAGGGCGTTCACATTTCAGTTTGGGACAACTAGCACAGCCAGTTGCTATCACAGCATAACTGAAAAAGAGAAAAGAGAAAAATTAATATTAAAAAAAAAAGTACAAGTGAATTAAACTTCGTTTATAAATCTGAACATTAATAATTTCATTCTATTTAGATTAAAGTTAAATTGATTAATTTTGTTTTATGTTGAATAGCATTTCATGTTTGGTTTGGTTGTTTTATGGCATATCAACCCTTTTCGGGTTATGTAATGCCAAATCCAGTCATTTTGGTAAAAGATTTTATGCTTAAAGTTTTTTATATCTTCAAATATTTATTCATGATGTTTTGTTTGTTTGTTTTGTAGAGGAAATTGTTTTTGTTTTGGGCTCTGCAGAATATGATTGAGTTTTGCAAAGGGAAAGGAAAAAAAACAATAAAATCAATGTTTGGTGCATTAAAATGCACCAAACATTGATTTGATCAGGAAGCCGGTATCATCAGACAGTTTGATCGTGTAGCACCAGGAGAATTTCACGAAGCAAAGCAACAAAACATTTTTTAAAATTAAATACAAAACCGGACAATACAAAAGTGATATATTTTTTTTTATATATACTTATGGACCACCACTTACCAAGGCCAAAAGCCACTCAAGTATAAGGGTTAATGAGATTGCCAGTTGAATGATGACCAATACTATGAGAGGATTGGAAGTGATGGGTGGAATGGGCAGAATTTGATTATGTAAGAGTATGACTTGACAATCATTTAACATTGGACTTGAAGATGCTCATGTGGTCAGCAACCTCGCTGCATTGCGTTCTACACATGATTAAAAGAATTGCTTACTTCAGTTTGCTCAAACAAGATCAGATAAAATAAATGGACTTGAATTGCATAGAGATTCAAACAAACTTCATTATTATTTTTTTTTTAATGTTAAACAGGAATGGGGGCAGGGCAAAAAAATCAACTCCTTTTGTCATAGCCACATTAAGTCGCCTTGCAAGTGAATTCAAAACACACACAAAATTTTGTCAATCTAATTTTATTCAAATCAGTTTACTTTAAATTACTTATAAATTTTACAAATGCAAATTTTATTTTTCATGATTTCATTCCAACGACAATCTGAATAGAAGCAGACAAAACTTACTTCCGTGAGAGAAACAAGAGAAATGTGAATCTTTAGAAATGGAACAACAGTTAATGTATACAAAGTAAAGTCTTGCTCTATATGCATTAACAATGAAATTCAATTTTCAGAAGACATTCCTTCGGTTAAAACGTGATTCAATAAGAGAAACACATGATCTCTCACATAAACCGAAAAAAAACTAAGAAAAAAGAAAATACACGATCCCTTCAATTTTAAAAACATTTTTGATGTCTGTCCAAAAGAGGATACGTTCAGCACTGGCAGAGCAGCAGAAAACATTGATTTTATGAAGATGACACCAGAGAGACATGCTGAGCATCAAGTATTTCCATGGCTCTTTTAGAAAAATGTTCACATATGCAGCTTTTAACATCGATTAAAAAAAAATGACTGAATAAAATTAAAACTTGTCACATATGCAGCTTTTAACATAGATTTAAAAATAAAAAAAAATGACTGAATAAAATTTAAATTTTCCCAAAAAATGTGGATGGTGTTAACTAGTATGATTTGTGCTCAACAGATAGCATAATCAAATTTAACGAACCAATGAAAACATCAGATCCATTCAGTACTGTTATATACAGAGATTGGTGATGAAGAAACTAACAGCTTTATATAAAAGTCTTATTAGCTGTTCTTGCCTGTTTACAAGTGCTTTCATAAATCTTTTACAGTTTTCTAAACGAAAACTTTCAGTTAAAGCTGAGCAAAGAAGGTTAAGCAATATTTTAAAAATTAATAGTCTGCAAGCAATATTTAAAAAATTAATAGTCTGCAAGCAATTTTTTTTTTAATTAATAGTCTGCAAGCAATTTTTTTTTTAATTAATAGTCTGCAAGCAATTTTTTTTTAATTAATAGTCTGCAAGCAATTTTTTTTTTAATTAATAGTCTGCAAGCAATTTTTTTTTTAATTAATAGTCTGCAAGCAATTTTTTTTTTAATTAATAGTCTGCAAGCAATTTTTTTTTAATTAATAGTTTGCAAGCAATTTTTTTTTAAATTAATAGTCTGCAAGCAATTTTTTTTTTAATTAATAGTCTGCAAGCAATTTTTTTTAAATTAATAGTCTGCAAGCAATTCTTTTTTAATTAATAGTCTGCAAGCAATTCTTTTTTAATTAATAGTCTGCAAGCAATTCTTTTTTAATTAATAGTCTGCAAGCAATTCTTTTTTAATTAATAGTCTGCAAGCAATTCTTTTTTAATTAATAGTCTGCAAGCAATTCTTTTTTAATTAATAGTCTGCAAGCAATTCTTTTTTAATTAATAGTCTGCAAGCAATTCTTTTTTAATTAATAGTCTGCAAGCAATTTTTTTTTAATTAATAGTCTGCAAGCAATTTTTTTTAATAGCCTGCAAACAATATTTTTTAAATTAATAGCCTGCAAGCAATATTTTTTAAATTAATGGTCTGCAAGCAATATTTTTTAAATTAATGGTCTGCAAGCAATAGATTCTATTTAACTAATAGATGGAACTCTGGCAGGTCATAATACTTTGAGTCAGAATGGACCTGGGAGTAACGGCAACTAAGGGGTCACTCCATTCTCTCCAAAGCGTGGGAATTGGCACCTTACTACCAGATGCATTAGTGGTAAGGAATATCAAACATGAAAACACTAAGATGCTCGCAAAATAAATAAATAAATAAAAAATAAATAAAAAAATAAAGAGGCAATGGAAAAGAATTTGAGTAAATGTGTAACTTATTACGACCCATTAAGCAAACATTCCCCATAATAACAGCTTTAGACAAACACGTTTTTGTTGCTCATATTTAATAAACAGTTCTTGATATTTAATACCGTCTCTAAAATAAACCTTGCGATAGGCAAGATATTCAATCACTTCTGCACTTACATAGAAAAAGAAAAAATTAAATTGTTAAATCATTTTATTAGCTCATAGATATTTCTGCCAATGAATTTATGAATAAAAAGAAAAAAAAAAGAAAAAACTATTTTTGAAAACCTTTCATTCTTTTTCTCTTATCAAATTGTCTCTCACCACTACACATGCTCGGGAGGAAGATCTCATTGACCATTCAAGAGTTATTAAGTAATAAATTTGGTAGATATTCATTAGTGCTCAATACTAAAATAGTTATTAATAATAGAGCTGGTATACATAGAGCTTCAGAGCTAATTTTATTTTGTTTCATCTTCCATCCGAATGTTTAGTGATAAAAATGCAATTTCAAACTTTAATACGACGAACCGATGAACCAAGCTACAGACAGACAAAAAACATCTGTCTAAATTTGAAGAATATCAATGCTGTGATATCTTCATCCGTCATAATTGACAGGACAGGCAAAACTGTCTTCTTCATTGGCTTCTCAACATATAACTGTTGTGCCTGTTTTTCTTTTTTTGATTTATATTTCCCCGAAAGATGAATAAAAAAAAAAATGTTGCCATTTTTACATTTTTTACCTATAAACACTTTTCAAAATCCAACTTTTGTTCTTTTTCCAGAACATATTTTCTTACACCCCAATTTTCAGCATCATCATATTCGGTTTAACGTTCGTTTTACATCATTGCATATGCTGGACGGCTTTTAGAAATTGATTTCCAAACTAACCTATCTCTGTCCGGGTCATTATTTAAACTACATAACCTGAGATCTGATAGATTTTCTTTGAAAGTCATTTCCTTAGTCGAGGCAAGATTTCTATAGGCTGGATGCTCTTCCTGACACCAACTCAATGAAGCGATGGCGACCAGTGCTTTTATTTGAGACACCATCTCTAGGCTAAAGAGCGCTTCACCTGTCTTACAATGTGTAAATGTAAACAAAGACCAATCAATTAAAACAGAATTTCCCTTCCCATAATGCCCCATATCCCACTTCATAATAATTATGATAGAGGAACGGTGGCTGTAGAAGAGGAACAGCTAGGTAGATAACCATACTAAGATCATCGATCCTAAGGACAGCAATTATTATAAAAGTTTCAGCTAAGTTGGAAAGCAAATAAAATAGTATGCCATTATTTTTATATACACATACATACATTTGCTCCCCACTCATGAGTTGAGCTTTCTAGTAAAGGAGGTAACAGTTTCCACTTAGCATAAAGCATTGCTCTTCGTAAAAGAATCGTTTTATAAAATCATTCAACAACTACCATTTATTTGAAAATATCAACATCGGACATTTTTTTCTTCAAAGAATTTACTGCATGCATTTTAACAAATTTTAATTAGGTTAGTAATGTTTTTTGTTTTTTTTAAACACTTAAGGAATTTATTTGAAATTCTCCAAAACATTCAATAATTTATGGTTTTCATTTAATGTCTATTTATTTCCCTTCGATCTCTCTTATTTATGCTTCTACGTACACAAATTACTTTCATTAGAAATTTACAAATGGCTTCTATTTAGGCCAGGTAGAATATTTATTGATTTGTCTCTACAACTAAAAAACGATTTAATATAAGAGCCAAGAAAGAAAAAAAAATTCAAAATATTTTATTTCATTATAAGGTACCATTTGTGTGAACTCAGAAAGCACTGCACTAATTCTGAAATTTGGAATATATATATATATACACACACACACACAATCTCAGGGAGTCAGAGTCGGAGTTTTGGAAGGAGTCAGAATTATAAGAATGTTAGGAGTCAGAGTTCGATATTTTAATTTCAGAAAAATCAGAGTCTGAATATTGGAAGACTTTAAAATAAGGAGTCTGTATTTTGGAATCCTAGGAGTCATACCTCAGACTCCACAACCCTGATAATAATAGTAGGTAACATATGCCTTCTATCTTCTGTATATTATATATTTATTGATTATTAAGTTTTTATATATATATATGTGAACCACTGTATAGTGTACATTTTTTTTAAGACACTTTAATCCAAGAACTTTTTACTCTTTGTGAATTTTTTTGATGATTTTGTAATGTTGCAGAGACGATATTGACATAAAAATGTTGTTTGGCACAAGACAAATGAAACGGACCGTAAAAAATATATCTCACAGAAATGTTATGTTTTTTGGAAATGTGAAAAAATAAAAATAATAAAATAAAACCATGGTTATTGGAATATAATATGAACCTGATCTATATATATATTGGAAACGAAAATAATTGTTTGCACAGAAAAATAGCCTTTTGTATATATTTTAGAATACAAAAAACGATCAACTTAACCCCCCCCCCCCAAAAAAAAACCCTTCTAAAACGGAATCCCTAAAACTATCACAACCAAATAGAAGTCTTTCCCTTACAACTTTTTGTATCATAAAAAAAAGTGAACTATTTTGATTCTTCGAGCAAGATGAAAATGTATACAGACAATGCATGCAGGGAAAAAAGAAAAGATTTCAAGCAGACTGTAGAATGTAATTGCAAGTTCTATTCAACATTTTTCTGCATTTAATTAAAATCTTCAGATACACTTCAATTAATCTCAGATGAAACCACAAATAAAAATTACATTGCCAACAACTTGTGTGGCAGAAGAAAAAAAAACAAACATAAATATGAAACCAATCTTTCATTTTGCATAAAGTTCAAATAAAAAGAACTATGCATAATATTCGTACTAGTTGTACCTAAAAGAACTATGCATAATATTAGTACTAGTTGTACCTACTCTGTGTTGCCCGGGATACAACAAAGTCATTTTAGTTTTTCATTTTTATTTGTTTATACACTTTTAAACGTAAAAGGTAAAAAAAAAAACTTATTTTATTCTCCAATAAAAAATTGAGCTGTTCACTTGCTGATCATTTTTGAACAGCTTTTAGAAATTGATTTCCAAACTAACCTATCTCTAGCCAGGTCTTTATTCTTTTCTCTCAAATGCATTCTTATCACTTCCTCCCAGGTTTTCCTTTGTCTTCCCCTGCTAGCCCAATTGTTCTATGTCTACTAACCCAAGCACTCAGCTATTCTTTTGACTAACCAAACCAACAAAAGTGTCCGGTTCTGCACACATCTCTCTATACTGTCCCAATTTAGTCTTCATTTGAGCTAATCAAATCTAAGCCGGTTTTTAAGACTCGCATTACACATCATCTTATAAGGATAATTATTTTTACCGGTTCCTTTCTTTAGAAAAACATAGCAAAAAAGGATATATTAGCAATAAAAAATCTTCAGAATTTATGAAGGTGTTGGATACACATCACTCAATACTAAAGGATTAAATTAAAATGAATCCAACATAACCCAACCAGAAAATATTGACATGTACCTAACAAATATTGACATGTACCTAACAAATATTAACATGTACCTAACAAAAGTGTGGAGTCAGAAATCGGGGATCAATAATTTTTGCAGATGTCTGAAATGTTTTTGTTTTTTTTATTTCTTTGTACCCCCCACCCCCATAAAAAACTTTGGAGTTTGCATGTGTGTGAGGGAAGGGATTCAATTAACTTGGAATTCGAGAATCAGCAATTTTCTGCAAAGTCAAAGTTGTTCCCCCCCATAAGACTCCAACATCTAATACCCAAAGATAATTTAATTAAAATTTTAAAAAACAACAAAAAAAAAAATATATATATATATATATATATATATATTGTTTGTATTATTTTTTCGGACTACTATTTACATCTTGGTTGGTATATTGACGTTTCGACCAACAATCAGTGACGTCACAAAAAAAAAAAAAAAAAAAACTAAATATAGTCCACATTACCCATGCTTATGCCTAGCAGCTGTGTTCCAAAATTAATAATGATCGGTTAATTAGTTTAGAAGTGAATCCTGTACTACAAATATATAAACATATACACATACCTAACTTTATATATAGATATCATCTGTTACTATTTATATCAGTATTTATTGACATTATCTATGATCGCAGTGGAATTTCCGTAACTACACAGCTGGTCTATATTTAAATATTTTGGCAGCTAACCACACATCACACGCTGAACTCACTTTGAAATCTATAATCTCAATTCTGTGACGTCACAAAACGAATCTGGCTGAAACGTCGCTGGATGGAGGAATGGCAGGCAGCAGATAAATCAAGGTTGCACAGATTTGTGGAGGACCCGGATAACCTACCTGGCATGGACCTCCCTCGTCGGCAGTGGACAATGCTCAACCGCCTCAGGACAGGTGTCGGCCGTTTCACCGTGACCATGAAAGGATGGGGACTGTGGTCACTGGGAACAGACAATAGACCACATCATCGAGTCATGCCTCAAATATCGATCACCCAATGGTGAAGCTGGCATAGCTGTGCTAGCCAACAAAACATTAGCATGGCTTTTCTCAACCGAGCTGGTGATCTAACAACGAGATGCTGTAAAGCAAACGAAAGAAGAAGTTCTAAATGATAATCTTTCAGAGATTGAAGGTTCAATCCTTACTACAGGTGATAATAACTAAGATTCAACACAAATTAACACTTCTACTTGGTCATGGCTGACAGAACGAGGACAATCTATCCATGTGGATTAAATAAAGAGCTCAGTTCAAAATTTCATACAGATTCTAGAGTTCGGATAGAAGCTAAATTGGGAGCTGCGCAGCGAGATGTCTGTTTACATTAGTTTTAAATTTCTGCATGTCAGTACCGTCAGGAAAAAAGGGAGCAGGGAGGGAGTTCCAGAGTTCAGCCGCACAAGGAAAGAAGCTTTTGGAGTAGAAAGCTCTTCGGCATCTGGGGACCTCCACAGTGAATGGATGAGATTTGGCAGATTGTCAGGTTAGTCTAGTGAATTTTCGTCGTTGGGGCACCAAAGCAGCAAGCTCATCAGAGCACAATCCATTGAAGTACTTGTAAAACAGGCACAAGCAAGCAACATTGCGGCGATGGGGCTGGAGCTTGGTGGATAGTGAGGGAACTATTAAGTTGGCGATTCTTTTTTGGACCTTGTCTAAGAGGGAGAGACTAGTGGATGATGCATCAGCCCAGATATGCCAACAATACTCCATGCATGGGCAGATGGCAAAACGCTTGCCTGGACCAGTAAAGTTGCCTTCTGAAAAGTTTTTTTATGATGGGGGTAGGTTGACCCCTTTTGTAGATTTGTCCCTTAGACATTTGTCCCAATCGAAGATAACAACTGCTCAAGTTATATCTCAACTGCAACAACCACCTACTTTCCAAAAGCCGTTAATAGTAACAATCTGCAATTGGCCTTTTGTACAAATGCCTTCAACATGAAATTTACTGTTGATCGGATGCCAAGAGCTATGGAAGCAGCTGTGAGCAAAAATCTATGCATGGCTCGCAGCCAATATAGCATTAACCTAGCATCTGTGGCTCGCTCGGTTGGCATTACAGTTGAATAGGAGATGGTTGGGGGAGAAGAAGGTTTGACAGGAAGTTATTTCTAGAAGTCATCATTAGATGAATATCCATTGCCCAATATGTGGCTATTTTTAAGGTGCCATTTTAACATTGATTTTCTATTGGCCACTGGTCAGACAAAAGCGGTAATCTTTTCTTTTCTATTTTTTTGGCTGTTGTCTGCCGGATAGTAAAGTGCTACAATTGGATCAGCAGAGAAACAAATAAACAATAAAAACAAATACGTTTAGCTCATTGGTTTTGATTAGTGGACAGTTGCTGGCAGACATACATGATATATTCCTAACCATCCTTTACAATTATTTAATTTCTTTGAAAAATATTTCTGATTATTATCGATTAAGCACCAAATTTCCAGATTAAAAAAATAAAAAATAGCCCTTTTTAATTTTTAAAAGGGAGGGGGTGAATTTTCTATGCAAGTTTAATAAAATAGTCGGCCTAGTTGAATTTTTGACCAGTCTTTAACCAAAATAAACCCATTTACAAACGCCTTTACAGACATTCAAGCTGGTCATCTTAAATGAAACTTACAGAGCAAACTGCACCCCTAAATAAAATCGAACGCTAAGTTTTTAACAATACTTACCGATAATCTGGTGCTCAATAAATATATTATTCCAAAGACAAAAACATTTTAGAGGGTGAAGACATCTGAGAAATATCAACTCCAGTGGGCGATTATTTTATCAGAGATGTGAGTAGTCGATGGCAATAAAAGCCAAAGTAGAGACGAATTTCCCAACCTGGGTGCTACGACTCCCCCACCCCGTCCATCGTGTGTGGGTGTGTGTAGCATTTTAATTTTAAAGGCTGGCATTTTTTTTTTCAAGGCTCTGAATTCAATGTTTTTTTTTAATGAAAAAAAAATTTTGAGAATTCAGTTAAAAAAATCACAAGTTATCTCGCTTTGAGATATTTGGTTTTTAATGCTAGAGTGCTACTGGCATAAGATTTTATACTGTCGTCCCCGCATGGTGAGAACTTCAGAAATGAGACTTGCTTATTGGCCTGATTTTTAAGGTGCAGACAATAAAATCTGAAGTAGAGACGACCCCCCCCCCCTCCGCTCCGTTGTGTGTGTGGAGAGAGGGCAAAAAAAAATTTTCCCCCTAAACAACTCCAACCAGTTTCAACTAAGTCAAAATTAAGAGAAAAAACATTGTATGTATGTGTGTGTGTGGGGAAGAGTCGTTTTTTAATTAAACAAAAGTTATCTAACTCCCCTACCACATAATTATGAATTGCTTTAAGTGTTAACCTTTACTACAAAAAATTTTTGAGTTTTCAAGAAGAACTGTCACAAGAGAGAAAATCAGCCTTTTCTTGTTTAAAAAAAAAAAAGAAAAAAAAAAAAAAAAGCAGATTTCTATCAAAAACTGACAACTCACATCTATTGGAGGCTCGAGCGATTTAAGTGGAAATTCACTAAAAAGCGGAAAATTGACATATCTAGTCTATATTAAACACAGACATCTCCCACATACATAAATTGAACAAGTAATTTTTATTAAAAAACAAAACGAAAACACCCAACACGTTTTATAATCTGAAACTGTGCTGCTTAATTGATGATAAAAAAAGCTGAATAAATTTTGGAGGATGTTGCAGTGTGTCTTCTTACACTTATCAAATTGCCAACTGAAACCATTAATCTTGGAGACATAGTATAGGTTTGCTTCAAAAACAAGATATTCACACTTGTAAAAAACAGGAAGATTGATTCCTAAGTGTTCTTAACAAAAATAGACTAAATACATTTCACAAAATGCTATATATTATAGCATTTTAATTTTAAAGACTGGCATTTTTTTTTCAAGGCTCTGAATCCGATTTAAATCTTATACTGTCATCCTCGCAGGGTGAGAACTTCAGAAATGCGACTTGCTTATTGGCCTGATTTTCAAGATGTAGACACATCTGTCAGACATTGCTGCATAGCATGCTTTTTAAACCCTAATGGCTTTAACTGTTAGGTTATATCTCTCTGATAGTCACCAAACTCTCAGACAATGATCAAAGAAACAAGCGATTTTTGTTTGTATATTTAAAATTTTTGTTCATTCAGTTTTATTTCTAACAATGTGCATTTTTTATATTGTCATAGAACATTGGAATCTTTGTTTCAGATTCATTTCTCAGAGTTACTTTTGTGTACCTTCATATATGACATGTCTTTAACTGTTCTTTTAGGTCTAGATAAATACGTAAATGTTTATATAAACCGTTTCCTATTACTAACGGTAAAGTCAAAATGTCCTATTTCAATTTAATTTAACTTTACACATAAGATGCAACATCTTTTTTATATACTGCTTACGTATATGCGTTATCAGTCGCAAGGTTAACTAATTTGCATACTGGTTTTGAAAAAGGACATTTTATTAATTAACTATTGTTCGTTATTGTTTTCTTTTTTATTCAATGATTATTTTGATTTTAATATAACAAATAGTTGTTTGGCAACATTGTTTTATTTCCTGGACAAATATCTAGCATTCCTTTCTTTAGACGGGACCGACTTGATTTTCGCCAAGTTGCAATCTATTTCTAAATTGCAAGTGAAAAAGAAAATTGATTTCTTCTTTCCTTCCTTTTCTTTATGGTCACATTTATAAAGATAAATTTGTATCGAAATTACCAAAATGTTATTGTTTATCTATCTATATGAATAGATTAAAGACTTTGTTTCGTGTTTACAACAAAGTTACGAATAGAATGTTTATTTTAAATTAATGTTTCAAGTAGCAAACATTGAAAACAAATAGCAAGCTGGAAAACCAAAAACACACACACACATATATATATATATATATATATATATATATATATATTATATATATTGCATTATCTGTTCTTTCGTGGGTACCCGGTAAGATCCAACAAGAATGACAAAGAACAGAACGTATATGGAAAAACTTTGGTTTTCTTTATTTGCCATCACCAGATAGTTTACGCCGGCTACGCACACACATAAAAATCTTTTGACATACATTTGTCTCCTGAAAGTCTTTTTCTTGCTGAGGTCAAAGACTTGGTTTCTGCTAGAAACTCGTTCATATATACATCCGACTGGAAAGCAATTTGCTCTGCATTGTCTATCCGAGCGTGAACTAAAGCAATTGTTCCACAAGCATTTTGGTAAAGTACAAGTCAGGGGATTCCTTCACAGTACCAACTTGCTTATCAGCCGCATTTTTAATCAGTGGACACGAAAGCCTAACAGCAAGGCGGGCTTGGGTACCATAGCCAATAAAGCTTCATCGGTGCCATAAACATTAGTAAACTCCCATTCTTCCGGTACTTCGATCACCAAGCGTTCCGGCTCTTCGCGCTTTTGAAACCGCCGTCTTTCAAGTCTCTGCACTTTTAACAGTTTATCAAGTCACCTATTTTTTCTTTCGACGTCCCACCCACAATGGATTCATCCACTATTCATTTTTGCCACTCTTCATTATCTTACACACATATATATATATATATATATATATATATACATATATATATATATATGTATATACATATCAGTTTATTTTATTACTTAGTTATTAATTGTATGTTGTGGCCTAGTTTTGGGCATTTAGTCAAGTATTAACAGCATGGCGAGGTGCGCATTTTGCTTCCTATCGGCAGGTTGTCTGATGCTAACAAATCACTTTGTTTATCCATTTTACGATTAATTAGTATTATACTTCTGCCAAGGCCAAAGTATTTATTTAGATATATTATTGGTTGGCTTTGTTCAATTCATTGTTTATGTGTTGAGGTTATTTACTTAGAAATATGTCTGTCGTTATTGTTTATCACGAAGGTACACTTAATCACTGAAGGTATATTGTGTATTTGTGGTTCATTCTATTTTAGTATGTATATTTATAATAATATAAAATGATTTTTCCCTTATTCTATTGACAAGTATAGTTTTCTATCCAAAAGCTGAACATGCAAATCTGCTTCAGTGGCAATTTATACCAAATTTTTTTAATGAGTGTTATCGAAAATATGCATCTGTTTTGTTCACTTTCAATAATTTTTACATTTTATTTGGCTGGAAATTTTCTAAAATACTCATCTATATAGGAAGTCTGAGAAATTTTCACTATCATGCTCCGATCTGCCACCACTGCCACCCACATTCACCAGGAAGTCTTCTTCATAGGACACATACCTTCGTAGCACCATTATTATTATTTCATATTTTTCACTTGCTATTGTCTGTGTGTTACTCTACATTTTCCATCTAGATACTGGACCCTCCGTTTACTTACACTTTCATTTTTTTTGTATTTTGATTGGCTATTCTAAAAACTTGCATTCACGATCTACAAAATAACTGAATATCAGATTTGCTTAATCGTTCATTAACAGTCGCATCCATTATTCTTTCTTTATAATTTTTTTTATTTTTTAAATGCACAGGATCTATGTACAAACAAAATAATTTTCCCCAGGTCACGTCGAGTACATTCAGCTACTTATTTAACATAATTTTTTCTTTTTATAGTACCGATTTTTAGACCCTTACAAATAGCTAGGTGAAATGTACCACTATTTCATTCCAAAGGCAGAGATTTTTCATTCTCTGAATAGCATAATGACATTTTGCTAATGCTAAGCAGTCAGTAACACAATTGTGCAACAATGTTTGATTAAATTGTAGAATTTGGTATAATCTGACTACTTTTCTTCTTTGTAAAATGATTTGTCAGATTTTATATTTAACAAGATCACCCAGGGTTATCGGAGCACAGGATAGCGAATAAGAATTATAATCTAGTTTTGAATGCAACTGTGGTTGTTTTGATAATTTTAAGATTGGGACAAAAATGGAAATATAAACATTTATTTGTAGAATTTGGTATATTCGGACTACTGTTCTCATCTTGGGTGTTTTTATCACAACGTTTCGGCTGATGTAACCTCCGACCATCTTCAGGTGTACTTTGTCGAACTCTGGGAATCTTTCTGTCGAACTCGAGAATCTGGACGGAATTTGGAACGAGACCCTTTATTAAATCCATAGGGGTAGCATGCTCTCGTTCCATCTGCCATGACTGGGAAGAAGTCTTCAGCAATTCTTTGTATCACCCGCACTGAGGATTGAACCTTCAACCTTCAGAACTGAATTTTACTTAGTACTATATCCACTGCACAACGGGTCCTTGCGGACCAGTGGATATAGTACTAAGTAGATTACATCGGCTGAAACGTTGTGATAAAAACATCCAAGATGAGAACAGTAATCCGATTATACCAAATTCTACAAATTATCAACCTTCATCTCAAAAATTCCGAAACATGTTTGATTACATTTCTCAAACTACACATTCAGTTTTTATTTTTTTGTTTTATTCTAATAAACAAGTTCAGCAATAAGTTCTGTAAAATAAATTAACTCCAGCCCAAGACACGTTACATTTAATTACTCATTTTAATTTTTTATCTCATAAAGTATCGAAGCTCAGACGGGTTAAAAACATTGCGTTGTAATGTGCAATTTTTCACTGAAACCAGACGACAATATTTTACATTACCGGAATAAAGGAATACATTCTTTTATTCCTTTATTCGCCTGCTACTGAGTCTTCCCTGTTTGACATTACTCCTGCAAGACGGTATGTAATTCCCTCCCACCGCAGGAATATGTAACACAAGGTCAGGAAGGTGGAGAAGAGTCAAACCAGCGCCCCCAAAGAAGGAGCACTCTGGCCTAGCAAAAATAGCCTGGACAACCCTGTCAGCATTCCCCGGTCAGGGCGCCTCAGGCAGCAAGCAATAAGCTTACTCCTCCCCAAAGAGGGGAGGCAAGGTCTGGGAGGATGCACCTCTTAGGAAAAGCCAGGACAGTATACCTCAGCCCAGCAGATAAAACTAGACTACCGAAATGGCCCAGTTTCTGCCAGACTGATCGTCGAAAACGGATCCTCGACTGGTATAACCCCATCCCAACGTCCTCAATCAACCGAAGTTGATGAGAAACTGATCGGGCTGGGGTGGTGCAAGATGGCAGCACTTGTTTACTATGGTTACAATAATTGCTGCAGCTGATAATTTTGAACTACACACGTAAAAGCACTGAATTCGTTCTCATCTTTGAGTGTCAATAGACAGACCAGGATATTTTGAGGCAAAATTGAATTTTTTTTCTCTTTTCTTTTTAAAATTGTTTTTTTAAACATAGCTCACCCCCAAACAAAGCATACCGCCACTGTAGACGTAAGGAGTTACTGAGAATTAAGCTGTACGTTTTGGGTGTCATCCTAAGTTGGAAGCAGTGTAGCGAGATGTCTGTTTACATTAGTTTTAAACCTCTGCATGTAGGTACAGTCGGGGAAACAGGGAGCAGGGAGGGAGTTCCAGATGCCGGCAGCACGAGGAAAGAAGTTATTGGTGTAGAAGGCTCTCCGGCATCTGGGGACCTCCACAGTGAATGGATGGGATTTTGGTGAGTTGGTCTAGTGTATTTACGTCGCGGGGACACCAGAGTAGCCAGTTCATAGGAGCACAATCCATTGAAGTATTTGTAAAACAAGCACAAGGATGCAACATTTAGTCTCTTAGATTTTAAATTGAATTTTAAGGGTTATTATATGCTCACATTGTTTTCACCTTTTTTTTCTTTCTTTTTTCTTCACGATTTAAGGTTCTGTTAGGATACAAAGAAACAGGAAAAAAATTGACCGTTATTGGTCCCTTAGATTATACATAGACTTTTAACGGTTCTGTTACGTCCATTGCACAAGTATCGTTTTTGTCATTTTTTTCTTATTTCTTTTATATTGCCACCTGGACCAAGGGTTACTGATAGGATACAAAGAAATACAGTGCTTTTGTGTTATTTCGAATTCATCACAATGTTCAAAAGTAAGAGGCTATCCTCCTCTCACGCATTACCACCTCCTTTTAGAGGGAGGATGGGGTTATTGCCTGTTGCTTTCATTCACGACAGAGTGTCGGTGACACCAACTCATAACCTATAAATTGACTTAACTGCACGCACACCATTTTTGTCTTTATGTACTTCCTTCCAGATCTAGGGAGTGATACGTTAATGAAGGGCATGTTTTTTTTTTCCATTCATATCAAATATTATCTTCCTTACAGTGTTTGTGTATAGACACAATTACTCCCCCCCCCCACCCCCCCAAAAAAAATTCTCTTATCGGTGTAAGTTTATTGCTGTTCTTTCATAGTTCTGAAATAATACAAACGTTTGTTTCATTTTAAAAACGTAATACTTAGAAAACATTACAATTAATTTAAGTTAAATATTTTTGAAAATCAACAATCGTGCAATTTAAAAAAATAAATCATTTAATTTTTTTTTTTTTTGCAAACTTTCGTTGTAGAACAACTTTGTCAGGCGAGACTGTCTTATAGTTTTTTTTTCTTCTTTCTCATTTTGATGGTATTAACCCCACGGTACAAGCAGAAGAGCACTTCAAGTTCTAGAAGACGTTAGGATAAGTATAAGATGTTATCAATTTCCTTATCCAAAAAGCGCCAATCTGCGCATAACATCGACCGGACTCTACTTATCCTAACGTCTTCTAGAACTTGACGCGCTCTTCTGCCTTTACTGTAATTTGACCCCTCGTGGTTAATACCATCAAAATGAGAAAGAAGAAAAAAAAATTAATATTTATAGCTAAATAAAACAAATCGAGTAAAAGATTGTCATGGCAAATGAGACCCTACCTAAGAGTTCATCATTCAAACTCCTCGGCCTAACTTTCACAGATAACATGAATTGGAACAAATACATTGAAGACATTGCCAGGACAGCTGCAAAGAAGGTGGGCTCCCTCTACCATGCTAGTAAACTTCTCACACCTGACATGATCCTATATCTCTACAAAGCCATCATCTGCCCATGCATGGAGTATTGTTGCCACATCTGGGCTGGTGCACCATCTGCTAGTCTCTCCCTCTTAGACAAGATCCAAAAAAGAGTCGCCAACTTAATAGGTCCCTCACTATCCACCAAGCTCCAGTCCCTATCCCACCGCCGCAGTGTTGCTTCCTTGTGCCTGTTTTACAAGTACTTCAATGGACTGTGCTCTGATGAACTTGCTGCTCTGGTGCCCCCACAACACAAATTCACTAGACCAACCTGACAATCTGCCATCCATTCACTGTAGAGGTCCCCAGGTGCCGAACAGCTTTCTACATAAAAAGCTTCTTTCCTCGTGCTGCTGGACTCTGGAACTCCCTCCCTGCTCCCTGTTTTCCTGACGGTACTGACATGCAGAAATTTAAAACTAATGTAAACAGACATCTCGCTGCGCAGCTCCCAATTTAGGTGTACCCCCCCCCCCTCCCTAAAAAGAAGAAAAAAAACCCCCAAAAAACTCACCCTTTTTTTCATCGTGTTTGGTCTGATAATAGCATATTCCACGTGTGAAACAGTAGACACATGTAAAGCGTTTTTTATCTTTAATCTATATATTAATACGATAGCTTGTGTGTTCGTGTGTCACGCTTACATCAAAAGCTCTGCGCATGCGTGCCACACCTAGATATCGAAAAGCATTCAAGTCGCCTAATTTTCGTAATATTTTCAAGTATTTCCCTTTGGCGCAACGGTTAGCGATGTCGGCCCGACTGGTTTATAGTTCGATCCCAACCAACATCTAAGATTTTTTTTTTACATCGAAGGTGGGGGGGGGGGGGGGGGGCGGAAACGACAACCGGGAAAACACATTAATACGATAGCGTGTGTGTTATTTTGTGTGTCACGCTACATCAAAAGCAACGGCCTTCCAAATCTTTGTATGCTACTCGTGAATTGGAGTCAAATTTAATTTAATCTAAAGCATTTACAAAGTAATGTATATGGTTATTAAAAACAAGATAATTAGTATTGAAAACATCATTTCGCGTAATTACTCGGGTCCCGCTAGTTATAATGATTCTTCTATTTGCTTTACTCTGAGTATTGAGCACTTTTGTACATACTTGCATAATCATTTATGCGTGTTAAGTGTATTTTATAATGAACTAACAGTAACTACACGGCATTGCTCGGGAGTTTATTGTCATTTGTTTCACTTTCTCTTTTTTTTTTTGCTTAAAATAGGATTTTGAAAATTAAACCTAATTATTATCATTGTTTGGTCATTAAATTATTAATTGAACCAAGTTGTTATAAAATTAACTCATTTTGTTATGGTAATGTTTTAAGCTCTATTTATAAAATGATTGGTTGTAAATAGCTTCCAATCTTGTAATATATGAGGATTTGTTAAGAATTTTAAAGCCATGACTTTCTAAGTTTTAATTTTTTAATTAAATTATATATTTTTTTAAATGGAATTAAAAAAAAAAAATTCTATGCATTCTATTTGCTGCATTTTTGATTCCAATAAATTAATATTAAATTAACAAAAAATATTAATTCAATGTGCAAGTCCCATAGTTGCGAGAAAAATACACACAAACACGTGAAATTGCTTGTCTTATAAGCTCATTACTGTAGAGATTCTATTTTCAGAACCTTCCTGTTCATCAGTAATTAGTTATACAAATTCTAAAGAATATTCAAAGAGACTGGATTATCGGTTATCATGTTATTTAAACAGCCAACTCTCCTGTGGACGTTTCCGCTTCATACAAACGCATTTGAAGGATTCATGTCCACATTTGCTAAGAGACATTAGCCTTAATTGAGGCAACAGTGTATCCATAGCAACAGTCAATAGGATACAGAAACCAACTGAAAACGGAAGAAAAACATGGAATACAAACATTGGGTGGGCACATCATGTGAGCTCTACTCATACTACATTATCCAGTACTACCTTCTGCTTAGTCTGGTTATTGTTGACTAAAATCATGCTTGACTGATGAAGAAGGTGGCTCGTTACCCATGAGGATAGAAAAAAAAAAAACAAGACCTGACAAAGGGCAGATCAATCCTTCTGCAGAGTCAACAGCCGTCTAGAACAAGACTTTTGATAAGCTTATAAGTTTCGACAGTCTCGTACGAGCACCAGTTGTCTTAGTTTCTCCATCATCATATTCGGTTTTACATCTGTTTTACATACTAGAATGTGTTTGACGGCTTTTAGAAACTGACTTCCAAACTAACCTATCTCTGGCTAGGTCTATATTTATTCCTGTTTTCTCTCAAACTCACCATTATCACCTCCTCCCGTGTTTTCATTAGTTTTCTCCCACAAACTGACCCTGCTATCTCAACTGTTCTTCATCTACTTGCCACTAGATTAAGCTCTGTTGACGTGAAAAGGTGCTGCGGGGATATACACACCATGAATGATATCTTTTCACTGCTAGTATCTGCCTCAAAGAGAATCGAGAAACACCATAAAACACGACAGATTAAATAATTTAATGTTAATGAGTATTAAACATGAACTTTTGCATCGGATCGACATTCCTTTCATGTTAAATCAAAAAAGTGTCGCTCATGCGGCTATTCTTTTTTTGGGTTCCTATTGTCTCTTAAAATGCTCAACATAGGTAAATACTTGTACCATTTAAATAAAAGTGTTAATTTTTGCTGTTGTTTTTATGTTAAGTTGAAAGTTATTTAATGCCAAATCCGGTCATTTTGGTAAAAGTTTTTATGCTTCAAGTTCTTTATGTCTTCAAATATTTATTCATTGTGTTTTGTTCGGTTGTTTTGTTTTGTAGAGGAAAATTGTCTTTGGCTTTGCAGAACATGATCGAGTTTTGCAAAGGGAAAGGAAAAAACAATAACATTAATGTTTGGTGCATTTTAAGTGAGCAAGCCGGTATTTTCAGACAGCCTGATCTGGTCGCACCCATTCAAAATTGGGAAGATCTTGAAAAGAAACTGTTCATGGAGATGCTAGGCACACGAAGGAAGAAGGTAAAATGCCTTCCAGTTGTGGTAGTAAGAAGGGTTCCTGTTGCGAATGGCTTACATGGAGGAATCAGAGATTAGAGTTCAGTCGAGCACTTTCCATGGAAATAATAATAGAGCAAAAGAAAACTAGCAAGTCTCTTCCATGACAAAAGGGCTGTAGGTACAGAACAGATCTTCACCCACTAGATTACCAAGTCATTTTTGTACTCTGTCGAGGCAAGAACAAGTGCTCTGGGTGACACCCCCGCAGACGTCGTATCACTGATGAGGCGATAATTCTGAGGGTCAGTTCTATCTTCAGAATCCTTGAAGACTGGTACCACAGAGGCAATTTTCCAGCTATCATGGAAGCAAGATTCGGCAAGGCATTTGTTGTAGAGTTTGGAGAGGACAGGGGCCAGTTCAGCAGAGCATTTCTTTATTACTATTACTGGTATAAGATCAGGCCCACATGCTTTGGAGGTGTCAAAGTTTTTTATGTCTTGAACACGAGATAGGGTGATGGTCAGGTCATCAAGTGTGGCTTCGGTCCGCAATGGGAAATTTGGGAGGGAGTAGTTTGCGGAGTCTAAAGTGGAGTTTAAGGCGAAATTCTGGGCAAGTAGTTCAGCCTTATCAGTTGCTGTGCAAACGACATCATTGTGGTTGGATAGCTGGAGGGGGAGGGAATTCTTGATTGCCCATTGTTCGCCACACTATTGTAGATTTTCCAGAAATCACAAGTACCTAGTTTCTGTGACTGAATGCGTTTTCTGATCATCTCTGTATACCTTCTCTTTGCTTCATCTATTACAGTCTTACAATGATTTCTTGCCACTATAAATTTCTTTTTATTTGTAGTTGACATATGACAGTTGAATTGTCGGAGTGCTTGCTGCTTCTGAGCAATAATAACTGCACAGTTCGAGGTGAACCATTGTTGAGAGTGGGGCTTACTGTAGAATTTTCGCATGGGGACATGTGCTTCAATGCCTGCTTTGACCCATTCGGTTAACTCATTTGAGCACTGATCAGCAGGAAGAAAAATTTTTTTACTCCATGGGGAGTCCTTGATGTGATCTCTGATGGAATCAAAATCAGCCTGCTTGTAGAATCTCGTGGTTTTGAGCAATGGCTTATAGAGATTCTAGGGTGATATCAATCATTACCACAAGGTGATCAGCATTCCCAAGCAGGCTATGGGCATTCGTAACACAAGCCTTGGGCAGTGAGGTCAAGAAGTGAGGCTTGCTGGTTCACACGATCAGGGAGGCGGGTTGGGAAAGTGACAGTCTGTGAGATGGAGAAACTATACGTGGAGTTATCAGCTGCGTCTGTATAGCTGGAGAATCCGGATATTCGAAGAAAACTATGGACTGTGATACAATTATATATAAGGAATCAGAATTTCTTTATATTGATCTAAACAATGTCCAAGTGACGAATAAGGGATTTATTAATTATTTATTGAATTATTAATCTTTTACTTTTTCACCGAATGGATCAGTGTAATATATTTGTTTCTTATTTTTAACATTGCCATATTTAAGTTGTCTGTATTACCTTCTTAAAACTTTGTAATAATAACCAAGTGCTAACACAAAACTCAATCATGTTCTGCAAAATCCAAAACAAAAAACAAAACAATTTCCCTCCTCTCCCTCCCTCCCTCTCACTCAACCAAACACCATGAATAAATATTTGAAGATATAAAGAACTTTAAGCATAAAAACTTTTCCCAGGATCACCGGATTCAGCATTAAATAACCCGAAAAGGGTTGATATGCCGTAAAACAAAACAATGTAAAAACATTGAGAAATTATTCTTTCTAAATACCAAGTACTAACACAAATGAGCAGTGAGGAAAGAAATGCAAATATTTTTTAACCCTTAAATTTGAGAGAGATGCAAATACGTCGATGTTTATGTGTTTGTAAAGTAGCTGATACAATGTATGCTCCTAATTAAATTAAATGTCTCAAAGAATTTAATTAGAAGTAATAAAAATATCTAAGAAAATGAAAACCTATTTTGTTTAATTAACCGTGAAATTTCCACAGGTGGCTCGAGTTAAAATCAAACTATATTTAGACATCTTGGAAAAGTGTCATTTCCTTTGCACCCACTCAAGTGAGAATAAGATCCACACCCAAAACTAGGCAGAAAAGTGGAAAAACATTGTTTTGATATGCGCACCAGTAAAAGATGTAAACTGTATACAAAGCTTTATTTTCATTTCAATATATAAAAAATAAAATAATTTAATTGCTTACGCAACTGACAAATATTAAAATTAAAATGTATGCAGATGCACATATGGTTTTCATTTAGAGAATTACTTTTACTGTAAAATGTTTGTATATAGTTGCAGCCTTCATTTGGTCAAGTTTTCAGTAATATTTTTTGGTCGGTCAGCAGAGTCTGCATCAAAGAGTCCAAGCAGTCAAAGAGTCCAAGCAGTCAAAGAGTCCAAGCAGTCAAAGAGTCCAAGCAGTCAAAGAGTCCAAGCAGTCAAAGAGTCCAAGCAGTCAAAGAGTCCAAGCAGTCAAAGAGTCCAAGCAGTCAAAGAGTCCAAGCAGTCATTGCTTTAGGAATCTAAGAAAATTGGCTAACTTAAACTAAAAAGAAACGTGGTACATGAAAAACAAAATATGTATCAATCTTTGTCATTAAGTGACGGTCATCTGAGAAAAAAGTTTACGACTTGTCCTGAAATCAAATTCTAATTAATTCTATAAAGAGTTAACAATCTAACTTTAATCCAATAGTTTCATCACTGGCAGTCATTGTCTTTTCTTTTTTTTTTACCTCCACAATATGGCAGACCCTATGCCCCTAAGAAAAAACATTTAAAATGCAATACAACTTTTTTATACTTGGAAACATCGTTTTCAATTTGAATTTATTTACCTTAAATATTGAACAAGCTATCCAAAAGAGATTTTATCTCTAACAGGGAAGAATAATTTACACACAAAAAAAAAGTGTCTCAACTTGAAAACAACTTTTTTTAAAAGTCGAAAGCGTGTTCAATCTTTAAGGTAAATAAATTTATTTTAGAGCAAAAAAAACAACACATCGTTATTTGACTTTCTTCAATTTTATACTAATATTCAAATTTAAAATGATGTTTCTAAGTGCAAAAAAAGTTTTATTTCATTAAGCCATACCACGAAGCCACTTGTAAGCACAGGACAAGACATTTAAACTTTAATTCAATAGTTTTATCACTGGCAGTCATTGCCTTTTTTTTTGGGGGGGGGGGGGGCACCCGAAATATTTTTACAATATTAAAAGAAAAATTTAAATTTAAACGCAAACTTTGAACATATAAACAAATTTTAACAGGAATTTAAAAGCAAAAATAAAGTTAAAACATACTAGTAGATAATTTAACAAATTAGAAAACAATGAAATAAAGAAAATAAAAAGTAAATTTCTAAAAATGTCAGCAAAAGGCACAAATTTGGCCTAAAAGTTACATTTTTTTTATAAATTAGAATTTTATTTCAGGAGCTAAAGTATTAGTCCAGACCAAGAATCGATTTCTTTCTTCAACAATTGGGTGAATACCAAGAGACGTGGGCGATATATTCCAATGGTCCTGATAGTATAATTAAACAAAGATTTTTTTTACCATGCATCTCTCTTTTATAAAAAGAAATTTAGATTTAGTTCATAAAAATATGTCTGGTTTCTTTAGTTTTGTATTACGGCATATCAACCTTTTTCAGGTTATTTAATGTTGAATCTGGTTATTTTGGTAAAAGTTTTTATGATTCAAGTTCTTTATATGTTCAAGTATTTATTCATGGTTTTTGATTGAGTGAAAGGGAGGGAGAGAGGGAAGGGGAGAGAAATTGTTTTTTTGTTTTGGATTTAGCAGAACATGATTGAACTTTGCAAAGAGAAAAAGAAACAATAAAATATCAATGTTTGGTGCATTTTGGGTCAGGAAGCCGATATCTTCAGACAAGCCTGATCTGGTAGCACCAGTGGTTTCTTTAAAATCAAAATACTCTAAATAATATATATATTATATATATATATATAAATATAGGTAATAAATTATTAATATTTATTTATGAAAAATATTATTACATAGCCCCTTTACTAAGACTGGGCACTGAATGAATTTAATAACAAGCAGTACTACTAGCTTCATTGCGAGATCCAACACTTGTTGATCACTCTTCGCTGCTTGTTGTAAATACCCGCCGACTTGGCATTTACAAAGTTAAATTCCTCCTAACTTCCAAGCTAATTTGTGGTGGCCGACGAGT
This sequence comes from Sepiola atlantica, assembly GCA_963556195.1. NCBI lineage: Eukaryota > Metazoa > Mollusca > Cephalopoda > Sepiida > Sepiolidae > Sepiola > Sepiola atlantica. The sequence goes on from OY744515.1 coordinate 92,554,234, forward strand.
AAGTCTCTTGACTGCGAATCAGTGGCGATTTGTGTTCGGAGTTCGCGCCCGCCAAAAATTAGTTTCCTGCACTGAAGATTGTGTAAGCATGATACATCAATGTCTGTAGGTAATAAATTATTAATATTTATTCATGAAAAATATTATATATTATATATATATATGTATATAATAAATTATTACATATGGAAGATTTAAGTAACTGCTTTTAAAATTTCAGAAATCGAACATTTCGACTACACATTAAGAAGCAGATAAAAGCATGGCTACAATGTCTTTCTCACAAAGCCCCCCCCCCTCCCCCGCAAAAAAAAGATCTGTATTTTCAATATGCGAATAACAACTGCACTTAGAAATAAATGGTTGTGCAGACGAAAAACAAACAAAAAGAGTGACAAGAAATCTTGACACAAAGTGTCAAATTGTTGCAAAACTGCTTTGAATTTAAAACTTAAAAAATATACTTGTTGGAAGAGTAAAAAGAAAAGAGTTTATATATAAAAATATGGTCTTATGAAAGCTAATAGAATTTAATAGAAAAAGATAAGAATGTTATGAAACAAGTGAATTCTGAAAGGTTAGAGTGAATGTGACAGTTTAAGTGCATAAAAAAAAGATAGAGGGTTTGGGTATTAAAAAAAAAAATGATTATTTCTCTACTATGTAAAAGAAACTCATTTTAAAAGGTTCTTTTTCACTGCAAGAGTTGCTTTGTTTCTATAAAAAAAATATAATTAATTTTCTTGAATTTTTTTTTTAAATGAATAATTTCTACACACTATCTAAAGATAATACCAAAATTAAATTCCATAGATGGATCGAAGAGCAACAATTAAAAAGTTCATAAATAAATGGTGTGGCACAATGCTTGACCTTTGGGGGAGCTAAGTGCTCCCCGTTATATTCGTAACCCTTGCACCAGACTTGAGTTGCAAATGAAATAAATTTGCTGCACTAAAAATGTCAGCTCACTGATCAGGATATTCGGTGTAACTTGATGTTAGCTAAAATATCAACAATGTTGGAGACACCAGCCAGGTTGAAGAGGTCAGATAACCTGTCACCGAGATTTGTTGAAACACCGACGGCGTTGTGTTTCTCTTCCTTTTCGGCCTCTCTTTCTCTTCCCTCTACCCTCTCTATCTCTTTCTTTCCCCCGTCACTTTTCCACGACAAGCGAAAAAGAGTCGGCTTTTGAAATCTGAATGAGGAAGACGCGTGCTTGACACGCTCGTCGAACTGAGCCGAACCTTCGAGTTTTAAATATGTTCTTCGGCAAAAATAAATTATATTTTTATATAATAAGTAAAATGGTTTATTCCATTATTACATAATGTTTGATTTCCAGCATATGGCCCCGACCAAACAGCCAGCTAGTCAGTCCCAGGAGCAGACGACAGTGACTATCGTCAAACGATGATTGCTCACTGGCGATAACAAGATGAGACATTGCACATACGTGCACATGTCATTCCCAAGATCCACCCTGACAAACAGTTGGATCACATTGGTTCCGAGTCACCCAGAATACAACACTGAGTGCCTCCGGGCCACGATCGGATCACATTGGTTCCACGACCAAGATATACCCTCTCGGCCAAGCCATTGGATCACATTGACCGGATCACAATGGCAAACCCTTTAAAATTCCTGAATGAACAATAAACTAAAAACAAACGACTGATCAAAGAGACTTAAAGAATGACAAAAGCGGAGATAAATCTTGCTAACTCCACATGTAATGTAACACTCATATCTGCTTAAAGGAGAAGATCCTCCATTCTGTGTTTCATTTGCAGTGTTGGTGAGACATTGATTTCAATGAAATCCATTTTAAACATTAACAGGTGATGCTACTAACAAAATCATTTTTCTACAAAACAGAATGATTATAAACCATACATTGTATCAGCTACTTACCAAACACACAAACATCGACGTATTTGCATCTCTCTCAAATTTATGGGTTAAAAAATATTTACATTTCTTTCCTCACTGCTCATTTGTGTTAGCACTTGGTATTTAGAAAGAATAATTTCTCAATGTTTTTACATTGTTTTGTTTTACGGCATATCAATCCTTTTCGGGTTATTTAATGTTGAATCAGGTGATCTTGGTAAAAGTTTTTATGCTTAAAGTTCTTTATATCTTCAAATATTTATTCATGGTGTTTGGTTTGGTTGTTTTACGGCATATCAACCCTTTTCAGGTTATTTAATGCTGAATCCGGTGCGTGTGGTAAATGTTTTTATGCTTCAAGTTCAAATATTTATTCATGCTGTTTTGTTTTGTTGTTTTGATTTTGGCTTTGCAGAACATGATTGAGTTTTGTAAAGGTAAAGTAAAAAAACAAACAATAACATCAATGTTTGGTGCATTTTTGGTCAAGAAGTCAGTATCTTCAGACAGCCTGATCTGGTAGCACCAGATAATTTACCTGCGAAGGCAGATATTTTTAAAGGGAAAAATTACCACCTGCGTTGGAATTATGCATTTAAAAAAAAGAAAGAGAAGAAATAAGATGGATCATAACTTCAACTATTGTCAATTCTTGAACAGATATCTCCAAACAATATCGTATCATGTAAGTTGGGAAGAAGAAAGCTTGAAGTTGAAAGAAGACTTCTAAATAATTTAGGTGACCAACATATTATTTAACCAATGTCGAAAAGAAACTATTAAATAGCTGAAAATGTATTTACACGATAAAACTTTCCCTACTGGTGGTAAAAAATTTTTTTATAATTATTAACAAAAAAAAAAAAAAAAAAAAAAAAAAAAAATTATATTTAAAAGAAAAAAAAAGTTTATTTAAAAAAAAATTAAAAATTTTTTTTATAATTATTTAAAAAAAAAAACGTAATTGATTCCAATTCAAAGTAAATAATATTTAAAAAAACACTTTTTTTTTCATGAACACAATACAACATGAACCTTTATATACAAAAAAACTTTTACGATACTTTGAATTGCTTCGAGATAAATAACACAAATCAAAAAATAATAAATAGTGATCCATTCAGTGAAAAAGTAAACTATAAGATTAATAATTCAATAAATAATTAATAAATCCTTATTCGTCACTTGGACATTGTTTAGTTCAATATCGAGAAATCCTGATTCCTTATATATCACAGTTCATAGTATTCTTCGAATGTCCGGCTGGCTTGGCAGGCCGAGAGCAGACTTAAGGCGTTTCCAGGAATAATGGCGATAGAGAGGCGCTCGTAAAGCAAAGACAATTTGCAGGTGGAAATGTATATGAAAAAAACAAAATCAGTAGACATTTTCTTATTGTATGATGTCAACTCCTTTTCCATTGTTGTTTAGGACAATATCAGAAAGCAAATCGTTATTTTCAATTTTCTCACAGGTAGTAATTTATGTTTCTTTAAAAGCTAAGAAAAATGCAGAACATTCCAATATTGTTGATTGACGATTAAATAATAATTACTAAATCAACCGAAATTAACCGAATTATCAAAAGGTTTTGTTTTATGGCAAGTCAAGCATTCTGGGGTCATGTTAAAAGATAAGTAAAATATAAGAAAACATCACAGCAGATGAAGAACATTTCCTGAATGTTGACTTTGTTCCAAATTATTAAAAAACAAACAGAAGACCAAAATTGTTGGCAAAATGTTTCAGGCAATTCAGAAGTGCGTGTCAGACAAGCCATTCTTACTTTTAGATTACGATTTAAAAAAACAGATTATTCCAAAAAAAGATTTAAAAGAACTTGTGTAGCATCATCAACGAGAACGTGAAGCATTATCAATTTACACGTTTCGGATGGTTTTTCTCATCTTGGTTTTGCCATGTTACGTTTTGGTCGTTTTATTCTGTAGCCTTCTTCAGATACGTTTCTATGCTGTTATAGATGACACGCATGATTTCTATGACTTCCCGTCGACAACGATCAGGCAGATTGCGGAAGTGCCCCAGAGTTGCCGAGACGAAAACGCCAAGCGTTAATGGAAGACTTGCAGGCGATAATATAAGACGAATAAATTCAAAGAAAAAATACATAGATAAAAAGATAAAAAACGAACAAACTGTAGGGTGGGGGTGAGGGGTCAAATCAACCATTTTCAATCAAATGTGTTGAAAGAAGAAATTTTTTTTTGGGGGGGGGGGGGGGATTTTGTCAATGTTTTCTTTTCCATTTGTTTCGCTGTTTTTCTTTCTTTGTTTTATCTGAGCGATAGCCAAACCTTGCATTCAAACTGCCAAACACTAATATAAGACGAATAAATTCAAAGAAAAAATACATAGATTAAAATCATTTTTTTTTTTGGTGAAAATAATGTTTTATTTGGGGGTGGGTGGGTAAATTTCATCAATGTTTTTATAAGATAAAATTTAAAAAAAATGATATTCCGTCAGATCTCGGGTGCTTCTGCAACATGCACGATCGTTGTCGACGCGAAGTCACGGAAATCAGGCGCGTCATCTATAACAGTAGCACGTTTTGTTGAAGTCATTAACCATCAGAAAATTTCGAACTGAACCCTTTACTTAATCCACTGGGGTAGATTCCTACTGGAAACTTGTCAATTGTCAAAGTGGTCAATTGAATATAGTTGTTGTTAAGAGATATGCTAGAGTGAATTCTATCTAGAATTTGTGAGTTCAATCCCAGGTGAAGCAACTTTAGAAAAATTAACTAGATATCTAAAACCTGGAATTAAAATAACCTTAGGGTTCAGTTTTAAATTCTAAAAAGGTTAAGGGACTATAACAAAAGACACCTGAAGAAGGCCGGAGAGTACAACAGTAAAAATGGCAGCGATCGATTTTTATTTTAAACACCCTATATATAGGGTAGACACCACAGGAAAAAAAAAACTTATAAGAAAAAAGGGGGAAAACAAAGGAAAAAAGGGGGAAAACAAAGGAAAAAAGGGGGAAAACAAAGGAAAAAAGGGGGAAAACAAAGGAAAAAAGGGGGAAAACAAAGGAAAAGAGAGTAAAAAAAGGAAAAGAGAGTAAAAAAAAGGAAAAGAGAGTAAAAAAAAGGAAAAGAGAGTAAAAAAAAGGAAAAGAGAGTAAAAAAAAGGGGGATAACAAAGGAAAAGAGGGGGATAACAAAGGAAAAGAGGGGGATAACAAAGGAAAAGAGGGGGAAAACAAAGGAAAAGAGGGGGAAAACAAAGGAAAAGAGGGGGAAAACAAAGGAAAAGAGGGGGAAAACAAAGGAAAAGAAAAAAGGAAAAAAAGGAAAAGGAAAGGAAAAAAAGGAAAAGAAAAAAAGGAAAAGGGGATTACTCTCCCTCTCTTTTTTTTTTACCCAGTAGCAAAGATGTCACTAGAGCCCCTTCCTTGGACAATAACAAGAGAAATTCACTGGTTCAACCATTCACACTCCTTATCTTTTCCCCCCTTCCAAAATGGCATTCCCCTTCGATCAGGTCACACAGAAAAACATAAAATCTTTGAGTAACTAAATTTCTTTCCATAATCAGGGAAAGAGAATCCGTCGTTTTAAATATCCTTTCAGCCATTATCAAGGATACCTCATCACTCACTCACTCACTCCATCAGTTTATGGGTCATCAAAAAATGTAAATGTAACACATACCCACAGTTGGGTGCCGGACACCATCTCGCATCTGGGTTGGACACAAGCACCCGCCTGACCATGAAATCTTCATATTTCTGTATCAACATCGGATCATTGAGAATCATTTTTATGTCATTTGGATGAAAACGCTCTGCACATTCAGGACAGCAAATGTTTACCCGACTCTCCATAATCTCAATCCGAAGATACTGTTTTAGGCATTCAAGGCACGAGCGATGAAAGCAAGTGCTGATGTCTGGGTAGAATTCCTCGGCATACTCTGAAAGACACAGAGGGCACTCCCTCTCTGACATGGTTGATGCATGCTGTCCCAAAACTTGCTGCGTGTGAACCGGTTGATGATCAGTCTGCAATTCTTGCTGGGTTACTGGCTGTGTTTGCTGCTGCAACGAAGTGTGGTTATTTGAAACAGGAAACCGAGCCGCAGCTGGTAGTGAATCTGAAGATGATGAAGAGGATGAGCGGACCGTATTGCCATCTTTATCAAGTAGGTTTGTGTTAGTGATGCTACTCTCTGATCGCGTATCCAAATCGAGGCTAACTTGGGACTTGGATCTCCGACTGTGCGGATAGAAAATCCGCCGAAGGGAGAAACGGGCAGAACTCTTCCTCTTCTCGGAACCTTTTGATGTGCTTGAAGTAGTAGACACGACTTCTGTATCTTTACCTTTCATCTTCAATCCTTGGTTTCTATTGGACCATACCTGAGGGAGGAAAAAAAATTAAATTAATCTTTGTTGCCATTCAATTTCCATTTTTTTCTTACAAACATTTTATCATAGCTCAACAAAAATTGCATGGCTTTGATATATTAACTTGGTTTGGGATTTATTATTACGCCAACAGGAAGACCCGGCATTGCCTAGAATCAAATAAGAAACCCTATCTTCTTTCACGCCCAGCCCATAATACTATATTACCTTTTTTTTTTTTTTTTTTACCTTCTTATTTTTTTCATTGTATAATAGTCAATTTTTGTGGTGGGGCCCAATGATGTACATATGAATTCTGGGGGAAGGAGTGTAAGTACAGTATTTATGGAAATAATTTTTGATATATTTATACCTTTTAACCCCCTTGAGACACACCAGCATTTTCCAGGAATTAATTAGAAACCCGGTTGTGTATTCATGCTCTAAGACCTGAACCTCCATGGAAAGTATTCTATTTTTATTTGTTTCATTTCTATAATTAGTTACAAATAAAATAAATGTCATTTCCTTTTCATGGATTTCATTCCAGTGTAACGCAATATTAAAAAAGGTTGTTCCATATTTAGAAATCCATTATTTTGAAGATCAAATTAAATCTCATTCTTCGTTCAAGAGAAGGAGTTAAACCTAAGGATTCCATTACGAAGTTACCATATACGACACAAATTTATGACCCTTTTTAATTTCTAAACAATTGCTATGTTTCAAATCTCTTCATCTCACATGACCAAATCAGCCAATCAGCATCTACCAGATCTTGTCAATCACGCGTAAGCAAGTTCACACTTTGAAACCATTATGGCTAACTTAATGTCACATAACTAAGTTGACGCAAACACCATTAGAGTCAATTAGGTCGCTATATTGGTAAGGAATTTGTTCTGAATTAATAACAAATAGAAATTGAGATCTGAAAGAATGGTGATTTTAGTTCAATTTGGTTTGTTTTACGGCACATAAATCTCTTTTCGGTTATATAATGCTAAAACTATAATTATCATATGCGATTCATTGTATACAATGAGTTGGACACGAGTTAGACGCTATTTTACCCACAGCTGGGAGAGGGGCATTAGTGTGTAACTGAACACAACACATCCAATAAGATTTGAATTAGGCATAGCCGATTTAATAGTCTGTGAGTATCCATTATGCTAATCAGCAACGTATGTTTTTATAAAAATTAAATGACCGTATTGTAGTTGTGTCTCCTTCGTTTCGTGGCAACTACCTTTTAGACCCAGTCTGCTACTAGAAGCATGAATACACAGAAACAATGGTTATAAAGATAAAAAATGCAAAAAGAGCTCTCCATTTTATATCAACTTAGCAGAATCTAACAACTGAGCAAAAGTCATTATTTATGTCAAGGAGAAAGAGCAAAAAGCTAAGTGACAACAATGGCATAAGTAGTAACATGCTTTTAATTCTGGTTATAAAAAGGTCAAGTCGATGACTGTTTTCCATTAAATTCAGAGACAGATGCTGACGAGACCAGATTTGCTGAGAGTCAGAGACAATAATAGGATTCCATTAACTAGATATATTACTAACCAGCAGAGTGTTACCACTGTCGACCAAGGGAAGAGTTCAGCAGACATGTCTACGCAGTGCGATGTATGGAAGTAAAACCTGACCAGTGAGGGTTGAGGACATGCATTGCATGGAGAGAAATGATATGAGAATAATATTATGAATGTGCCATGAGAGTTTTAGAGACAGGCTTAGATATGATGACCTCATAAGAAAATGAAATCTTAGCAGGATAGGAGATGTGTGCAAAACAGGCGACTAGGTTGGTTTGGTCACATTGAAAGAATGGATGACAATGCTTGGGTTAGTAGATGAGGTAGCAGACTCAGTTGGTAGGCCAATAAAAATATGTAAGTGATAAGAATACATTTGAGAGAAAGATGGATAAATAAAAACCTGGCCAGAGATAGGTTAGTTCGGAAGTCAATTTCTAAAAGTTGTTCAACACAGTAAAACCGATGATATTTGTACCATTTTTACAACAAGGAACCATTAAATTGCAGTACACACATTTTAAAATGATTTTTCAATGATATATGACAAGACTGAAAGTATAAATTATGGAAACTTCTACATAATATGCTAGTTTTTTTTTTTTTGACAGCTGTTCATTCATGTACACGTGGTGCAATGGATAAAAGCGATGAATAATAATCAGCTCCAAGTGACAATCTTCTAGAGGTTCAATATTCACAACAGACGACTGTAAGAATAAAAATAACTGGACACTTCTACCTGCTAATGGATGATGAAGCGAGAACAATCGAACCCCGCGGATTAGATAAAGGTTCAGTTTGAAATTCTGTATACATTCTTAAAGTTCAAAAAGATGCATTTGAAGAAGGTGGGAAATCCCATCAGTCAAAACATCGCGAGAATAACATCCTAATTGAGGGTAGTAGTTCGAATAATCCAAATAATACAGATATTCAAATTTTGTTATCTTAATACAAACTAGCGGGACCCATGCAAATTACACGAAATGATGTTTTCAATACTAATTATCTTGTTTCTAACCTATACATGTTTGAATAAAATATGATAAGATTTGACTTGTATATTTATTTAAAAAAATTAACAATACATGAAACAATTTACAAAAGTTCATTACATACAATATTTCTAGTGAAGGTAGTTCCTCTTCTCTGGCCATGAGTAGAATTATTCTGAGGACAAATGTTCACTCTTACACTGTTCATAGACCTTGCTCTTGAGAAGGCTACAGAAAGTTGTCCATGAGTAAAGCAAGGTTGTGGTAGGTCGATCCCAACCTTATCGAAAGTCTGTCCTTGAGCTTTATCGTATTAATATGTCTTCCTGGTCGTCACCAACTACCCCCTTTCCCCCCACCCCAATGTAGAAAAAAAAATCTTGGAGGTTGGTTGGTTGGGATTGAACTATAAACTAGTTGGGCCGACGTCAAAATCCAAGTCGCTAACCGTTGCGCCAAAAGGAAATACTTGAAAATATTACGAAAATTAGGTGACTTGAATGCTTTTCCAAATCTAGGTGCGGCACGCATGCGCAGAGCTATTGATGTAAGCGTGACACACGCTATCGTATTAATATATAGATAATAATAAAAAATCCTTTCTACAGCAATTTGATGTTTGGATGAATAAAATTAATGAGTTTAAAGAAATAAAAAATAAAAAATAATTTCTAATATTTTTTTTTTTTTTTTAACTTTATGAAATAAAATTATCCGAGTTAAACAGTAATAATTAAATAAGCCATAAAGACATTTTAATCTGTCAAAACTTTGAAAAAAATATCCAACGTTTTAAGGAATTTATAAAAATCACTATGTTAGCACGTGTTCATTAGTTGCCTCAGCTTATATACAAGGCTTTAACGTATTATTTTTCCGATGTAAATTGGACAAGGAAGTTGGCCTATATTTTGAATCTGCTTATACATGAGTATATACCATGGTATTCGGATGTCTATATAAACTAAGGCAACATCTTTCATTCTATGATTATTCTCTGTAAAACTATCTTTTATTTTAAGACTAATTTTATAAACCTTTTGAATTCACTAGTATTTGACAAAAAAAAAAAAAAAAAATGTTAATATCGATTTTACTCAGGAAAAATATACATACACACACTAACTAATGAAATTGTATTGCAATACCCGTTCCTTCGAGGGACCCGGTAGCATCAAACAAACGATAAAGACAAGGACGTGCTCGACAAACTGTTTCTTTATTCTTCACCACCAGCTGGTGTAAGTTGGGTATACACATATATATATAATTAAATATTTCTTTGTTAGCAAAAGTCCTTTGGCATTATTGTTCTTTCCCTTGTCTTACGAAGAAATCTCTTTCTTTACCTTGACGGCGGTTGATTTTCTACTCTACCCAACGTAGGTTATTTTCACAAAAACCAGGCAGAGTGATTTACCTTGCAACCTAGAGGGAAACATGACAATACTTTCTGTAGCAGTCTGCTCCTGGAATCTAGGGACAGCTTGTGATTGCCACACCAGTTGTTTACGGCAGTTCGGCCGTAGTGGGGGTATATATACACACACACACTAACAAATGAAACTAATTATGGAAGTATGAAGTTGCAGGTCATTAATGAAAGAATGATTTATTAAAACAAATTTTTTTACCAGACTCGCGTAAAGTATGCTCTCAAGCACATACTTTTATCTTATGCACCTTATTTTATATGTATAACTTTAATATTTATAAAGCTAATAATTAAAAAAAAAAAATGATGAGTCATTAATATTCAGCGGTTGCTTGAAATAATAAACCTTGATGTAAGAAAATGTGATTGATTACATACTTGAGCATCTATAGAGATTACAAGCGGTGAAGTAAAAATTATGTATCCTATTGAATAGTTGAACCTAGTGATTCAAGTAGCGATAAGATAACTTGTGACTGACAGAGGGATATCTCCTCCGACGCCCTCTACGATATTATCAATCAATAGGGAAACTGCCAATAAGAATAAATATTAGAATCGATAAGTTTGAATGAAAAGAAAAACTTTCATATTTCTAAAAACATGTACCGACAATTGGCCTAAGTAACTGACAAAACAAATTTGTATATGTAGCTTTTGATGAGAACGATACACGGAAATTTCTCACTGTAAGTAGATAGATATACAGGGCGTTCGGAAAGTCACTGTGCACTTACATATTTATTAACATACATGTTTCGATATAGAATACAGGAGGTAAATATGAATGACAATTATAAATTATGTTAAAAGTAACCCCATCTGTAACATATAGGTGTGAGTGCTCTGTAACACTCTGAAGAGTGCTTGTTCGAATCACTAACATTATATGTTGGGTTCGAAATCTGAAATATAAAAAAAAAAAATTATTAGAAAAGTGCACTGTGACTTTCTGAACACCCTGTATTTATAGCTTTTGTTATTTATTTCAATAAATTGTTTATGTTACATTACCCTTTCTTTCAGTGTACCCGCTAAGAACCAACAAGAATGACAAAGAACAGACCGTATATGAAAAAACTTTGGTTTTCTTTATTTGCCATCACCGGATGGTTTACGCCGGCTACGCACACACATATAACAATCTTTTGACATACTTTTGTCTCATGAAAGGCTTGTTCTTGCTGAGGTCACAGACTTGGTTTCCGCTAGAAACTCGCTCGTATATACATCAGATTGGAAAACAATTTGCTCTGCATTGTCTATCCGAGCATGAACTGAAGCAATTGTTCCACAAGCATTTTGGTGAAGTACAAGTCAGGGGATTCCTTCACAGTACCGACTTGTTTATCAGCCGCATTTTTAGTCAGCGAACACGAAAACCTAACAGCAAGACGAGCTTGGGTACCATAGCCAATAAAGCTTCATCGGTGCCATAAACATCGATAAACTCCCATTCTTCCAGTACTTAGATCACCAAGCATTCCGGCTCTTCGCGTTTTTGAAATCGCCGTCTTTCAAGTCTCCTTTTTAACAGTTATCAAGTCGCCCCCCTTTTTTTTTTTTTCTTTCTCAACGTCTAGCAATAAATCCGAGGGTCAATAGCAAAGGAATCTGGAGATGTGGCATCTCGGATCATGGATTTTCCAATGGAACAATTATTAATATTGGTTAACACAATTGTATCAGAAGTTGAAATAATTTGCTTCCTTTACCGTTGAAATGGTGTCTGAGAAAACGAAAAGTGATCGGATAATCAGACATGATTGCCTCCTTTTTATGATGATAGCTATCAACCATTTTGTATTCACAACTACATCTCATTCAATAGCAAAAAGATTTCTCTTTTAGGAAGTCGAATACAAGTTTGCTATATACAACAGACAAAACCTATAATATTCTTTCAAAATCATCCAATTTTTTACGTGGATATTCCAATAATCATATTGGTGCATTTCGATAACACGTTATTTCATTTATTTTAACTACTATTCTAATCTGGGTTGTTACAATTCATGTTTCGGCCTGGACAAAACATCAACTCAGTCTGTTCACAATACAACATGAAAAAATCACACTAAAAGAACATTGGAAAGCCATAATATGTAGAGAAATTGAAAAGTTGGATATGGAAGGAAAAAGGGAACCTATGTGACCTTGTGGGACAAAGTAAAAATTATAGACAGAAAAATAGTGAAGAGTAAAACATCTCAAAGCAGCAGCATATCTTCTTTTTTTTTTTAACATAGTTCACCCCAAACAAGGCAGGCCGCCACATTAGACGTAAGGGGATACTGAGAAAAAGGGGAGAAGGTTTTTTTTTGGGGAGGGGGGGGGGGGTCAACCTAAATTGGGAGCTACACAGCGAGATGTCGTTTTACATTAGTTTTAAATTTCTGCATGTCAGTATCGTCGGGGAAACAGGGGGCAGGGAGGGAGTTCCAGAGGTCATAGCATGAGGAAAGAAGCTATTGAAGTAGAAAGCTTTTCAGCATCTGGGGACCTCCACAGTGAATGGATGGGATTTAGCTGATTGTCGAGTTGGTCTAGTGAATTTACGTCGATGACAATGGCCTAAGTAGACTTAATATAAAATTGAATACAATATGAGAATCAATAATTATAAATAGTAGATTAAAATACTAGTAAGAAAATGTCAATATGAGTAATGGTAAAAAATAAAAAAGCTTTCAGAATTTTTTAGATGAGGATTGATATTTGTGTTATTCCAAACCAATCAAGATGAGAATAATAGTCCGAATAATCCAAAGAATACAGTAGAAATTCTATAGCATTAAGTAGTAATACTACACATTCAGACAAGATTAGGTTTAAGCCGATCAAAATTCATACTAGAATTGTCTACATGATTCCATGGCATAAAACAATAACAGTTAAAAGCAATCAGTTCTAAATGACTGTCTTTCAGGGGTTCAATTTTTTTTTTTTTTTTAAACGTATTTCACCCCAAACAAGGCAGGCCGCCACTGTACACGTAAGAGGTTATTGAGAATTAGGGTGTAGGTTTTGAGTGAAAATCTGTGTGGCCTTGCTACGTTGAATTTTTTTTTTTTTTTTAATTTTTAATTATTTTTTTAAATGTCTTTGTCATGGTGGGAGCACAGCGTGCAGATGTATTAGAAGCTGGTCGTCGTTTTGAAAGCGTTGTGTATTATGGATAAGAAATTTTGTATATATTGGATCCCTGAAGGATGGAGTGTTTTTGGTAGGAGATCTTGAGTAAGAGAACTCGATGCAATGCAGGGCAAGAATAATGTTAAAAAGAAAAAAACTGATCAGAGTACAAAACTGACTTCGCAATATAGTCGGGGTGGGGGTGATCTCTTCTCTTTTCTACAGCCCCTTTATCACAGAAGAGACGTTGCTAGTCTCTCTCTACTCTCTCGTTATTTCCATAGAAGGTGCTCGACTGAGCTCCAGTCTTTGGTTCCTCCTTGTAAGACATTCACAAGACGAACTCGTTTTATAACCATAATGAAAAAGCTATTTCCTTTCTCCCTTCATATGTCTAGTGTCAGGCGGAATTTTTATGGACAGAACTTCTTTGCAAGGGATTCTCGTCTGTGGAACACATTGCTGCAGGACTGCTACCCTGCTGATTACAACTTGTTCGTCTTAAAATCCAATGTCGACAAATTCCTATCATGGACCGCCCCCAAAATAATCAAACGCAGTTTATACCATTGATCAATGTTTTTTTTTTATAACTTTTATTTTCTCCAAACAAGACATTGTTACTGAGACATAAGGGGCTACTGTGATTAGGGGCCAAACTTATAGCGGGCATCCTAAGTGGATAGTTGTTCAGCAAGATGGTTGATTACATTTAAGTTTCTGCATGTTGGCACAGTTAGGGAAACAGGGAATTCCAAAGGCAAACAGCCAGAGGAAAGACGCTATTAGAGCAAAAAGGTTTTCGACATCTGAAGATAGTGAAGGGGTAGAATTTTGCTGCTTGTCAGGTTAATGCAGTTTCACGGTTTTTGCCAACTATCAAGTGTCATTGGTACCAAATAATGAGACCGGAAGTGATGCTTATCTTGGTCTGGCATTCATTCCCATCTCATTGACCCTTATCCTCAAATGGCTTATGGTCTTAATAAGCAGTGACCCCGATAGTAAAAGGGAAAAAAAAAAAATCTATTTACCATCCCGATTGGATAGGGCCACTAAATGTATGCACTAATGTACCTACGGGTCATGGATCGTCTCGTATCTCATAAATATCAAAGTTTTTTTTTTTTATGTTTATATTCACCTGCTCATATAATTGAACATTATAGTACCTTTTTCAATCATAGTACCTTTTTCAATTATAGTACCTTTTTCAATCATAGTACCTTTTTCAATTGTTTTTGTAAATATGTCTGAGCATGTTGTGGAAATCTATTTAGAAACCAATGTAGTTCTGCTGAAACTAAAGACTGCAAAATGATTAGTGTTGCCATTCTTGGAGGCACATTAACTCTCGTGTTCTGTGGATGCGGTTGACAACTGCTACCTTGGCATTAAACGTTTGCATTATGTGACCATCCAGAATCTTGTAAATGTGTCTAGGGATGCTTATTTGACTGCACTTGCTAATATCAAACCACTGTGTCACATCAATTTAGCAAAGCAATTCTCTGAAATGTTCCAGCTTCTTGAAACCCAATAGTTTGACCTTTCTTTCTGCAAATAACTAATTGAATAAAAGGTGCACCCTGACACCTCTGTCGATTGAAACTTGCAATAAACTTTTACTACACTCAACCCTAACTCAACCTACCTACATACATCGTGTAAACAAGGTTGTCAGGGATGTGCGTTCTTGGCTTTTTTGTTTTTGTTTTAATCCAGAAGAGGTAGATTTTTGTGTAAATCACAAAAAGCCTTCCAAGAATGTAAATTCTCCGCTTTAAAATTTTTTTTTTTTTTTTAATTTTTTTTTTTATAGAATAGATTGTTCTCATTTCATCAGTTATGACAGAGTTCAAGTGTTGATTTTTGTCACTTTTTAATTTACACCTGAAGTAAAGAAGGTGGGCTCCCTTGAATGTGCTAGTAAACTTCTCACACCTGACAGTATCATGTATCTCTACAAAGCCACCATCAGCCCATGCATGGAGTATTGTTGCCACATCTGGGCTGGTGCATCATCTACTACTCTCTCCCTCCTTGACAAGGTCCAAAAAAGAGTCGCCAACTTAATAGGTCTCTCACTGTCAACCAAGCTCCAGTCTCTGTCCCATCGCCGCAATGTTGCATCCTTGTGCTTGTTTTACAAATACTTTAATGGATTGTGCTCCAATGAACTGGCTGCTCTGGTGCCCCCTCGATGTAAATACACTAGACCAACTCGACAATCAGCTAAATCCCATCCATTCACTGTGGAGGTCCCCAGATGCCGAAGAGCCTTCTACTCCAATAGCTTCTTTCTTCGTGCTGCCGGCCTCTGGAACTACCTCCCTGCTCCTTCGATATGCAGAGGTTTAAAACAAATGTAAACAGACATCTCGCTACACTGCTCCCAATTTAGGGAGTAGGTTTTGGGTGTCATCCTAATTCTCAGTAACCCCTTACGTTTACAGTGGCGGCCTGCCTTGTTTGGAGTGAAATATGTTAAAAGAAAAAAAAGAAAAGATGTTTAATCTAAACTCTTTATTTAATCAACTCTGGGTGGACTGCCCTCTTTCTGTGTTCCATGCATAAATGATCCAAAAAGAATGAAAAAAAATGTGAACTGACTGCAGTCTGCACTGAAGGGTTCAGTTAAAAAAAAAATCCTAAATATGAAGAAGGCTGGAGAGTAGAACGGTTGAAATACTTTAAGCCTCACCAACAAGAAGGCAAGGGTGCAAAACAGACGAAAAACAAATTTTGCAATACAACTGGCTTATCAAAACCTTGTCATAGGTTCAGTTATTTATCTACCTCCACAGCGGTAAGATGTGACACAAGGTCGGAAAGTGGGATTTGAAAAGCCAGCGCCCGAGAATTTGAGCACTCTAGCCTGGGCAGCCTCATTGGGATTCCCCGGTAGAGGCGCCTCAGGTGATTAGCAATACACTAACCCCTTCTCAAAGGGTGAGAAGGTAAAGCCTAGGAGGGTGGACCTCCTAGAACTGCACAGGACAAACCCATAAACCAGCGGAAATCAAGCCCCGAAGGCCAAGACATCGGAACAGATACTACACTTTGATCCCTGCCAATAGGTTCAGGTGTATTTTTAGATTTTAATATTTGCACCTCTGAAGAGTAAGGTTTATCATATATTCTTGATAAGATTATGCTTTTGTCATTTACAAATAATATTTGTTACTTCCAATTCCATGCAAATTGTTAAACATTGAAGAGAAGTTTTGAAGAATATTGAATTTTATAACTATCAAAGAACTGTAACTAAGATAAAATTAACTTCCGCGTATTGGCAATCTTTATTAAATTACTAAACCATGCATGACCTGTTGGGTCAGCATTTGTTTATATATTACTAAATATATAATTTTGGTTGATGTTTTTACAAAGGTTACAAAACTTATAAATTAAGATAAAAAAATCATTTATAGTTTTTGCACATCTATCTTTGTTTATAAATTGCTTAATATAACATAACTGACCGTGTTGAAACGCAATTTCCACAAAGTCAAAAGATTTCAGAAGACATTGTGACAGACCGCCTCCCCCCATCTTTTTTCAATTTTTATTTACATCAATTTCTCATATCGCCATTCCTCCCACCATCTATAACATTCACGTACAGATAAAGTGTGCACAGTGACAATATAGATATTCTCAGAGTTTCGGTAGTATCTGTATGTATATATATATATATATATATAGTAAATAATATATATATATATTTATTTATAAATATTATACTAAGCCCCTTTAAGCAATTAAAGTCGAGCATTCTCGGGATGTTAAAAAACGACTATCAAAAAGCTTTAATGCAAAGTTCTGAATACGGTCGTCGAACACTCTCGATTAGTCTTCTGTCTGTGTCCGCTTCTAGGTACATATAGATCTTAATTTCCCTAGTTTCCGATGGCTGCAAGGATAGGGCGACTGCTTGCAGATTCTAGGCTGACTCTGAACCGGGTTTGCGCCTCCCGACCGCCTGAAATTGTTACTTTCCTGCACTGATGAGAGCAATAAGCTTGAAACGCTAGCGTCTGTAGGTTATAATTTATATATATATATATATATATATATATATATATGTAGAAGGATGAAAAGGAATTAGAAAAGCAAAAGTCAAATCTTTTTTCAATTCAGTTGCTCAGAGCAAGGTATATTCCGCAAAAAGGCAATTTATTCAAGTTAAATTTTTCCTTAAGCCAGGCTTTTCAAAGATCAAAATCTTATCAGAGGAAATCGCTGGGATAGATAAGTTGGCAAAGGCCAAGATTTAAAATTTGAAAAAGTAAAATAAAGATTGTGGGGAAAAAACACAAGGCAAAACTCTGCCCGAATGCAAGCAAATGTCCGATGTCAAAAAGTCCAGCGGAGAAAGTGAAATGTAGATAGGTATTGCCTTTTTGTGGAATATACCTTGCTCTGAGCAACTGAATTGAAAAAAGATTTGACTTTTGCTTTTCTAATTCCTTTTCACCCTTCTACATATCTATCTGCTCTATCCTGGATATTGAGCTGTATACTTTTCACAATAGGTTTTACCTTTCCTAAAAGTTTGCTTTTAGTTCACCACTTATATAACTAAAAAATAATTATATATATTATATGAGAGAGAGAGAGAGAGAGAGAGAGAGAGAGCACTTAAACTATAACACAAGTAAATTTAACCTCAATCCTTAGGCAATAGTGCAATTAAAAGAAAAAAGTTTAACTGATATTACACCAAAGTTGTGTGTAAACAGGTGGCGAACACCCTAAAGGTATTTTAAACCTGGAGGTAGGATAATCTAAATCTGTTTAATGTGATAAATATTATAAATTCTAAATAACAATTAACAGAACTATCTAATTACATACTGTAAATAGTTAACAAAAAAAAAAAAAATAAAAATGATTATAAAAGGAAGAAACTTTTCCCCCACTTTTCAGAGAAAAAGCCACAGCCAAGGAATTTGGAACTTCCTTGTTGCTGGTACATTCCTATCGTCCGTAAGGAAACTATCAGACAATGGTTTTTGGTAAAGTAAGAAACCCTAACCATAACTCCCTTTAAACAAATCCTTCCAGGCTTAATGTCGTTTGCGTCTGGACTTCTTACTAAACCAGTTTCCCAGCTTGGCCACATTCTTACATATTGTGTATAACAAGATTTAGTAGATATACAAGAGAGAAAAAAGAACAAACTGAAATAGAGAACAGGGTAGAGTGTGGGCGTTTATTAACAGTCACTGCTTATAAAAACATTCCTCTATTTATATGGTATGCTTATTTAAGATGGGTATAATCAGGGCAGAGGAGACAGTAGCCGAAGCACTCGAGTAATAATTTATATATCTTCTAACATAAATATGGGGATCGCTGTTGGGTGATGCAATTGAAAAGAAGCTCTTTACTAAGATGAATATTTGGAGTAAACTTTTGTGAAGAATGCGATAGTGGTATTAATTTTGTACTAGGAGAGTTTACGATAATAGTTTGCGGTTTGAGTTCACGCCAGACATCCATAAACAGAAACAACGTTTTACTTTATTTTATTGAGAATTATTAACAGGGCATCCTTATTTATTCCTCGATGTGCATGTTTGTATTATATATTGTTTATAGCATTTTGATTTTAAAGACGAGCAAATTTTTTTTTCTCTAAAAATTGTAATTTTATTTTAAATGAATGAAATCTAAAAAAAAAAAATAAAAAAAAAAAAAAATTAAAGTGGTGCATGAAAAAAATAAAAATAAAATAAATCTAAATTTTCGTCATGAAATGGTGGTAGTGTTTTTTAAAGTTAAAATGCAAGGTAAATAGAAAATTGACTTCCAAAAATCATGACTGGAGGTCTTCTTTATTTTTCGAGCTTTCAACCAATACTTCAATGAATTGTGCTCCGATGAACTAGCTACTCTGGTGCCCCCTCGACAAATTAACTAGACCAACTCGACAATCAGCTAAATCCCATCCATTCACTGTGGAGGTCCCCAGATGCCGGAGGGCCTTCTACTCCAATAGCTTCTTTCCCAGTGCTGCTGGCCTCTAGAACTCCCTCCCTGCTCCCTGTTTCCGACACGTAGAGGTTTAAAACTAATGTAAACAGACATCTCGATGCACAGCTCCCAACTTAGAATGACACCCTTTTTTTCAGTAGTCTACAGTGGCGTCCTGCCTTGTTTTGTGTGAAGTATACAAAAAAAAATAAATTAAAAAAAAAATTAAAAAATGAAAAAAGTTAAATCATTACGATCCTCCTAGATCACAAATACTGATTTGACGAGCAATGGCAAGATTACTAAGAAATCGCAGTTTCTTAAAAGTTTATAATCATACCCACTCCATTTTGCCAGAGCTTACATGCCCACCAGTAATATTCTAGTTATGCGTTCCGAGCTTCGAATTTCTGTTAGTAATACCAATCACACTTCTAGATCATAATGTATAGACATCCGAGGATTCTCACCGCATGCCCTCAAAAGTCTCTTGGGTTCTATCCAGGTTATTCCCTCATGACAGAGTAGGCCCTTGAAAACTGTCCACTCCTCACAGACCTTTACCTGTATGTGAAAACATGGGAGAAAACTCAAAGCAGAAGATGATCTAAATCTGCCTAACATACACTTGATTAATATACAAATTCAAAATAACCATTAACAGAATCATTTACTTACATAATGTAAATGGTAATAACTTTTTTGTAAATAAATAATTAGAGAAAAAAACCCTCCCCATCAAGACTTGTTAACTAATTTTTTTAAAATTCAAATAAAAAAACACGTAGAATTTGGTATATTTGGACTACTGTTCTCATCTTGGATGTTTTTATCACAACGTTTCGGCCGATGTATCTTCTGACCTTCTTCAGATGTACCTTGTCGAACTCGGGAATCTTTCTGTCGAACTCGGGAATCTGGACAGAATTTTGAACGGAACCCTTTATTAAATCCACGAGGGTTGCATGCTCTCGTTCCATCTGCCATGACTGGGAAAAAGTCTTCAGTAATTCGCAATTCTTCATATTTTACTTAGTACTATATCCACTGGTCCACAAGGACCCGTGGTGCAGTGGATATAGTACTAAGTAAAATTCAATTCTAAGTGAAAGTCATCTGAAGGTTGAAGGTTCAATCCTCAGTGTGGGCGATACGAAGAATTGCAGAGGTATAAGGTATAAGTAATACTCCTCAGATTCCAAAAATTGTCTCAGAATTCTTAATTTAAAGTCTTCCAATGTTCTGTAATATTTGGAGTCGGGTTAAAAAATCTGACTGACCATTCTTTTGAGTCCAACTCTTTCCAAAATCTGCGACTCCAAAACCCTGGTTTATATTCTATCCCGTTGCTATGATTATTACTGAAATACATCTTCAAAAACAGAAAAATCTATAACTTACTTCCTATTCTCAATCAAGTGCATGTCTTACTGCCTTCAGACTGCTATTTCTTAACACATACAATGTACGTAGTGCTAAAAAATAAAAATGAAAACTTCACTTTTTCAATAATGTGTATTGTTTGCAACTTGAACCACAGAGGAGCCGGCTCATTTTATTAAGGTTACACTTCTCATGTTTATACTTGACAGGTGGCTAAAAATAAGATAGAAATGTAGTTATTGATAGCTCAGTGGTAGTATACTCAACCATAACTCACAATTCAGACTAAAATGCCAGCTTAGTGATTTTTTTCCAATTTTATTGAGCTCGCAGTTAAGAGACTTGGGGTTAGTGGCTTTCTTTACTATCAAACTGCTATGAAAAAATGTCTTTATTTATCTTTTTAAATAATTCAATTTTTTGGCACAAGTATTTCAATAGTCATAAACTTAAAATCTCAACGTATTAAGATAAAAATAGATTTAAAAAAAAAAAAAAGTTTTAAAAATCTTTTTACATATACAAGTTTAAGCCATTTTGTATGCTTCTGTATAGGGTTATAGTTTCTGTTCAACATTTTGATGTTAGATACTTTATTTATTTTTCAATAAAAATTCAATTTCCAATATTTATTTAAGTACAATTAATATTATTTTTTTATTATTTTAACCTTTCTCATTTTAAAATTTAGAATTGCTCTGGATAGAGATAATTATAGAGGTTATTCCGAAAGATTGAGATCTTAGTACAATTGTGAACTGTTACAAGGGCAAAGCAGGAGCTTTGGATAGCGGGACTTACAGAAGTTTAAATTTGATGGATCAGATCATGAAAGTGGGTGAGAGAATAATTGAGCAGCAAAAAAGTGGACGATCTATAAAAGTTGGAAGTTGTGGATATTCTGCTATCTTGGTGATATGATTTGTGCTGGTAGGGAATGGGAATTAAGTTTGATCTCAGATTACATAGGACAAGTTCCGTGAACTTTTCGTAACGTGTCATTCACTTTCACTTGTTACTCAGACTAAAGTTTACAACGACAGAATTAGTTCTGACTCCCTGCTATTGAGGCTAAAGGCGTCCAGACTGGAGTCGGCTCTGCATTGCAACCGTTTATGGTAGTATGGACATGTTGCACGAAGCTCTGATTGGATAAACAGATGTACATACATCTTCAGGGTAATCAAAGAAAAAAGCAGGCCGAGGAAGATTTGGAATGAGTGTGGCAAAGATGACCTCAAGCAATGGCACATCAAAACCAACGTAAATTATAGAGTTTCATGGAGAAAATCACTTTGTGCCGCCATGGCAAATGTGCAACCCACATCTGATGCAGAAAAGACACAAATGTAAACCTAGATGAAACGTAGTTTGGTTTTATGCATAGGCCAAATATTACTAATGCTATATTTATCCTGAAACAAATGCAAGAGAAGTATCTTGGTAAGAAGAAGAACCTGTATTTTGCTTTTGTAGAAAGCTTTTAATAGAGTGCCAATAATGTTTTCTGGTGAGCTTTGCATAAATTAGGAGTTAGTGAATGGTTAATGTAGGTTGTTCAAGCAATGTACAGATATGCTGAAAGCTGTGTTAGAATTGACAGCATATTTAGTGACAGCTTTAATGTTAAAGTAGGAGGAATATCAGGGATTTGTATTGAGTGTTATTTACTTGCCTCCCCACGTGGGCAGAGTTAGACACATGGTATTAAGTGTTGTTTTTCATTTTTGTCTTTGAAGGATTGTCCAGAGAGTTTTGCACAGGTTGTCTGAAAGAGACGCTTTATTCTGATGATTTAGTACTTGTCTATGAAACAATGGAAGATTTACTTGTTAAGTTAGACTTAAAAAAAGCTATGGAAAGTAAAGGTCTGAGAGCGAATGTTACCAAGACCAAAGTGATGATCAATGGTTGTAGTGTTGGAGAGCCCCTAGAAAGAGGTAAGTTCCCCTGCTCAGTTTGTGGAAAAGGAGTTGGGAGCAACTTTTTGTGGTACTTGTAAACATTGGGTACACAAGAAGTGCAGTGGAATTACAAGTAGGTAACCAGTTTGTGTTCAAGAAGTGTAAGACAATGGAGATGGATGAGAACTCAGACGTGGAGAAAACATTTGGATGGTGAGGTTATTGAGAAGTAAAGCATTGGAGTTTTGTAGAGGTTGTCCAGAAGAGATGCTGTATGCTGATGATTTAGTACTTGCCTGTGAAACAATGGAAGACCTACTTGTTAATAACTTGGAGGAATGCTATGGAAAGTAAAAGTCTGAGAGTTAATGTTACCGAAACCAAAATGATCAGTGGTTGTAGTGTTGGAAATGCCACAGAAAGAGGAAAGTTCCCCTGTTCAGTTTGTAGAAATGGAGTCTGGTGCAACTCAATTTTGTTGTTGTACTTGGAAGTATTGGGTACACAAGAAGTGCAGTTGAATTACTGGTAGGTTGAGAGATGATAACCAGTTTGTGTGCAAGAAGTGTAAGACAATGGAGACAGATGAGAACTCATGTGTGGAGAAAGTATATTTGGATGCTGCAGTTATTGAGAAGTGTTGTTACCTTGGTGATACCATTGGAGTACAGGGAGGAGCTGGTGCTATTGCAACAGTTATTCCAGGGAACCTCTGCATTACTAGTCAGGAAAGCATTACTACTGTCTACCAAGAAAAAAGTCTATCAGGCATGTGTACGTAGTGTAATGTATTAGTGAAACCTGGCCAGTGAGGGTTGAGGATATGTGTTGCATGGAGAGAAATTATATGAGAATGCTACGATGGATGTGTAATGTGAGATGGGCTTACATCTGATGACCTTAGAGGAAAATTAAATCAGGACAGTATAGGGAGATGTGTGTAGAACAGGAGACTTGGTTTGGTCACATTGAAAGAATGGATGAGAGTGCTTGGGTTAGTAGATATAGAACAGTTGAGGCAGCAAAAACAGTTGGCAGGGGAAGAACAAGGAAAACATGGAGGAGGTTATAAGAATGAATTTGAAAGAAGGCGGGAGAAAGAAAGATCTGGCCAGAGATAGGTTAGTTAGGAAGCAAAATTCTAAAAGCCATTCAACATATGCCAGCATGTAAAACAGACGTTAAAGCGAATATAATAATGATGATAGAAGGCATGCTAATGTCAAAATACTGAGTAGAGTATGTTATTGTCCTGCTATAGGCTGATACAAAAGCTTCAATTCGGTGTTGGTCTCGACCACCCACAAAATGCTGGCATATTTCGCTGTGCTATCTGTTAACTAACTGTGCCAGAAAAAATAAAATAAAAAAAAAGTTTTCACTGTAATTCAACTTCCAACCGATTTTCGTGCAACCCACTTTCTCTCTCCAATTCAAATCGCTTCTCCCTGCCTCCCTCTTCATTTATATCAGTTGATCTCCACATATGCAAATCAGACACCACTATAAAAACCTGCACTTATGAAGAGGAGCCCTTCTTTACCCTGCAGACACAACATGCGAAGCAACTCATTCTTTTTCCTGATGGTGAATGTTCCTCTTTATTGTCACACTATCGCAGAGGCATGAGTGTAAAATCCATTGAATGCTCCCAGTGCAAACTATGGGTCCAAAAGAAGTGTAGTGGTTTTATTGGGAGTCGACCCGGATCATGTTTGTCGCAGATGTTGGAGTGTTGCTTGCCCTAACAATGGTCGAGCTGTGGAATATGTGAATGTAGATAGTGCCCCACTTGATGTTGAAGCTACCTTCTGCTACTTGGGTGAAATGTTGAGTGCTGATGATGGTGGTTGCGAATGCGCTAACACTGTTCGAAGTTGTGTTGCTTGGGAAAGATTCAGGAAACTGCTGCCAATCCTTACATCTCGGCACATTTCCTTCAAGATTTGGGGCAAAGTCTTTTCAGCATGTGTCTTCTCTGCCATCTTGCATGGCAGAGAGACATGCGCTCCAAACGCTGCAATGACTTTGGTGCAATAACTGACATGATCAGGTGGAGGTGCAGCTGCAAACTGGAGGAAAGGATCCCTTCAAACGTGCTCACTCATTAACTTGATATTGAGCAGGTAGAGACCAACACTATAAGGATGCCTTATGCGCTCAAGGTCTCAGCTTGCCAACTCTTGCAACAACTCCATAACACATCTGGATATTCCAGGCACTAAGGAGCCTGGTAGACCAGGAAAGACTGGCTTAAGTGCATAAGAAGTGATTTGACTGCATACAACATGACAGATATTAACAGCATCGAGAGCAGGCGTGAGACGTTGCTTGGTGTTGCCCACCCCGGAGTTTGAGATTTGGAGCACCTTAAATACCAAAACTGAATGATGCTAGCCAAAACATGTATTACTATTAATTAAGAAAAAAACAAAACAAAACAAAAAAAAAACTTTTTCCCAATCATGCCAGATGGAATGAGAGCATGCTACCCCTGTGGATTTAATAAAGGGTTCAGTTCGAAATTCCGTTCAGATTCCCGTGTTTGACAGAACGATTCCCGAGTTCGACAAGGTACACCTGAAGAAGGTCGGAGGTTACATCGGCCGAAATGTTGTGATAAAAACACCCAAGATGAGAACAGTAGTCCGATTATACCAAATTCTACAAATTATCAACCCTTATCTAAAAAATTACGAAACTTAAAAAAAAACTTGTTTATCATTAAAATGCTCAGTGTGTCTAAGATTTCATGCCCATTGGAGTACTTACACCAAAAATGTGACTATTTAAAATATGAGAAACATTTTTCATCGTGTGATTGCAAAGAACAACTGGCATTCGTATTATAAAAATAATGAGCAAAGATAAAATTTATTTCCTGGATAATTTTAAGACTAGCATCTTTTGAAAAAAAAATATTTTATAGTCTTTAACAAGTTACAAAAGGAACTTAATTATTTGCATTCTTTTTAATTTTTTTACAATAAAACATGAACCGAGTAATGCCCACCCCCTTTTGCACAATTACATTTTTCCAGACTATCGGGGAATCATCAACCTCACATTCGGTTTAAAATCTGTTTTACATGTTGGCATCCATTGGACGGCTTTAAGAAATTGACTTCCAAACTAACCTATCTCTGCCCAGGTCTTTATCTATCCCTTTTTATCAAGTCCATTTTTATCACTTCCATGTTTTCCTTGGCCTTCCCCTGTGAACTGAACCTGCTACCTTAACTGTTCTACATCTACTGACCCAAGAACTCCTCCATTCTTTCAACGTGGCCATTACATCAAAGTCTACTCTTCTGCATACATCTCCCTATACTGTCCAGATTTTATCTTCCTCTGGGGTCATCAGCTCTAAGCCAGTTTTATAGACTCACATTACACATCCATATCATAATCTTAGGTGTCAGTTTTATTATATATCGACCAATTAATGCGTAATTGAACACAATAAATCAAATAGGATTTGAATTAATCTAAATATCCAATTCCATAGTCTGCAACACTATCCATCGGGCCAATTACCCCAAATACCCCACTCTGTAAGAAGGGATTAAACACGTTTATCCTGAAGAGAAAGGAATTGAATAGTTTCAAAAACGAACTTAAATTAATTTGAATTTATTATAAAAGTGAAGGTTTTTCTTGTAAGGTCTTTCTTTAAAATTGTATAGTAATAGAATTTAATTCTCAAAGATAAAAAAAACAACAAAAAAAACAGGAAACAACAAAAAAAGACAATTTCCCAACAATACCAAAATCTGCCGGAGCAATCATTCCTCAAATAATTTTTCCAAGGTGGGTTCCTCAGTTATTTGATGTAAAATTCCATTATGCTGTTCTGTCAATAGGAAACTTACCTAGAAAAGAGAAAAATAATATTATTAGCAGATAAAACAGAATTATCAGTCTATTATAAGGGAGGGGGGGGATATAAACATTTTTTTAAAAGTTGTATAAAATAGAAGAAATATCTTTTCACAGCCATCACAATCCATTTTTATCCGTCGATGGAATACAGGTGTACATACAAAAACTAGTTTGATCCAATTCAGGTTGAAGAACATCTTTACTGATATACAAGAAAAAATCCTAAACATTGATATTTTTTTCACTTTAAGATATGAATTCTATCTCTAAATGTTTTCTATGACACATGGAACATTCATAGTGTTAACCCCAGGATTGCAGAGTCAAAGGTTTTGGAAGAAGACGGACTCTTAATGGTAGGAATCAGAGTCAGATTTTTAAATCTCACATAAGACATTTTGAAATCTTCCAATATTCAGATTAAGTTAGAGTTGGATATTTTTGAATTCGAGGAGTTGGAATCGTCAGACTTTGTAGCTTCCAACTCTGGTTAACAATATAAACCTTTGACTAATAGCTAATAAAAAATGTGGTTATTTTAGTAGACAGTTACATAAAATATTTTCACTAAAGTGTGAAAAAGAAAAATTGATACTGGTCAAAAACCCTAAAATAAACTCAGAAACCTCCAGAACTGGTTTTGAATAACTAATCAGAATCACTGAACAGTTACTTCATAAATAAAGTAGAGTTGGGGTTTCCCCACCTGTATCTTTGAATTAAATAGCTTTTTTTCTTTTTTTATCTTCCTCCCACAGCGGTAAGATGTGACACAAGGTCGGGAAAGTGGGATTTGAAAAGCCAGCACCCTAGAGAATGAAGAGTGCTCTGGCCTACAAAAAATGTCTGGGTAGTCCCATCGGCATTCCCCGGTAGTGGTGCCTCAGGCGATTAGCAATAAACTAACCCCTTCTCAAAGGGTGAGAAGGCAAAGCCTGGGAGGGTGGACCTAGAACTGCACAGGACAAACCCACAGACCGGCGGAATCAAGACCCAAAGGTCAAGACGATACCGGTCTATAGGGTGTAGTATCCATCGGAACAGATACTACACTCGGATTTTTAAATACATGGTACATAATCCCTCACTCTATAATAAAGACATATATATATATATATATATATATATATATAAATATATATATATATATATATACTTTCATCCCATCATGCAAAAGTTGGTGAGTAAAATATGTTCCTTTTTCTAGCCCCTGGATGAAACCATTTTAAGTGGTGAGGGGAAGCAAAAAAGCAAGTCAGACAACCACCTCAGACTTACCCTATCACCAGAAATTAATTCAGAAAGAAATTCTCCACTATAATAAAAAGTCGTTTGTTATTAATTAGGTCAATAATTTATAAAAGCTTGAAGAGAAAATTTAAAAAAAAAAAAGGCGCCACTTTAGAAATTCCTTTGGAAGAATATGAAGACTGATAACCAAAGAATTTAGTGGACCAGAAGATTCAAAGATATAAGAATCATTTCGGGTAATTACATTTTTTATGATGTCAAAAGAATTTAGCAGTTTAAAAAGAATCAACAGCGAAGAAATATTAACTTCACATCGTTTCAATGAGTTCACTCTTCTATAGATAAAAAAAAGTGTTAAATTGTTAAAATCTTTAAAATGATTCATAATTGAATATCTGACAAAAATGAAAACTTAAGTTGTAATTTTTTTTTTTTTTTTTTTAAATTAAAAATTGTGTTCAATCCTGCTTAAAAAAAAAAAATGGGCATTTTGGGAAAGTATCAGATGAATTATTTAATGGAATTTCATCTGCACATTAATATTGTATTAATAGTGTAAATGTGTGCAATGTTGTTTCCTTTTAATGATTAAATTCAGAAGATGGTTAAAAAGGAGATGCGCAAAGAGGCATAACAAAAAAAAAAAAACGGTAAACGTGCAGTATAGATAACATGAAAATTTTTTTTTTCTACCAACTTGTATACTGAAACTTTTCAAGTTTTTTTTATTTTATTTCAAAAATAGAATTTCTGCGTCAAAAAACTTTGAACAAGAAAAAAAAATGGCTGTCTGGCCCTCTGTTGTTGGTACTTCATTTCTTAAAATATTTTTTTAAAAGACCACTAACTCGAAGCAAGCAGTCATTTTTTTTTTAAACTATTTTTTCAGCCTAAAATTACCTAAAGTTAAATGACCACCTCCAAAAGTATCAATGCAATTTTTTGTGTATCCTGCTTTGAAAGGTCAAAGTAACGATAAATTCAAAGATAATAAATCTAACAATGGCTCAGTAGAAAATTTAATTTTAATTTGGTTGTTGAAAATTTATTAGTTGTCATTTTTTTTTCTTTCTTCGCTATTAACTTTTGACTAATAGCTAATATTACAAATCTGTGTAAACTGAAAACAATATCTGTGCATGCATTTAAATAAACGTTTTAAATTTAAGTCCTGTTATAGTTGTCGCCAAGGTCTGTTTCTGCATTAAACTCACTATTCTTACGTTTATGTGCACAAAATATCAAGATAGGGTTGATTTGTATAAAGTTAAAAGAAACCTTTAGTTATTTAATGATAAAAAACTATTGTAAACTATTAATTGAACAGCAGTTGCTATTTTTGCTCATAAGTCAGTCTTATTTTGTTCAAAAAGACACTTAAAAAGATCTAAAACCAAAAAAAATACAAAATAAAAAATGTAGGTGCACAAAAAAAACTTATCGTTTAGTCAAAATCTTGAAATCTAATCCAAAAATGGAGATTTGGTATCTGTCTATTACTTTTATGAATGTACTATTGTACTTACTTATATATCACATTACAAATGGAGATTGGTAATGGTCATGATACCATCCTTCCAAAGATTACCTTCTTTTGTGTGTGTGTGTGGGGGGGGGGGTAGTATTTGTTCGTTTGTTATACCATCCTTCCAGGCTAGCAAATATAAAGGACTTTAAGTGGTTAAACTAATTCATTAAAAATCTACCAATTTTTCTAAAATACATTAACCAAAAAGTTAAATTTTGGCTTTTCAGTTAACAAATATCTAAAAATAGATAAGCAATAGGAAATGGTTTTGCGACAAAAGACCCAAAAAGAAAAGTATTTCATAGAAGAAGGAGAGGGGGAAACACTGCAGTAGTAAGTTTCACATACACATACGGTCGGATTCCGTTGGATTGGCACACAAACGGAATGACTGCAATTTTAGAAGGTGTCATTCAAAACTAGAAACTGTTCGTCTCTAATCAACTGCAGCCGTCATGATTGACTCAGAAAATAAATACCAGACCTTTTTTCAGGAAATCCAAAATGTCAGCCGATAAATATTGATTAGTTCAGACAGAAAAAACTGCAAGCTGATATGTTCGAGTTTTCAGTGCTAAAAATAGCAAGAAATCATTTTGATCCGTTGTGTAGAAGTTCCTTTCGATCTTCATTGTTTTTTAGCATTATATAATTTTGGCTTTTAAGTTTTGGAGCTTGCAAGGAATATTCTTTGCGTTTTGCGGTTTTCCTCCTGGTTGGTTGTTTTGGTTTACGGCATATCAACCCTTTTCGGGTTATTTAATGTCGAATATGGTCATATTGGTAAAAGATTTTCTGCTTCAAGTTCTATATATCTTCAAATATTTATTCATGGTGTTTAGTTTGGTTGTTTTGTTTTATGGCATATCAATCCTTTTCGGGTTATTTACTGCCCAATACGGTCATATTGGTAAATTGTTTTTGTTTTGGATTTTGCAGAACATGATTGAGTTTTGCAAAGAAAAAAAAAACAAAAAACAATAAAACATCAATGTTTGGTGCATTTGGAGTCAGGACGTTAATAACTTCAGACAGCCTGATCTGGTAGCGCCAGTAGGTTCTATTTGACCCATAGATAGGGCCCTTACAGGTGCTACCACTCCGGGCCAGAGTGGACCTGGGAGCAATGGCAACTAAGCGGCAACTCCACAGCTCCCAAGTGGGGGCCCTCACCACTGGATCTCTTAAAGGTCATACCCAGTACCTTTCCTCCTGGTGAAGTTTAATTTATATATTTATATATATATATATATACATACTAGCAGGACCCATGCCCCGGCGTTGCGCGGGAGAAATGTACAAGTATTAGAATATTTATTTAAAAAAAAAAAAAAAAGTTGAAACGAGCCCTGAAAGTACTTTAGGTGAGTAAAATGGAATTTATCCATGTTTTGAATCAAACAAAATAGATTTCTCTATGTTTTGTGTGACTGCACCCCCTCCCATACGATTGTAAGTTGAAGCGTATTGGTAATAGTTGTAAGCAACAAAGGACATTAAATAAGTTTATTTAATCCGATATTCTGGAATTAGCAAGGAATATGAGGGAGGCCATATTTGATTTATGAATCCGGTATATTATGTACAAAATTATTAACAGAATGAAATTAAACAATTACGTTGATCATAGTATAAATTGTCCAATGTAATTTATTTAATGACGCTAAGTGGGATGGTGGGAGTAGAAAAATGTTAGAGAAAACTGTTTGCTACCATCTGTATGGAGTATGTTTTTGTGAGAGTCTGTGATTGCAGTCTAAAAGTAATATTTATTATTAGATGGTAAAAATAATCAGAAATTTCTTGAAACACGCGCGAGTGAATAAGCTGAATAGAGTGGTGTGTTTAGTAGTACAGGGGAAAAAACGTCTTCACTTATATATATATATATATAATAATAATAAGAAAGAAGATATATACACATACATTGTACACTATACATGCACTATAGATGACAATTTTAGTTTTAATATCTTTTTTTAACCCCGGTTTCCAGTTCAGGTTATTTTTTTTTTTCTTTCTAAGGAAATCATTCATTGTCTTTTGTGGTGATTAGTTAATATTCTATATTTCATTGATTTACAACACTATTTTAATAACGAGTCGGTCAATTTGTGACTCAATCATTCTCTTATTTAAGGAGGTAACTGTTGAAATACAACCTAACATCACTGAATATGGTGCGACTAGTAAAAAATTTTTTTTAAATTCCATGATTTTTATGAAGTACTAATCTTCAAATAGCACATCTCAAAATTTGAGCCCAATCGGATTCTTAGTTTACAAATTATAATTATTTAAGTGAAGCTACTGTTGTAAATTTTAATAGAAAAATATGAATTTTGTGTTGATAAAGCATTGCTTTCTGATGGGAAAACATACTGTTCAAGTAATGTCTTCTCTCAGAAGGAAATTTTACATTGAGAGTGGGAGCATTACTCTTAGAATGGTTTGGTTTGTTTTACAGAATAATAAGTATCCATTACTCCTAGAAAACATAGCTTTTTGGCCGCGGTAATCTTTGTTCCCAACACGATTGACCCTCAGCCACCACCTTCTAGTATCTATTTGCGAGGAAAATATAAAAAGAGAAGTAAGGTTTTGATTTTTAGAAGAACCAGATTGAATAATACGGTTGGGGATGAACTTATAGATAATAGGGTATGACGTAACCAACTAATTGATCGGGCCTCTCTGATCTCCCATCTAACCGAAGTACAGGCTGAAGTGTATTGTTGCAAGTCACCAAGCCACGGACTGCTCACTCACCAGGATCCCATCCTAAGGCATCACGGGTTGCCACCCACGGCCTACGGATGGGTGGGGGGGGGTACCCCTCTGCATGGAGTTGCAGTTTGCGAATTTGTGGCCCCGACGACAGGGCAGATCCATCAATAGCAAATATTATATAGCATTATTGGTGTGTCGGAAGAACCCCCCCCCCCAAAAGTGCTCTTTCACCATAAGTTAATCGCAAAACTATATGAATTGCTTCCGCATGTATCATATTCCCCATGTCTGGCCCCCAGCGATTACTGACCATTTGCAGACCTCAAAATGCTCCAGGCAAAGAGATTTCGCTACAATAAAGAAGTGATATCGGAAACGAAGGCGTATTTTGAGACCAAAGACAATTGGTGGGTTTGTTTGTTTTATGGCATATCAACCTCTTATGGGTAATTTAATGCTGAAACATTAGTTGTAGTATGGTGAAAAGATTTTATGCTTCAAGTTCTTTATATCTTTAAATGTTTATTCATGATGTTTGGTTGTTTTGTTTTATGGCCTATCAACCCTTTTCAGATTATTTAATGCTGAATTTGGTCATTTTGGCAAATGTTTTTATGCTTCAAGTTCTTTATATGTCCAAGTATTTATTCATGGTGTTTGGTTGAGTGAAAGGGGGGAAGGGAGGGAGAGGAGGGAAATTGTTTTTTGTTTTGGATTTTGCAGAACATGATTGAGTTTTGCAAAAAAAAAAAAAGAAAAAACATTAATGTTTGGTGTATTTGGGATCAGAAAGCATTTCTTTGTAAATAACTTCACGATTTATTTTCAAAAGGTGGAAAAAAAACTTTAGTTTAATAAAAATGAGGAGAGACGACACAGACGTTGTTACTTTTTTTTGTTTTACTATTTGTTATAGGAACTTAACTATACTTTATTTCTGGCGACTTTTCATTTTGGCGTTTCGTGTGTATGACGAAATTTGCGATAACTTAGTGTTTTTAATGAATAATGAATTAGAAAGTCTTTTAAGACTTTCTAATCCATTATTTTTTTTACAGAAGATGGTTTAAGTAAAAATAAGTTGTTTGGGAGTAATGCTGAAACCCATTTCACTCTAAATAATTTACGTGACTGAAATAGGATTGAAATTTTTTTAAATTTCTTTTTAAGCATTCGACTAAGGGCAAAAACTTATTTTATGTAACTATTAAGAATGCCTTTTAAACAAATTGTTTAGTTTGACTTTTTTTCTGTAATTTACGATCCTGAGCAGCGCTGAGTAATCCTGGTAGTTATATATATTATGGACTTGTTCCTACGTTAGTATGATCGTTAATACCTGTTATTCTCTAAGTATGACTCGCTTAGACGAAAAGAAAGATTAATTTACATTACATGTCAGATATCGATAAATTTCTATGCCTTTAAATCTAATATTTCCAGGATATTAAGGTTTTAAAAACTTCTTGTTACATTATAACACGAATATATTTTCAAAAAAATAATTCTTTTTTTGATTTAAAAAAAAAATATTATAAGACGAGTAGAGTGATTGGCTCTGCCATGCGTGACTTCCTCGGCAGCCCTGGTCTATTAATGACGCGCAACACCAGAGACAATCGCGAATTGTCTTGGCTTTACGAGCACCTCTCTATCGCCATTATTCGTGGAAATGCCTTGAGTCTGCTCTCGGCCTGCAAAGCCAGCCGGACATTCGAAGAAACCTATGGACTGTGATACAATTATATATAAGGAATCAGGATTTCTCGATATTGAACTAAACAATGTCCAAGCGACGAATAAGGGATTTATTAATTATTTATTGAATTATTAATCTTATAGTTTACTTTTTCACCGAATGGATCAGTGTAATATATTTGTTTCTTCTTTTGTTTAAAAAAAAATCTATATTTAATATATTATAAGATATATTTACTTTCTCCTATATAATATTAGGTACAAAAAAAAAAAATACAAAAAATAAATCAATTCTTGAAAGATACAAAACATGACATCAATTATATCATCTAACAATAACTATTTCGTTTTAAAGAATGTAACTGCAACGTATCCAGTTCTATATTAATACCAAAGCGAGTCAAACCGAAATCAAGAAAAAGTATTTTTACATTATGCAACATGAATAAAAGAAATATTGAATAATATTCCACATTCCAATGAGTTGAGATCAGCTGTGTTAGCAGAACACTCGACATGCAATTGATGTGGAAAATTAAAGTCAGCCATAATCGTGTTGAAGAATTGGCACGAGTCCATAAGATTGAATAAAACAAAAGACATTTAACATTTCAAAGAGCACAAACGATCAATGGGAACAAGAACAAGTTGTCATAGCATGTCAGGAATGTAAGTAGTGTAAAGAATTTCGGAAAATTAGGTTGACCGATCTGTTACAGATAGATTGTATGGACAACTTTATTGGGAACTTTCAGATTTTTTTTTTTTTTTTTTTTTTTAAATAATCCATTCTTAAAATTTTTTTTATAATTAATTTTGAAATTAAATTGTGGATTTATTTTTTTTTGTGTTTTTATCAAGATACATATGAAATATACAAATGAACAAATAAATAAATGTAAAAGATCATCGAAAGAATACTGAGAAGCGGTTAATAGACAATAATACACTACACTAGCAATATCTACATAATCTTGTTACTAAACCTTGTTAGTAAAACTGTTATCTGTTATTCCTATTTGGAATTATGATCTTGTCCAGATGACGAGAAATATATTTAAGTCGTTAAGTCTAAAGATTTTCTTATTAGTTTTATTTTCAAATTTCAGGGAGATGTAATCTCCCAGGCATTACCTTCTCTTTTTGAGGGAGTGTTATTGTTGATTGCCGAGACGTCCCTACCGAGGAATGTCAACAAGTTCGTTCATGGCTATTTTTGTACCTAGCCAAAGTACCCCCTCGAGTGGGGCTAGCTTCTCAATCTTCCCGCATTTGTAAAAAAAAATTTTTTTATATCATATTACGACCGAACTAGAATAATTTTTTTTAATTTTACAAAAAAAAAAAGTAATCTCTTATGTAAAACGTTGCTATATCTACGCTATTAATAGTTGATTAATATCTCATAAAGTAGATTTTTGTCCTCATCGAACATTATAGGTTAGAACCAAAAGCTTCATATGTTAATCTGTTCTGCCAGCCATCTAGGGCAAGTCCTGATGCGTGTTTCTGGAAAGACATGCATTACTTTAGTCTTTAAAATATCTTACATTTTCTCCAGGTTAGCTGTTTCTCCCAAATAAGTATTTCACAAAGCAGGTTGCAGCCATTTTTACTCTCCTACTAATATCTACTCCTACCGCCCCCAGAGACACCAGGGCCTAATTGTTTATGGCATAATAATGCCATGAACACTGTGTTTAATTTTTAACACTACTCTTCTGTTACCTACTGTACATTTTCGATCAAAATAATGACCGCTCCCTTCTTCCACATTTGAGTTTCATGGAATATACGAATAGCAGTTTTGTAATTCTAACATACTCACTTCATTATTACTACTTATACATATTGACTTTTTTTTTTTTTATAGATTCGTTTCACATTTTTAACATACAGTTTATGCAACAACAAAATACTAGGCACTCCAGAGAAATTAAAGCTAATTCAGATTACTTCTTTACAAGTCGGATTTTATGTGAAAATAGCAGATTACACTTCGGTTTCTAAATGGTTAGCATAATACGCTTTGTGGAACAACAAAATAATAACATTAGCGGGGCATCCGGAAAAACGGCTGTTTTTGTAAGCTTTTCGATTATTTTTTTTGTTGGGTTATTTGGACTACTATTCTCATCTTGGTTGCTATATTCAATTTCTTCGAAGGTTACATCGGCCGAAACGTTGTGACTATAACAACTAAGATGAAAATAGTAGTCTGACAAATGATGATCAATCCTCATCTAAAAAATTCTGTATTTTTTGTTGTTACTTTCCTCTTTTTTTTAGCCAATCTGAGAAATTGATTTTTTTTAACAAATAGAAACCATTACGTATTTGCTGATTCTGAATGAAGTTTTAAATTGAAACACTTGCAAAAACTGAATGTTTAAAACAAAACCGTTAAAATATGTTCATTTACTTTGTTAGTTTTCATACTATTTTGAGGGGAATTTGAGAGGAATTCCTATTTCAGTCACATAAATTATTCCATGTGAAATGGGTTTCGGCATTTCTCTCGCACGACTTGTTTTTTCTTGCAAAACATGATTTACTAACAAAAAAAACAAACATTTCAGACTGTTGAACATGGCTTTTTTTTTTCTTTTTTTTTTTTTTACTAAAACATTTTTTTTTAAATTAAAAAAAACAAAAAAACATTTAAACAGTTTTTTTTACCAATAGCTAATCAAAAAGTTGTTTACCTAATTTAAATAAAAACAAAATGAAACATTTTTTTACATAGCCAATAAGGTATTTTCGAATTTAATTAAAAAGTTGTTTTTGTTAGTATTGTTATTATTTTTAGTAATAGTAATGTTGTCATACGGGGGGCACTATAGTAAACGAATGAGATCTTATGCAGTTTTTTAGATAATGGTTGATAAATTAAATCAATATTTTATAAATTTTCTTATAATGCTAAGAATGGCGACCATAGGTCAGCCTTTACAATAGCCATGCAGACAAAAATGAACACTACATGTGACAGGAGAGGCATATAAAGAGCTCTCAAGAATAAAAATTTTTCAACAGATTTGTTTTCAGTTGAGTAACATGTCGCAATTTAGAAAAGTGCGCTTCCTATTGTTGACCAACGCAGCCGACAAAGCAGCAGTTAATTTAACTGAAATGATTCCTTTTTTGTTTACTATTGTACTTCGCTTTTATGCTGTGCACATAGTTTGTAGAAAAAGACTTCCCAATATTAACCAAGAGAAAAATATGAAGCACAACATTTCCCTTAATTCCTTCATTTTATTTAAAAGCTGTTAGAGGAACTCCTTGTGAACGTGTAGTGGTTTTATCAAGACCGAATTCATTCCTCGTAGCTGGAAGATGAGTTGAGGGCGGGGGGGGCAGAAAAAATAAATTGCCATTACTGTCACAGTTAACAATTAGTCTAGTACTTATACGAGCAAAAATATGCGACCAGAGGGAGCACATTCTTGCTGGTATATATAACAAATGAACATATACTACACTGTCTTCCACAAAAGGAGGAGATAATGTCTGAACGGATGGTATCCTAACAGAACAGATACACTTACCCCTCTTCCCCCCCCAAAAAAAAAGAGGTAATGCTTGGGAGAATATTACAGTGAATTAATATACTACACTGCGTCCTGCTCAAAAAGCATGCCATATCTGGATATAGTTTCAGCTTCAAACAGATACCAAATCTCCATCAGTAATAGATAATACCACCTCGTCACTATCTAGGTGCATGTAGGATATAAATGCCGACTAAGTCTGCAATAAGGCAGAAGCCTAAGCTTCTTTAGAAATATCGAAGTTGGTATTGTCTGTTTTTATCCACGTAGAATCATTAGTAAATACGATACTTTTTCTGCATGCAAGAATGTTACGTAGAATTTGGTATATTCGGACTGCTGTTCTCATCTTGGGTGTTTTTATCACAACGTTTCGGCCGATGTAACCTCCGACCTTCTTCAGGTATACTTTGTTGAACTCGGGAATCTGGACGGAATTTCGAAATTCTGTTCAGATTCCCGAGTTCGACTGAAAGATTCCCCGAGTCCGACAAAGTATACCTGAAGATGGTCGGAGGTTACATCGGCCGAAACGTGATAAAAACACCCAAGATGAGAACAGTAGTCCGAATATACCAAATTCTACAAATTATCAACTCTCATCTCAAAAATTCCAAAACAGAATAATGTTAATTGTGAATTTGCAGTGATTTCATCAAAATAACAGAGCCATCTTTTAATTACTTCCTTATTACCTTTGGAAAATAAAAAAACTGGACACACAAAAGACTCGCAACGGAAATTTACTGATCGTTTCACCAATTTTCCCAGCTGGGTGATTAGTCACAGAATACTCCTCCGAGAACCACCCATTAAGATTGGTCATGAGGATAGAAGCCACAGCTGGTGTCTGCTTGCCACCATCTGCTACTTAAACCTGACGATTTCAAACAGGTCTTCTCTAACATATGATCTAGCTCAACCAATCACAATCCGTTATCTCAAATCTCTTTATCTCTAAAAAGTTTAAAAACACAAAATTAAACTATTTAATAAAATTGAGTTTTTAAACATTTGAAGGAATTGGAAATTCAACTGGCTATCACGTTGATAACCTAGAAAGAAATATGAAATAAGTTTTAGGAAGGTGACACGGATTAACGACAATCAAATCTAATAAAAATTAGAGAAATAAAGGAACTTTGATATACTAAAACAGGAGTTTAGTTTTAATTTAAATAAATATTCGGTACACCAAAAAAAAACAAAAATAACAAAAGAATAAAGGAAACATTTTTAGCACAAGTCATCAAAAAAAGAAAATGGAGTCAATGATTTTTACCTGAAACTATTCAAATTGATGAGAAAACATTACAGAATTATTTCAGGTTTCAGAATTGTTGATGTTAGGATTGAGAATTTGTATTATTCAAACTACTATTCTAATCTTGGTTGTTCAAAATTCCCTACGGGTTCCTAGAATTTAACAAGGAGGTTCCCAAGTTCGTAAAGATGCACTTGAAGAAAGTCAGAGGTTACGTCAGCCAAAACGTTATGAATTTAATAACCAAGATGAGATTAGTAGACCGAAAAATGAAAATACTTCAGAATTATTTCAGGTAGAAATAATTCTGAAAACATTTCTCTTGAATCTCTTTAATAACGTAAAACCACAGGATTTGATTTTATGATTTTTTTTTAAATGTAAAAAGCCAACATCTTGTTGACATATTCAACCGGATCACACTTTGAGAGCAATTAATAGGAGGTGTGCCGTCATCTTAACATTACCCCCCACCTCCATCATAATGACTGAAATCTGAAGTGGGCGCAAGTTAATTATGCCAAGTGAATTATCTAACCTGAAGGTTGAGAGTTGTTAATGGCAATAAACATCGCTCGCATTTATGTCAATATGGCAGCCATGGCCGCCAATCATTTGACATTTCTTTTTACTTATTCTCATCCTCTTATTTAAATACTCTTAATTTCGGATAGATGTCAAGTAGTAAGTAGTAATATTTCACTAAGCAGTGACAATAAGAGGTTGGTAGAAATAGAACTAGCAACACCCTACCTGCCTGATACGGTACTCACCCTGGGCAGGTTGAGCCAGCTTCCTCTGAAGGAGGAAGCTTCTAGAAAATATTAAATTCATCAGTCCTCAGTTGCATGCATATCCCTTTCAGGGGAGAGATGGTGATATTAGTTTTTGCAGAAAAGGGTCGCCACATACAGCGCCCGGTATTCCCAAATGGTCGCCCATCTGGTACTGACCAGGCTCAACATTGCTTAACTTCGATGACTATCAACAGATAAAGTTGATTTTGTAATCCATTATATTTTTCACTTTATAAGATTTGGATAACTTATCAATGAAGATTACATTTTTTTTTTTTTTTTTTTTTTTTTTTTTAAACATAGTTCACCCTAAACAAAGCAGTACACCACTGTAGACGTAAGGGGCTACTGAGAAAAAGGGTGAGAGTTTTTTTTTTTTGGGGGGGGGGGGTCAACCTAAATTGGGAGCTGTGCAGCGAGATGTCTGTTAACATTAGTTTTAAATTTCTGCATTTTACATAGAAAATAATTTTTGCTTCAAAATAAAATCTTGAAATTAAACAAATTTTTTTTTTTTTTAATAATTTAACAATCTCGGTATAATTCTGATAAAACGTCTTGTACTAATAATCCGTAAACTGAAGAAAAGTGATTACACCATGACTTCACGGATTTCTTAAGCTTATATCCTTACTGATAAAAACAAATTTAAAAAGATAAAATTTAATCCCACCACCCACCTACATCTTTTTTCTTTTAACCGAGAAATAACCTATGTGGGATAAGCCTCCAGATATCAATGTCAATATTATAAATTATAAACTTCATTTTCTATCATCTAAGCTTAAAATAGCATTTCTAGAAATTAAAATCAATAAAACTATCAGCCAAGATCTTGAGTGTGTGTGTCTCGTCTATACATAATTTTGCTAAATACACATCGAATTATTTTTGTATTATTAATTTACTATTCATTGAATTTTTATTGAAATAAAAAATAAATAGGTAAACTAAAGATTTTTTAAAAATCCTATGAAGAAGAAAAAATTGTAAACCAATTTTTAATGAATTTCCTGAGCCCATCACCTGGGCAACACCGGGTAAATACAGCTTCTTCACTATAAATGAACATCAATGAAAACAGATAAAGAAAA
This sequence comes from Sepiola atlantica, assembly GCA_963556195.1. NCBI lineage: Eukaryota > Metazoa > Mollusca > Cephalopoda > Sepiida > Sepiolidae > Sepiola > Sepiola atlantica. The sequence continues at coordinate 92,594,692 of OY744515.1, forward strand.
AATTAGAACTAAAACTTTTTTTATCAGTTTATTTCCGCAGTTAATACTTATCTTTTTAGATTATTATTAAATATAAGTTTAAAATTGTAGAAACAATTTCCAATGGGTCACTCGTCAAGTCGTGGTCTGTCAGGTCTGCCTTTGTGCACCTCTAACGTTTCTTGTGAAGGGCGTCGGAAAGTCTCAATATCAACAAAGAGGCATGTCTATCAATCTGTCGTCCGATCGATCTTTTTCTTTTATGGCTGAGAGATATTGACAATGAAGCTGGGGGATCGACAGAAGTTGAAAGTCTTTGACAATGACTGGCTCCACTGCATTTTGTGTTGCCAGTTGGCCGATCGTGTCTAAACTTTTTTTCTTTGCCAACACCTCAATCTAAAATCTCTGACGTTTGTTTTGTTGCAGTGACGTCTTCGATGATTTGAGCATGCAGCTTGTTGCATAAAGGAAGAATTCATTCATGATGTAATTATATATATATATATATATATATATATATAGTAATCCAGGTAGAGTAAACCGAGTCGGATCAAGAAAAAAAACTTTCTGCCTGATGAGACCTCAGTTCTCGATAGCTGTAGATCGATAACATCGACATGCCAGTGTAGCAGACCTTGTACATGTTCGAATAAAAACATTCACTATATATATATATATATATATATAGTCAATATAGTCAAGATAAACAAAATTAGAACATTATTTATATCAGTTCCAAGAATTCAAACAACGAATATTTGGCATACGATCGTTTTTAAAACAATTTGGAAAATTTTATTTTGTATTGAACTTTAGATGATTAGAAAAGATCTCTACATCAGCGTCCCTTATAACATTACGCATAGAAGTCAAGCAAGAAAAACAATATGGGTAACAGAACCTCTTATGCAATTTCACACTACTTTTTAATTTATATATATACATTATATAAATAAGCTCCCTTCTTAGGTAGAGCTTATTTGTAAGGATATCGCCAACTGATATTAGCTTTAAGGCATAGCTCACTGGGTAAAACTAATTCGAGCTACCAGGACTAGACAATGTTTACATTGAGATATCACTTACAATCAGTCAGTGTCGCATGATAGCGCAGGGATAAAGGCGCCGACTGTCAGCTCGACGGTTAAGTTTCAATCCCGGCTTGAGGCACTGACTGGTTTAGCCGAACTGAAGAGCTGTGATACAGCGAAACAGTCTGTATGTGGATGACATATATATATATATAATTTATTTGAAAACTATGTTACATCCTTCAGAATCGTATCACAGTTTCATCCAGATGGGCTAACTTTTCACATTTTTAAAAAGCCTAAACCCAGTGGAATCATCAGCGTACTGAATGAGGTAAAAACACGATGAGAAATGGTGTTATATCGAGAAAAAAAAACGGTGCATTCATGAAAAGTCCATCTGGAAAAAATATTGGTTGGGAATTAATTCAGTTTTATTTTAGTTATTTATTATTCATAATTTTGTGTTTTAAGAAGGTTTTTATTTTTTCTAAGTGTTTTATTTAATTATTCATTTGTAGTTTTGTAGTTTTATTGAAAATGTTGTATTTAAAGGAGCGTTTATAGATCGTAGGAGAATTTTTGGTGTCTTGAAAAATTTTTTTAAATTTTTTATATATATCCTCTGTCAACGTCCAGCCATTACATAATTAAACCACTCAAATACCACCCCCCCCCCACATATAAAAAAATATAAAAATAAACTTTGGGAAACACTTAACTATAAATAATAAACAAAAAAATAAATAAATAAAAAGAATTCAACGAATCCCATGCAGAGCCTAATCAACATATGCCACTCTGTTATCCCTAAATATAAACACACTTTTGAAGCAGAAAAACAGACAACACCCATCATAAATAATTAAACCAATTTTAATATAACTTAATTACAATTAAGACCCATATATTATTTTGAACCCGGACTTACTTCAAAAAGGGACACGTCAGCAACGCACTGGTTTTTAAACGATAAATTCAGACACCATCACCCTTGTTTTCATTATTTCGGAACGACCTTTAAATACGAAACTACCAATAAGTAAATAAAACACCAAACCAAATAAAACTTTTTAAAACAAAAAAAATTATCAATAAATCCGATACATAATTTAAACCCGATATCACCTTCTAAAGGAGACTTCAGAATTACAACTTTTTAAACGATGAATTCAAAGTTTTTTTCACTTTTCAAGACACTGAAAATTCTACGATCTATAAACGCCCCTTAAAGTACAACACTATTTTTAAAATTGGTCAACTTGCATATAATTTAATTTTAAGGATTAAAAAAAAAAAAAAAAAATGAACTTTTTTTTTTTCAAACATCTTTAACATTTCGCTTTTATTTGCTAAAATTGTAAAAAAAATTATTTGCTTATAGTCACATCGACCTTTAGAGAAATTCTTTTAACATTATCACAAAAATTCTTTACTTACGAGTAGGAATGGTATAGTTGATTGGCATGTTTTACTTTCAATTTTATTTCATTTATTTTACAATTTAGGATTTGTAAAAGAATGTTCACTGCATATTTTTTTTTAATTTTTTATTTTTAAAAAAAATTAAAATCTTTCTAAACCCACCACTAACAAATTTGAGGTTTTCTGTTTTGAAATTGCAAAAAAATCAATTTAAACTATGAAAAATGTTTTTAATCAATTGCATTTTAATTTCTTAGGTAAAAAAAAAAAAAAAAAATACTACTAGTCCTGAACTCTGCCAGAGATGTTAGAAGTACTGCAGTAGTGTTTGATCACCAGAGTTGTGGCAAAGAAAAGTTATTCCCTTTCCACTTGTTGATATTGTTTGTCCATCTTTTCGTTCATCTACCCCACCTCCTCCTCCTCTTGCACTGTTACTTGTTTTGAGTGATCCACATGTTGCTCGATGAAGTTGCAGACTTCGTCATTGGTAATACGTTCTCTGTAGGAGACGCCGAGGATTCTCCTGAAGCAGCTCATTTCCACTCCTGACTATTCTACCTCCATAGCTCAGCTGCCAACGTCTAAGACTCGCAGAAAGACTTAAAGATGGAAATTACTCGTGCATAGAACAGCTTCAGTTTCGACATGAGACTCGGGTTCGTGTCTCTCCAAATTGGCTTATGCTCGGGCAAAGAACTCTTAGAACCTATTTACTGATGTTGCCCCCCTCCTTGAGCTGCTTAACCGTATTATTTCTGTCTGAAGACTTGTCTTTTTAATTGCTTCATAACTGTTTGTCATCAGGCCCGTTTCTCTCGGGTGACATCTCCATACCATATCTGGCATAGACATTCTTTTCAGACATTTCACCAAGTTTGGGAGTTCTTCGCTTCCAACCAGTCCATCAATAACACAGATTTATGTTTAATCTGCACTCTAATGCTGACTGTACTAAAATGATCTTCAAGAGAATCTGTTAACGAAGATGTTGAATACAGGGTTGCGGATCTATTTTATTTTCATTACATATTTCACTCCAAACAAGGCAGGCCGCCACTGTAGACGTAAGGGGCTACTGAGAATTAGGGTGTAGGTTTTAGGTGTCATCCTAAGTTGGGAGCTGTGCAGCGAGATGTCTGTTTACATTAGTTTTAAACCTCTGCATGTCAGTACTGTCAGTGAAACAGGAGGGAGTCCCAGAGGCCAGCAGCACAAGGAAAGAAGCTATTGAAGTAGAAGGCTCTCCGGCATCTGGGGACCTCCACAGTGAATGGATAGGATTTAGTGTATTTTCGTCAAGGGGGCACCAGAGCAGCCAGTTCATCGGAGCACAATCCATTAAAGTAAATGTATAAGGTCAGACTGACTATTCCAAAAATTCCAACTTAGACTCCTTATTTTAAAGTCTTCCAATATTTACTCCTGATTCTTCAGAGATTAAATTATCTCACTCAGACTCCTTCCAAAACCTCCGACTCAAAAGATCCAGTTGAACAGTGTGGTGACAGGAAGCAACTTTGACAGATTCAGACCACTATAAGAAACCAGCCTTCCACTATGACTTGGATTAGTACTTCACTACCGGCTCTTGTACAAAGCTATTTGATGGTTTGAATTAATGTCTAGTCTATATTGCACATCTTCATAATGCCCACAGTGCACTTTGCCACATCCCGTCAAATACCTTTTAAACCGATAAAGATATGGTAGATGTCTTCATGAAAAGATTGAAAATCTGTTCAGTGTGCACCGTCCGCTGTAAAACCCAGCCTGTTCTTCAGCGAGGATTTCTTCTGATTGTGGTTTCAGTATAGTCAGCATTATTTTCAGAATCATTTTGATTATATGGCTGATGGTTCTATAGTTCTGGCAGTGAAAATAGTTTTTTTTTTGTTTGTTTGTTTAATTTACGAGAATTTTTTTTCCTTTCTTTCGATCAGTTTTTATCTTTCAAATAAAACAAAAAGTGCTAAAATTTTTCCATCAATAATTAATTTCTCAACGCCTATACTTAGTGACACCTAATAAGTAGAACAGACATTTTCAGGTTTTATGTGCATAATTGGAGACACACCCAAAGTTTGAAATAAAATTTTATCAACATTTAACCAAGCAAATATTTGACAACTCTCCAACAATATTTGTTTGTCATTCTTCTGATTGTTCCTTTGTAGGATATCTGGAAACTTAGCTTATTCAGGGATGGAGTTTTAGATGATGTAGACATCGGGGATGGAGTTTTAGATGATGTAGACATCGGGGATGGAGTTTTAGATGATGCAGACATCGGGGATGGAGTTTTAGATGATGCAGACATCGGGGATGGAGTTTTAGATGATGTAGACATCGGTGATGGAGTTTTAGATGATGTAGACATCGGGGATGGAGTTTTAGATGATGTAGACATCGGGGATGGAGTTTTAGATGATGTAGACATCGGGGATGGAGTTTTAGATGATGTAGACATCGGGGATGGAGTTTTAGATGATGTAGACATCGGGGATGGAGTTTTAGATGATGTAGACATCGGGGATGGAGTTTTAGATGATGCAGACATCGGGGATGGAGTTTTAGATGATGCAGACATCGGGGATGGAGTTTTAGATGATGCAGACACTGGGGATGGAGTTTTAGATGATGCAGACATCGGGGATGGAGTTTTAGATGATGTAGATTTCCTAGCAGAATGGAAGCGTTAAATAACTTCTCATGTTCGATCAAAAAGGAAGCCCCCTCCCTCCTTTGGGTCACCAAACAGGAAAGTCTGAAGTTCTATACTTAAGCGCTTGTGATAGCAAACTAGTTTAGAATGCAGAACAATGCTTGTTCTTGCTTGAATAAAAGAGATTTCCTAAACAACTCGAGTTGACAAAGTTGTATTTCTGCTTTTGTTAAGAGTTTTCAGTTTCTCCAGTGAAGGAGTTCTTTCCTATAAAAAGATTAATGTTTTATACAATGTACTTAGACTGCATGCAATAGTCCTGAATACAATGAACACTAAAATCGATCCAGGACAATTGGAATCTTGTGCTGTGAGCGGCAGCATTGGATTGAAAACACTCATAAAAACAAACAAAAAACATGGCACAGATCAAACAACTGGCATATCATATCACTTGAATTCGTTGTGAGCACGCACACACACACACACGCACACGTTTTAAAATTATAAAGAGTCACCAACAAAGCAAACTTATTTTCTTTACTAAAAATAAAAAATATAGAAATATCCAGAAAATTCAAACACCAAAACTTTACGGATCTCTTTATAAAATTAGAATCGCATCATAACAATAAAAACATTCAAATGCCACCATAATGTCTTGGCTGTATTTGGAAAATAATTTCACAAAAATCATTACAATGAATGACTATTATGATTACTATTTCTTAAAAATGGCCGATATAGCCGAAAGTATCTTGAAAAATAAAAATAAAACCATTAAAACATCAATTTAGATTTTTATTTCTTCATCGGAAAAGAAAAATATCGGTACTTGTAAGAGCACAAGACAAAAAATGGAGTGGGGGGGGGGGCTAAAGAGTTGTTAAATTAGTTTAATTTTTGCTGCCTAAACTACAAACGAATCCTCTCAGTAACAGATATAACTGATTATTAACTGCAAAAATCTTAAAATCTAATTATTCATTAATAAATTCATACTAAACATCACTTAAAATCCTGATAAACTGATTAATATTAACTGCAAAAATCTTAAACGTGGACCATAGCATGTTCATTGTAGTTGACAAAATTGAGACTGCACATTTTGAGTAAATAAAAGTAGCTCTCCAGAAGGGTTCGCGATCGTGCTGACTTCCGGGTTATCCTGCAGTAAATTTCAAGTACGGATGATCATAAATGATCAAAGGAACTTTTTTTAACGGAAAATTTAAAATTGTATTTTAATTTTTTTTTTAACGGAAAATTTAGAATTGTTTTTTATGAAAATATAAGAAATCTTTAATAAATCTGTTTTTATGAATTAAATATGTTGAAATGCCTTTATTGATATAGTTTTGAAATGTATTTATTTCCGTTTTTCCGAATTCTTTTATCATTATCAAAATACAAAACATTTCAAAACTTTATATCAATAAAAAGACATTTCAACATATATGATTCATAAAAAAGATTTATTAAAGATTTATATTTTCATAAAAAAACAAAAAAACATTTGCTAATAACTTATTTTATTATGATAAAAATACAATTCTAAATTTTTTTTTACAAAAAAAAAAAAAAATTTTTTTTTTTATCATTTATGATCATCCGTACTTGAAATTTACTGCAGGATACCCCAGAAGTCAGCGCGGTCGCGAACCCTTCTGGAGAGCCATAAAAGTTTCAGAGTAAATTATATCAATGTAATAATTTAAATATTAGAATACATTTTATAATAATGACTTTCATTCGTCTAAAAATATTAATAATTTCTAATAATAAAAACTACCAGAAAAGGTCTTGCATGTGTGCTTGTTTCTCATCCATATGTAACTTTTATAAATACATATTGAATTATTTTTCACATATTTACTGAAATAAAAAATCAAATAAAGGAAAACTAAAACGCATTTTTAGAAAATTCTAATAACTATATTTTTTTTTATTAGTCAACACCTGGTAAATACAGATAGTCTATCATACAACTTTTGTTGGTTCGGCCACAGATCGAAATCAGTGGGGGGAAGGAATGTCAAGTACAAATATTTAGAGTCCGACAGAGAATTTTACTTTGAACTAAAATATTAGATGTTTATGCTTAATTTATCCGTACTAAAAACGATTTAAAAGACTGGTATGGTTTACAACACTTTGTTAAAACCTAAAACAAGTTGAGGACTGCTCTAAGTAGTCTTAATTAAATTTTCTAAGTCTACAATAAGATCCGTGGGCTTGGCTGGTATTAAATGTTAAACCAGTTTATAGCAAAATTATCTTGCCAAAGCTGTTTTTTTATGTAATGAAAGCGAATCCACATTAACCAAATTTCAAAAATATTTGATAAACGTTTTCATTTATCTAAAGAACATTTTACTTAATAAAATGGATCTAGTAAGTTTTAATTTAAGATTTATTTTCAAAATAAATGGAGAAGGGGTAAAGCTTCATTGTATCAATTGAACACTAAAAAAATATACACTTTATTTATGCATCTGAGATGAAAACAATATTGTAGGGTTTATATCAGGTGGGAAGTCCTAGGCATTTTTGTTTTGTTTAAATCCGGTTTGTATTTGGATTCTTTAACATGCAAGTCACATTTTGCAAAAGATTTAAAACAAGTTAAATCTATGGAATCATTAACAAAAAACGGCTTATATCTACATTTTTTTTTTTTTTGCAATATCTAAAGGATATGTGATCTAAAAATGACCATAGCTGCATTGCTAATTTGTCTAAACAAAAAACGTAATATAAATCAATTTTACGCTTTTAGAAATTTGAAACAAAAAAAACAAAAAAACTTGTTAGACAAAAAGATATTTATATAATTATTGTGTTGCATAATACTTAGCAGTACTGTGCTGTTAAAGTGTAGATATGATGGACAAGATTTGGCCTCAGGGTCAGCTGTGACCCCTTATATCAGAAGTTGATCCAAATGGTTAGTTTAATCATAATATAGACTAGGTTATAGTTTAATAATCAGTTAAGATTTTTAGCAAGGAAACTTTATATACTAATGAGTCATCACTTCCCAAAACCAAAAGCCATTCGAGGATAAGGGTTAATGAAATTGTCAGTTGGATGATGAACAATGCTATGAGAGGATTGGAGACGATGAATGTGATCAGGGAGGAGTGTAGAAGAGAAAGAGGCCAACAAGATCCATTTTAATTTACATAGGAATGTTGGTGCTTTGCTGTTAACCAATCCTAATCAATCTATACTTATATACTAAGTTGTATAAGAGTGATGTGTCTGCTTAAATTTATTTATATTTATATACTAATGAGTCATCACTTACCAAGGCCAAAAGCCACTCGAGGATAAAGGTTAATGAGATTATCAGTTGGATGATGAACAATACTATGAGAGGATTGAAAACAATGAATTAACAAAATTTGATTACTAAAGACGACTCAAAAAGTATTTGGTGACATTGGACTTGAAGACGACCATGTGGTAGTCTGCAGGGAAGCAGTCACGTGGTAATGTGTTCCACAGATGAGAAGTTATTAGAAAGAAAGTGTTCATGGAAATTTCGTTTGGTTTTAGGTCCACAAAGGAAGAAAAGACATCTCTTTGCAGTGGTGTTAATAAGACGAGGTCTTGCTGTGAATGCTTTACAGGAAAAAAAACAGAGACTGAAGCTCAGTCGAGCACTTTCCATGGAAATAATGAGTAGAGGAAGACTAGGAACGTCTCTTCTGTGAGAAAGGGCTTGTAGGGAAGAGAAGATTCTCCAACAGAAAAATTCAACATTTCTTTATAATTTTTACGAAACGTCTAGTTAGCATATTTCATGTTCTAATGTAACGATTAAAAAAAAAGTTTTTAAAAACAAATATTAACTATCAGAAATATTAGGTTTAAACATAAAACTCAAAACTTTAGCGACATCAGATATAAAATAAATCTTTCTTCGTATCTGGGAGAGTCCATGATTTCAAATAGGAAGAGATAAACTGTTCTAATGAGGATATTCTCCAAATAATAACAGTGGTTAAAAATGTAACTTACAAATTACTTGTATTGAGCAAAAGAATTTGATGGCAATTCAGAAATTGTTAAAACAGAAGACAAGTCTGCTAGTGCAGAGCGTTGCCGAGATCAAAATGAAAACTAATTCAACATTCCAAAACAAATATTTAAATTACAATGCATTTTCGTGTGTGCAATACTAGCATTTAAAAAGAAAAAAGTATTTGATCAAATTTAGGCCACAGTATGATTATATATATATATATATATATAGCTAGTGAGAGAGAGATAGCTAGAGAGAGATAGAGAGAGAGATAGCTAGAGATATATATAGATAGCTAGAGAGAGAGACAGCTAGAGTAATATATATAGATAGCTAGAGATATATATAGATAGCTAGAGAGAGAGACAGCTAGAGTAATATATATAGATAGCTAGAGAGAGAGACAGCTAGAGTAATATATATAGATAGCTAGAGAGAGAGACAGCTAGAGTAATATATATAGATAGCTAGATATATATATATATATATATATATATATATATAGCTAGCTAGAGATATATATATATATAGATATATATATATATAGCTAGCTAGAGATATATATATATATAGATATATATATATATAGATAGCTAGAGAGAGATATATATATATATATATATATATAGATAGCTAGAGATATATATATATAGATAGCTAGCTAGAGATATATATATATATAGATATATATATATATAGATAGCTAGAGAGAGATATATATATATATATATATAGATAGCTAGAGAGAGATATATATATATATATATATATATATATAGATAGCTAGAGATATATATATATATATATATATATATATATAGATAGCTAGATATATATATATATATATATATAGATAGCTAGAGAGATATATATATATATATATATATATAGATAGCTAGAGAGATATATATATATATATATATATATATATCTCTAGCTATATAGAGAGAGATAGCTAGAGAGAGAGAGAGAGAGAGAGATATAGATAGCTAGAGAGATATAGATAGCTAGAGAGATATAGATAGCTAGAGAGATATAGATAGCTAGAGAGATATAGATAGCTAGAGAGAGAGAGAGATATAGATAGCTAGAGAGAGAGAGAGATATAGATAGCTAGAGAGAGAGAGAGATATAGATAGCTAGAGAGAGAGAGAGATATAGATAGCTAGAGAGAGAGAGAGAGATATAGATAGCTAGAGAGAGAGAGAGATATAGATAGCTAGAGAGAGAGAGAGAGATATAGATAGCTAGAGAGAGAGAGAGAGAGAGAGATAGCTAGAGAGAGAGAGAGAGAGAGAGATAGCTAGAGAGAGAGCTAGAGAGAGAGAGATAGCTAGAGAGATAGCTAGAGAGACATAGATAGCTAGAGAGAGAGCTAGAGAGACATAGATAGCTAGAGAGAGAGCTAGAGAGACATAGATAGCTAGAGAGATAGCTAGAGAGACATAGATAGCTAGAGAGATAGCTAGAGAGACATAGATAGCTAGAGAGACATAGATAGCTAGAGAGACATAGATAGCTAGAGAGACATAGATAGCTAGAGAGACATAGATAGCTAGAGAGACATAGATAGCTAGAGAGACATAGATAGCTAGAGAGACATAGATAGCTAGAGAGACATAGATAGCTAGATAGAGAGAGAGACATAGATAGCTAGATAGAGAGAGAGAGAGAGATAGCTAGAGAGAGAGCTAGAGAGACATAGATAGCTAGAGAGAGAGCTAGAGAGACATAGATAGCTAGAGAGAGAGCTAGAGAGACATAGATAGCTAGAGAGAGAGCTAGAGAGACATAGATAGCTAGAGAGAGAGCTAGAGAGACATAGATAGCTAGAGAGAGAGCTAGAGAGACATAGATAGCTAGAGAGAGAGCTAGAGAGACATAGATAGCTAGAGAGAGAGCTAGAGAGACATAGATAGCTAGAGAGAGAGCTAGAGAGACATAGATAGCTAGAGAGAGAGACATAGATAGCTAGAGAGAGAGACATAGATAGCTAGAGAGAGAGACATAGATAGCTAGATAGAGAGACATAGATAGCTAGATAGAGAGACATAGATAGCTAGATAGAGAGACATAGATAGCTAGATAGAGAGACATAGAAAGCTAGATAGAGAGACATAGATAGCTAGATAGAGAGACATAGATAGCTAGATAGAGAGACATAGATAGCTAGATAGAGAGACATAGATAGCTAG
>OY744515.1:92608519-92706019 GCA_963556195.1 Sepiola atlantica
ATATAGATAGAGAGAGAGATTTAGATAGAGAGAGAGATATAGATAGAGAGAGAGATATAGATAGAGAGAGAGAGAGATATAGATAGAGAGATATAGATAGAGAGATATAGATAGAGAGAGAGAGAGAGATATAGATAGAGAGAGAGAGAGATATAGATAGAGAGAGAGAGAGAGATATAGATAGAGAGAGAGAGAGAGATATAGATAGAGAGAGAGAGAGAGATATAGATAGAGAGAGAGAGAGAGATATAGATAGAGAGAGAGAGAGAGATATAGATAGAGAGAGAGAGAGAGATATAGATAGAGAGAGAGAGAGAGAGATAGATAGATAGATAGATATAGATAGAGAGAGAGAGAGATATAGATAGAGAGAGATATATATAGATAGATAGAGATAGAGACAGAGTACAATGAAAGATAGAGATAATTTACAGCTGTCAGTGAAAATAGGAAAAGAACTTCCACCATTCATACGGAACATTCCAAATAAAAGTGGCAGCATTATTAAAAAAAATAAAATAAGTAAATTAAAAAAATTAAAGGTTCTGTCCATCGGTTATCCTCAAAGTTGAATGAACGCATCTTGATTGGTTTTTAAATGTGAAAAAATAAATACAAACTGAAAGTAAAAACAACCTGTTCATTCCGCGAAAAATGCATAGAGCATCCTCTATTGTATAAAGGAAAGTCAGTATTATGTGAATGTGTCTAACTGAAAGTCAGGACCGACACAAAATTAGCATTTTCTGTCTGCACGTACGTTATCACTTTTCACACATTAAAATATTGAGATTGGTGATTAATCTGATGCCGCTAAGGTAAACAATTCCGACTTTACCCATTTTGAAGTGAATTGTTCCAAAATCAAATTACGTCCTACAATTTTAATAAATACATTTTAAAAAGTGACATTGATTTGAGGAATATCTAGCATAGACAGAACATTTGTTTCGAAAAGTATTAAATTGTTACAACTTTAAATAAATAAGAGACATTGGTTTTATTTAAAGAATATTTAGCTGACAATGACAATTATTTTTACGGAAGAAAAAGTCATTTCTTCTTAATAGTATTGACTCTAACAGCCATTATTTCAAAATGAATATTATTATTATTGACAGTAAATTATACAGATTGATGTAGAAAGCACCATGGAATTTCCACGGGGGGGGGGGGGGGGGGGCACTATTACTGCAATATTACTCTGGGATCAGCAGAGACCAAATTAGGGGTGGGAGGTATAAATTACATTTTTTTTTGTTTTATTCTTACTGAAGATAGAGACAGACATAAGTTTTAAAAGAATATCACTTTTTTTTTTTTTAATTTTTTTTTTTATTACTGTTTTCCATGCTCCTGGGCAATGCTGGGTAGTTCTGCTAGTCTTTAATAATAATAATAAAAAAAAACTTGACACATTTGGATAAAATCCTTCGTAGTGCAGACCCAACAGTAAATGACCGGTGTAACCCTGTAGCCAGCTTAGTGTAAATATTTACAAAAGCTAAACCATTACTGTCTGACATTAACAGTTCCAAAGCAATTACCATCTGCATACTTCACTGTTGATTACCAGAGAAAAGTAGCACAAGTAATCTTTATGAAAAGAATCAAATACCTTCAACCAATCTGTAGTACGAACATTAATCTTTATGAAAAGAATCAAATACCTTCCACCAATCAGAAATTTGAACATTAGTAAATACTTTAGAATTCATTTACACAGCACAGGTATTTTCAGCTTCCTTATTTTAATGAGCGTTGAAATAAAAATCAGTTTAAAAACATTTTAAAAACACACAAGCCGAGCAATTTTGGTCCGTTGATCAATTGCTAAGAAATGTAATTTTTTAAAAGATCTTATTTTTAAGCGGTTAATGGCTAAACAGTGTTTAACCAAAATTGTGCTGAACACAAGCAGTGTGATAATGGTTGAACATTTTGTTTTGAAGAGAAAATAGGCCAGACAGTCTAAAAGAAGCAATCTATTTTATTCAATGCCACCAATTGTGGTTTGTCAAAAGCATTAATTAGTTGAACCTGAGGTTCCATTTCCTCACAGCCACAACCAAACAATTCAAATTCATTTAAATGGGGAAAACTACAAAACTTTGAATTAGTCTTCCATATTAGAAAGAAGCAAAGTTCCAATAAAAGTAATCATTAAAAAGATTTAGCAAACATACCGAACAAGATTCAAGTTAAAACCTTATTGCTACAAACATAAATTTAAAGTTAAACCCCAGACATTGCATTGCACACTTTAGACGAAAGCAAATACAAGTAGAGTGAAAAAATCTGAATCTCCGATAAATATTTAACTTTTACTATCCTGATGTGAGCAAAGAGAAAAGGGTACATTTGATTTATTTCCCTAGATTGAACAGATTTTTAAAAGGTAAATCTAAACACCAACTTGCATGTTTGGCAAAATTGATTTCCAGGTTGATTCCACAGGATTTTAAAAAAGTAGAAGATTTGAAGATGGAAATAAACTTTATAGGACTTCAATAATAAATTGTGTCTTAAGCAGTCCGGATTAAAAACAATTTCAAAAAACGATTTTGCAAAAACAATAAAAACAAGACAAACTCATTAGATATGAAAACACTCAAATATTTGACCATAAAACATATCTTATAACTGTTTCAAAAGTTTTAGGTGGGGAGGTCACCATTTGCATCCTTTCGATATAAAGATTATATCATGGAGAAAGGCCTTTGTTCTCCCTCCATCTATAGATGAACTTATAGGGTAGACTAGACTCTTAAATCTTGGTAAAGCAACTACTCTAGAAGGAAAACTGAAATAACACTATGGTAAAAGGTCACTCTTTGTTTGTTTGACCCACTTCAAAGTGAATAGCAATAAGCGCAGTTGTGGAGGCCTGCTACTACCAGCCTACTTGAAAGTCTCATGAAAAGCATGAATGTCTCATGATAGAATTGCTTGGAGAGAGACATCGTTGCCAACCTTCAATTGTGAAGAGGGCATTAAATGAAAATAAAATTGTGAATACAAAATGGGTATTTAATGCTCTATTAGGATATTGATTAACACAAGTCATAGATTTCGATCAACTATCAGTAAATTTTGATTGAAGACATTTTTTTATATGTTCATATCAAAAAAGAAAGCATAGTAAAATTTATTAGAGAAAAAAAGGTGAAATATGCACAATAGCAAAGAACATTTTTAGAATCAAGCCTTGTTTTAAATTATAATGTTCATTATATCAAGTTATATATATTTAGTGTATATACTCCAATATATTCAATCAATATACTTTAATATATATATATATATATATATATATTCAATATTATTATTATTATTATTCAATATAATTAAAATTATTAAATTCAATTCAATTATTATTCGAATTATTCAATATAAAGGATTTTCCTTTCTCTGACAGAACAGAATAGCATAGATACACTTTGATCATAGCCCGAAGCTAATGAAAGTGTATTTTAGTTTCACACCAAAAGGTCGATTAAAAAAATTTAAAGAAAGACTAATTTTGTTCCTGATGATCCCCCCCCCCCACCCCCAAAAAAAATCTTACAAAAATAAAACAAAATAAAAAAAGGGGTCCATATTCTATCCAAGGTAATGCTAAAAGGAATATATCATTAGCTATGTGGGTTTGTCTTTTACAGTTTCTGACTTTCATTGGACACATTAAGCATAATGTAATAACTTTCACACCGATTGATAATGTCTTTAAAAGAAAGTATTTACTTAAAAATGAATGATGTCATAAAAGTTGAATAGTAGGTTTTGAAAAAATACTATATACATTAGTATTATACTAGCGGGACCCGTGTAAATTACACAAAATGATGTTTTCAATACTAATTATCTTGTTCCTAATCTATACATGTTTGAATAAAATATGATAAGATTTGACTTGTATATTTATTTAAAAAAATGAATAATACATGAAACAATTTACAAAACTTCTTTATATTTCTAGTGAAGGTAGTTTCTCTTCTCTGGTCATGAGTAGAATTATTCTGAGGACAAATTTTCACTCTTACACTGTTCATAGACCTTGTTCTTGAGAAGGCTAAATAAAGTTGTCCATGAGTAAAGCTAGGTTGTGGTAGGTAGATCCCAACCTTATCGAAAGTCTGTCCTTGAACTTTATTAATGGTCATTCATGAGTAGCAAACAAAGATTCGGAAGGTCGTTGCTTTTGATGTAAGCGTGACACACAAAATAACACATGCTATCGTATTAATGTGTCTTCCCAGTCGTCCCCTTTCTACAGCCCCCCCCCCCCCTCAATGTAGAAAAGAAAAAAATCTTAAAGGTTGGTTGGGATCAAACTATAAACCAGTCGGCCGACGTCAAAATCCTACGTCGCTAACCGTTGCACCAAAGGGAAATACTTAAAAATATTACGAAAATTAGGTGACTTGAATGCTTTTCCAAATCTAGGTGCGCAGATGTAAGCGTGATACACGAACACACACGCTATCGTATTAATATATAGATAATATCTACACTTATCTGTAAATCTACAAAAGTTAAGTTCACTCATAGAATTTACGAAACAGTAAATATATTTGATCCAATAAAAATAAGTTACAAACAAGGCCAATCTTTAAAAAAATTGATAGTTTCCTAAAATAGAACATAAAAAAATGTTTATCATCTAACTAAGCATTTAATAAACTAATCAAATTGTTGATAACAGAAGGTTTGTCAAAAAGAACGTATTATGTCAGAGGCGAGAGATAATAGACAGCAGCAAGAGATTTACACAAATCTGTTAATCGAAGAGATTACTCAAAAATAAGTCACGTTTCCAGCAATGAGAGACGAAGACTAGCCATACGTAAAAAAGTAAAAATGAAAATAAAAATTGACAAAAATGGAGAGACTTAATATAAAAGTGTCAATACAAATCCGAGGTATGTCAGAAAAAAAAAAATATATATTATTGGGTTTTTAAAAGGAAAATATATTTTCAATTTTATATTCCTTACAATATCCAAAAATGTCCAAATACAAGCTCAATGAAGATTTATTACAAAATTCAGAGCATATATATATATATATATATATATATATATATATTAATTTAATTCAAAGTACATGTAAACAGCGATCCAAGGACATAATTTACATCAGTAATTTTAAAGAATTAAAGAAACTGATGTAAATTATGTCTGGATTGCTTTTTATATGGACTTTGGAATTGAATTATATATATATATATATATTACTATTTCATGTATCCACATAAAATTTATGAGATATAATTTTTTATGTATCAATTTTCAGTAATTACTTTAACAGCACTCGATACGTAAGTAGAGCTAGGTAGTAAGTTATGAAAATATATTTATGGCAATTAAGCTACACAGAGACCCCCGCATTTATTCCCCGGGGGGATCTTCAGGCTAAAATGCATGGAGTTAGTTTTGCCGAGTGTTTTTATATACACAACTAGCTAGTTAACCAATCAGATTCTTTGTTCTCTTAGCCAATCGTTAGGCTTCTCACAAACAAAGGTCCGGTTATATATATACATATATATATATATATATATATATCGATATATATATATATATTTAACAATTATAAAATAAGGTAAATAACAAAATAAAAACTACATTTTAAAAGCTTCCTTCCTAATACTGAATAAGTAATATTTTGTACAAATCCTAATACAAGTAGAAATTGTTTAGTTAAAAAAGTATGTATTAAAAACAAATAAAATAGTTTTAATATTCTGGGATATATCGTTAGACCTTCGCTCTTTGTGGTAAACCAGTCCAACTTCATATTCACTATTTCATGGAGATGTTTATGACAGTTGTTTATCCTGTTGAATGGGTCCTTGTATTAGCAATGGGGACTGTTGGTGAAAGCTTTTCTGCATTGAGATGTTCACCATCTGTCCTCATGCAGTAAAGGGTTTGGCCAAGAATGTCCATGGAGTCTTCAGTGTTAGGATTAGATGGTTTTATTAAGTTCCATCTTGCCCCCTACAGGTGGTTGCAAGATTATGTGCTTCTTAAATGAAACTAATGTCTTCATAATGTTCACAGATCGTAGTGCTACACCAGTTGAACAGTTTTTAATTGTTAATAAGTGATATTCTGAACTGTTCAACAAAATATATTTAGAATTTATTACAGCATTGAATTTAAGCTTTTGAATCAAGTTCAAAAATAAGAGTTAAGACCTGCTTATACATTTTATTGTGAAAATACTTTCACATTGCTACAACAACCAAATGAACAACTAATAGAAATGAAATCCTTCAGATAACACCTAACGATGATGGCTTTTTATCCAAGGAATAGACAGGACTTGATATTTGATCGAATAAACAAAACCATCTCTAAAACTGAAACTCCATCGCAAGAAAAATTTATTGACAAGAAAACGTTGAAGAACTAAATCTACCACAAGATTTTTGCTATAAAATATATTTTTGAAAGAAAAGAAAAATCTGTTTAATAGAACATTTCAATATACTGAATTGAGAAATACATGGCAAAAGGATGACAAGGACATTGAGGGGGGGGGGGGTATACCAGATGGAATAGTTAAAAGAATTTGATTTGTATATTCCTATTATGATAGTGTATGTAGTAAGAGCGCCGACTGTCAGCTCGATGGTTAAGTTTCAATCCCGGCTTGAGGCACTAGCTGGTTTAGCCGCACTGAAGAGCTGTGATACAGCGAAACAGTCTGTATGTGGATTACATATATATATATATATATAAAATATGAAACTAAAAGTATACTTTTAGTAAATAGAACCTATAGTGAAATGGTTTAAGTTCAATATACGAGATAGAGCAATTATAAAGATAGATGAAAGAAGAGGGATAAACATGTACGAATGACAAAATTTATTTCAACTTCGATTGTTCAATGCAAGGTATACTCGGTAAAAAAATGTTTATTATTCTTTCCTTAAGCCAAGGATTTTCAAAGATTAAAATTTAATCTTTGAAAATCCTTGGCTTAAGGAAAGAATAATAAACATTTTTTTACCGAGTATACCTTGCATTGAACAATCGAAGTTGAAATAAATTTTGTCATTCGTACATGTTTATCCCTCTTCTTTCATATATATATATATATATATAGCTAAATAAGATTGAAATGAAATTCTGTATTCGAATCTTTGAAATGAGGATTGATAATATGTGTTATTTGAATTATTCAGACTACTATTCTCATCTAGATGGTTATTTTTGCACGTTTCGGTTGATGTAACCTCAGACATTCTTCAGGTACGCATCTTTGCAAACTAGGAAATCTTGATTCAGTTTAAACATGGGGCAAAATCTCATTACCTCTAAAAAAAAAAAAAAAAAAAAAAAAAAAAAAAAAATTTAATAAGTACAAAAATAACAGACTGTTCATATAAGATTCATTTCAATAGCTAACACATTGAATCTTCTTAATATGATTCATAGCACATTAGAGATCAAGCTTGTTTTTTCTTTTAATAATAAATCAATAAATAAAACTCAGATTTGGACCATGTAAAATCAGACAAACAATTTGATAAGGCAAAGATTTTATTCATTAGTTTTCAACTTTGATTTTTGGTGAAAAAAAAAAAT
The DNA here is from genome assembly GCA_963556195.1 of Sepiola atlantica. NCBI lineage: Eukaryota > Metazoa > Mollusca > Cephalopoda > Sepiida > Sepiolidae > Sepiola > Sepiola atlantica. Next base: position 92,616,121 of record OY744515.1, read on the forward strand.
TAAAACTATATTAAGCCCACCATATTGACGAGTGACCCTTTTTCTTTAAGATAGGGCTGTTTTTATATGCATAGAGATACACAATATTGCGCGGATGAAGTTGAAAAACACCAACATTAAAAAAAAATAACTCGTCCATTACTGAAAGTAGTAAACAAAACAAAAAAAATAATGATAAAAGAGAAAAAATTGTACATTCATAAGGAGAAAAAAATTAAATTTTGTTTACATCCAAATTTTATCAAAGTACCCCCCCCCCCCAAAAAAAATGAGTTTATCACAAGTTTAAATTGAAGGGAATTTCAATATATCTACCAGTTTTCATACACTGAACTGCTGGTTTGTGATACCTAGTACAAGGGTCGGAACATTGTGAAAATGGCAACAACCAAGGTGACGGGAAAAGTCCCAAACATGTAAATTTAAATTAGATTTATAATTCTGATATATACAATTTAACCATTCAACATAATTGAAAAACGCTTTTTTTTCCTAATATTGACAAATCTTAATTGAAATTTATTTTAAAGTCATTATTTGGCAGATTAGTGAACCACTTAATTTTAAGTTATATTGCCAAATACAGAGAAATAAAACGAAATACTTCCAACAAATAAATCAATGGTAATTACATAATTGCTTGACAAGATACCATTTTAATTCTTTTACAAGGTAAGCAAATGTGACAGTAGATTAGTCAAACTAGCAAGAAACAAAAAAAAGTTTTCTTTCAAAATACTACCAATACATGGTGTATTGATTGAAACATTGAGATCAGAAAAGAAGAATTATGTGAAAAAATGTATTAAGTAATCAGATAAGGAAGTATTGATGTTTATAAATCCCTTCAACCCAATGACAATATCCATATTGGATACTCTAGTCATTGATAAAATAGTGGCACAGTTGAAAAAAATAATAAAAGAATACTGTTCTTTAGTTTAAGAGACCAACAAAATAAAATAATAAAATACGAATTTTGCCTATAAACTAATTCTAGCCAGAAATAATTATTAAATTTTGCAGACCACAAATCATAATCGCCATTTTTTATCTTTAATAATGGAGGGGGAACAATGTTTACGTCTGAGCCTTCAGCATTTGAAGGTGATTTTAAAGTCTTAAAAATAAACAACTTTTTTAAACAACAATTCGGCTAGAAATTAAGTTTATAGGCCAAAAATCAAGTATTCTTATTCTATTTTGCTCAAAAACCAAAGAAAAATACTGTTTTTGACTGCGCCACTAAATACTCAGTTTCTAATAAGTTGGCTTCAGTTAAAAAAAAAATGAAAAAAATGAAAAAAAAAATGAAAAAAAAAATGAAAATAAAAAATGAAATAAAATTTTTAAAAATGAATTAAAAAAAATGAAAAAAAAAAATGAATAGGAAAAAAAAATAGATAAAAAAATGAATAGAAAATTTTTTTTAAGAATTAAAAAAACAAATGAAACTACTTCTGCAAAACTTCCAACATCGAGTAAGAGATAATGGACACAGAAGGAGTAGGGATACAGTAAGTTTCAACTAAAAAAGGAACAAGCTGGGAAAATATACACATTGTATTTGGATGTGTATACACAATCATAATGGCGACCCTAAATAAACAATCCACACAAAATCTGCTCCTTACAACCTAATCAGGTTTGGGAGACTAGACAAATTGAAAAAGTCAAAATGCAATTTAAATTTCCAAAGTTTTCTGAACAAATTATCACAAGTATCTTATATAAATAGAAATTTTGTCCGTCAGTCACTATTTTTTTTTTTTTTTTTTTTGAACGTAATAAATACATTGTGGAATTTGTCTCATTTCGAAATATCAAAGATCTTAACTATTTTTAGAAATGGAGAATATTGCATTAAGAGTAAATCATAAATTGTCAACAAATAAAGCGGATGCCATGACCAGAAATTGAAACTAAAACCTTCAGATCTTCAGTCTGAGGTTCTACTAACTAACCTATTTAGACTTTCTTGTAAATAGTGCTTGAAACATTACCTTAAAATAATTATAGCTATGGTATGACGTCATAGATATACACCATGTTTCAAAGCATGAATTCGGGGGGGGCATATACTTGCTAATATATAAAATATACATATATATATATATATATATATAGTGGCAAACACTTCAAAATATGGGAAGAAATGAAGAAATCTTTTATGACAAGAAGAAATGAGAACAGTGATAAAAAAAACTACTCTACAGAAAGAATTGGTGTCAATTATATTAATACAGTGTTGTCCCAATTGTAGGAGAGTAGAAAGTGGACCTTGCGTTTACTTTTGGCAGCCTCGTAACTCTCGCTTCCCTTATTTTGTCCTTTAGTCCTCACATTCCATGAGCGATGTTTCTGACAAAGGGGGAAGAATTGCTGTTTCTGGGTTGGAATCTATCCATATAATACTTATCGTTGGTTAGTTTTTTTTATCTTGTAGTATTTCTTTTAGCTCCTTACATTAAGTGGCTTCATGCCTTGTCTGGAGCGATTTTCATTAAAAAGTTTTTAATTGAATTACAAACTTATATCCTTTTGTGTCCAACTCACCATATTACTTTTTACGATATTCAATTTCTGGAGTGGGGCTCAAGGATGTACTCAGATGATAAAGTAATAAGGGGGTGCCAGTAAAGTGACATTAATTGAAATGATTTCCAATAAATTTATAATCTTTTACCCCCCTTGAGGCACACTCAGCATTTACTAGGAATCAATGAGTACTCCTGTGCACCCCCTCCTCCAAGCTCTGAATCCTTTAATCATTTTTTTTTAAATTTTTTTTTTTATTTATTTTTTTTTTTTTACAAAAATCGTTTGGTATAATTCTATTACTACCAAACGGCCATATCCAATCTGGTGGAACGTCTTTTAAATTTTAAAATTAAATGGTATCAACATTTGTACTATTAATAAGAGGAAAGATGAAAAAAACATTTTATTACTTTTTGTTTTTATTCAGAACTAGCAAATATATGCTCCCTCTGGTCGCATACTTTTGCTCGGCTTGGAATATTATATAATTGTGACAGAACTACATACAATACGTAGTTAAAGCAAAATAAATTGTTTTTGACTATTAAAATAATAAGTATATTATTGTTATAAATAAAATAAAAGTAAAGTACCTTATTCATATAGATGTAAAACACGAATGCAGACCCCACAATATTTTTATAAATAAAATGAAGTAAAACCGATTTCCTTTTTATAGATGTCAAGCGCAAAAAAGAGGAAATTACAACATGGTTGCTAGCAATTAAAGCATTGAATTAAAGTTCGATTTTAGAGTCTAGAATTTTATTTTGGGATAAAAAATACAATTTAAAGCTCACTAATAAATTTCATCCAAAATGTGTGTGAAAATTAAACGAAATAAGCGAGATATTCAAATAATCCCTATAGTAAAATTGAACGCCGAACGGAAACGTCTATTTCGTCCCTTCAGTTTTAAATATTTAGTAATTTTAAAAGTTATTTAAAAGTGTTAAATATAAAGGAGAATGTAATACATGGGAGCATTTTCCCACCCACCTTTAAAAACGGAGGAGGTAATTCATGGAGGGACGGTCTTATGACAACAGAACCGATACTACACTTATAAATTCCGATTAAATATATATTTTTTTCATTCATTTAAAAATGTTTAATCACAAAAGAATAATTTTTTATTGCTCCTTGTCTAAGATCAAAGTGTAGTATCTGTTCTACTAACATCAACGCCGGAAGTTTTCATGTAATTATCTCCCTTGAAACTGAAAGTTTTTAAATATTTTTAAAACACTATCTTTTTTTTTTTTAATAAAATCTCTAATTGTATCTATCAAAGAAAATATAAATATATAATAAAATTTGACAATACCAATTATAAATGTATATTACAGAGTATTAATTTATTAGACACTCAAAAATAAAATAAATATGCAAATGTGCAAAAGCGGGTTTTGTTTGACAGAGTTAAGAGATTACTATACATACGGTATCATATTTAAGTTTAAAAGGTTTTGATGTTAATATACTTAGGAAAGATTCACATTTATTCATATTTAGATTAGATTGGAATATTAGATTAGCTAAATGCAGTATTCTCCATTATTTCGCAATGTATTTGTTACATTTTAAAAATTGTGATTGACGGACAGACAAACGGACGGACAAACAAAATCCTTATTTATATTATATAGATCATAAAATCTGCAAAATCTATTTGTTTACATTTTAGCATGAAATATTTTCAAATAAAAATAAAACAAAAAAATATACAAAATGACATCACATGTGTAAGAAAGGCTGCCTAAGCAGATATTTTTTTAAAGAGAGGTAGATGAAACGAGTTTTAACAAATGTTATTTAAACATTTACATCTAAAATTAAATTAATGTATGTATACACACACACACACACATTTCATTTAAACATACACATACATTTCATTTAAACATGATTAAATCAGAGTTGCTTATGGTTTGGTTCCTCGGAGGCCACCCTCCCATAAATTACCTCCCCTTTCTTGATTTATTGCTGGTCACCCCATCACGGAATGTTGACAGGTACGATCACAGCAAAATTTGCACTTATTCAGAGTTCCCCTTTTGGGAGAGAGGAGGGAGTTGGATTCTCTACTATAAACCTTGTGTCTAACTTTGCTGCAGTGTAAGGCAGGAAAATATACTTAAATAGACAAGTTCTCTCACAAAGAAAAGAAAGTTACTTGAATGTCAAAAAGTCAGGGATCAGCAAGGTTTTATTATAAAAAGGATCTTCCATCCAAAATAAAAATTAAAAAATGAATGTATAAAAAGTAAAAAAATATTTTACAGTTTTGCATCAATAATTTCTTAGTTTAGAGATATTATATCCGGATATGTTAGTGATGTTAGGAAAATAATGATTTATATATTATTGTTACATAATTTTATTTAAAAATTAAATATATAAAATGCAGTCGGTCTATTTCTCAAAGTTACAAATCGATATTTGATTCTGTCCAGCCAATTTGTCCTTTTTTCCCCATCCATCATGTTCTTTACAACAAAATAATATATATCACCTCAGTTTCTTTCAGAAAATGCTTATTCTTACTAGGAATATCTCCCAGACGGCTGCCATCTTTGTTATCAGCAGCAAATGTTAATAGTAAATGCTACTATATTATTGCCTTTATTATTAGTAAATAATGCTTAATATATTATAGAAACAGGTACAAAAAGATAATTCACTGGAAGATTGAAACATTCATTTCACATCAGGTGACGACACACTTATTCCATATATGGTGACAAAAAAAAAAATGATCACCTAAAAATGAATTCCGATTTCTTTATAAGCATGTACGCCATTTTCCTCTTTCGTTAATACTTAACATGAATTACCGAAGACGCCAAACTGTAATTTTAACATCTTTATTTTCTTTGTTTAATTTTCTTTTATAATACGCCAATTTTGAATGCGGTGTGAAATAATTTATCTTAAAATTGTGTTCCCGATTCTTCGTAAATAACTAAAACTGTTTCACTCTTTTGTTAATAGCTGAAAACAAATATCAATTACGAAGGTCACTCAGTAATTTTGTAATCTTTATTACTTTTATTATTTACCATTTTTTATGCACCCATTGCACATGCGCTGTCAAATAAATTATCTTACAAATGTGTTCAGGTTTCTTTGTAAACAACTAAACCATTTCACTCTTGTTAAAAATAAACGACTGAAGACGATCGTATGTAATTTTGTAAAATCAACTTCGCAATCTAGTGGGGGATGATCTTTTCTGATCTTTACACCCCCTTTCTCATAGAAGAGAAGTTGTTAGTCTTTCTCTACTCTATTGTTATTTCAATGGAAAGTGCTCAGCTCAGCTCCAATTTTTGGATTCACAATGAGAACTCTTTTCTAACACAACTGCAAAGAACTTTCCCCGTGTGCCTAAAATCAAACAAAACTTCCATCAATGTTTATTTTCAAAAACTGTGGGACACATTACCATGGGACTGCTTCCCTGCAGGCTACACATCCAATGTCAACAAATACTTGTCATAAACCGTCTTTTGAAGTAATCAAATTGTTCATTCCAGTCATCATTTTCAATCCTCTCATTCTTCATTCAACTTACAATCCATCAATCTCATTAACCCTTATCCTTGACTGGCTTTTAATCTTAATAAGTGGTGACATATATATATAGGCAGCATCTTCTCTTGCAGGCAAGTATTGTTGAATATAAGAGACAACTCATGTCTAGATATCCTTTGATTAGTCCAAATCAGGATCTTAGTTTCGGAGGGGAATTGGCTGATGAATTTGCCATAGTTTGGATTTGTCTCCCAAGTACTTTCGGACCCATCTGAGTCCATCTTCGGGGGAATGAGGTTAATCAGGTACAGACCATGTATTAGTATCAATATAGTTTCGTACTTATTACATAATTCCCACCAAAACCTTCTATAATACTAACACATGGTCTGTACCTGATTAACCTCATTCCCCTGAAGATGGACCCGGATGGGTTTGAAAGTACTTGGGAGATAAATCCAAACTATGGCAAATTAATCAGCCAATTCCCCTCCGAAACTAAGATCCTGATTCGGACTATTGAAAGGATCTATCAAAGGATATCTAGACATGAGTTGTCTCTTATATTCAACAAATATATATATATATATATATATATATTCCTTGTACTTGCTTATTTCATATGCGATGTCAAATACATTATCTTACAAATGTATTCCGGTTTCTTCGTAGACAAGTAACCCATTTTAATTTTTCATTAATAATTGAAAACATGAATTGCAGTAACACCAAAGCTGCTAAAATGTGCTTTTAACATCTTCATTTTTTTTTTTTAATGTCAATTTTGTATGCGGTGTCAAATAAAATTACCTTTACAATGCATCGAACATGCCCCCACCCCTTAAACACGATGGACTGTCTCCTGTTTTTTTTTTTTGTTGTCTTTTTTTCATTATAAACTGCTTGTGCATACCATTTCGGTAGGACAGAAAGCTTTAATATTTTTTTAGTTTCTTTTACCTTTACAGTGAATTATTTTTTTTATTAATTACTATTATTTGCACACTTTCAAAATTGTATTTAAAAAAAAAAAATGAAGAAAAATGTCCATTACAATAAAAGTTTTGCATAAAAATCTGTCGGTTAATATTTTTTAATGAATACTTTTTAAATAAAAAACAATACACAACATAATAAATAATGTTTTGAAATAATGCTCTATGTCAATAACATTTGAACAACTTTACACTAGAAGATTATCTGTCGTTTTCCCTACAAAATGTTTTATCTAAAGAAACTTGACTTTACCCACCTTAAGACTGGGATGAAAGATGTTTATGAAAAATAAAATTTACAGCAAATTATCTTAAGTATGACGACCCCCTAGGGTAAATGTGGTATTGTGGTGACGAAGATCATTTTTATCACTTTTAGACTAAGGATGACCCAACAAAACCCATTTTTCCAACACTTCTGATGGCGTTGTGCCTAATTTGTTTTTAAATGTAAATTTTTATATTTTCTACAAATAAATATTTGTTCTGTTTTCTGAGCTGAGGTCATTTTTATCTTATTAAAAATGCCCTTTTGGGGGAAGCTAGATGCAACCCACATTTAAAAAAAAAAAAAAATTGACCTTGTGTCTAATTTTAATTCTCAGGGGAGGGGGGGGGGAGAGAGAGGAAAGCAAATAGAGACACACAGAAATGAATTAGTTTATGCAAGCGTTTCATAGTATTTTAACCAAATTGTTAAATGGTATTTATTCATAGTTGCCAATTTATTCGAAAGTTTCATGATTAAACTTTAATTCAAGTCATGAAATATATCAGAACTTCAATCACCCAAAATGGCAGTTATTTGAAAAGAAACTCACAGAAGTTGAAGTATATGGAGTGTTTATTTTACAGGACAGAAATGTTGTATTTCAACAATTCCTTAGATAAGAGAATGCTTGAGTCAGAAATTGACTAACGCCTTATTGTAATCAGAGTTGCGGACTCGGAAGGTCAGACTCCAACTCTGAGGATTCCAAAAAGTCTAACTCCTTTATTAAAGTCTTTAAATATTCAGTAACAATCACAATCGGTTAAAAAAAATCCACTCCTACTCCTAGCATTCTGAAGAGTCCGACTCTGCAATCCTCGTTGTAATAATGGCATAATTCAACGAAACGCAGAATAACTAATCCTTACTACACAAGAGAAATGGCCTCCTTAGACGTAAAGATACTCAAATTTGAAAAAAGAGAAAAACCGAAAATGGAACGAGGTATGAAAAAACAAAACCCCAAAAAACCCAAAACTAAAATTGTCATACTACCCAACTATCCATATTACTATTTTTTATTTATTTCTATAATGTAAGACAAAGTAAAATGTCTTCGCTATATATTGATATCTGGCAAGATCACAGACCCCCAAATTATTGTAGACCTTAATACAAAAGTAATAATCAGCATCATATTCTTTATATCATTATTTTTATTTATTTAATTTTTTTTTTACTGTTTGATCTTAGTATAGGTCTTTGTTTTCGACTGCATCAACAGACAGACCACATTTATAGTATAAGATATATATATACATATATATATATATATATATATATATCTCCGGTTGCTCGTTTGATATAATAAAGAGGTTAAAAGTGACAAAATACAAGAAAATATTAAATCTGCCATATCTTGTTAAAAAAAGAAACGGCCTCATTTTGAAGAATCTTACCTGTATACGAAAAATGAAACTAAAACAAAATCCTTGTTTGCTGCACTAGTGACGTGATGGGAACTAAAATGCTTCCCAAAAGTGAAGAGGAAGAGAGAATTAGCAATGAGCTAAGCAACCCATCAAATCAGAGCCAGATCAAGTCTACATTGCCCATTCATGCAGAAACAAGACAACTTATGGATTATACAAATCCTTCTGGTAAATAGGCATAACACGTTGCAGACATGTGCCGACACGCGACTCAAGCATCAGACAAATGTCAGGAAAAGAGGGAAGGGGGATCAAACGACAAATAAAATTTACATCAATTCATTTAGCAACAACACTGCTAATAATATTCTTGAATAAGTCCGGCTTTTTTTAAAAGAATTTGTTTTAATATAAGAAAACATTTTTTTTATCAAAGCAATGTAGAAAAATTACCTTATTTACTTTTTTTGCACAGTAATTTTTTAATTTTTTTTATAATTAAAGCAATAATATATACATATACATTATGTGAAACATTAGATACTAACTGAAATACCCATCTACAGAGTTTCAAAATTTTCATGAACTTTAGAACCAGGCAATGAATGTTTGAGGGTCAGGGTATGAAAATCTTTAAAATAAATAGTTGCATGTATCGACAGAGATGGTGTGTATTATGAAGTTTATTTCATTTTCCTTAGAATTTTTATTAGCAGATTGAACCGTAATAATGTACAAATTTAATTTTAAAAATGTGTGTATGTATATATATATATATATATATATATATATATATATATATATAAGTAAAGCCTTTTCAATATGAACACCTAAGTGAAAGATCAGACTTTTTCTGCCTGAAGAGATCTTAGTTTCTAATAACTAATGATTGATAACATACATGCTAATGAAGCAGCTGTTTGTACATGTCTGTATAAATAAAAAATATTATAGTTGCCTGTACTTTATAAAATACTGATTTCCTGTACTTGGCTCTAAAGACAGAACTGTTTAGATTGAAAGAAAAAAAAATCGATCAATAGCACAACTAAGAACATGTTAGTCCTATTATTATGTTGTTATAAACATTCATCAGAAGAGTTATTTATAATTAGCATGGGTTTTAGGCCTGCACAAATTTTCCGCGTTGTGAGGGATAACACCACATGCAATAGTATCGTAAGGATTAAAGTCAATTTTATGGGTACATTTATTTTTAATGAGTGGGTTCTGCTCCCCCTCAATAAATTTGAGAGAGAGGGAGATTTATTTCTTGTTGCCTAAATCTCCCACATTTGAGAGGGAGTGCCGACAGGACTGACCTTTTTGAGAGCTGGATTATAAACCGATCTTATGCAAGTAAATCTAGGCCACTCCTGCTATGCTTTTGTATCAAAGAAAGGAACATTTTAAAAAATAAGACAGAAAATTTCAAATTTTTTTTTTTTACTATAAATATTCCATTAAAAAGTGTTGTTACTATGTACTATCTAGTAATTTCATGCCAATTGGAAATGTTAAAATTTGGGGTTTAAGCACTTTTTTTACACGCACGCTCTCACTCTTCATTACTTAATATTTTTTTGCATTTTGGCTTTTTCACTGCCAACTTATCCATCTATGTAATTCCTCTGATAAGATTTTAATCTTTGAAAAGCCTTGGAAAGAATAATAAACATGTTTTTACCGAGTACACCTTGCATTGAACAATCGAAGTTGAAATAGACTTGTAATTTGTACATGCTTATCCCTCTTCTTTATATATATATATTACAATTGAGGCATTCAAATATGCAGACAGCACATCTTAATCTCAACCCGATTAAAATGCAGATATTTCTTATTGATCTCTTTACAAAAAACAAGAGCAAAAATCTTAAATGGTTTACTAAAAGAGAGAGAGAGAGAGAGAGAGAGGCCATTACCGCTCCAAAGAAAAGGAACAAGAAAAGAAAAAAAACAGGGAGATCAACATAGGCATTGGTGAAGGGTATCCATGACCTTGAAGTGATGACTGAACAGTTCTTAAAAATGCATTGATTCATCTAGTTATTTTTAGTTCAATAAATCCACAGAGAAAAAAAGAAATCGTTTTATATAGAGTTATATGAAAATGAAGCAAGAAATGACAACTTAAAAATAACATTGAATGAATTGCGTATGTCGCATTTATGCTTTCAAGTTTTTACATCATTTTGGAATTCAACGTTTTTGCAGACATTCTGGTTTTATTAGATTACTCATGGTGCAAACTGAAGCATCAAGTTTATCCAGAATTAAAACACCATTCGTTTGAACTTTCTTATGAAAGGTTGAGATTGTGTTTGCTACTGGTAAATTTAAACTTATCAAATTCTTGAAGGTACTAATGTAAAATATCTAATAGTCTTGTGCCAGACAAAATTTTAAAAAAAAAAAAAAAAAAAAAAAAAAAAAAAAAAAATCGCTGATGTTTTGGGGCAACGTCAAGATTTGACCCCTATGGGAAAAGAAATAAGCAGCCAAATTTTTGAGTAATTACCATTGCCAGATTGGAGGAAGGAGAAGGAGGTAGATGATAAAAGGTAGTACCGCAATAATAGAAAGAGCAAAAGGAAATAATAGACGTATATTGGCGGCTTTTCGTGATGAGCGAAAGATGATCTTGTTCTGTGTCTTTCTCTTGAAAAGGTATCTGTTAGATATTGGTGAGTAGACCCACTAGTATATAAAATAGTCTAGAATAACAGGAAATGAAAGGTCAGCTGAGGTCAACTTGATGAACCCAAGGTGAGGATTGCTAGACTGTGACAAACTGATATGATGTCACATGGCTCAAAGAAAGTGCGAGAGAAAAGAGGGCAGTCTGTTTGAAAGCATGCAGCACGTGGATGTGTAAGATGATATGGGCTGACAAAATATAATTAGTGATTTTGATCGTTCTCTGCCCCCCCCCCCCAGCTCAGTGATTTGGAATAAAGATCAAGTTGAATAAATGTCCGCTGTCTTCAATCAGTTCTTGTCTCGAATTAGTCCTTTTCAAGGTATGAAAGAACTTATTTGCAGGCAGCTTTCCATCGGTCGGGAAGGGTCATTAAGCAAAGATGTCTTCCAATATTAAGAATTCAATGTGCACACATCTTTTGCATTTGTTTGATGGAAAAAAATTGTTTGGCTGTGCTTTTGTATTATACGAAACTAATGTTAAAAAAATAAATAGTTCAAGTATATTATAATGTAAACATGTAAAATAGTGAAATGTTGAAACTTAAAAAAATGCTGTTTAGGTGAGTACCTTGAAAAGTCATTATTTTATTCATATTCGGTTTAATTATTCGAAAAAAAACAAAAAAAAACTGTAGAAAACTAAATTATATCCATGTGAATAACAGAAGAAAAAAAAAATAGATTAGTCCAAATCAAGTATCGATATGTCAGACAGATTGCTATTTAGGTTTAACTTTGGAAGTCCATATAGATATATATATATATATATATATATATATATATATATATATATATATACATACACACACTATTCAAAACGACTTTCGAATTGTCATGATGGTTTGAAATCTATTAATAGATTAAAATGGCCGAGTTGTGTTGACTCTCCTCACTGACACTTAGAAAGTAAATTTGAAGCCTTTAACTGGCAAGTTTCTGGCTTTTAATTAAAGTAGTATGGTGCGCTTAAACCAAAAAGGAAAAACATTAAATTCTTCTCATGTCGTAATATATAACTGAATTTAATATCTTGTGCAAGATAGCAATAGTGTCACCCCCCCCCCCCCCAAAAAAAAAAAAACATTGTAACCAACGAACTACCAACGGACAATAAAGGCAAATCATTTTTTACATTTTTTTTTTTCAGAAATGTTGCCAATAAAATTTATTTTAAAAAATCCAGTTATAGTTTATACTCTTTAAAATTATGAATCTTTTTTTTTTTAATTTAGAAAGTTCTAAGAAAATTTTAACGGGTTTATTTGATTTAATTTCAATAGGGAAAACTATAGAGACGGGTTAAACTTGATCTGTACGATAGCAAATAAATCAGTAATGGTACTTATGTGGTATGTGCACCGGGGCGGCGATAGGTACTTATGTGGTATGTGCACCGGGGCGGCGATAGGTACTTATGTGGTATGTGCACCGGGGCGGCGATAGGTACTTATGTGGTATGTGCACCGGGGCGGCGATAGGTACTTATGTGGTATGTGCACCGGGGCGGCGATAGGTACTTATGTGGTATGTGCACCGGGGCGGCGATAGGTACTTATGTGGTATGTGCACCGGGGCGGCGATAGGTACTTATGTGGTATGTGCACCGGGGCGGCGATAGGTACTTATGTGGTATGTGCACCGGGGCGGCGATAGGTACTTATGTGGTATGTGCACCGGGGCGGCGATAGGTACTTATGTGGTATGTGCACCGGGGCGGCGATAGGTACTTATGTGGTATGTGCACCGGGGCGGCGATAGGTACTTATGTGGTATGTGCACCGGGGCGGCGATAGGTACTTATGTGGTATGTGCACCGGGGCGGCGATAGGTACTTATGTGGTATGTGCACCGGGGCGGCGATAGGTACTTATGTGGTATGTGCACCGGGGCGGCGATAGGTACTTATGTGGTATGTGCACCGGGGCGGCGATAGGTTTATATGTGGTATGTGCACCGGGGCGGCGATAGGTACTTATGTGGTATGTGCACCGGGGCGGCGATAGGTACTTATGTGGTATGTGCACCGGGGCGGCGATAGGTACTTATGTGGTATGTGCACCGGGGCGGCGATAGGTACTTATGTGGTATGTGCACCGGGGCGGCGATAGGTACTTATGTGGTATGTGCACCGGGGCGGCGATAGGTACTTATGTGGTATGTGCACTGGTGCGGCGATAGGTACATATATAGTATGCGCACTAGGGCGGAGATAAGTACCTATATAGAAGGCGCAGACAGTAGTAGTACTTTTTATAGAAATATGTCATACTCTTGCCCTTGGCAATGGACGAAGAATGGTGGGGAAGTGACAGCTTCCGCAAAAGGCAAAGGGAGAAAGTAGCGGTGAAATGGGGCGACCAGGGAAGAGAAAGGTTGACAGATTAAGAGACGGCTATAGAGAGAGGGAGAGAAATAGAAGTTTGAATATAAAAGATGTTACACACACGATTTTTCTTTTATTGTGTTTTTATGACCCCGAGCAACGCCGAGTAGCCCTGCTAGTAGTTAATAAAATGTCCTTTCAAAACCAATATGCACATATCAGGAAGTTTCATCGGATATCCTGCTGCTTGGCAGGTTTTATGAAATTATTTTAATTGAGAATAAGTTTAAAACAATCTTTTTTTAAAATAGGTTTAAATAGTTTAAAAATTTTACGAGGAGGAGGTCAGAGATTTTGTAAAAATTTACTTTTGCCTGATACGTAAGTATAAACAATAGTTTTTATTTGGAAATGCGTTTTTCATACGTGCCTTCATCTGTATAAGCACCAAATAATTTATGACGATGAAAGTAACCGTTACCAATAAATCTTTGTAAAAGCCATTAATAGGTGATGGATGTGATTTTTATGTCGCTGATCAAGAGAATAACTTCAGCTAACATGTGGCATTCACCAGGCAACGTACACTGCTGTTGTCAGGCAACCGATGACGTCAGGGCTGACCTGCCACTTGTCGGCATGTGTCGACATGAGGCAGTCTGAATGAAATAGACGAAAATAAATTATACTTGTTTGGTCGGCCTTTTGGCTAGGATTGCCAGTCGCGCCTTCATTCGTGAGGGACTGCCGACAAGACGGGATTATACAGGTAGTTTTGTGCTCCTCCAGAATGCCTTTTTTTTTTTGAAGAGCTGAATTTTTCGCTGTATTAAAAAACAACCTTGTGTTTAATTTTGCCCAAAACAAGTAAATGAGAACAAACAAAAGTATTTTCTATTCATTTTAATACGATGACACGCCAACATCTGTCTCAATATATGTCAACGGTCAGAGGTTATATAAAAAAGAAATAAAAATAAAAAGATTAGGTCTTTCCCCTCCTACGATTATATTTTGTTTACAACACGAAAAACTACTTAACAATATAAGGAAAAACTGGGTGTGAGATTTATGACGCAAAACCTTCACTTAAATTACTCATAACATTTTTTTTTTTTTTAGAGATGACTGGACAACTACTGAAATGTTTTTCTAAATATCCTTATTTCTTCAATGGTGTTAAAAAAAATTTTTTTTAAATTTAATTCAAAATACAGATTTTTTTTTATAACGTTTTCACACAATTACTTAATTCAAATTTGAAACGTAAAACGAGCACAAAAACAACAATCCAAATGGTCACTTTATTTTTTTTTTAATTACCCCTACCCCCCCTCCTCTCTGCAGACCCCATTATATCTACACAAGTCTCTACGAGAGGGCAAAGTCGATTTTTTTTAAAAGTAGAGAAAATATTGAGTGACGACAGAACAGATACTACACTTCAAAAATAAATAAGTCTGATAAAACTAAAGTGTACTGTATATCTTTATTTTGGAAATCGCCGAAAAAGGTAATTTGGAAGTTGAGTTCGGTTCTCAAAACAGAGCATTTGTGCGTATAGCTTTTGTAAGTATGGAAGTTCGAAAAGGCAATAATCTCGATAAAACTAATGACGCTTCCTGCGAGATTACGTCCACGTGTCCATTTTGTTAGTGTTTTTGATTTTCCATGCTAGATCACGTTTATATATCATCATTTTTATTGTGCTTTTGAGTAATGATAAAATTGTTAAAGACGTTTTATCAGTTGCAGGCTACCTCGAGGAATTTCTTTGGCGTCGCCAACTTAAAAGAAATTTGTTCGGCAATATCTTATACTGGATCCTTTTTATTATTTAGTTTAAATAAATAAACAAATTATCTTTAATAAAATTAACGTCATGTGATTTTTAAATAACTTCTTAAAAATATTAATAAATCAAAAATTCATATTTCCTGACAGACATTTTCTTCAAGAAATGTCTAATGAAAAAATTCCATGACGTTAATTTTATATAATCTTTTTTTAATATAAATGAATAAAAATTGTACGTTATTTTATGTAATTTATTTAATATTACTTAAAGTATCAACATAAATTTTATTTAATAAATGTTTATGTAAACATAAAAAATTCCAAAACTATTTTATTTGATTTTTATTAATAAAAAAATCGTATGTATAAAACAAATTCCATTATGTTAACTTGGTGTAATATCTTAAACATTTTTAGTGACCTAGACTTTAGATTTTTACCAAGATTGTTGCCTTTTCGAACATCAATACTTACAAAAGCTAAACGGACAAATGCTGTTTTGAGGATCGGACTCAACTTGCGAATTACCAAGAAAATATATGTGTGTAACGCAAAATACTTTTTAATTTAATTCTACTTATTTTTTATAAATGAAACTTCTACATAGTTTTTGCTAGGAATTTATCCGATAAATAATTTCTTTTTTTATATGATTTTAGAACCCAGAAATGTAATTGTGGCATTCTTAGGGTTAAATATTGTCTTTTAGCTTAAACTAATAACGAACATTACATTTGTTATTCCTCGTTTCTGGTTGTATTTCAAAAAGCTTCAGACTTGACATTTGTGTTTTTATATTTAACCAAAAAAAAAACAAAAAAAAAAAAAACGATTAAATCCAAGATGTTTATGTCTTTGTGACTTCCTGTTTAATTGTGCACATCATCTGACGTACGGATGACCAGAAATGAAAAATAAAACTTTTTTGGCAGCATTTCTTTATTATTATTATTATTATTATTATTATTATTATTATTATTCCTTCAAATGATAGTTTAATAATAATAACACATTTGTTTAATAATTTTTTTAGTTTAATATAGTAATAAACAAATAATATTTACATTGAAAAAACAAAACAAAAAACAAACATTTTATTATTAACTAGCGGAACCCGTCGCCCGGCGTTGCACGGGAGAAAGTACTACCTATCGCATGACGTCGAATAAAAAAGAAACGGCCAATTGTTTCCCCCCCCCCTCTACCGTGTTGGCGAATGTTTTAAATTTAAAAATAAAGAAAAAAGTGGTAGAGTAGAATGGGATCGAACACTAAAACTGGCGATCATGAAACCTGCCTTCTTAACGACTGCACCATGGTTTCAAGTTAAAAAATACATGTGAAAATAGGCCAATTAAGCTAAGTTTGATTATTGGCATGCGTGTTATGTTAAGATTTAGCTTCTGCCGACCAAATGTAAAGTTCAACAATGATACGGTTTAGGTCATTTGTAGTTGATGAAATAAATGGATTTGGGTAAGTTTTCTATAATATGCGTGTTAAAGGTGTATGATTTTGAAAATGTAAATGTATCGGGGTCTACGAGTATCTTGGCGCTTATTAAATTAAATAGGAAGTCGATTTGATCAAGAAATTGTAGCCGCCATGTTGAATGATTAAATGTTGCAGGAACTGTGTTCGTTAATTTCATTCGCTTAATTCCGGAATGAATATAAATATAGAAGTCATAGGTAGAAATAGAAATAACAATCTGATAATCGCAGAAAATCAACGGGAGCGGTCGTTAAGTCTTTGCGTATTGCTTTATATTATGTAGTAAATTAATACCAGGCAAATAATAAATAAGAACAGGTCTTTTGTGAAAATTAAACTGTTTATTAGTTCCCGGTGTCGATGAGTGTAGTGACAGTACAGAATTGTTAGGGAGAAAAGTTTTTGCTACCACCTATATGGAGTTGGTTTGACGGAGAGTCGTAGAGGGTCAGTCAAATGTAATATTTAGTGTTAGCTGGAAAGAAATAATAACAAATGTACTAAAACATGCTCGAGTGAATAAGTAATATAATGGTGAGTTTAGTAGCCTGTGATGCATGTAGTTATTTTCCTATTCTCCGAGAAGGTACAGGAGAAAAATCGTCTTAACTTTATATATTAGATGTAAGTGTTTGAAATAAATAAAATCATATGCTATAATAATAATAAAACATTTTATTGAATTAATTTTAATAAACAAATTATCAACCGAAAGTTCTTTTACCTTCTTTTCGTCATTTTTTATTACACTTCATAACATTTTCTAATCTCATAAAATGTTTCCAAAAAAATTGTTTTTTGTTCGGCACCGCCAAAGAAACTCTTGCAGGTGATTAATAAAGTTTCATTGAAAAACTAAGTGTCGCTTGTTTGTAGCATTACATTATGCAAATTGATATTCATGCAGAATAATTCTGCGGCTGGAATTATATCTGAAACTAACTTCTCCATTACTTTAATTTTAAGCTTATCTTATGGGAAGGTAATTAATAATTAGTAATTAAAAAAGGAAGCGGAAGTCGAAATTTAAAAGAAAGTTTTATAAATGTGAAAGTGTAAATAGTGATTTTTGTTATTCAGAAATGCTACCAAAAAGGTTTTATTTTTCATTTCTGGTCATCCATACGTCAGATGACGTGCACGATTAAACAGGAAGTCACAAAAACATAAAAATCTTGGATTTAACCAAAAAAAAAACATTGAAAACATGAATTAAAACTGCCTTGATGATCAAATAACAATTTTAAGAAAAGTTAAAACTCTTAGATTCAGATTTTTAAAAAAGTGTTCATTAAGTGTTAGTTTTTGTTGGTGCAATTTGATATTTTAAAAAGTCATCTCCATGCAATGGTCTATTGGTAGAATAGTGGCGCCGCTGAAAATACGTTTGTTTAAAATTTTAATTTTAGTGTTAATTCCATCTAAGAGTGAAATGGATTTCAGCATTACTCCCAAACAGATTTTTTACTTAAACGATGTTTTAAAAAAAAAATAAAGAAATTAAAAAGAAACGTTAAACTCTATAGCAAGTTTTTCGTACATTATGTAAAAAAAAAAAAAAAAAAAAAAAAAAAAATCAGGAACAGTTTAGATAAAAAATAACTTCATAATTTTCTAGCTAAAAAAAAACAGGATTATGAATTACTAGTTATCTCTCTTCCTTAGCTAGCCTCGTTCTCGACTTGTTTAAAGATGGCGACTGTATTTTTCCGGCCTAGCATTTCACGTGCACAAATTTGCTATAACTGATTGTTTTTGTTTTTTTACATTTGTTTTTTTGTTTGTTATAAAACATGGTTTAATTAAAAATTATTCGAGAATAATGCCGAAATATTATACAAGGGTGGATCAAAAAGTTTGCGGAATTTTTTAATAGCAGTAAAAGTATCAGGTTTAAACATGTCAGAACATTTCACTGGGTGTTTACATTGCTTTTAGTTAAATGCAATCAGTTTCATGCAAGCCTCGGTATTGTTCAGACTCCCTAAAAGAGAAGCAACTTTTTGACCATTGAAAACAGATATTTTGAGATACGGTCAAATATAAAATTTTCGGTAGAACTCAAATGAAAAGGAACACAGATCATTGAGGCTTTGGAAGAAGTTTATGAAACTCGTGTTCCAAAAAAGACTACAGTATACAAGTGGATTCAGCGATTCAAAGAGACGACGACTTTGAAAACGATCCTCGCTCGGGACGACCAGGAACCTCAACTAAAATGACAAAAACAAAGGCTAATCAAAATTTAATTTAAGATCGGCAAATAACTGTCAATCAGGTGGCTATGGCTCTAGACATTTTCTGTGTCAGCAAATTTAAGTCTTCATGATAATTTGGAACTGAGCCAAGCTTTCAGCACGAGAGTCTCAAAAGCATCATGGCCTGATCAACACAAACTTCGAAGTCATCTCCCCTTAACATTATTGAACAAAATTTAAGCAG
This sequence comes from Sepiola atlantica, assembly GCA_963556195.1. NCBI lineage: Eukaryota > Metazoa > Mollusca > Cephalopoda > Sepiida > Sepiolidae > Sepiola > Sepiola atlantica. The sequence continues at coordinate 92,635,600 of OY744515.1, forward strand.
CTGAAAAGCAATTTCTGGTGAAAATTATCAACGAAGATGAAACTTGGATTTATCAATATGATCCAGAGTTCAAAAGAACAGTCAAAGCAATTGACCCCACGTTGATCTTCAGGACTCATCTAGTTCAAATCTCAAACATGGCTCAAAAAGTGATGGCTACGGTTTTCTGGGATTCAGAGGATGTGATACTGATAGATTACATTGAAAAATCAAAGAACAGTACCAGGAGTTTACTATGCTGAGGTTTTAAGGAAGCTAAAGGACGCTTTGATTAAACGTCCTCCAAAATTCTTCAAAACAGGTCTTCGAACCTGGAAAAATATCGACTTGAACGGCAACTATGTTGAGAAATAACCTCATGCATATATGGTTTTTTTTCTAAAATAAATTCATTTCTTGAAAATTCTGAACTTTTTGATCAACCCTTGTAATTTACGTGACTGAACTAGGAATTGATCCAATCAATCAGTTGGTTGATGTAAATCTGTTAACGATAACTACATCATATAACAATAGTTATAAACTAGCGGGACCCGTGTAAATTACACAAAATTATGTTTTCAATACTAATTATCTTGTTCCTAACCTATAAAAAAATGCAGAGGATGTTGTCTAATAAATTAAAGCGGTTTCGTGTCAGTCCGTCCATCAAACTTTTTTCTCGATTTGATCGATCCACTAATTCCGATTTCGACGCCTAAACCTTACTTTGTAAATGCTTTAGATTAAATTAAATTTGGCTCCAATTCATGAGTAGCATCCAAAGATTTGGAAGGTCGTTGCTTTTGATAAAAGCGTGACACATAAAATAACACACACGCGATCGTATTAATATGTGTCTTCCTGGTCGTCCCCTCCCTACCCCTCCTATCGATGTAGAAAAAAATCTTAGAGGTTAGTTGGGATCGAACTATAAACCAGTCGGGCTGACATCAAAATCCTACGTCGCTAACCGTTGTGCCAAAGGGAAATATTTGAAAATTAGGTGACTTGAATGCTTTTCCAAATCTAGGTGCGGCACGCATGCGCAGAGCTTTTGATGTAAGCCTGACACATGAACACACACGCTATCATATTAATATATAGATAAAATCTGGGTTGGTTAAAAAGAGAAAAAAAGAAAATACTTGATAGGTCAATTTTGAATGACTATGTAGTTTCGTTGCCATCCAGAGTGGCCCCGTTTTAGGGGGAGGGGCTCTGAATTTCTCACAAAAATATGACAGTGTCTAACTTTGTTCTCATGTGTTATGCAAGTAAATAAGGACAATGCAACGAACACATCTTCAAACGTAAATCTTGAAAATATATTCAAATCTGTAGAAAAACATTTTATTATTAGTGAGGGTAGAGAGAAAGACACACATTCTCTTAATTTTGACATTTCTTTTCTAAACTTGAAAATTAACGGCAAGAAATTTACATGAATTTTCCTTGCAAACAGGATTTTAGCAAACAAATTCCATGTTTAATTCCTTGTATGTTTTGGGGGTTTAATTAATTTGTAAATGTTTAACGACGACACAATTTGGTTGGGGATATCGATTTATTGTCCAGTATATCATTCAGATAATTACAATACTGTTAATGGCAGTATATCAGTTACATTATTAAGATCTATTTTCTTTTGTACTAAGATGTAATCTCTTGCGTAATGATTGGTACATGGTTCGGTCAGATAACACAAGCATGTTCAAACTTGCGTAGTAATACATCAGGCGATTAGACATTTAGCACATACACACCCTTTCTCATTTCCACCCAAATATGAAGTTTCAGTTGAGGTGCCAACATAAGACGTAACATCCCTTGCTCGCTTTTAGTCATGGCTTTGGTAAGAGGCGAAACCAAAGACCTGAACTCAATTTCATTCTCTAATACATCCTGGCCGAACCAACCTGTCTTATATTCTTGTGCTACAAACTCCTGCTTCGTATTGTGTTGACGAAACTGTTAAATGAAGTTGATGTAATTGTAGAGAAGACGTTTATCTTTCTGGAACCTGGTGACCCTATTCTTCTCAAGCAAGGTCAGTCAGATGGATAGACACAGCGACCCTTTTCTTCTTCTCAAGCCAGGTCAGTCAGATGGATAGACACAGCGACCCTTTTCTTCTTCTCAAGCCAGGTCAGTCAGATGGATAGACACAGCGACCCTTTTCTTCTTCTCAAGCCAGGTCAGTCAGATGGATAGACACGGCGACCCTTTTCTTCTTCTCAAGCAAGGTCAGTCAGATGGATAGACACGGCGACCCTTTTTTTCTTCTCAAGCAAGGTCAGTCAGATGGATGGACACAGCGACCCTTTTCTTCTCAAGCAAGGTCAGTCAGATGGATAGATACAGCGACCCTTTTCTTCTTCTCAAGCTAGGTCAGTCAGATGGATAGATACAGCGACCCTTTTCTTCTCAAGCTAGGTCAGTCAGATGGATAGACAGCGACCCTTTTCTTCTTCTCAAGCAAGATCAGTCAGCTGGATAGACACAACGACCCTACTACAGAAATAGCGATCTCTACACAAGCATCTTATTACCCCAAAACTCTACAGTAAAATACGCCTCATGTCACGAAACTGCACTCAATTACTACCATATGACAACAAAAGCGACCAAAATAAAAGTATTTTGTTTAATAAATTCATTTGGTTTTTGAAGTTTGATTTGATATTTTTCCTTCAAGCACAATTTATGATCTATTTATATTGCAGGGGGGGGGGGGATAATTTTTAGATTTTCCAATTTATATTAGAGCTAATTTTATTATTGTTTTATTTTTATAGCACTATACTGTCTAAATATATATATATATATATTATATATATATATAGAGAGAATCAATAATATGAGTGTCACTACAGAATTGAAAGCGTCGTTAAGAGATATATTTGAAAATTTGAGAAACCAGTCAATAGACGCTTGAATTTATATCAAATTAAATTTATTAATCATTTTTATTTTAATATATTTTATAAATCCAAAGTTTCAGTTTAACAAACCATAATCATGGAAACAGACATATACATATATTTTTTTTTTTCTTGCACCGGACATATATATAAAAAAAACATTCCAATAACATCGGAGAGAATCATCAATCTTCGGCGGTGCCGTTGACTTTTTCCATGAAGAAAAATTATATATATATATATATTAGAGTTGGGCGGTTTTGAAATTTTGGTTTCGGTATCGGTTTCGGTTTTTTTCCCTTAAAACCTCGGTTTACGGTTCGGTTTTTTTGAAAAAAAAATTTTTACTATGGAAGCTATTCATTCTCTTGTGTGATGATTAGTTATTATTCAACGTTTAGTTGAATTATGCCACTGTTTCGATAATTTTGTGACTAGATCATTCTCCATCATATGAATCATATAAGTTTTAAGGTGTTGACTGTTGTAATCAAAGTTCTGATACCTTTTTAACAGTTAACTCGTTAAAACAGTGACCAAAGATTCATGAAAGATTTCTGAAGAATAAAACTGAGTTTGAATATACATTCTATCTAATTCTTTAACCCATCAGAAGCTAAAATATAACTCAGAAATGCAAGAAATTAAAAAACGAAAATTTATTTAAACAAACAAAATAATTTTACAAATAAAATTAAGCAAAAATGATGATGAAAATGAAATATTGTCAAAATTATTTGACAGATAAAAATTTTAATTTTTTAATAGGTGAAAATGTTTGCAAGACGTGTCTTGTCGCGTAAAATAAACACACCATATACTTCTCAAATTGCCGGTGTTGACTGTTGGGATGTCTGTCATTTTGTGTGCTCGAAGTTCTGTCAACTGGTGCGTGTTGGGGTTAATATTTGTTTTTAAGACAGGGTAATAAAACTTTATAGACATGCGTAAAAGACTAGTAGTACACCCGAAAACCGCGCCAAGGGAAAAGGAAGGATGGTTAAAAAAAAGTAGAGATTATTAATTCACCTAAAGTCATTTTTTAAGCTTTAAGGTAATTTTAGTCATAGAATTCATGACTTGGATTAAAGTTTAATAATTAAACTTTCGAATAAATTGTCAACTCTAAATAAATACCATATTAACAATTTAGTAAAATATAAATCGTTGCATAGTCTACTTTTTGAATAACCCAATTTTGGGAGAGAAAACGGTATAGTTGAGAGATAGTTCTCTAGAAATGACAATTTATGTATGAAGTGGCTTTTCAAAAGTAAACAATGAAATGCCTAATGTTTAAAATAATTTTAAAAATCCGAATAAAGTGACACTAGCATTGGCAACTACTTTTTTTCTTTATAAATGTTTATACTTACTCACTACTTTTCGTTTATTTACTTTTACAAGTATTTTTTTAAAATTTCATTTTAATAACTTATTTTTTTAGATAACTCTGAAACAAACAAATAATTATTTTACAATTTTGAGTTGAATCAAATAGATTTTCGACATCATACGGAACGCGTTTGATTTTTTCTTTTTCATTTGAAAATAGTTTATGCTAAAAATACGATGTCATGTTGTCTGTCGTATTTCTCTTTTTTTCATTTGAAAATTCAAAATGTTAATGATAAACAAACTGTAAACAAAGATTTCTTCCTACAAGTAGCAATACACATGAAAAAATTTAAATTGCTTAAAATATCTCAATAATGGCATATATAGAAAGAGCTTGATGATCTAAGAAAGAATCTTTTTAAATTTTTTAAATCTGACTAAAAATAAGGAAGTTATGACTATTTTTGTGCCTCGCACAATTGGATATTTTCCCCTCTTTAATACCATATGCGTTTCGTCACATTTTTTACACTAATTTTTCAGTAAAAATGTTATATCTTTGTTAAAACACAAGATTAAGCAATGAAATTTACCATATAAGTGTATTTTCGTACAAGGAATCAGAATATGCCACTGAAAATCTCCAGAAATTAATGGTTTCCAAGTAATCTGCACTAAGTGCACATAAATATGCTGCAATACCTTAAAAATACCATGAATCCATTAAAAGAAAGAAGTTAGAAAACTCAAAGTTGAATTGTAATACATTTTATGTACAAGAAACTAAAATCTAATACTAGGACTGTTTAAAAATGAATATATTGCAAGATTTCTTTAGCATTATTGTAGATTTACACCTTCTGCTAACTCACCCCCTTACCTCCCCAAAATATGAGATTCTACTTTTTTTATTTAGGCAATTACATGTTAACACCCTGAAAAACTTGGCAGAAAGAAAGAAACAAAAACAATTATTTTAGAATTTAAAGTGGGGATCAGTTTCACATAAAATAATCCCCCATTTCAAGGCCATTCTAGCGTTTTAGGACAGTTAATTATTTTTTCTATGGGAGATAAATCTTGTGCGTTTTTCTTGTTTTGTTTTTTTTTTCTTTTTTTTTAGACGATTATGAGGGTCTTTGTGGGAGGAGGGGGGCTTACCACTTGAACTTCAGGTTAGTGGTAGGGCTAGGGGCAATTAAGTGTGAACACCCTGAAAACTTAGCAGAAAGAAAAAAAAACAATTCATTTAGAATTTCGAGTAGGGGATTAGTTTCACATATATTTAATGCAGAATAATTCACCATTTCCGGGCCATTCTAGCGTTTTAGGGCATTAATCAATTTTTTTCTATGGCAAATAAATCCTGTGCGTTTTTTTTTTATGGGCGTCTGCTTTTTTTTTTTTTTTTTAGACGATTATGTGTGGTTTTAATGGGCTTTTTTGTAGGATTAGGGCTTCCTACTCGGACTTAGGGTTAGTGATAATGTTAAGGAAGGGGTTTTGTTTTGGATGGAGGTTGCCATTCGGACTTAGTGTTAGGGTTAAGGGAGTTTTTTAGGAGTGGCTTGCCACTCATATTTAAGGTTAATGGTACGATACGTTCAAGATGGCATTTTTAGGAGGTGGGCTTGTTAGTCGTACCTAGAGTTAATGGTAGAGTAATTATTTATTTTATAAATTTCACTAAAAGGCAAGAATGCCCGGGAAATCGGAGATCATTTTACATTAAATTTATATGCGAAACTGATCCCCCACTCTAAATTCTAAACTATTTTTTGTTGTTTTGTTTTTTCTTTTTTTCGCCAAGACTTTAAGACGTAATCGCCGAAAAAAGTAGAATCTTAATTTTTTTTTTTAAATTGGCGACTAGAAATTCATTACTACTAGAAGTTCGAAAGTTGAGTGAAAACCAGTATTTTTTAAGTATTTTTTATAAAAGAACCAAATAGGATTAACTTTTTTAAGCACAAAAAGTATTTTTATCTTACTTTTAAAGAAGTTTATAAACGAATTTTACAAGACGCTGCTGCTGATTGATTGTTATATCAGCAATACTAGTAGCCATTGTTGACTTTCGCTCAAAAAAAGGACAATATTTTTTAGGATAAGATAATTTAAAATTACTATTACCGAAAGACAAAACAACGTACAATTATAATTTTAATGCATGAAAAAAGATGAAAGATTAATTTATTTACTAGTTGGGTACGAAAAATGTAACAACATTTTCTATATTCATATTTTAAAATGTTTAAAATTCGTTCTAGAATGAAAATAAACAAAAATCGCCTCGTGTTTATAGCAGTAATTGCAGTAATATATTTGTTCAATCTGTCCTCTTACTAATATAACATTTTTTGGTAATATTCAATTTTATTCAAATCGGAAAATCTTTTCAACCGTGTTTCCTTGTATATGGTGGCTTACTGTAGTAAAAACACAATACCGAACGGTTACGGTTTTAAAAAAAAAAACCGATTCGGTATTCGGTATGGAGACGAAACCGAAAAACCGCGGTTTTTCGGTAAAACCGCCCATCTCTAATATATATATATATATATATATATAAAATGATTAATAAATTTCATTTATTGATATAAATTCATGCGTCTGTTGACTGATTTTCAAATATATATATATATATATATATATATATATATGGGGATGTCGGGTTTGTGGGTACTGGGGAGCCCGTATAATGTGGGAATGATAGGGTGATACTCAATGTTTGATGCCCATTTTTTGTTGTTCTTGATAGAACATTTTAACAAATCTTTCAAACACCTAATCAAGAACAACAAAAAATGGGCATCAAACATTGAGTATCACCCTATCATTCCCACATTATACGGGCTCCCCAATACCCACAAACCCGACATCCCCATGCGTCCCATTGTATCAAGCATAGGTAGCACCATTATATATATATATATATATATATATATATATATATATATATATATATATATATTTAGACAGTGTAGTGCTATATTTTTCACCCCTGAATGTCATTATATGATGATTATATCTACACTTAAAATTATTTTCTCTGGGTCCCTTTGTTTATTATTGACATAACTTACTATTGCTTTGTTAAATATTCATTCATCAGTGGACCATGATTCTTCTATATTCTACAATTACATAATTTGGTATTATTAACACTAATAGCATTAGTATTACTATTGTTAATTATTTGTATAACGTTTATTATTGGTTGCATGTTGTCCATGCAGCAAAAGCTAAGTTTAATGCTATTTTTTTGATAATTTTAGATAGTTTGATTTTTATTATCCTAACAAATATTTTAATTCCATGCTATAAGAGGGGAGTGAACCAGATTATATTTCGTTTTCTACTTTTGTTTCTATTCTTATTTTAGTTGCGGATTTTTTTTTTGTAAGTGGTTTCATAATCTTTTTGCATTGAATATATTTATATTGATAGAATTAATGGCAAGTCTATAGCCTATTGACCTAGGAATTTGTTTGAAAACTGCGGGTGGAGGGTTAGAGTGTTTATTAATATATAATGGGGGATTGTTTGGTTTTCTAAGAAGGCTTGTTTGTTATGTTTCATTGTTCAAATTGAAAGTTACAGCTAAAAAATAACTTAGATTAATTTTTATTTGTGTCAAACCTAAGTTTCAAATATTTGTATTATTTTTTTTTATCAAAACTTCCGCTAGATTTGTTATGAAATACTATGAGACCATCATCCTTGTAAATCTACCGATGGGGGCTTTATTACAAGATCGTACACACTTGACATATAAAGACATTTGATAGGATTTAGCACAAGGTTTGCTCTACAAGCTTGCTAGCTAAAGAATAACTGGCAATGTCTTCGCAACCATCAAATCCTTTCTCTCTGATAAGTCTATAAAAGTAGTCGTTGATAGTCAGATGGAATTAATGTCAGTGCGCCTCAAGAATCCATTCTGGGCCCAACCCTCTTCGTGATCATCATTGATCTAAATCATAATGTTGGATAATGGCCCTGTGGGGCTGGACGCATGTTGAAGTGAGCGTATGTGTGAGGGATCGTTTGGTTTGTGCGATTTAGTGCGGGCAGACCCGTACAACCGAGTGCAAAATAAAGCGGAGCTCACAGGCGTTGACAGGGCTACCACATTGAAGAAACCTCAGGTCAAGGTGCACCTGCGCATAGGGGTTCTGTGATGTTACAGGCTTTTGTGTGGGAAACAGAGTTTTGAGTGTGGGTTTTGGAAGCAAGCCGAACAGATGTGTTTCTCTATGTAGTCCGAAATGAAAAGGGGAATTTATTTTCCTAAGAGAATACAGGCATGAGATTCCTTCTCCCCCCCCCTCCTCGAATGGCTAAGGACTTAAGCTAGGAATTAACTACGATAAAGTAGTAATTTGGTCTCTCCCTCAACGCTAGTGAAACATCTCCAAGATCGACGGTAGACCAACACCTGAATAAAACAAAATCAAAATTTAAAAGATTGTTGCCTCTTGAATCGGTCATGAAGGTTTTGTTGCAGACACAGCAGACGACATCGAAACGACACAGCCCTCCACGCAACGAGGAAGATAAGGTACGAGAAATTAAAGACTATGCAACAATAATATTCTAGGATCATTCGTCAACATCTATGCCGACAACTATCTATGACAGCACTTCAAGGAGTACTCACGACCAAAACCTTTGTTAATTACTCTCTTCCGAGCTGCTGTAATGAAGAAAAAAGTAGCTTGTTACTTGTCACTGTAACAATATTCACCAGGGATGGGTTGAACCGGTTATAAATGAGTTCATATCTCACGTCAAGGTGGTCCAACCCTGCCGATCAGCAGCAGAATCCTCGGCATACTTCAGCCATTCCTGGTTCCAGTGTCGAACACCAAAAACGTGGGGGACAGCCACCAGCTTCATGTCTGTCCTCACTGTACCTATCCAAGTCTTCAGTTGGCCACCTCTGCACTTCTTCCAGCCTAAACCTGACCTCTGCGCTTCTTCCAGCCGGCGGGTGTGAATGGGGCTACCAACTTGCAGATGAATTCTTCCTCAGGGCATCAAAGAATGTGACCAAACCATCAAAGTCTCCTTTTAAGAATAGTCTACTTTTAACTCCTCTAAGACTAAACTTCTCTCCTTTCACAACTAATGCTCAGATGCCTCAGTTGAAATGAATGACTCTTCTTGAGGAAGCCCTTTGTCTTGATAAGCTCTTAAGACCGACTTTCACTTCGAACCTAAAATCAAAGTCTTACATCAAATCTGTTGCTAACGTCGCTGGAGAAATGGTGAGATCATTCTTCCATTCCAGAAAGTGGCCGACTCTTTACGCAAACCTCTACCTGTATAAGAGTCAGATACATCTCAAGATGAAGTACCGCTGCCACCACGCTCAAAGCACTCTTTCTTCCCTTCCCAACCTAGTGGAAGATGTGCTGTTCTCTGTACAGCCCATCTCACACAGAAGAGCTGCTGCTAGTCTTTCTTTACTATATCGTTATTTTCATGATAGTTGCTCGACTGAACTACAATCTAGGGTTCCCTTCCTGTAAAACTTTAACGGCAAGTACCCGTCTAGCTATCACCACTGCAAAAAATGTTCCTTCCTTCTTTTGTGCACCTAAAACAGAATTTCCAATCTGTGGGACACAATACCACGGGAGTGATTCCCTGCTGACTACAACAATCATCTTAAATAATCAAGTCCTTTTTTCAGCCATAGTTTCACATCCTCATAATATTCTTCTACATCCAACTGACAATCTCATTAACCCTTATCCTCTAGTGACCTTTGGGCCTTGATAAGTGCTGACTCATTAGCACACAAACAAAAAAACTACATATATTTTCCTTGTCGATTATAGATAAACGCTTTGTAATTATATATTCCTATTGACTTGCATATCTTCACACCAATCGTGCTTCCCATGAAAGTTTACTGTGGAACAGTATAGATTGTTCGCAATCTATTATTTGTATGCCGTCTACATATTATTGCTTAGCAAATTCCAATGATTTATCTAATATATATTCTTTAACACAAGAGTAACAGTCTTTTCTATAGAACTGTGGAAATGTGCAATTTTTGTTATTGATATTTAAACCATTTTATTGCAGCTTAAATAAGCAAATATTTGTTTATGTGTCTATAATATATAAATAGAAAATACAACAAATAATTGAACAATATATACAAAAATAGCAGTAAAAGAAAATTGCAGAATAAAAAAAAAATCGTCTATTAATGATCGAATAATTAAAAACAGTAAATAAGATTAAAATACGTAGAATTTGGTATATTCGGACTACTGTACTCACTTTGGGTGTTTTTATCACAACGTTTCGCCCGATGTAACCTCCGACCTTCTTCAGGTGTACTTTGTCGAACTTGGGAATCTTTCTGTTGAACTCGGGAATCTGGACAAAATTTCGAATGGAACCCTTTAAATCCACAGGTGTAGCATGCTCTCATTCCATTGGGAAGAAGTCTTCAGTAATTCGCAATTCTTCGTATCGCTCGCACTAAGGATTAAACCCTCAATCTTCAGATGACTGTCACTTAGAACTGAATTTTACTTAGTACTATATCCACTGCGCCACGGGTCCTTGCGGATAAGTTCGACAGAAAGATTCCCGAGTTCGATAACGTACACCTGAAGAAGGTCGAAGGTTACATCGGCCGAAACTTTGTGATAAAAACACCCAAGATGAGAACAGTAGTCCGAATACACCAAATTCTACAAATTATCAACCCTCATCTAAAAAATTCCGAAACATAAGATTAAAATACTAATAAATATGTGTAGATATCTGTTTCAGTCGCATCTCGTTTTATACCAATGACACTTTGGATCTATGAAAACCATGAAACGGTAGTAAATCTATTATGTGCATGTTATTTATATAAAATCAAGGTACTTCTGCAGTTTACGGACCGTGCTGAAATAATAACATTATTTAGAAACCCATTCTTAACATGGGGAGGGGTGAGGCTTTAACTATTCTGTACTTTCATCTAACAATTTAATAAACAAAAGATACTGTAAAAAAAAAATTAATTTAACTTGAAAATCCTATCTGAAAAATAGCAGTCCGTAAACTGCAGAAGTACCAAAATTCTCCCTCTACCGTGACAGTAAACTTCTCACACCTGACAGTATCCTGTATCTCTACAAAGCCACCATCCGTCCATGCATGGAGTATTGGGCAGGTGCATCATCCACTTGTCTCTCCCTCTTAAACAAGATCCAAAAAAGAGTCGTCAACTTGATAGGTCCTTCACTATCCACCACGCTCCAGCCCCTGTCCCATCGCCGCAATGTTGCTTCCTTGTGCCTGTTTTACAAGTACTTCAATGGATTGTGCTCTGATGAACTTGCTGCTCTGGTGCCCCTACGACATAAATTCACTAGGACGAACCCGACAATGTGCCAAACCCCATCCATACACTGTGGAGGTCCCCAGATGCCGAAGAGCTTTCTACTCCAAAAGCTTCTTTCCTCGTGCTGCTGGACTCTGGAACACTCTCCCTGTTCTCCTGACGTTACTGACATGCAGAAATTTAAAACTAATGTAAACAGACATCTCGCTGCGAAGCTCCTAAATTAGGTTACCCCCCCCCCCCCGAAAACCTTCACCCTTTTTTTTCTCTCAGTAACCTCTTACATCTACAGTGGCGGTCTGCCTTGTTTGGGGTGAACTATGTTGAAAAAATAAATAAATATCTTTAGAGAAAAAAACTTAAAGGATGAGAAATCCATGTCTATTATAGGTTTGTAATGTAATCCATTGACAAGATTAAAGATACTGTATTTCGGAATGTTTGTAGATGAGGATTGATTATTTATATTTGGTTTATCCGGATACTATTCTCATCTTGGTTGCTATATTCACAACGTTTCAGCCGATGTAACCTTCAGATGCCCCTTTCCGAACTTGGAAACCTACGAAATTGCGAATTGAAGCCTTATTTAATTTAGTAAGTATAGGGTAGATATGTCCACATGGTTGACGGAATGAGAACAATCTACCCACGTAGGTTAAATAAAAGGTTCAGTTAGAAATTTCGTACAGGTTTCCAAGTTCGAAAAGATGCACCTGACGAAAATCGGAGGTTACATCAGCCGAAACGTTAACGAACAAGATGGAAATAGTAGTCCGAATAATCCAAATAGACTAGAGTATAATACGTAGTAGGTTTAATCTTATCTATGGATTAGATTGTTTATCTAGGTAAAAAGAAGTCACGTGAAAATACAGTAAGTTAACGTCTGGATATCATATGCGATATCAATCGACAGTTTAAGGTTGTTTGTTTTTTGTTTTTAGATTTCGTAGAGGCGAGAAACGCGAGAAGTTGTCTCATTTTATTAAGTATCGAATATATTTTCACGGATTTTCCAAATAATGATTCGCATTATGATATAAAGTAATAAATATATAATATTCAAGAAAGTAGAGGCCAACCTTGAATTAAAACTGATAGTTGGAAACTCTTATATCATCACAAAGAAAGGATGATGACATGTCATATTACCTACTCTAAAAATAAAAAAAATCTAGGCTAATAAAAAACAAAGTAAATACCTTAAAAGGAAAACTAAGTCGGTAAGTATTTATTTCACCGGTTAAATCCAAGATGTTTATGTTTTTGTGACTTCCTGTTTAATCGTGCGCGTCATCTGACGTACGGATGACCAGAAATGAAAAATAAAACCTTTTTGTTAACATTTCTTTATGCGAATTTTATAATTAGTATTGTTCTTTCGAATTATAGTTTAATAATATATTTAACTACTTTTTAGGTACTATATTAAGTAATAAACACATAATAGTTACATTGAAAAAAAAACAACATTTTATTAATGTAAGTGTTTGAAATAAATAGAAACATGCTATAATAAAACATTTTATTGAATCAATTCTAAGAAACAAATTATCAACCGAAAGTTTTTTTTTTTCTTCTTTTTGTCACTTTTTATTACACTTCATAACATTTTCTAATCTCATAAAAAATGTATACGTAAAAGGATAATTAAGGAATAAAACAATCACACAGCATGAAAAATAAAATGATTTTGAAAAATAAAATGATTTATTAAAATTATCACAGAAGAAAAAAAAATAGAAAAATACGTAAATGGAAGGGGGGAAAAAAACATGAAATACGGGAAATAAAGTTTTTGAAATAAATGAGTTTTACACTGGGTAAAATTCGGCAATTTGTTTGAAAACAGTTCCTTTTACGTATACATTTTTTAAAACTTTATTTTAGAATAATTGCAATAGTAAAATCCATTTAAGATACATCGTGGTTGAAACTAGAGTTCTCAACCCCTTATTTGACTCACCTCAAATTAAAGATAATAAAATTTCGGACCTACAATCAACAAGCACCCATTATTTTGATCTCTATATTAATAAAATGATGCTACCACTTATGTGCGTGTGTTTCTCGCACTTTTTTTTTTTAATTATTTAATATTAATCTATTTATTGAAAGCAAAAATACAATAGTGTAAACTACTAAGAAAAAAACTATTTTTTAAATTCTATTTACAAGAAAATTATGAAATTAAATCAACCAGAATGAATCCCAGTTCCGTCGTAAATAATTCATCCACTTTAATCTTTTGTTAATAGTTGTAAAAATAAATGAACTGCTTCGTGATATTCTTCGACATTTGAAAACATTTAACCTGTCGAATTAATTCATTTCTGGCTTTAAAATTCTTAGCAAATCCTCATGTATTAAAAGATTGAAAGTTTGGGAATTTATTTACATACAATTATTTTTATAGAGATTATAACACGATCTTGACAAAATTAGTCATAATTTTAGAACAATTTGATTCAATAAATAATTTAATCGGCAATTGATTCTATAATAATTAACATCATTAAAAACAACTGCCTACCCGTCACATAGTCATACTAAAAATATGGTAAAACTGCATAACACTGCCCCCTGGTTGTGCGCCAACAAACGGAAGCGTAAAAATTAAAAGTCTATCGATAAAAATTAATAAAAAACAAACACCTAAATTTAAACTGAATACAAATTATGGATTTTATTTACTACTGCAGTAAAAACATCTTTGTGTTCTTTTGTAAGCAAATATTCACGAATATACTCTCATTGACGCTTCCGTTTGTTGGCGCATGCGCGCAGTCAGTGGCGTGTTATGCAGTTTTACCATACCCTAACCCTAAGTCGGGGGTGACATACACGCAGTGTTACCTTTATTTCTTCGTATTGTCAATCTGGACTTAGGGTTAGTGGTTGGGTTGACGAGAGGCAGGTTTTTATTTGCTCAGAAATGTATATGTTGCATACTTTTGGATAAAAATCTTTTAACTCTTTAATCAATTTAGAAAAAAGTAAGACTGTGGGAGCAAGAAACTACAAAATAACCAAAAGTAATATTTAAAGTTCGACGTCCCAGAAGAGTTCACGACCGCGCTGACGTCCGATTTATCCTGCAGTAAATTTCAAGTACGGATGATCATAAATGATTTAAAAAAAAATTTTTTTTTTTTTTTTAACCGGAAAATTTAGAATTGTAATTTTATTATAATAAAATAAGTTGTTAGCAAAACAAATTATCAAATATGTTTGTTTTGGGTTTTTTTTTTTTTTTTAATGAAAATATAACAAATCTTTACTAAAAATTTTTTTTGTTATGAATCAAATATGTTGAAATGTCTTTATTGATATAAATAAAGTTTTGAAACGCATACAATAAATGTCAACAATCATTATATCAGTATATTGTTAGTTTTCGATTTTTTATCGATTTTCAAGTCCTGGCCATGGGCGAACCTCCATTTTGAATTTATTTTCGAGCAGTCAACACCGACTGTTTTGAACAAAAAAAAAACACCCTTTAAAATAAGTTAAAACAAATAAAATTGTCCAGGTAGGTAGATTAGTAACTTAACTTGCCTTTGGTAACATTTATTTGTTGCACATTTGTTTTGTTTTTCACCCTTTTTTCGTTCTGTTGATTGTAGTAAAACATTCCCGAAACATCCTAGGGTTTTTTTCTCCAATCAAGAGGACAGTTTTTGGGGGTTTTTTTGTAATTATTATTTACAACGACGACTTTTGGGGATATGTTAAGTAGGGATCCATCCACAGAGTGAATGCGGTATTTTGGTGCAAGAATCTGGTTAAGAGTAAGCAAAAGTTTTCTTTTCTGTTTTTGTTGTATTTTTTGATGAAAATAAAAAATGTTAAAAGCTTGTCTCACTTATCCCCATCCCCCTACATCTCGGGTGCTATGCCTAAGGTCTGGTGAGTTCCCAAGGTTTGTAAAATCTATATCTGTAGATAAAGATGGAGGTTGCCCGAGGGAATTCACCGGCCTAAATAACTTCTTGGCCTTTTGGCTAAGATCAAAGTGTAGTATCTGTTCTGATGGATACTGCACGCCTGTCCTGTGCAGTTCTAGGAGGTCCACCCTCCCAGGCTTTGCCTCCCCTCTTTGGGGAGGAGTAAGTTTATTGCTTACTGTCTGAGGCGCCCCTACCGGGGAATGCCGACGGGGCTGCCCAGGCAATTTTTAAATGGCCAGAGTGCTCACCTCTCGAGCGCTGGCTTTTCAAACCCCACTTTCTCGACCCGATCTTGGGTCACATCTTACTTGTGGGAGTAAGATAAAACTGGCCTTGTGCCTAACTCCTGGGGAGGAGTAAATAAAACCTTCGTGTTGTTTCACGAAATTCAAGTAATAGCTCACCTTCCAATAATAAGGAACAACTTTTCTTTTATAAAACTAAAAGGGTATAATGAAGAGATTTGGAATACTAATAGCATGTCCGCGTGAAATGCAACAATTAAAAAAACAAATAGTAAATTTATAGAACTGCACCCCTCGTATTCCGCCCCCTAAAAAAAGAAAAAGTTTCTACTTTTTGGGGCAAATTACATGTAAACAGTCTCAACAAATATCCGGTAAGAAATAAAATTATGAAAATTGTTATTTTAAATTTTAGGAGGGGGGATCACTTTCCCATATAAGTTATACGTAAAGTGAGCACCCATTTCTTGGCCACGGAATCTCACCCCCTCACATTTATCCCTCTAAATAGATAAAAATTCTACTTTTTGGGGCAAATTACATGTAAACAGCCATAAATATCCGCTATGAAAAGAAGTAATTAAAATTGTTATTATTTTAGATTTTAGGAGGAGTGGGGGATCACTTTCGTATATAAGTTATACGTAAAGTGAGCACTCACTTTTTGGCTACTTAGAATCGCACCCTAGCGAACACGTTATTTTAGATTTTATTGGGAGGGGGTGGGGGCTCGTCCGTTGTTTTTAGGGGTGTTTTAAAGCAAAATTAGTAAACAATAATTAAAACAACAAAAAATAAATAACATGCAACAACAATGTCAATAAAGCAACAAGTGTTTTATTTGTTTTGTTTAGGAACCCAGGTTTCATTTTGTAGAATTTGATATATTCGGACTACTGTTATCATCTTGGGTGTTTTTATCACAACGAATTATCTAATATATATTCTTTAACACAAGAGTAAGAGTCTTTTCTATAGAACTGTGGAAATGTGAAATTTTTGTTATTGATATTTAAACCATTTTATTGTAGCTTACTTTTTTCTGAGCTTAAATAGCAAAGCAAATATTTGTTTATGTGTCTATACTATATGAATAGAAAATACAACAAATAATTGTTTATTAATGAACAATATATACAAAAATAACAGTAAAAGAAAATTGTAGAATAAATAAAGAAATCGTCTATTAGTGATCGAATAATAAACAGTAAATAAGATTAAAATACGTAGAATTTGGTATATTCGGACTACTGTTCTCATCTTGGGTGTTTTTATCACAACGTTTCGAGCGATCTAACCTCCGACCTTCTTCAGGTGTACCTTGTGGAACTCGGGAATCTTTCTGTCGAACTCGGGAATCTGGACAAAATTTCGAACGGAACCCTTTATTAAGTCCACGGGGGTAGCATGCTCTCGTTCCATCTACCATGACTGGAAAGAAGTCTTCAGTAATTCGCAATTCTTCGTATCGCTCGCACTGAGGATTGAACCCTCAACCTTCAGATGACGGTCACTTGGAACTGAATTTTACTTTGTACTATATCCACGGGGCCTTGCGGACGCAAGTGACAGTCATCTGAAGGTTGAAGGTTCAATCCTCAGTGCGAGCGATACGAAGAATTGCGAATTACTGAAGACTTTTCCCCAGTTATGGCAGATGGAACGAGAGCATGCTACCCCCGTGGATTTAATAAAGGTTTCCGTTCGAAATTCCGTCCAGATTCCCGAGTTTGACAAAGTACACCTGAAAAAGGTCGGAGGTTACATCGGTCGACACGTTGTGATAAAAACACCCAAGATGAGAACAGTAGTCCGAATATCCCAAATTCTACGAATTATCAACCCTCATCTAAAAGATTCCGAAATATAAACTGATAAATTTTAGGCTGTTTTAACTCGTTACCGGAGTCAATATCGTCTTTCGTTAATTCAGCGGATTTGGACCCGAAACAAAACAATTCGAATGACACACGCCGCTTTGAAAATAAACATGAAAAAGAAAAAAAGGGTACTTACCTTTTTCATTTACTTTTTTAAAAGGGTAGAGTGCGCTGTGACTCCTCACTTAGATAATTATATATTTAACAAAAAGTAGTTAGTACAATAGTACCTACAATAATCTAGAATAAGAAGACTACCAACTAAACGTGGTAGATAAGTCTAGTAGTAATATAAGTAAAAAGTAGTTAAGTCGGTGTTGTGGAAAACGCCATAACTAAGTTTTTGAATTACTAAACTTGTATATATTAATATTTAACTATGAAGACCGTTCCTTCTTTTCGTGTTTTAAATCCAGTCATGTGCGTCCACGGTGGCTTCGTGGAGAGGGTGACGGCCTTACAATGGATTATTTCGGTCCACCGACAACAACAAAACAAGGAGAGGAGGATATACAACGGCAGCTGTGTCTTCCTTCCTCCATGTTTTTTAAAATTTCATTTAAACTCTGTCACTACTATGTCTAGTCGAGAGGGAGAGGGAGAGGCAGTAGCAAGACTAGCTGGAGGGGGAGCAATGGGTAGAAGTGCGAGTATTGATATATATGAGGAAGAAGGAGGAAGAAACAAGTGACAATTAGTATGGATTAAAGAAAACAAAGAGGGGAGGAGGGGGATTGAAAATAGATTTGTAATCAGAGTGAGGGGGAGAAGGGAGAGCTAAGTAATTATTGATTAGGGAAGGAGTAACGTCTCAAACAGGTGTAATATTTGAATCGAAGTAGGAGTAAAGGTACGAGAATAGACAGATGACAAAAACAACAACAAAAATAATAATATTTAAAAAAAATGTTTATCCTTTTATTAAATTTATTTTCATTGAGATGCGTTTGTTTTAAAAACCTAACTGTGATGAATGTACGAATAAAAACTTATTCTTAGATATTAGTTAGTTTCGTATTTTTTAATATTTCCGAAATTTGCCGAATATGACCGAATCATGGTTGGGATTTGCCGGAAGTATTCACAGTTTACAAAATCAGCAGTCGTTTTTTTTTTTTAAATTTTAATTTTTAATCATTTAGTTTGTTACCTATTAAACCTTCTTTCTTTTAAAGATTTATGATATACATTAGATATTCATTTTACTTTTATCTAACGATATAATTCGATAAAAAAAAGGGGGAAATATTAATTACCCAATACTGCAGTGCTACAAGTAAATTTTACTCAGTAAAATAAAAAAAAATGTGTTTCTATGGGAGGTGAGGGGACCCATATCGATTCGGGCAAATGCGCATAACAGGTAGGAACGCTGGCTTCCGGTGAAAAAGGGGTGAAGAAAATGTCTACGGATGCCTGCAAGTGATACAACAATTTTTTTTAAATATTAATTTCAGACTTTATTTTCACTAAATATTTTTTTAAAAAACATTGAATAAAAAAAATCACATTCCGTTGCTCAAAAACATTATTTCTTGAAAAAGAAAAAGATTATTCTATTTTGTTTATTTTTTTCAATGAAAATTTGTTAAGTTTTGAAAACAATCAAATAAATTTCAAATAGTCTGTATTATGTTAATTATTAGAATATGATGAAAGAAAAGTCTGAAATTAATATGAATAAAAAAAATTGTTGTATCACTTTCAGGCATCCGTAGACACTTTCTTCAACCCTTTTGCACCGGAAGCCAGCGTTCCTACCTGTTATGCCCATTCGCCTCGATTCGGATATTTCCCATTGTGATTTCTGATTTACGGAACAAACCACAAATGATAAGCAGTTTACGATTTGAAACCCGCGAAAAATATGTAAAAAGGCAAACGGACACTAAAGCATACGAATGCAAAAAACAGTTTATGTTAGGCTTAAAAAAATTAAAAAATACCCCCCCCCCCTTTCTGAAAAAAAAATAAAGTTAACAAAAACTTCATCAAAAAAGAAATAAAATTGATTCACTTACTGGTTTGAAGAAAATTATTGAACCCATTCTTAACAAGGTGTGTGGGGGTGGGGGTGGGGGTAATTGACCCTAACCTTAAGGCAAGCAAAAAATAAAAAGTTATTTCATTTAATATTGGTACTAATTGACTGTTCGGCAACCGTTCGGCCATTTCTGGTCTGTTTCGTAAATCACAATTGGAAACATTTGAGTCGATATGGGTCCTCTCCTATGAAAGTACCCCCAAAAAATCGATATATAAAAACTTAAAAATATAACATTGAGGTTAATTCCATTTTTTTTTTTTTAACTTTTGTTCCCCTAATCGAGGCATATTGCCACTGAAGTGCAAGGAGCTATTGTGATATGCGCCAGATTTGGGGGGGGGGGGGAGGCAACCTGAATGCGGAGTTAGGAAGCAAGATGTTAATTCACGTTATATTTAAAAAAAAAAGGTATTTATTTATTTTTTAACATAATTCACCCTAAACAAGGCAGGCCACCACTGTTGACGTAAGGGGATGTAGCAGTCTGAAATAGGACCTATTTCTTATGCGTCCACTGTGGGCAAGTTGGTCTTAAACTAACCAATCGATTCACAGGGCGTATTGATTTCAGCTAGTCCCTTGCGGACTATTTGCCCCCCTGTTGAACGGTGAAACGGATCGTAAGAGTGACCCTGGCTGTCAACCTAGAAAGAACTCTTCTTCACCTCTCTCCTGCCCCTCATCCACTAGATTCCCGAGCACCGCTCCCCGGGCAGTAAAAGAACTTTGTTTCCTTCCACCGGACACCAGTCCTACCTTTTCCTATGCTATACCCCAACGGTATAAGATACCCAATAAAGATTTGTTTAATGTAAAAAGAAGCGTTGAGTTTTTCCTCGTGTGACTACCGTCTACCGTGCTTATACTTATAGTGAGGCTACGACTACTAGCCTTAGCTATTATAGGGCTACTGAGAAAAAAGGGAGAAGGTTTGGGGGGGGGGGGGTCAACCTAAATTTGGAGCTGCGCAGCAAGATGTCTGTTTACATTAGTTTTAAATTCTGCATGTCAGTACCGTCGGGGAAACAGAGGGCAGGGAGGGAGTTCCAGAGGCCAGCAGCACAAGGAAAGAAGCTATTTGAGTAGAAAGCTCTCTGGCATCTGGGGACCTCCACAGTGAATGGATGGGATTTAGCTGATTGTCAGGTTGGTCTAGTGAATTTACGTCGAGGGGGCACCAGAGTAGCCAGTTCATCGGAGCATAATCCATTGAAGTATTTGTAAAACAAGCACAAGGATGCTACATTGCAGCGATGGGGCAGGGACTGGAGCTTGGTTGACAGTGAGGGACCTATTAAGTTGGCGACTCTTTTTTGGACCTTGTCAAGGAGGGAGAGACTAGTAGATGATGCACCAGCCCAGATGTGGCAACAATACTCCATGCATAGACGGATGGTGTCTTTGTAGAGATACAGGATAATGTCAGGTGTGACCAGTTTACTAGTACGGTAGAGGGAGCCCACCTTCTTTGCTGCAGCCTTGGCAATGTCTTCAATGTATTTGTTCCAATTCATGTTACCTGTGAAGGTTAGGCCGAGGAGTTTGAATGTTGAACTCTCAGGTAGGGTGTTATTTGCCATGACAATCGGTGGTTGGAGAGAAATTTCTGGATGTTGTTACAGTCGGGAAACAGGGAGAAGGATGGAATTTCAAAGGCAAGTGGTTTAAAATAAGAAGCTATTAGATTAGAAAATGTTCCGGCATCTAGGGACCTCTACAGTGAAGGGGTAGGACTTTGCTGCCAGCCGGGGATGTAGGGGGTACACATGTAGTAAGTTCGTCTGGGCACATTCCGTTTAAGTAAAAACAAGCAAAGGGATGCAACACTGTGGCGATGCGACAGGGGTTAGAACGTGGCACACAGTGCGGGACCTATTAGGTTAGAAATTCTTGTCCAGGAGAGAGAGGCTAGTCGTCAGTGTGTTAGCCAAGATGTGGCAACAATAATCCATGTACGGGTAAATAGTGGTTTTATAAAGATATAGAATACTGACAAATGTTTTCTAGCCCAGTAGAGGGAGCCTACCTTTTTTACAGCAGCCTTGGCAGCTTCTATGTACTTATTCCACTTTACGTTCAGTCACCTAAATTATTTAGAGTGAAATGGGTTTGGCATTGCACCCAGACAACTTATTTTTACTTACTTTACTTGTAACCCCTCTTTTTTAAGGGTAAAACATTATTTTACCTTTTAAAAAGAAAAAGTTTGAAATATTATTTTACCATTTCAAAAGAAAAAGTTTGAAACATTATTTTACCATTTCAAAAGAAAAAGTTTGAAACATTATTTTACCATTTTAAAAGAAAAAGTTTGAAACATTATTTTACCATTTCAAAAGAAAAAGTTTGAAACATTATTTTACCATTTCAAAAGAAAAAGTTTAAAACATTATTTTACCATTTCAAAAGAAAAAGTTTGAAACATTATTTTACCATTTCAAAAGAAAAAGTTTGAAACATTATTTTACCATTTCAAAAGAAAAAGTTTGAAACATTATTTTACTATTTTTGAAAAATTTCCAACGAAATAAATGGTAAAATAATGTTTTTCTTTGTTTTTGGATTTATCACCCCCAAAGAAAAGGTCCCTGTCCTTAACTAGAAAATTATGAATTTGAGTTATGTGTCTATAGCGTCATTTTGACCTGTTTATGAAAATGGCGACTATTTTTCCGGCCTAGTTTTCATTTTGGCGTTTCACGTGTACGCTGAAACTCTGTATAACTTGCTAAGTGTTTTTTTAATGTTATTTATTATTATTATTACTCATTTTTTTTATTTTTTACTAAAATGTAGAAATAGTAAGAAATAAGTTATTTAGAAGTAATGCAGAAACAATTTCACTCTAAATAATTTACACGACTGAAACATGAATTCACCTAACATTAGTATTTTGGTTCGTTGATACAATAGTGGCGCGGTTATTGTTTAAAAAGTTTCAAAAGTATTGCCAAAATGTTTGACATAAACAAATACACCTCAAGTTTAATATTTTATGAGAAATTCAAAACCGTGTATTGTGGGAATTTTTATTCCAGAAAGAAAGTTCACTTCTCGCA
Organism: Sepiola atlantica; assembly: GCA_963556195.1. Classification (NCBI taxonomy): domain Eukaryota; kingdom Metazoa; phylum Mollusca; class Cephalopoda; order Sepiida; family Sepiolidae; genus Sepiola; species Sepiola atlantica. The sequence goes on from OY744515.1 coordinate 92,658,394, forward strand.
CGTGAGAAAGTACAAATAATACTCGAAGATAAGCACTGAAAGTTGAATTGGGAGTGACAGATTTTGGAGGGAAGGAAATACAACAGTGTATATTAATTTAACAATTTTATTTTGGCAAGTAATAAAGAATGATGTACAATAGAAAATGGTGAATGTACAGAATGAGGAGTTTTGCGAATACGTGCCTTCGCAAGAACTTATCTAAGGAAGATGGTTCGGGTAAAGGCTTGCACACTTGGCTCTTTTTATCATGTAATGAATGGCTTGCGTCTGTGAACTGCCTTCTGTTTGCTTCTGTCGCCAATGCAGTGAAACCGACGTAAACCAAAATGGAGAAACTGGAAAAGGAAGAATAGCTGCCTGCGACAGTCTTCTGTGGTCTTTATTGCGAGATGTTGTCAACCATATCCAAGATGGAAGGGTAATGGGAAAAGTGGAACAGAGAGGTTGACTGCTTGCAGCTACCATCTATTACATAGCAGTGAACTGATAATCAAGCTAGTTAAAGAGGAAAAGAGGCAGGAGCCTAAGGTGTTAGGGTTGGGGTTTATATAGATTGGTTCACATGACCATAGTCAAACATTAAAGATAAATAGAACCAGCAAGAAATACTTTCATGCACCAAATCTCACAATGATTCTGTTCGAAAATGTACCTACCTCTCAAATAGACTACCTGAACATAGAATCACTTCCATAACCTATAGGAATAAACAGATATAATTAAATACCCGCCAAAATTATCAAACCACTATTCTATAAATATGGCACAAAATGACGTATAGAGTTGATGTGCTGTAAAACAAACAATCCCTCTATAGGCTTCTGTAACATAGCAGTGAACCGATAATCAAGCTAGGAAAAGAGGCAGGATCCTAGGGTGTTTGAGTTTATATAGATTGGTTCACATGACCCCTAAAATGGCAGTGATTGAGTTACATGTTGGCCAATCCACACGCCCCTTAAAGGGACAAGGGAGACAACTACTGACCAATCAATGAGTGTCTTATACATTTGCCCATCATAGAGGTTATCCTTACGACGAATCAATTATGCTGGTATAGTCATGTGGAGAGTTCATCCTCCTGGATAAATCACTGGATGGATGTCTTAATCGCAGGAAGGTTAACCGGCCAAGGAAAACTTGGAAGCAAGTGATTAGACAAGACCGGACAGAGTGGACTCTGAAGACAGTTGACCCGCTGAACCGTGAAAACTGGAGAGCGAGCTTGCGAAATATCAGAAAATATCTAACCCTTGAACATGGGAGAGTAACGTTAAATGAATAGAAGAAAGAAGTATTTATCGAAGGAAACCTCAAGTTCGTGATTCCAGCATTGGCACAATTGAATTAAAGCCAGCTAAATCAGAAATTATAAATTGAACCCGATGGGAACTAAAAGAAAGTGTTTTTCATAACTTTGTTATAAATAGTAGCTGCGGCGAATGTTGTTTTTTACATATTGACTCTCGATTGGACAAACTCTCCATCCAGCAGGTTCTTTCAACCAATCAAAGAAGCGAGGATATTCACTGCCCCCAAAATTGTATATACTATAAAAACCCAAACACACAGCTTTCTTCCTCTTTTCCGTTTTTTTCTTTCAGAAACAGCACACGTACGTACAACACATTCTGCCCAGTCCTTCTGAAGCCAAAAGGCCCTCAGCAAGTAGTACATACATACCAAGACATACACACGAACTATTAAACATAGTAACAGCATATACACACTGCTAAACGAACACATGTATGAAATTTATATATGTACTCTTTCACTAAGAAAATAAGTATGCTAATATATACACATGTCTACAACAAACAAGATTAGAGCCTAATGTATTAACATGCCACCACCAATTGAAGCCAGATGGGAAAGCGTCTCGCTACACAATGAAACATTAGCTGTGTGTTTTTTTACTTCCTCTTCCCTTCCCCCTTTTTCTTTTTAATTTTCTTGAATTTGGTAATCATTTTCAATTGAATTCTCGGTCTAATGAGACAGCTATTTTGGACTATAGTCGAAACATGTATGCATTTATGTAGCCAGAATTCTTTGTATAAATAAAAATTGAAGAATCGTGATACGGTGAAACAGTGAGTGTCATGGCGCAGAGGTAAGATTCCTGACACTGTTGATCACAGTTAGAAGTGATCTGGCATTCGGTTTTTGAATCACAGCATGAAAACGCTTGCTCTGCCTAGCCACACTGAAGAGGTGTGATGTAGTGTAACAGATATCTGTTAATGGCTTATAAAGTTAAAGAGAAAATACTCAAACCAATATTTTAAGCCATATATATATATATATATATATATATATATATATATATATATATATATATATGTATATATATATGTATATATATACTAATGATAATAGAATTAACGATAATTGAAGTATCGTAAAGTGATTTATCGTGATACAGTAAAGCTCAATACGTTGAGTAAAGCAATCAATTTTAAAGAAAGAAAGATGAAGATAAAGAATTGCATAAAATTACATAAAGTTACATAAATTAATACAAATTTTATTACATCGAAAGTTCAGATGCAAGGAGTTACATTAATCCTTAAACCATGGTTTTTCAAAGATAAAACTCTTCTCGTCAGAGGATAAAATTTGGTAATGTGGTATTTATAATAAATAAATATTACCTAGTTCCATTTCACTTTGAAAAATTGAAGAATAAAACTAGAAAGGTTGGGGATAAAGAAATAAATGGCCGGGAAGGAAAAATTAGCAATATTGAGTAGCCATTTTCGAAGACAAAGGGGGCGCTATGGTGCAGATAGCAGAATAGCAAAAGTTTGTAGAATTGGAGAAAGTTTTTAACAATTTTTACAGGGTTTCAAGTAAGAGGTAGAGGGTTCAAAAATATCTCACTTGGTCCGTATGGATTCGTACTCTGTTGTGTGTATAGTTCCGTCGAGTTACAAGTAAAAATCCTGGACTGGTATTTTAAATATCCAATTCGGCAAATCCGAGGTGAAGATTGTCTGTTGAAAGGGTCGAAATAAATTATTGCACCGGTGATTATGTGATTCCGTGTTACTTTACTTTATTTTATTCTTGCTCTGTTTATTACATTGAGCTCTCATACTCGGATTCGGATTTCCTTCTGAAATTTATTTCACTCCAACACTATATATATATATATATATATATATATATATATATATATATATATATATATATATATATATATAATATTTAAATGTTAAATTAAAGTAAAGATAATTATCGTTTAGTAATAATCTATCGTGATAATATAAAGCTCAATATATTGAATAGAGCAATCAATTCTAGAGATGAAAGATGAGAATAAAAAATTGTAAAGCTACAATATTTATTAGAACATCAAAAGTTCAGAGCAAGGAGCTTCATATCCTTAATCCATGGATTTTCAAAGATAAACTCTTCTCATCAGAGGATAGGGGAAAGCCGACAATGTAATTGTAAATATTATCGGCAACATTATATATATATATATATATATGGAGTAAGGTACACGATAAGTCATGAAAATGAAATGCCGTGGTAGACAAAATGTTTGAAAAAAGACAAATGGAAAACAGGTTAGAATGCAGGAGAAAAACAAAAAACAAGAGATTTGACCGGTTTCGTTCGTATTATCGAACGTCTTCAGAAAAAGTGAAGATTTGGAAACAATTTTATTTTATTTTGAAGGCACACAATGGGAGAAGGAAAAGATGATCCGATTGGAACATATGAGAAGACCCTTAGCTACATTGAAATATGATTTGACAAGTAGGTGACATATTCCTCTTTATTTCTCATTCTTTTTTTTATATACCTTCATCCATTTTCCTTTTCTTTTCCATTTTCGCACCCACCGAGCTAGGCAGAGGGGGGTAAAGGCGATATATATATATATATATATATATATATATATATATATATATATATATATATATAAAAGTTAATTAAGTTCAAATATATTGATAACATGAACTTAAAACCATTTTTTAAAGTGCTCAATACAAAGTAGAGATTTTATAAATAAAATTATATAAACATTAGAAACAGTCTACATGGATCAACCATTGTTTCGACGTCTCCTCGGAGCTATAAAGTATGGTAAAAAATTAAAATTGAAATTATGTAAAAAAAAATCAGACAGAACAAAATCTGAATCAACCTCATTAACCCTTAAATGCTTCATTTATTATATTGGTTTGACATCGAAGATACTGATTACCTATTTAGCAGGTGTGCTGATGCAACATCATACTAATACCTACTCACACTTGCAAACAGGCTAGTTGCAGATGTTGTTAGAATGTATCATATTTAAAGCAAAAAAAGCTTTTAAGGATTAAACATGTCATTTATTCTTCCTATGAGTAGACAGCCCTCCCACCTACCCCAGCACATTTGATGAGCGCATGTGTGACAGAATAATCAGGACCGACGGAGATCGGGTACCCTAGTGGCGTGCTAGTATGCATCTTGGTGATGATGCTAGACCCTACGTAGAAACAAGGTGGAGATATAAGACTAGTACATATGCTTAACACGAATCGACTATCCAAGCACGATCCAACCCGGCGTCGGACTGTCTGGCAAAAGTGCTGTTGGGTGTCCATTGCGATTAATCACACACAAAGCCGGTTATAAACCAGATGGAGGATTGGAATTTTGGGAAAGTCTTAATCACCAATAGGCTAATAGAGATGTCAACACTTGGGAAATCGCGAGCTCTTTTAATGGAGACAGAGAAAGCGAGTAAGTGTCTTTATCATAATGGCAATAACATCTAAGAGAGAAATCCCATTTATCTGTTTGGATAGGCGCACCCCTCCCAACTCCTGAGAGAGGAAGAAGGGACCCAGAGAAAGGGATGGGAGAGGGAGAGAGCATAGCGATGAAGATTCTCATAAGAGAAAAGTCAGTTAGTCAGTCAGGGCCCGGACTCAGAACAGTCCAGTCGTGTCTGGGGCACACCGCCGATTCTCAGGCATGCGTGGTAAGACCCATCGTTTTCCTTAAACATAGATTAATGTATTAATTAGTCCAACTTGTGAAAATAATCGTTGTAAATGGACACGCACACATGCACAGAGAGATCACGGAATAGATTGGCGCCAAAGACATTTATCAAAAGATAGATTTTAATTCAACGTTAAAAACAATTCTTTTATCTTTGTTAATAATTATTTCATACAAAAAGACCTCGCCAAGTTGTTACATCATTCTATTGTTGATTTGTTCTGCTTGAATAACCTTGCCTTCACAGCATCAACGAAGCTATCATCATCATCATCCCGACTGGGAGGAATTTCGACCGAGAGATATTTTTATTGCCACTACGACGATCGTCCAGAGAGTGTTCACGGTCTGGCAAGATCTGTGTAGAGAACCAGAGGCGTGAGCACAGGGATAGAGACACGAGTGGAGTACCATGTTATAAGGGACTCCATGACGCAGAAGCGTGTGGGGGCATATGTTATATCTGATGCCATGATACAGGATCAGAGTGGGGTATCTGTTATACTTGGCACCGCGACCAGGATATCAAACACCTGTGCGTGAGTGCCCAACGATACCCACGGTGTCGAAGAGAGTGAGGTACCTTTTTATACATGTACACTTAACCTACACGAAATGCATACGACCTTTCTTACCCCCTACTCCTCTTTCCTCCCCACCCCAACCTTCATCCATCCAAACAATATGTATACTCAAATCTGCCACAAACCAACTTAAAATTTATGCACATTCATCCTCCAGACACAAATAAAACCATCTCGTCTACATACGATTCACCATACATTAAATATTTACATACACATATTATAGGGAACAGTTAGCAGTAGTATGCACACATTAATTCATTCATTACTCCGCATTCATATTACTGGATTAAAACAAAAAAAATCTATTCTAAATTTTATTTACTACTATTTTTATACTCAGGCATGATAATTAGAAGATTTAATCAGTGATTACTAAATTTATTCACTTATACTAGGAATAATAGAAAATTAGCTCTTTTTTAATTTGTAAAATTATAAAATCATAATTTTATCAAATAAAAACTTAGTAAAACCAATATACAATACTTACATTTATCAAATAGTATCTCTACAGAACTTCACCGTGATAACACAATTAGGCAAATTAGCAAGAATAGAAGTAATAAAAAATAATACGGCAATAAAATTATAATCAGGTATAAGGAAAAATCTATCCCAAATCGAATTTTCAACAATATTTGACTGAGGTTAAACCCTAGTCAAATATTGTTGAAAATTCGTGAGCTAAGAATTGTTTTAAATGTCTAAAGAAAGTAAGAATAAAGATTTGAAATAAAATAAAAGTTTCGTTGACATTTTTTAGAAAGTAAATGACTTTAAAATGTGATTTCGATAATTTAGTCACGAATGACTTTAACTACTAAAATGGATATATAAAGAAAAACAGATTGGAAAACCAAAGAAACGTCTTTAGTTTTAAAAATAGATTTTTAAAAATTATTTTCGATATAAATACTTTATTAAATCGAAAATAATTTATTTTTTAAACCCCAGAAAAGACTTTCTATTTGACAGTTTAAAGGCTTTCAAATTATTTTCAAATTTCGAAGTTACACAAAGCAAATTATTTTTATGGAAGACACATACACAAACATAAGCGAAGTTGTCGTATAATTTTGATAATCTAGAGACGTGTGTATATTTTACTGCGATTGACGCATAAGTTTTTTTTAATTCTCTACTGACGATTTTTTTATCCCCATTGTACATTATCCATTGAAAATTAACGGTGAATCTCTCGAAATGTCTGTTAGTGAAAGAAGTATCGGGCCAGAGGGAATATTTAATAAATAAAATCGATTGGAATCAATAAAATCAATAAAATCAATTTTTGTTGTAAAGAACACAGACTGATAATTTCTGTAATTAACTGGTTATTCAGAATGAAATATTGATTTAGTAGGAAGGAAAGTATCAATGACAAACTTCGAGAAATAGGCTGGCTTCACTTTATTATATATATACACATTAATATATATATATATATATATATATATATATATATATATATATATATATATATATATATATATATATACCATTTGATAAAGAGGTCTCTCTCGAAATATATTATGGAAAACGGTCACACACATTACATCACAGTGTTGAAGTCTTGCCTAATCAAGTAAGAATTGCTATATATAAAAAATTATAAAAAAGAAAAAAAAAATATGTATAAAACAAATCACTTGTTTTTACCTTACTTCTCAACACCAACATATTTCCATTTCTTGCATTGTGATAGCCTTCTAATACTCCTTCTATGTATGTATTACACACAACACTTCAAGCAAACTACCTCTCCTTATTATATATATATATATATATATATATATATATATATATATATATATATTTGATAGATTATCTGCACGGACGGAGTTTTCCTTTGGTGTTTACTATTTTTGACAAAGGGAAGTTTCTTTTTTTTCCGAAATATTAAATAAATGATTTTTAATAATCATCCAGACAACACACAACTAGGTAACACCACACTTGCTGTTATGTAAGATTTTAAGAAAAAATAAATAGTAAGTACAATTTCGATTCATTATTTTGTTCCTTACAGCTTACAACCTCCCCGGCACTTTGCATTGCCCTCAGTCTCTTTAAAACATACTAATATATATATATATATATATATATATACAGCGAAACAGGCTGTATGTGGATGACTATAAAAGCTCCCTCCGGGTAGAGCTTATTTTTGTAAGGGTATCGTCAACGGCCATTAGCTTTAAGGCAATGCTCATTAGGTAAAACTAATTTCGAGCTCCGGTCATTTGCAATGTTTACATTTCGTTTCATTGAGATATCACTTACATTCAGTCAGTGTCGCATGATGGCGTAGGGGTTAGCATCGCCGACTGTCAGCTCGACGGTTGCGTTTCGATCCCGGCTTGAGACACTAACTGGTCTAGCCGCACTGATGAGCTGTGAAACAGCGAAACAGGCTGTATGTGGATGACTATATATATATATATATATATATATATATATATATAAATTTGGGAAAGTTCATTTTTTAAGCATCTTTAGAATTTTAAACATACAAATAGAGGCAAAATGCCTTCATAAAAACCATGTGTTAGATGCAGATATTTTTTATTAAAATCAAAATAAAAAATAAAAACATTTTTTTTTCTTCATCTTGACTTTTTTATATTTTTTATCTAATATTTCGCTTGATACAACAAGCCTCGGTAGAGCTTTAGACAAATAAAAGGTATTAACCGTCTTTTTTTTTTCGTAATAATCCTTCCTGGTCTTTTAGAAGTCGCTTTCGATGTTGTGTGGACTAACGGTGCAAATGTCTGTTTTAAATTGAACTTAAATCGCGCATGGTCGCTGGTAGGTATAAATTTGGGAAAGTTCATTTTTTTAAGCATCTTTAGAATTTTAAATATAAAGAAATAGGCAAAATGCCTTCATAAAAACCATGTGTTAGATGCAGATATTTTTATTAAAATAAAAATAAAAAATAAAAACATTTTTTTTTCTTCATCTTGACTTTTTTATATTTTATATTTTATATATATATATATATATATATATATATATATATATATATATATATATATAGCTGTCCTCACAAACTCTACTTAAGATTAACTTACATTCGCCGAGACTTACATCAGCTAATATACAGAAAAATGTTGTTTTCACAGACTTTCCTTCAACAATACATTGTCACATTGTTGACAATAAACTCAATTCTGTATGTTTTACTTCAAAGAATCTTCATTAAAAGAAAACTTTAGCAAATGTAAATGCTATTATTGTTCTGTTTGATCTGTACCTTCATTCCAATTTTATTTGAATTTTGATCTTAGCAACATGTGTGCCACTCACAGAATTATTTGTTACATAAATTAGAAAATAAAAATGATCTAATAAGTACCTTTAAATAATGAACGATGATTTTCACATGTTGTAGGTTATCATAATGAGGTCACATTTTATCATAACAATTTTTAATTACATAACAACAGTAAAATTATTTTTTGATAAAACAATATTTTTAAGTGGCTGCATTTTATATTCAACTAATAGAATACATGTCACATGATGAGTATAAGCAATAAATATACCATCACTGTTAAATTTTAATGTTTTTCTTTCTTTGCACCGACCAATTTAATTTTTTCGACAGCTTTGGTGTATGCGACAGAGATGGACACAATTTCGTCTCTTTGCGTGCATCTTCTTTTGCACTGACCAATCAGGTGATATAAGAATAAACAAGTTTTCTACTCACTTTGATTGACTTATATAAAGAATCTCACTGGAGGTTCCTCTTCTCCAGAAAAAACAAATTCTTCTTTTAGATCAAGGCTTGCCCAGCGTTTAATAAAACAAAATCCTCATTTTGGGTTGGGACTTTCTGTCCTTTTGTGACTAATTATACAAAACAGCTGTATGACCCTGCAGGTCACATTATAAAACATATTGTAACTAAATGTCTTTATCGCTGCCAGGAATTCATTTTTATAGTGACTTTCACCAAAACTTGAACGCATCATATAAGAAGCTGTCTGACACCAGAGGTCACTCGCTTTTATTGGGTAGGATTTTGTTTTTTTATTGCTGAGAACAATGAATAAGTGCAGAAAAGTAAAAATCAGTTTTAATCAGTCTTATCAGGTTAGGGTTAGGGTTATCATGGTTTTTTTAATAAATTAAGTTAATTTTCAAGTTCAGTTCTTAGTGAAGTCTCTTATAAGTTTCTTTTGAATTCTGTTTTTTACTCTATTTTCATTTTGTACTTACCCAAATTAACAAGTCGGTCGATCTAGTCATGCAATAAATATTGACAAGGTACACTTTAAATAAAATAAAAAATACTTGATCTTCATACCACTTAGTTAATGTTTATTTTCATTTGTGGTCAGTTTGGGGGTATCTTAAGATAATTAGCGGTGTTATAACATTGTAGCAGATGACGATGATGATGATGATGATGATGATGATGATGATGAGGATGATGATGATGATGATGATAGTGCTGTAGGCAGGATCGGAAGCCACTGCTTGTTGTGGGCAGGATCGCTGCTGCTCATTCTAGTGAATAGGAACAGAGCTACTATAGTAGATAATGATGATGATGAAAGTGGTGGTGGTCGTGGTGATGTGGTGGTAGTATTAAATGGTTGGCAGTCATCTTGAAGTGGATAGGAACAGATTTACTACGGTAGATGGTGATGATGATGATGATGATGATGATGATGATGATGATGATGATGATGATGATGGTGGTATTAAATGGTCGGCAGTCATCTTGAAGCGGATAGGAACAGATTTACTATGGTAGATGATGATGATGATGGCAGTATCAGAAAATTGTTAAACATTTTATCGCAGCGTATGATGATGATCGATACAGCAGTGTTTGGAATGTAGCAAAGGTGCTAGAAACAAGGCTGATGCTGATGCTGTGGATCGAATGGGAGATGCTGATGACTGTTGTTGCCAGGTCAGTGGGTACGGGGATTGTTGCTGCTAGTTGTAATCATTGTAGATCGCTGGTGCTGCTGTTAGATTGCCATTTTGCTTGATGGTGAGCCTCAAAGTTACTGACTAGTGTAGAAAGATCCATCTCTTTTATATCGGCTGATCGGCTGTTGCTGATAGTGTTGTTCTGATATCAACTGATTAATTCAGTTGTTGTTGAAAATATAATTTCCAGTGTCATAATTAGGAGTGCCGAATTGTAATCAGGGTACAAAAAGATGTTGACTGTAAGTAAAAATGAAAGTTAAAGGTTGATTAACATTTGTTTTTTTGTAGGTTCCATTCGCTGATCCAAGTTTATTTACTACACATGCCTAGTGGGTTCTCATTGTTAGTTTTATTGTAGATGATGGCGTTAATGTAGTATTCGTTGTCATCTTCTATTCCCCGGTCTTCTTTTTTATTTTTGATAGATCTCTGGTAGTTGCATGCGGTGTATCGACCATATTTATATTTCACAGTAAAATCGAATCCCTACAGTTTAACATTGTTGTAGTTGATTCAAGCTGGTCAGTTAAATTTATGAGTATTGATTGATCTCCATTCACCGGTTTTCACATCATGCTGCATTAGCATACCGGCCACACCTTCGAATCGTTTATCTGATGCTAACTGGGTTTCTTGTTCAGAAAAAGCCACCATTATTTTTTTTTAATTTGACAGTGTAGATTTTAACTTTGTCACTGCTGGCTCACATCAGTTCACATCAATTTCTGTTTTAGCAATGCTCCTAGTAAGGTAGTAATGTAATTGAAAGTTTAGTCCCCATCAATTTCTGCTTCAGCAATGCTCGTAGTAGGGTAATATAACATTTATTCCTGTTAGGAAGATTGTTAGGTGCCATTTTTTAAATGTATGCCCTAAATACCTCCAGTCTCTTATGTCATTATTACAAAGAAATTTGCACATTGTTATATTTCTTTACAATACATACTTAACTACGTATTTATTAAAATTACTTGTGTAACACATTAGTAGATACACTAATTTTGCTTCCATCAAATTTTTAAATGTTGTATACATGCAATGATACAAGTCGTCTATCTTTTATCCTGCATAAAAGATTTTACATGATATAAGCGGCCTTTCATTTTTGTGCCTAAATGATTTTTAAGGTACTTTATTTTTTCTTATATACTTAACACATTCGTTCATAAAATCTTCTTTTTTTTAAAACGAGTATTACTTTTTATTAATCGAATCTTTTCTTATTAGCACGCACACACATACACACACACACACATAGACACGCGTTTCGTCATCTCTGTGACTCATCAGTGTGGGATTCAAAACGGGGACTCCAGTGGTTGGCGTCTAGTGCTCTATCAACCAAGCTAAATAAAACTGCTAGTGACAGTGGGAGTAATTATATAGTATTTAAATGAAGCTATTCATTTATTTATATTTTTTATGATGCTAATAACCGAAGTACTCGACTCTTTTATTATATCTTGATTTGAATCTGTGTAAGAGGGAATAGAAATAATGCAAAACTGTTCTGTTTTACCCATTCTGGAACGGGTATTCTTCAAGTATATATATATATATATATATATATATATATATATATATATATATTACAATATTCGTACAGTCGGTTTCAAGCACAGAAGAACTTAGCCATCCGGCTCTCTTCAGCTTCTGTTGTCATCTGTTTCGGAAATGTGAAGTCAAATGTCACTCTCGTTTGGACGCGTTATTTACTTAGAGTGTTATGTATGTTTGTTTAAATTTAGTGTAAGGAAGGTTTAATAAGGTTTTTAAAAAAATGGGGAGGGTGAAAAGTAACAGTTGAGATTTAAACCGGAGAAGATTTAAAGAGATATCAAAAAAATATATAATAGAATAAAATAAAAAATAAAAAAATTTCTATATAAATCTCGTGAGCCAATATTATGAGTATCGTATATTTGGGTATCGTATATTTGGGTATTTTTTTAATTTTTTTATATATTATTTATTTATTTATTTTTTTTTTTTTTCCCCTTGATGATAAAGATGACAGTTGAACTACTAGACAACCTACGCACATGAATTCGTTTTAAGTTGATTATGCATTGTGGAGAATTTATACCCACTCTCTCCACCAAGTGTACACGTGTATTTTTTACATTTTCTTTTTAACATAGTTCACCCCAAACAAGGCAGACCGCCACTGTAGACGTAAGGGGCTACTGAGAAAAAGGGTGAGAATTTTTTGTTTTTTTTAGAGGGGGGGGGGGGGTCAACCCAAATTGGGAGCTGTGCAGCGAGATGACTATTTACATTAGTTTTAAATTTCTGCATGTCAGTACCGTCAGTATTATATGATGTGTGCTACATGACAAATACAGATACATCTGCTTGGAGGAGAAGATGAACCATTGCAACCAAAGACAATAAAACATATAATAATTGTTATGGTGTGATGGCGATCTACCCTATTCGTAACTGAATGGACTCTTCCAGACACTATGTATAGAGGACATTATTACAAGTCTTGAGGACGTCTTGGAGCAGTCTTTCTGTAGCATACTATTCTGTACTTCTTACAAATTACGGCTAATTAGAACATAAATAAAAATAAATTTATGATATACCAGTCGTTAAGGAGCATCCCATTCGTAATGGACCAACCGCGCTAGGGTTGATAATCTAGATACTCCCGTGTTCTTGCACGTATATGTATATTTTTTGCATAACTAAAAATAATAATTTTCTTTACATTTATATTACCGATAAGGATAATATAAAAGTAAATAACCCTTATGTTTTGCCATCTAATTTACATACGTGTTTGTGGTGTGTAAATTAGATAGCAATGCTCAAAAGGTGTCACTATTTCTCTAAATGCTTACAGAGACATTAAGAAATATTAGAGACTGGTTGAATCAACATACAGTGAGAGATTGAGAGAAATACATAACAGCTAAGTGAAAGATGGGTAACTTGTTCAGTTAATTACAAATTACGGCTAATTAGAACAGAATTTATTTCAAACATAACTCAATCCCAGAACTAAAGTATATTTTACCATGTATTTCGTGTAATTAAAGTATATAGGAAAAAAGTTTATTTGGCTTTAATAATAGATGATTACAGGGTGTGGCAAAATTATGACACAAAAAATAATACTATTTTTTCATATTATTTACTTACAAAGGAGTCTTCATACGACTTACTGAAAATAAACAATGGTGTTCCCTGGAGTCTGAGTGACAAGTCTCCTCATATTTCCATGTATAAAGGAACCTCTTTGCATAAGGGTTGCTTTTGTAATAGCAAAGTATACTCTTGTAAATATACCACCGTGTTGTCTTAATTATTATCAACTCTTCAAGGTCACCACATTAATAAAATGCAAAAAATATGCATATATACACAGCAAATTTTATAAAGTAACAAGTATAAAAATTATTTGAAAATATAGCTGTTTCCCAAATAATCGGGATTCTTAAGGAAACTAATTTGTACAAATATTTTTTAATACATTTTTTTTTAAATCCAGTATTAACACAATAAAATCTGACAAGAAACAAATACCAATTAATCTGTATAGAAATATTAATTAGCTTGTTACCAAGCAAACAATTTGAAAAAAAACTTTCTTCAAAAGAATGGCCTAAATAATTTCTTAAATAACTTAAAAGAAGTAAATAGCATACCAAAATCTAAAAATCAAACAAAATCACTCACACATTATGAATAGTCAAATCTCACACCCTAAAACAAAAAAGAAACATTTTAAAAGCTGTCTGATTCAGAAGAAAAAACAAACTGTTTGACCTTGGATGACCTTATAATGGTTGAAAGGTCATTAAACCCTAACAGACAAACATAACAAAGACCTACTTGGCCACAAGTGTAATCTCAGAGTTTTCCTTTTTCTAAATCACCAAAGTTTGAGAGTTAATCTACCCCAGGAGGGGATAGGAGAGGGGGATTCATACCTTTCACAAGGTATGAATGAAAATGTTCGGGTTATTCCCGGCAGAATTTGCACATGGCTTGACGCAGTCTCTGCTGGTATTTATTACATTACTTTCACTTCCGTGTGTTACGTACTGCTTACCAAAAATCAATAAAGAACGTATTTCTCTGAGACTTGCAGACAGCTGCCACAAGTCAGCATGTTAACCGTTAAGTAGATTCCTGGTTGTCACCCCAGTGACAGGTAAGTGCGTGTTCTTAAAATCTCAGCTCACTTTACGGAAATAAGTCTCAAAATAATATCCCATTAAAAACACGCGGATGAACGCTGTAAAGTAATCATGAAGAAGAAGTTGGCAGTTTTCATAGACACATCGGATTTGAGATAGAAGAGTGAGTTGCAAGTTAAAATCAGTTTATAACGATAGATTTAGAAAATTGTGATCTAGTGTAAATTCAGCACTTCAGTTGCGATTGCTTGTGAAAGGAACAGGTTTAGCATGACACCATAACTGATGTAATTCAAACATATACCTTTCAAAATGTAAACGATTTTGCTTATGATGAACTCAAAACCGTTTTACAGGACTTTTTCCCGTTCAACTAATGGATTCTTACAGATATAATTCATGACACCCGCTGGAGCTTACTGGATGATCGCAAATACTTTGTTTGAACCATCTCTGAAGAAGAAAAAAATACTCAGCATTCGAGAAGATGATTTATGCATTATTGAACTGTTTACGTTTTTATTTCTTTTTTCTTTTTTCTTTAATTGACCCCAAACAAGGGGCATATTGCCACTGAGACGTAAGGGGCTACTGTGGTTTTAGGGGCCAGATTCATAGGAAACATCCTAAGTGAGGAGTTGTGCAGCGAGATGTTTGTTCACATTACATTTGAATTTCTGCATGTCGGTAGAGTCAGGAAAACAGGAAGCAGGGAGGGAATTTTTTTTGATTTTTTTTTTTTTAACATGGTTCACCCCAAACAAGGCAGGCCGCCACTGTAGACGTAAGGGGCTACTGAGAAAAAAGAAAAGGGGAGAAGATTACAAAGGCAAGCTGTTCGAGGAAAGAAGCTATTAGAGTATAAAGCCCTACAGCATCTGGGGACCTCCACAGTGAATGGATGAGATTTAGCTGATTGTCAGTTTTTTCGGGTGTGTTTACATCGAGGGGGCACCAGAGCAGCAAGTTCATTGGAGCACATTCCATTGAAGTACTTGTAAAACAAGCACAGGGTGGCAACATTGCGGTGCTGGGATAGGGACTGGAGCTTGGTTGATAGTGTGGGACCTATCTTTTTTTTTTAACATAGTTCACCCCAAACAAGGCAGGCTGCCACTGTAGACGTAAGGGCTACTGAGAAAAAAGGGTGAAGGTTTTTTTTTGGGGGGGGGGGTCAACCTAAATTGGGAGCTGCACAGCGAGATGTCTGCTTACATTAGTTTTAAATTTTTGCATGTTAGTAATGTCAGGAAAACAGGGAGCAGGGAGGAAGTTCCAGGGTCCAGCAGCACGAGGAAAAAAGCTTTTGGAGTAGAAAGCTCTTCGGCATCTGGGGACCTCCACAGTGAATGGATGGGATTAGAGACTCTTTTTTGAACTCTGTCTAAGAGAAAGAGACTAGTGAATGGTGCACCAGCCGAGATGTGACAACAATACTCCATGCATGGGCGGATGGTGGCCTTGTAGAGATATAGGATAATGTCAGGTGTGAAAAGTTTTCTATCACAGTAGAGGGAGCCCACTTTCTTTGTAGCAACCTTGGCACTATCTTCTATGTATTTCTTCCAATTCATGTTGCCTGACTCTTGGGTAAGGTGCTATTAGCCATGGTAATCAATGGTTGAAAAGGTTTTTGTAGTTGTTAAAAAAAAGGAGCTTTGTCTTAGTAGCATTAAGTGTTATCATCCATTTATGTCCCCATTCAACTACAGATTGGAGGTCACTTTCTAAGGATTCAGCTATTGCCTTGGATATGTGCGTGTCCGTTTTACCCACATGTCGAGAGTAGAGTGTGGTGTCATCAGCAAATATACCCATATCGGACACAATTTCATCAGGGAGGTCGTTTATGAAAATCAGGAACAATAAATGTCTACGGATCGATCCTTAGGGTATACCCGCCTTAATGTCATGTTGTTTGGATGAACAGCCATCAAGGACAATCTGGATATTTCTTTTGGTTAAGAAGGATCTGATTATATTAAATATTTGTTCACTAATACCATATGAATTAATTTTCAGGAGAAGAGCTTCATGCCAGACTTTGTCAAAGGCTTTGGATAAATCAAGTGCTACAACCCTAGCTTCATCTGCCTTGTTCAGTGTATCGTATATGAGTTCAGAGATGACTGTTAGGATATCCGCAGTAGAACGTGCTTGTCTAAATTCATACTGATGGTCAGAAAGAAGGTTCGCATCAACAAGGTGACGGACTATCACTAGATTGATTAAGGATTCAAAGATTTTAGCTAAGAGTCAGTTCTATCACCAGGATTTTTGAAGACTAGTACAACAGAGGCAATTTTCCAGCCATCAGACGCAAGATTCGGCAAGGCATTTGTTGTAGAGTTTGGAGAGGACAGAGGTCAGCTCAGTAGAGCGTTTCTTTATTACTATTAGGCCTATATGCTTTGGAGGTGTCAAGGTTTTTTATGATATCCCGAATATGGGAAGGGGTGATGATCAGATCATTAAGTGTGGTTTCTGTCTGCAATGGGAAATCTGGGAGTGAGTGGTTTGCAGAGTTCAAAGTTGACTTCAAGGCGAACCGCTAAGCAAGTAGTTCAGCCTTATCAGTTGCTGTGTAAACGGCATCATGTATGTCATATATTGCCAATTAGTATAGGTCATATATTGCCAATGGTGTATGTCATATATTGCCAATTAGTATAGATCATATATTGCCAATGGTGTATGTCATATATTGCCAATTAGTATAGGTCATATATTGCCAATGGTGTATGTCACATATTGCCAATTAGTATAGGTCATATATTGCCAATAGTGTATGTCATATATTGCCAATTAGTATAGGTAATATATCGCCAATGGTGTATGTCATATATTGCTAATTGTGTATGTCATATATTGCCAATTAGTATAGGTCATATATTACCAATTAGTATAGGTCATATATTACCAATCGTGTATGCCATATATTGCCAATTAGTATAGGTCATATATATTGCCAATGGTGTATGTTACATATTGCCAATTAGTATAGGTAATATATTGCCAATGGTGTATGTCATATATTGCCAATTTGTATAGGTAATATATTGCCAATGGTGTATGTAATATATTGCTAATTGTGTATGTCACATATTGCCAATTAGTATAGGTAATATATTGCTAATTGTGTATGTCATATATTGCCAATTAGTATAGGTCATATATTTCCAATGGTGTATGTCATATATTGCAAATTAGTATAGGTCATTTATTGCCAATGGTGTATGTCATATATTGCCAATTAGTATAGATCATATATTGCCAATGGTGTATGTCATATATAGCCAATTAGTATAGTTCATATATTGCCAATGGTGTATGTCATATATTGCCAATTAGTATAGATCATATATTGCTAATTGTGTATGTCATATATTGCCAATTAGTATGGGTCATATATTTCTAATGGTGTATGTCATATATTGCCAATTAGTATAGGTCATATATTGTTAATAGTTTATGTCATATATTGCCAATTAGTATAGTTCATATATTGCCAATGGTGTATGTCCTATATTGCCAATTAGTATATGTCATATATTGCCAATTAATATAGGTCATATATTGCCAATGGTATATGTCATATATTGCCAATTGTGTATGTCATTTATTGCCAATTAGTATAGGTAAGATATAGCTTATTAGTATAGGTCATATATTGCCAATTAGTATAGGTCATATATTACCAATGGTGTATGTCATATATTGCCAATTAGTATAGGTCATATGTATTGCCAATGGTGTATGTAACATATTGCCAGTTAGTATAGGTAATATATTGCCAATGGTGTATGTCACATATTGCCAGTTAGTATAGGTAATATATTGCCAATTTTGTATGTCATATATTGCTAATTAGTATATATCATATATTGCCAATTGTGTATGTCATATATTGCCAATTAGTATTAGTCATATATTGTCAATAGTGTATGTCATATATTGACAATTAGTATAGGTCATATATTGCCAATGGTGTATGTCATATATTGCCAATTAGTATAGGTCATATATATTCCCAATGGTGTATGTAACATATTGCCAATTAGTATACGTAATATATTGCCAATGGTGTATGTCACATATTGCCAATTAGTATAGTTAATATATTGCCAATTGTGTTTGTCATATATTGCCAATTAGTATAGGTCATATATTGCTAATATTGTATGTCATATATTGCCAATTAGTATAGGTCATATATTTCTAATGGTGTATGTCATATATTGCCAATTAGTATAGATCATATATTGCCAATGGTGTATGTCATATATTGCCAATTAGTATAGGTCATCTATTTCCAATGGTGTATGTCACATATTGCCAATTAGTATAGGTCATATATTGCCAATTAATATAGGTCATATATTGCCAATTGTGTATGTCATATATTGCCAATTAGAATAGATCATATGTTGGAAATGGTGTATGTCACATATTGCCAATTAGTATAGGTCATATATTGTCAATAGTGTATGTCATATATTGCCAATTAGTATTGATAATATGTTGCCAATGGTGTATGTCATATATTGCCAATTAGTATAGTTCATATATTGCCAATGGTGTATGTCCTATATTGCCCATTAGTATAGGTCATATATTGCCAATTAGTATAGGTCATATATTGCCAATGGTATATGTCATATATTGCCAATTGTGTATGTCATTTATTGCCAATTAGTATCGGTCAGATATTGCTAATTAGTATAGGTCATATATAGCCAATTAGTATAGGTCATATATTACCAATAGTATAGGTCATATATATTGCCAATGGTGTATGTAACATATTGCCAATTAGTATAGGTAATATATTGCCAATGGTGTATGTCACATATTGCCAATTAGTATAGGTAATATATTGCCAATTGTGTATGTCATATATTGCCAATTAGTATAGATCATATATTGCTAATTGTGTATGTCATATATTGCCAATTGTGTATGTCATTTATTGCCAATTAGTATTGGTCAGATATAACTAATTAGTATAGGTCATATATTGCCAATTAGTATAGGTCATATATATTGCCAATGGTGTATGTCACATATTGCCAATTAGTATAGGTAATATATTGCCAATGGTGTATGTCACATATTGCCAATTAGTATAGGTCATATATTGCCAATGGTGTATGTCATATATTGCCAATTAGTATAGGTCATATATTGCAAATGGTGTATGTGATACATTGCCAATTAGTATAGTTCATATATTGCCAATGTTGTATGTCATGTATTGCCAATTAGTATAGGTCATATATTGCCAATGGTGTATGTCATATATTGCCAATTAGTATAGATCATATATTGCCAAATGTGTACATCCTATATTACTAATAGTGTACATCATATATTGACAATCTTGTATACTATATATTGTTAGTGTGTACATCACATTTTCTAATGATGTATGTCATATATTACCAATTAGTTGACATTGACATATATCCTATCTTGCCAATGGTGTACGTTGTATTATGTTAACGGTCTATATCAAATTCTGCCAATAGTGTACGCTATATATTACCAACTTGTATGTCATACATTGCCAATGGTGTTCGTCATATATTACTAATTGTGTACGTTATATATTGCCAATTTTTTACCATTGTTGTACTTCATATATTGCCAATAGTCTATGTGATATCTTTCTAATGATGTACGTCATATATTGCTGTTTGTTTACATCATATATTTTATCCTTTTATCTGGAGCGTGATTAAACTGACGTAAAAGTACAATTTCTAATCAGTACAGAAATAGATTTAAGCTATATAATTTTAAGAACAAATATTATCTCATGAATAATAAAATGGGGGTCGAGGTCATACTTATATTTTTGAATATTCCTTTGGTAGTGATCGAGGACGTTGGTCTTTTCTCTCATCCCCGTCCCCTGGGATCAACAGCATACTTCTTAGCTATTTGCCCACACATGGAAGAATAGAGATAATGGCAATTTACTTCTAAACTATATATTTTATGTTTCGGAATTTTTCAGATGAGGGTTGGTAATTTGTAGAATTTGGTATATTCGGACTACTGTTCTCATTTTGGGTGTTTTTATCACAATGTTTCTGTCGTAATATGTGGAGAAATCGAAAAGTCGAGTATGGCTGACCACAAATAGAGGGAAAAGGGAAGCCATCTACCCTCATGAGATGAAGTAAAAATTATAGATAAGGAAGAACGGTAGAGAGTTATAAGACCACTCAAAGAAGCAGCACATATGTTAGGCGATAATGACTTACAAAGCAGACCTAGTATAGAATTCAATACAATACGGGAACCTATAATTATAAATAATAGATAAGTAGTGATCTATAGTGATAAGTAGTTAGATCAAAAACAAGAATATGTTTAAGGCTCCCAAAAATTAATACTAGAATTATCCGCAAGGACCCGTGGCGCAGTGAATATAGTATTAAGTAAAGTTCAGTTCTTATTGACAGTCATCTGAAGGTTTAAGGTTCAATCCTCAGTGCGGGCAATACGAAGAATTGCGAATTACTGAAGACTTCTTCCTAGTCATGGCAGATGGAATGAGAGCATAAAACCACTGATTACAGCATGTGTAAGTGAGGAGAGTGGAATTATTTTATTACTTGTGAAAACATGTGGCAAGAAACATTATGGTAAGAAACATGTGGTAAGAAACATTGTGCTAAGAAACATGTGGTAAATTGAACTCGAGAATCTGGATGGAATTTCGAACAGAACCCTTTATTAAATCCACGGAGGTAGCAGTGGATATAGTACTAAGTAAAATTCAGTTCTAAGTGATAGTCATCTGAAGGTTGAAGGTTCAATCCTCAGTGCGGGCAATATGAAGAATTGCGAATTACTGAAGACTTCTTCCCAGTCATGGCAGATGGAACGAAAGCATGCTACCCCCGTGGATTTAATAAAGGGTTCCGTTCGAAATTCCGTCCAGATTCCCGCGTTCGACAGAAAGATTCCTGAGTTCGACAAGGTTCAGCTGAAGAAGGTCGGAAGTTACATCGGCCGAAATGTTGTGATAAAAACACCCAAGATGAGAACAGTAATCCGAATATACCAAATTCTACGTATATATTTTATCTTACTTATTTTTGGGGATTCATTTACTTGTGGAGAAAATCCAGCTACCCAAAAAGGAGCACTCTGTGTTGGGACAAAAATGTCCTCAGTCTAGAAAGATTTCTCCTTCACTGACTGAGATACTACACTACTGGGATTACTCTTTTATTACATCCTAATTTAAATTTTAGATACATTCAATAAATTAGATCCCATTGATAATGTTTAATAGATTCTTTGCAGAAATTTTTAAACATGCATAAAACATGTACACACAAAGCACTGAAAAGGTCATCTATGGAATTTGGTATAACATTCCGGGCATGGGAAATTCTTCTATACATTAAAAATAAAATGTTTTTTTCAAAATCCTTTTAAGTCAATTTTGTCAAAACATTTTTTATTTGTTTATATATTGTCAAAACAAAGTGTTTATTATCAAAATTAACAAAAAACAATAAAAAAAGAACAAATCTTTATATATAAAGCAAAGTTGTCTGTATGTAGACCACTAGACCAACGAGTGAAACGAGCTGGAACAAAGAAAGCAGGGAATAGATCAGACAATTCTGAAGAACATATGCCATAATAGTATTTATAGAATAGATCGAGATTGGCAACATCATGTCTGTGAGAGAGAAGGAGTGTGGAGAAGAAGAAAATCAAATTACAAATACGTTTCTGCACCTTATCAAGAATCTTCAAATGGGACAGAGATTCACGAGCCCAAATATGACAACAGTACTCCATACATGGTCTGTGCATAGATTTGGAGAGATAGAGAATAGCCTCAGGTGTGAGAAAGTGTTTGGAGCGATAGAGAGAACCGACTTTACAAGAAACAGAAATAGCAATGGATCTAAGGTATGAACCCCAAGAAAGATTTGATGAGGAAACAACCGGAAGTTTGCGCTGAGCAATATGCTCACAAACGATTTTAGGCCACTTTATTTTTATACACACATCTCATCTTTATGCTTATTTCTGTTTTAATAAAATTGTGCAACCCCTTCTCGTGTGTCTGTATCTATATTTCTCACCTTAGTTACTATTAGTAGAATTTGGTATTCGCACTACTGTTCGCATCTTGGGTGTTTTTATCACAACGTTTTGGCCGGTGTAACCTCCGACCTTCTTCAGGTGTACCTTGTCGATCTCGGGAATCTTTCTGTCGAACTCGGGAATCTGGACAGGATTTCGAACGGAACCCTTTATTAAATCCACATGGGTAGCATGCTCTCGTTTCATCTGCCATGACTGGGAATTCTCCGTATCACCCGCACTGAGAATTGAACCATCAACCTTCAGATGACTGTCACTTAGAACTGAATTTTACTTAGTACTATATCCACTGTGCCACGGGTCCTTGCGGACAAGTTCGACAGAAAGATTCCTGAGTTCGACAAAGTACACCTGAAGAAGATAGGAGGTTACATCGGCCGAAGCGTTGTGATAAAAACACCTAAGATGAGAACAGTAGTCCGAATATACCAAATTCTACAAATTATCAACCCTCATCTCAAAAATCCCGAAACTTAGTTACTATTAGTCGATTATTTATTGAAATCAAAAAGGCAACAGCATGAAATAAAATTAAATGATTCTTCTGTATTATTGGGGACAGATGAAATTTGTATCTTTAATTTACAAGAGTCAGTTGAAAGGGGAGATAATTCAAACTGTTTTTTGGTTGTAACCAAAATCCATAAGGAAAATCCAGAGAATTAGTAAGAAAATAAATTTTAAAAAGAGTATTTATGCAGTTTACGGACAGGGCTGAAATAATAACGTTATAATTTTAAAAAGCCATTCTTAACATGGGGAGATGGAGGGTTGATTAACTATTCTGTTTATTAAATTGTTAGGTGAAAGTACAGAATAGTTAATCACCCCCCCCCCCCCCCTCTCCATGTTAAAAATGGCTTTCTAAATTATAACGTTATTATTTCAGCTCGGTCCGTAAACTGCATAAGTACACTTTTTAAAATTTATTTTCTTACTAATTTTCTGGATTTTCCTCATGGGTTATGGTTACAACAACAACAACAACGGTTTGAATTATCTCCCTTTTCAACTGACTCTTCTAAAATAAAAATGAAAATTTCATCTGTCCCCAATATTACAGAAGCACCAAATAAATTTTGAAAATCCCTTTAAAAAATAATTTCGACCACAATGCATTACGGTTTCTTTATAAAATAGTCAGCCATTTTAATCTTTTGTTAGTAATTGTTAAAAATAAATAAAACTAATGAATTACTTTGGGACCCTTTGAAATTTGAACGGTATTTGGGAACATTTAAACTGTTAAATAAAAAGCCATTCTTAGGAATATCCTAATGTATTAAAAGATTGAATGTTTTGGAACCTATTTATATGGTGCCCAGAAAATTTGGCAACAGAAAATTCGGCAACGGAAAATACAGCAATTTTGGCAAAGTAGGAAAATTAGACAATTATGGAATAAATATCGATTGAAAATAGATTTTAGAACCGTTCTTGCGAGGGATATAGTTGCAAATACGGGGCTACCCCCTTCCTACAAATAAAGAAAACTTCTTGTATTATATTTTTGGTACTTGTGCAGTTTACGGACCAAACTATTTTTTAGATAAAAGTTTCAAGTTAAATTCAATTTTTGCGATATCTTTTGTTTATTAAATTGTCAGGTTAAAGTACAGAATAATTAACAAAGCCCCCCCCTCCCCATGTTAAGAATGGTTTTCTAAATAAAGTTATTATTTTAACCCGGTTCGTAATTAAGTTACAAGATTAAATCTATCATAATACATTTTGGTTTCTTCGTAAACAAGTCAGCCATTTTAATATTTTGTTAATAATTGAAAAAAATATCAATTACTGTGTCTGTTCGAAATTTGAAAGGAAATTTGTATTTCTTGTCATGAAATAAATTTCTAATTTATTTTTTGTAACTGTAATTCAGTGTTTTAATCTCGTAGGGAGAGAAGATGTGTTGAAAATCGGCCGCTCGTCGAGTCATTTTTTTTTACCTCAAAATTGATAAATCACTGTAAGATAAAGTGGTTAATTCGTCGTTTCACAGCCAAAATGGCGGATAATGAATCGGCTGTATTTTTCTAATTTTTTTCTGACCTTACAACGATTTATTTGAAAGAAGAAAAAAAATGTAAAAGTAGTAAATAAAGTTTTTAGTTAAAACTATTTTTAGGCAAGATAGCTACCAGAGATTAAAACACTGAATTGCAGTTACAAAAAAATAAATAAGAAATTTATTTCATGACAAGAAAATTTTTTTTTGCTTTTTTAAATACATGAGGATTTTCTAAGAATTTTAAAGCCAGATTAAATGACTTTCTATTCGATAGTTTAAGTACTTCCAAATTCCTTTCAAATTTCGAATAGACACGAAGTAATTGATATTTTTTGTAGATTAACACCTTCTACTTAATCCCTCACTACCAAAAGAAAATGAGATTCTACCTTTTTTAGGCGATTACGTGTGAACATCCTGAATAACTTGTCGGAAAGAAGAAAAAGTAACAACGAAAAAAAAAAGCCAAAACAATTATTTTAGAATTCAGAATGCGATCATATAAATTTAATGTAAAATGCCTCCCCCTCCACACTTCTGGGACATTATGCTCAGCCTTCGCACTCCTTCTTTGTCTATTAGCCAGGTGCAGAAGTATAGCACAGGGACACCCCAAAGACACCCAGTGCTTGACCTTGTTTCCTGACTAGTTCAATGAACGCCGTCTCTCTTTCTCTCTATCTGGGCAACTTGGAGAAAGTTTTTTGTCACTAAGTCTTACATGAGTAGTCTGGGTCGCTCTTGTTCTGACAGGTTAAGGGTATAGGTTAGACAGTTTGTCTGGCTGCTGTTTCCGACTGGTAGTGCAGGAGCCCAAACTTTTATGTAGCGCTAAAAACGGCTGCTCCATCAACAGTTATATAGTATCGTGGGTAACTGTATGTGCCATATCGCGCATGGAAAGCAGGTGTGAAGACAAAAGCCCACCGGACAAAAACCCACCAATATAATTCAAACACGGACAAAAACTCACCAACGTAAAAATAAATTAATTTTTTTAAATTTAAAAAAAAAATTTTTATATTTAATTTTTTTTTACGATTATCAATTAACTGTCTAATTTTTTTTCTTGACAAAGGTTTTTAAATTTCATTTTTAAACATTTTTCCGGTACTTTGTAAATGCTGCATTCTTTTATAGATTACATCATAAAAAAAACATGCACCCTTTTTACTACTAACCTTAAGTTCGGGTGGTAAAGCGAAAAATACATTTTAAAAAATTATGTATTGTATTACTCATCTTTCGCGGAAAGAAAAAAATTATTATTTTAGAATGCAGACTGGAGGGATCAGTTTTGCATATAATTTTGACATAAAATGATCCACCATTTCTGGGCCATTTTTAGGGCATTAACCATTTTTTTTTTTGCGATGGGAGATAAATTCTATGCATTGTATTTTAGGCAGGGTGGGTGGGTACTACTTTTTAAAGCGATTATGTGTGGTTTTACGACTTTGCCGGTCGGATTCAGGATTAGTGGTAAAAAAATTTAGTTAACTGCCCTAAAAATTAGAATGGCCCGGAAAGGGGGGATCATTTTACATTTTACATTTATATGAACAACTGATCCCCTACTCTAAATTAAAAAAATAATTGGTTTTTTTTTCAGTGTGTTCACACGTAATCGCCTAAAAAATGTAGAATCTCATTTTTTTGGGGTGGGGGGGGGGAACTTTTATGTTTTCCCTTTCCAAGATTTTGATAAACTCTTCAAAAGTTTGATAAGGGGATATGCGTAAGTTAACTTTGGAACTGAAATTTACCAATAAAAAAAATCAAATTAGACGCATAAAGTACGAAAAATAACTTTTAGAGATCCAGATTAAAAAAAAATAATAATACTTATAAAATGGAATCCATTTGGTTTATTCGGAAACAAGTCAGTCATTTTAATTTTTTGTTGTTAAGAGTTGAAAAAAATGGATGAATTACTTTGTGACCCTTAGAACTCTGAAAGGAATTTAGAAGTATTTAAACTGTCGAAGAGAAAGATCATTAAACTGGCATGAGGGTTTGCTAAGAATTTTGATTCTTAGCAAATCCTCATTTAATTAAAAGATTGAAAGGTTTGGAAGCTTTTTACATCCAATAATTTTATAAATAGAGATTAAAACATTACTATAACAACCATTTGGTTCAGTTAATATATTAATGAAGAAAGATATTTTTTTAAAAATGTATTTTTCGTTAGTAGTAAAAAGGGTGTGTGTGTGTGTTTTTTATGATGTAATCTTTAAAAGAATGCAGTATTTACAAAGTACCAGAAAAATGTTTAAAAATGAAATAAAAACATTTTTGTCAAGAAAATTAAATTACAGACAAAGAGTCATTGATAATTGTACAAAAATTAAATTATTTTTTTTTCTTTTTTTAAATTAATTTATTTTTACGTTTGATGTTTTTTTTTCCGTGTTTGAATTATTTTGGTGGGCTTTTGTCCTACCGCCTGGAAAGGGACCGTACAGCTTTTCCGAGACCACAACCTCCATGGATCAAGTGTTGACTGTTGACTAATGGTCTGGATGTGTGAGCTTATTGACACAAAACAAGCGCCCACTTTGTCCCCACCCCCCAACTCTATATAAAACAAGCATCTTGCTGCACAGCTCCCAATTTAGGATGATCCCCCAAAACCTTCACCCCAATTCTCAGTAGCCCCTTACGTCTACAGTGGCAGTTTGCCTTGTTTGGAGGGAACTATGTTAAAAAAGAAAATTGTGTTACCACTAACCCTAAGTCCGAATGTCAAGGTCGTAAAACCAAACATAAATGTCTTAAAAAGCCCCCCCTCCCTAAAAAAACGCACAAGATAATCTGCCATAGTACAAGAAAATAAATTTGGTTAACTGCTCTAAAACGCTAGAATGTGGTGTCATTTTACGTTAAATTTATACGCGAAACGTATCCCCCACTCTAAATTCTGAATCAATTGTTTTTTTCTTTTTCTTTTTCTTTTCGCCAAGCTTTTCACACGTAACCGCCTGAAAAGGTAGAATCTCATTTGAGGGGTGGGGGTAACGAAGGGTGTTAATCTAAAAAAAAACTATGCATAAGAAAAAAAATACAATATCCCATTTCACACATTAAAAAAGGTTTCGTTACTATTTCCCTATTTTTAATTGTACAGTAAATCCAGATTCATTAAAAAAAATCGGTGCTTGTGGATTGTAGGTCCGAAATTTTTTTTAATCTTTAATTTGAGGTGAGTCAAATAAGGGGGAGAGAACTCTAGTTTCAACCACGATGTATCTTAAAATGGATTTTACTATTGTAATTATTCTAAAATAAAGTTTTTTAAAAAATGTATACGTAAAAGGATAATTTAGGAATAAAACAATCACACCGCATTCGGCACCAATGAAAAATACAATGATTTTGAAAAATAAAATGATTTATTAAAATAAATTATCACAGAAGAAGGAAATAAATAGAAAAAATACGTAAATGGAAGGGAAAAAACATGAAACACGGGAAATAAAGTGTTTGAAATAAATGAGTTTTACACTGGGTAAAATTCGGCAATTTGTTTGAAAACAGTTCCTTTTACATATACATTTTTTAAAACTTTATTTTAGAATAATTACAATAGTAAAATCCATTTTAAGATACATCGGGGTTGAAAGTTGAAACTAGAGTTCTCTTCCCCTTATTTGACTCACCTCAAATTAAAGATTAATTTTTTTTTCCGGACCTACAGTCCACAGGCACCAAAAAATCTCATCATTGCAATCCAATCTTCATATCTAGCACAGTACCACACACACACACACAAATCGGTTAATATTCTGTAGACAATTTTATAGATAGTTTTTTTCCCCCTGATTTTGTATTGGTAAATAAAAAAATAAAAAACTTAATTTTCTGCTTCTTTTGGTTTTTATTTTGTAGGCATTTTTATGTCTGTCAGAAATTGTTTTCCTTTTAAAAATCAAGTTAAAAAGACATTTTCCTAAAGTTTTCTCATAATAATTAAAGGGAGATAATCCCAGCTGAACATGTCACTTCCAGAAACGGTAGAAATTGCCATGTTTACCCCATTAATAATGGTTAATTGACACAATTTGACGGTAACACGAAAAAGTCAGACTGCCAGCAAATATTTGCATATGCCACACGCCGAGACTGTACAAGTTGTGCAGAATAGAGAGATAAGGTCAGGTAGAATATTTTCTAATCGAGGCGACCGATACCATTTGTTTGGAAACAGCGGTAAAATTAAACGCGCGGTAATAAAGACGGGCTTACCCGCCGGTATCCCGTCATGCATTTCGACTGGCGTCTCAATGTTATTCGAATATGACTGACTTCAGGTTTATGCTGAAAAGAAGATCGAAAAAACGAAATTTTTCTGAAAAGGAGGTCGCCATTCTAACGGAGGAATATAAGAAGCATGTGTTGATCCTTAATTCGAAACTGACCAATTCGATTACCAACCAAAAAAAGCAGAGAATCTGGGAGCGAATCACCGACGCCATCAACACTGTCGGTGTGAACAGGCGGCGGGTTAGCGAAGTTAAGGAAAAATGGAGGAATATGCAGAGGAAGGCTCGGCGTATTTTCGCCGAGCGCAAACTCCGGTTTGGTCATCTGGAGGGCCATGGAGCAGGTGTATTACCTCCCCCTCCAAGTTCAGGGCCGTCGAACAACCTGAACCCCAGAAGGATGAGAGAGGTCGAGAAACCCCTTGTGATTGATATCGACCCCCTCGCTTCTGCTTCTTCTTCTTCGACAATAATCGAAGATAACCACCGTAACAATAATAATGGTGCTTCCGTCTGCCCAACGACAACCGAAAACGATTTGATACCTACAAATTCCAGCAGTATTATTATCGACCACCGTAGCACGGAGGATAAATCTTCCATAAACTTTGACAACAGTTTTAACAATAATAACAATAATAATAACAATAATAATGATACTATTATTAACGATGTTGAACTCGATGATCATCTAACCATTGGTAAGTTATATCTTTTCAGCATGGGAAAGAATAAAGATTTACCAACGAAAGGTGGTTAAATTAAAATTCCACAGTATCGTACCATATGGTTTCGTAATTTTTAACCATCTTGGTTTATTTATTTTAAACCAATGAATCACTTTCTTTATTCAGAAAATAAAATAAAGTTGTGGACTAAGTCTTAAAAAAAACCAAGTACGTAGCATATTTAAATTTGGTAAAGGTAATAGTTAACACTAATTTTAGAAAAAAATTCAAATTTTAAATATTTTTTTAAAGTTAATTTTAAATTGATTTTTATTCGAATTCGCTTAACTTTAATTTAATTTTTTTTTTTTAACATAAAACCACTTTTAAAAAATAGTATTCGCAAATTATTTTTTTTAAATGTCTGCGATAATCATCTTTCATATACTTGAAGTACTTTTAGGTAATTTAAAATTGTAATTTGTGTTAACAAAAATACAAACAATACTAATGGATCATTGCTACAATATCTCGAAATATATTATTTTTCTTTGGTTGAGAACCCCCCACCCACAACAACATATTTTGGCCTATAAACTTTAATTGGCAATTGTCCAGAATAGGGTCCCAAACTTTTTTTATAAGGGGGATAACTGTAAAGTTTCATATTTCTTACTTAGCACGTAGACAATTCATATTTTTCCTGATCTGAAGAAGTGATTCTCGTTTGCTTTTCGCAGACAATCGTTTTGAGAAATCATTAACATGTTAGTTAAATTAAATATATAATTGCTTCCATACAAATTAAGTACCTTAGGGTTGGTAAAACTGCACAACACTGAGTGTGCGCATGCGCCAACAAATGGAAGCGCTAATAGAATTCTTCATCAATGGGAGTATATTTGCGAATATTTGTTTAGAAAAGAACACAAAGATGTTTTTACTGCTATAGTAAATAAAATCCACAATTTGTATCCAGTTTAAATTTAGGTGTTTGTTTGTTTTTTTATTCTTATCGATAGACTTTTAATTTTTAGGCTTCCGTTTGTTGGCACATGCGCATAGCCAGGGGGCAGTTTTATGCAGTTTTACCACCTTTGTTTTTTTTTTTCATAAAAATTGGGACTCTATTTTGGAAAATTACCCTTTTATTCTAGCTATAAATGACTTTCGAATTAACAGTTTAAAGGCTTCAAAATCACTTCCGAATGTCAAAGACTTCGAAGTAGGCGGCATTGCCCTCCTACTATAGATTTTTAAAAATAGTCATCACGGTGATTTAGCACCGTTTCCATCAAATTTTTTTCGCGTTTTTTTTTTTTTTTTTCGTATTGCCACGCCGGATTTAGTGTTCGGGTAAATGAGGGGCATCTTTTTCTTAGCGGACCCCCCCCCCCCTTTTATTTTGCAAATATCCCGAATTATTATTAAAGATTAGCGTTTTTAAGCAACCTTCCCTATATCCTACCACCAATCCTAAGTCCAGGTGGCAACTACTCTCTTTGTTCGGAGGGAGGGGGGCATCCCGACCCAAGGTTAATAGTAGGGTTAAAAGAGGGTATATTTTGTGTTGTAAGAAACAAATAATAAAATCAAACAATGTTTATTAAAAATGAAATTGAAATATATTACAAATTAAATATTATAATAATGGCGTATCCAATATAGAATATTATTGAAGAACTTGTTCTTTTAGACTACTGATAATTTGCACGATTCAGTAATTCGTAAAAATCAGAACAATTTAATAGTGTATTATTTTGTCCTGTCACCATTTTGAAAGTCAGACAGAACTAATCGTTAAAATTTGACAGCTAACTGCTTCAATATAACCAAAGACTGTTTAACAATTTTTCGCAAAGAGTAGAATGTAGATAAAAAAAAAAAATAGACAAGAATGGAAATAAAGCAGTAAGCTTTTTTCATTATCCGTTTCAAGAATCTAGGGTTTGTGTGGTTGCCTTTTGACTGTTGTAACTCGTGACCGAATTTTAGCGAGCCAATATCGATTTATATAAGCACCTCAAAGTGTAGTATCTGTTGTGTCCTCAGAGGAGGAGGAGAAATTTTTTCTAAACTGAGGCAATTTTATTTTTGTCTCCAATTCAAAGTGTCCTCTTTTGGGAAGTTGGATTTTCTCCACTTTAAAGACTGAACTTGTCTAGAACATTTCAAATGAACCTAATTTCTTAGAAGAAAAATCAAGACAGAGGTATTTGTACATGTACTTCTTCTAAAAGGAACCATAAACGTGTGAAAAACAAAAAAGCTTTTCTAAATGTTTCAAAGAAGATAAACAAAAATGTAATGTATTATAAAATTGAAAATAGAAGCCTTTATCAATGCAAGATTAATTAATTTTTTTTTTTTTACTTTAATCTCGGAATAATATTCCATCATCAGAGTTGACCAGTATTGTGTCTTTTTTTTTTTTTTTCATCAAAAAACACAAAAACAAAATTAAACAAACTTTTTTCCTTTTGTTTTCATTTTTTTCAAAAAATAAAATAAACAAACTTTTTTGTTTTTTCCACCAATGCTTTTAAATGAACGACGCATCTTCTTAAACTTCGAGCATGCCAATGTGTCTTCGTTCTACAACCAGAATTTGAATTCATAACCGCCAACGACATCACCGCGGATAACACCTATTAACAAGGACATTATATCAAAAAACAAAAAAAAGTTTGTTTATTTTATTTTTTTTAAAAAATGACAATACTGGTAAACTCTGATGATGAAATATTATTCCAAAATTAATAAGATTAAAGTAAAAAAAAAATTAATTTTGCATTGATAAAGGCTTCTATTTTCAATTTTATAATAATACTGACCCACCAATGCTTTTAAATGAACGACCCATTTTCTTAAAAATGTAATGATTTAAACTTACAGCATATCAACCCTTTTCGGTTTATTGAATGCCGGATCAGGTCATTTTGGTAAAAGTTTTTATGCTTCAAATGCTTTATATCTTCAAATATTTATTCATGGTGTTAGGTTTGGTTGTTTTGTAGAGGAAAATTGTTTTTGTTTTGGACTCTACAGAATATGATTGAGTTTTGCAAAGGGAAAGGAAAGAAAACTATTCTATTCGTAAGAAACATAGCATTTTTTGTTGTTGTTTGTTTGCTTTTTTTTCTTTCTAATCATCTCTGCAAATAAATGGTAAATATTGTGCAGTTTGGTTTGGTTGTTTTGTTTTATGGCATATCAACCCTTTTTGGGTTATTTAATGCCAAATCTGGTCATTTTGATAAAAGTTTTTATGCTTCAAGTTCTTTATGTCTTAAAATATTTATTCATCGTGTTTTGTTTGTTCGTTTTATAGAGGAAAATTGTTTTTGTTTTAGACTCTGTAGAATATGATTGAGTTTTGCAAAGGGAAAGTAAAAAAACAAAACAATAAAATCAATGTTTGGTGCATTTTAGATCAGGAAGCTGGTATCTTCAGACAGCCTGATCATGTAGCACCAGTCGAATTTCATGAAGCAAAGCAACAAAAAAAAATTCAAAATGGCGGACATTCCATCCCATATCTCTGATACTATCAGATCAGGCTGTTATGCATGAGCCACCATTTTTCGGGATGTAGTGCAAGCCAGAGAAGAAGCCGGCTCAACCCTACCAGCACGGGTTGGGTTACACAAAACCGAAAATGAACCATGGACATTTAGATCTTCAGAAATGAACAGGAATGATGAATTCAAATAATAGGATCACTGATCTTCCTATAATGGAATGTTTAGAACAGGTGCAGCTTGTTTGTGAACTGCGTCACTTTTACAAAGTGGAGGGCGTCATCTCCCTGCGACTATATAGACAGCTGGGCAAGAAACAAAGGGAGGACATAGATCATATTGGGCAAAGCTGGATAACCGCATTTACAACTGATTCTTTTTTATTTTATTTTTGTGGCGTTCAAAGACTTCATGACACAATGACTGCTACCTGGTAAAAGCATAGATCTGTTCTTAGTTAAACATTGGAAGCTTGTCCTGCTGGTTAGGAAGACACTACCACAAGAGTGGATGACCTGTGTTTTTTTAGTCGAACCATAGAGTCCTGTGAGGAAACACCTTTAGATCTTCAGAAACAAAAAATGTGAGGGACACAAGCAACAGGATCACCAAAAGTATGGACAGGAAGTCACACGATAGAATTGCTAGTAGGTCAATGTATAATATGTAGACCAAAATGTCAATGAAGACTGGTGAACAAACAAGTTTCGCTGGCTTATATTATTCTTAATTACGTAACTCACATTAGTGATTGGCTGACAAGATGACTCATCTGCATAATTAACAACATAGATTAGCTAACTGTTCTTCAAAATCTCTGACTCCTTATTTTAAAGTCTTCCAATATTCGGACTGTGTTGATTCTTGGAAAAATAAAAAATACAACTCCGACTCTTAGCATTCTTACGAGTCCAACTTTGACTCTTTCTAAAACCTCTGATTCTGACTCCACAAACTTTGACTCTTTCTAAAACCTCTGATTCTGACTCCACAAACTTTGACTCTTTCTAAAACCTCTGATTCTGACTCCACAAACTTTGACTCTTTCTAAAACCTCTGATTCTGACTCCACAAACTTTGACTCTTTCTAAAACCTCTGATTCTGACTCCACAAACTTTAACTCTTTCTAAAACCTCTGATTCTAACTCCACAAACCTGATGCCTACAGTAATAATTTTACTATTCATCAACAAAAACAAAAACAAACTTGTCACAGCCTTTTTATTCTTATCAGATATAGGGAGTTCATGAAATGATGTCTATTTTAGTTAGGGAAAACAAAATTACTCATCTGCATAGCTGACGACATGGATTAGTCAGCTGTTCCGACTATTTGTTTACAAACAACCACGTGTTCTCGGGTTCATGCTGGCCTCGTTTATTTTGGGAAAGACACCTTCCACCGCATACACAGCACGCAAAGCAGCGGTGCTTTGCTTGACGAGGATGGCCGTCACCATCGGAGGCAGTGAGCAATTCATTTTTCGTATCAACTTCACTACACTCTCACCTGATCTCATGATCATATATGTTGTAACTTG
This sequence comes from Sepiola atlantica, assembly GCA_963556195.1. NCBI lineage: Eukaryota > Metazoa > Mollusca > Cephalopoda > Sepiida > Sepiolidae > Sepiola > Sepiola atlantica. Next base: position 92,693,250 of record OY744515.1, read on the forward strand.
GGATTGGCCTCTTGCGACACGTACTCCATTGTGGCAACACATCCTCATCCAATTGGGATGAGAACATAGAGGATGAACATGTAGCAAACATTAGTTTAAATCTGGTTTTGTAGATTTACCACATGTTTCTTACCACATGTTTCTAACATGTTTCGGAATTTTTGAGATGAGGGTTGATAATTTGTAGAATTTGGTATATTCGGACTACTGTTCTCATCTTGGGTGTTTTTATCACAACATTTCGGCCGATGTAACCTCCGACCTTCTTCAGGTGTACCTTGTCGAACTCGGGAATCTGGACGGAATTTCGAACGGAACCCTTTATTAAATCCACGGGGGTAGCATGCTTTCGTTCCATCTGCCATGACTGGGAAAAAGTCTTCAGTAATTCGCAATTCTTCATATCGCCCGCACTGAGGATTGAACCTTCAACCTTCAGATGACTATCACTTAGAACTGAATTTTACTTAGTACTATATCCACTGCTACCCCTGTGGATTTAATAAAGGGTTCCGTTCGAAATTCCATCCAGATTCCCGAGTTCAATTTACCACATGTTTCTTACCATAATGTTTCTTACCACATATTTTCCACAAGTAATAAAATAATTCCACTCTCCTCACTTACACATGCTGTAACCAGTGGTTTTATTATATTATTATTTTCATTTTTCATCTTTGTGTTTCGTGCTGAGGTTAGACATTACAGAACCAAAGATAAATCACGGTTAATTTAGAAGTAGATATGTTTTCATTGCCGCTTCAACCTACGCAGTAAGCACATCTAATCTTTGATGGATGTCAGTAAGGAGACAGCAAATAAGATATATATTTTTAGCTAAAAAAATATTAAAGAAAATGTTTTAATTTTAATCTTATTCAGAGTGTTGCCTGTAGTGAGGATAGAGGTGTTGAGTAATAATCAGTTCTAAGTGACAGTTTCCTGGAGGTTGAAGGTTCAATCTCCGGTGCGGGTGTTACTAACTAAGAATAAAATAAAAATTACTGACGTGACACTTCTACCTGATTATAGCTGATGGAATGAGAATAATCTACGTAGAATTTGGTATAATCGGACTACTGTTCTCATCTTGGGTGTTTTTATCACAATGTTTCGGCTGATGTAACCTCTGACCTTCTTCAGGTGTACTTTGTCGAACTCGGAAATCTGGACTGAATTTCGAACGAACCCGTGGCGAAGTAGATATAGTACTAAGTATAATTCAGTTCTCAGTGACAGTCATCTGAAGGTTGAAGGTTCAATCCTTAGTGCGGGCGATACGAAGGATTGCAAATTACTGAAGACTTCGTCCCAGTCATGGCAGATGGAACAAGAGCATGCTACCCCCATGGATTTAATAAAGGATTCCGTTCGAAATTCCGTCCAGATCCCCGAGTTCGACAGAAAGATCCCTGAGTTTGACAAAGTACACCTGAAGAAGGTCGGAGGATAAAAACATTCAAGATGAGAACAGTAGTCCGAATATACCAAATTCTACAAATTATCAACCCTCATCTAAAAAAGCATTCCGAAGCAGAATAATCTACGCCCATGGATTAAATAAAGGTTTCTGTTCTAAATTTTGTATAGATTCTCGAATTTGACAAGATGCGCTCGAAGAAGGTCAGAGGTTACATCAGCTGAAACATTGTGAGAATAACATCCACGATGAGAATACCAGTCCGAGTAATCCAAATTAACAATCCTCATCTTAAAAATTCTGAAACGAAATAAACAACTGTATTTTTTATTTTTAAGAATTTTTTACATTACGAAATCGCATACAGTTTTTTTTTTTTTTTCTCTGACTTTCTTCTTTTTTTATTTTTGCTGTGTATTTTACATCATCATCATCGTCATCATCGGTTTAACATGCTGGCATGTGTTGAACGGATTTTAGAAATTGGCTTTCAAACGAACCTATCTCTGATCAGGTCTTTATTTATCCCTCTTTTAAGTCCATCCTCATCACTTCCTCCCATGTTTTCCTTGACCTTTCCCTGCTAACTGACCCTGCTATCATCATCATATTTGGTTTAACGTTTATTTTACATGCTCGCATGTGATTGATGGCTTTTAGAAATTGATTTTCTAAACTAACCTATTAACAATCTCACCAGACCTTCCACGCAAGCTTCCAAAATTTAAGCTACACAGCCTGAAATGCAACCAATTTTCTTTGGAAGTCATTTTCTTAATCCAGGCAAGATTTTTTTTATAGGTGGGATGCCTTTCCGTGACCCGACTCCCTTTCTACAAACTGAGTAGAGGAACTTTCCTCTTTGTAGGAACTTTCCAACACTACAACCACTGATCATCACTTTGGTCTTGGTGACATTCACTCTCAGACTGTTACTTTCCATAGCATTCCGCCAAGTCTTTAACTTAACAATTAGGTCTTCCATTGTTTCACAGTTAAGTACTAAATCATCAGCATACATATAGAATACTGCACCCAGGCTTGGGCTCCAGCGACTAGACATGGAAATTGGAATGTAATATTGAAACTGGAAGGCGTATAAAGAAGGGTGACAAAACTAATAAGTAAAGTCAAGGAGTGCAGTTACAGGGAAAGATTGGACAAATTGGGATTGACTACTTAGCTGGAGAGAAGAATGAGAGGTGATATGATTGAGACTTTCAAGATAATTAATGGCATTTCTAACTATGGTGGGCATTTTTTTAGTATTTCTCCAAGATCTGGAAGGTTATTGTCAAGGCAGTTTTCAAAAACTAGATCTGTTAACCAGTTAAGTTTTTTTTTTCTCACAGAGTAATATGTTTTTGGAATAAGTTGCGAGATCGGATTAAGAACAGCAATAGCGTGGATCAGTTTAAGATGAGGTTGGATGAATTCAGAGAAAGTGGTAGGAGGGAGAAATTGAGGGGGCACTTTTGGGAGTTGTCAAATGAAATATTTAACAGAATTTGATCTAGATATCGATACTGTACTAAAAGTTTAATATTTTTTTTATAACAGTTGAATTGAGAAAATAGTTAATGGGGAGATGCCCAAGGAGGCATAACAAACAAATAATAATAATAATACAACATCTTTTTTGGACAATCCGTACAAAACTCCCTGGAACCAGTGTTTTTTTATCGAGACACCATCTCTAGGTGATTGATCACCAAGGCTAAAATGCGCTTCACCTGCCATAGTGTACATGTTTGTTTTGTAAAACAATATATCATTGTATATGTTTTGTTATTACAATTTTATTATATTTTTTTATTCATTTTTTTACAAAAACGTTCTAATAATTTAAATTTAAATTTTTTCAGTTATAAAGGAAGAAATCCCCGATCCCATGTTGAAGAATGATGATTTAATAATAACCTCTGTACAGAATGAACCAGCAGAACCTGATTTAACCGACAGAACCCAACTGGAATTGGTAACACCTTCCATAGACTGTGAAAGATCCCCACCTTCTAGAAACACTGTTAATAGCTATGGTTTCTCTTCGCACAAGTACAATACAAACCTGGCGCCGACACTTGAAGAGAAATCTGCAGTTTATAACTCTCTACAAGCGCCACGCTGGTCAACCCATCTTCAGGCGCCCTCGCAAGTTTCATCCTCTAAATTGCACCCGTTGTCGGGTGTTTCAATGTCTTTAAACAATATTAATGTATCATCATCTCTGACATCTGCACGGTCGTATGCACCGACGCATGCACCGACGCATGCACCGACGCATGCACCGACGCATGTTAACTCGGATAAATCAAATGACATTGTTGTTTCCTCATCATTTGGTCTGAACAATTCCATACCAGAATCCTTGGCATCACTTTCAACAAGCTCCACTGTTGGTCGATCGCACCTTTTTGCTACTGGGGGTCTGTCACTGTCTCATCTCGGCCAGGACATTACAGCCGGGCCTGGTGTGGGCATGTCTCACAACACAAAACCTTTAAATCGAGGCCCTACTAATGCTGCTGCTGCTGCTTCTTCTTCTGGCGACGGAATAACACAGGCGGATCTCTTACAGCTCCAGTACGAAGTGCTCCTGGCGGACAAGAAACGTATCCTCATGCAAACCAGGTACTATGAGATGAAAATGAAGAGAATCGAGTTAGAATTATGTGGACAAACAAATTCATTTTTCTAATAACAAAACAGAAAGAGAAAAAAATGTATATTTCTTTTCAATTTCGGTGCTTCTAGATTTGAACGGACCCAAGATGAAATGGAAACCAAAAGTTGATTTGCACATGTCACACGCTAAAAACGTTCACAGTGCTGAGGGTATTCTGATCTGTAATCTCCATCTTGGAATTACATCCTATAATGCCCTGCTCCTAGCAAGGGCAAATAAATCTTGCTAAAATCAAATCAATAAAAAAAAAAGTAAAACAAATCGCAGAGAAAATAATGGAGCCATCTGTTGTTTTAAATTGATTCCAGCCATTTTGTGATGTGATGGTTGAGTGGTGAGACACCAAACAATGTAAAAATAAAACAGATGGAAACGATTCTTAAGAGATAAAAATTTTCAATGATTTATTTAAAGCATAATACAATGGGTGATTCAACTATGATGATAGTGGATTTGATTATTGTTGGCTATACCGTGTCTGTAGCGTCTATATTGGATTTCTTCCATAAATGCATGTCTTTAGCAAGGGCAGATAATTCTGCTTCAATGTCGCTCGCCAAAGGCTGGTAATCCTCATTCAATGTCTCTTGACAAGAGCAGATAATTTCACGTTACAATAAGAGTTATCTCCCTTTAAAAATAGAAATGTCTTTAGATGGAATATGATTTCTCATTTAACACTAACAAAATGATTGTACCAAGTTTTTATTAAAAAAATTTTTTTTTATGATATTTCACCCCAAACAAGGCAGGACGTCACTGTAGACGTAAGGGGCTATTGAGAATTAGGGAGTATGATGATAGTGGATAGTTGCTAGACCGTGTCAGTGGCTCCCATGTTGGATCTCTATCCCATAATGCCATGTTTTGCAAGAGCAGATAATCCTGCTTCAATGTCTATTGCAAGGACAGATAGTTTTGTTTTTATATCTTTTGCAACGGCAGATAATCCTGCTTCAATGTCTCTCGCCGAGGACAGATAATTTCAAGAGTTATCTCCTAAACAGAAATGTGTTTAGTAGAATATGATTTCACAACAAACAAGGAAATGCTGTCTCTATTTTCTTAATGACCTTATTTATTTTTTAAAACATTATTTTTTATTTTATGTAATTTCTAGCAAATATATGCTCCCTCCAGTTGCATATATTTGCTAGGCTGTGAGAATGATATCACGATGAATAAACTACATACACTGACCCTCAAAAGAGGAGGTAATGCTTGGGAGGAATGTATCATGACAAATGAAAATATACTATACTACCCCTTATAGGAGGAGGTAAAGCCTGGGAGGACCTCCCTCTAAATAAAAGGAGGTGGTAATGCATGTTCGGATGGTATCATGATAACAGAGCAGATACTACAATTACCCTCACAAAAATAGAAGCGGTAATACCTGGGATTACATCCCCATAAAAGAAGAAAGTAATGCCTGCGAGTATGGTCTCGTAACAATAGAAAACATATTAGATAACCCCAATCACCCAACATAACTTAGGGTTGTCAATGTTTTTTTTATTATTTTTTCTTTTACTAAAACATGGTTTAATTAAAAATGTTAACAGGATTATTTATTAAGTGAAAAAACTTTGAATAAAAGAAACTCACAATTTAAACAGAAGATTCAATGTATTTTAAGTGTAAGACGTTTTTATTTCAGACGATGTAAATTTATAATTTTTTGCTCTTTTATTTCGTTAATGTGCTTAAAAACAATAAAAAAAAAAACATTGGCATCGCTAGGGAAAGGGGAGAGAGAGAGAAGCGGAAGAAGAGACAGTGAGAACGCCAAATTGTCTTTTTTTATTGTTTTTAAACAGGCCCCTCAGATTGAGATAGAGAGAGAGGTCATCTCTGCCTCATCAGTGTATCTTTCAAGTTAGCTAAGACGTATTAGTTTCCTTTAAATTATCTCCCTTGATAATGATTAGTTTTAAGAAAGGTTTTTGGAATTTATTCGTTTTTTTCATTGAATTACTTTAATTAATTACTGTTAATATCGACAAAACTATTGTAGATATACAGGAAACATAACACAAAAAAACATAAAATGAATAGCAGTAAACATTAATTTATTATAGACAGTTTTAAAAAGAATTATGCAAATTAGACAGATCTATGAATGTCTAGATGTATTTTATCAGTACTATATATATATATACTGTATTTTTTAATTTTTTTTAAACATAGTTCGCTCAAAACAAGGCAGGCCGCAACTGTAGACGTAAGGGGCTACTGAGAAAAAAGAAAAGGGGAGAAGGTTGCGGGGTCAACCTAAATTGGGATCTGCGCAGCGAGATGTCTGTTTACATTAGTTTTAAATTTCTGCGTGTCAGTACTGTCGGGGAAACAGAGGGCAGGGAGGGAGTTCCAGAGGCCAGCAGCACGAGGAAAGAAGCTATTTGAGTAGAAGGCTCTCCGGCATCTGGGGACCTCCACAGTGAATAGATGGGATTTAGTTGATTGTCGAGTTGGTCTAGTGAATTTACGTCGAGGGGGCACCAGAGTAACTAATTCATTGGAGCACAATCCATTGAAGTATTTGTAAAACAAACACAAGGATGCTACATTGCGGCGATGGGACAGGGACTGGAGCTTGGTGGATAGTGAGGGACCTATTAGGTTGGCGACTCTTTTTCGGGCCTTGTCAAGGAGAGAGAGACTAGTAGATTATGCACCAATCCAGATGTGGCAACAATACTTCATGCATGGGCAGATGGTGGCTTTGTAGAGATACAGGATAATGTCAGGTGTGAGGAGTTTACTAGCACGGTTGTTTTGATTGTAATATAAGAGGGATAAATGAAATAAAACTTTCGCATTTATTCATTTAGATAGAAATAAGAAACCAACAATTATTTTAACACAAACAAATAGAGAAATAAAAAAATGTTGTTTTTTTTCTTTCTTTTAATTATTTGAAAAATAACTTAAAAATTAAAAACAAAGCAACAAATTTTCATAAGCAAAATAAAAGAATTAGTTTTACATTCTATATTTTTTTAATTTTATTTTTTAAATCTCTTGTTTGGGTTAAAATTATTTGGTTGCTGTTTGAGGGAAAATCGTGTCTTTGTTAGGGCAGATTTCTTGCATCACTGTGACTGGTTTTTATTGCATAACTTGAGAAGATTCACTTCTGTTTTCATCTTGGGTCTATTCAAAGCAAAGAACACACATTTGTTTGTTTACGTATGCTAGTCAAATGGAAACTTGAACCTTGAATGTTAAGGCTTTTATGCCAGCAATTAAAGATGAGCTGACAAAAGGACAGCCTTTTCATTGCATTTGTTGATGAAAGGGAAATTAAATTTCGTCACACTTCATGAGCATGTATATGTTTATGGGCCAGAATCATCTTGCATTATGAATTTATGACACTTGGGTTTCATCTGACATGGATTTTCAGACATTTCAGTATATATACATATTGTTACGATCGCGTCTAATTGGGAACGACAAGACGGTCAAGCAACAGAAAAAAAAAGTCTTAGATCCTCAGGTTCAAATATGTATACACACCGAACGAGAGGGAAATGTGGACTCTTTCTGACGACACCTGTAAAAATGAAAAGACAGACAACAAACACTTTGTGAAAGAACGGCAGATCAACACAAGTTAAGAAATTAAAATGACAATGTTTATTTATAAAAAGGGGTATAAAAAGGGATGAGATATAAAACAAAACAATAACACGGGATGGGGTCTTAACGGATATGTAACTAGGACGAGTAAAAATACAGGGTGGGCCAAAATAAGGGTCCTATCTTTAAATTTGAATAACTTGAATTTGAATAACTTCCACAAAATAAAAGTTAAACTCACCAAACTTTATGTGTGTGTAGACTGACCCTTCCGAGATTTTTTGAAATAAACAAAACAAATTTTAGCTGAAAAACACTTCTTAAAACTTACAAAAACTAAAGTATTGTTTTTTACACTGTTTTGAGTTTTTTAAGCAAAAATAATGTTTTCTAAATGAGGGTACGTTCCTTAGGGCTAATACGGCTCATGCTTGCTTCGGAAGGGGTCCTTTACTTATTCTAAAAAAAATTTTTTTTTTAAATCAATAAATAAAAAAGTTATGAATTTTTAAAAATAGGACCCTTATTTTTGCCCACCCTGTATATGTATAATACAAAACGTATCAGCTTGAGAGAAAGAAAGAGGTCTGACTCACAGTTTTCAAATTCATAAGACACGCTCAAATCATCGAGCAAGTGTGGGTAGTTGTCGTTGGGGTGTCGTTATTGGTTGCAGGGAAAAGGCCAAGAAAAGTTCTTATCGACTTAGCACGCTTTGGCTATTTCGTTAGCTGACTGTTCTTCAGTATGCCTTTGGCATTTAACAGGATACGTCCTAGGCGTTCTCTTTGTGTCGGCGTCCAGACAGTTTTGCAGTTTCCAACATGCAGTGATTTGCATGGAATCCGTTCCAAGTGTTTTCTTCTGTCGTGATTTTCCGGAACGACCAATGTCACGTCCGTTTGCTCTCAAACCTGGGGTAGATTTTTTTGTGCCTAGTTGTTCTTTCCCTTTTCTTCCTCCTTTTTTTTTTCTTTCTTATTCGTTCAGCAGTTGGTATTATAGCAAGACGACTAATCTCTTTTTCTCAACAGTCATATTCTTAAGACTCAAAAGTAAGAAGAGGACAGTCAGTCCCACGGAAACATACACTCTCGCTCCCCTATTCTATATTTGTCTTTTCGTCTGTCAAGCCGGCGAACAAAGAGCTTTAAAAGGAAAAAAATATATATACCTGTTCGACAATATCTCCTTTTTTTCCCTACTATCTCTCAAGCTGGGAGACAACATAATATTCTAAAAGAAAAAGAATATATCTTAGCTCGATAATATCTTACATTGTCTAAGGCTATATATTAAAATTTAATTTTAGGAATTACGTCACAATATATATATATGTATATGTGTGTGTGTATGCATGTATATAAATATGCGTGTATGTTTTTCTACGTGTGTGTGTATATGTGTATGTATATATGTGCGTGTCTGTATATATATGTATGTAATTAAAGAATGCTTGTAACCGGATAATTGTGATCGTTTTGCACATTCGCAAGCTGACATGCAACATTTTATGAATTTTTTTGAATGGGCATAGACTGCTTTAAGACTAAGAAATTCACACAGCGAAGGATACAGTGGCCTAGCACCTGCCCAATTTTGCTTTGAATTGCTGCATCGTTTGCACATTTACTACATCTCCCAGAAGTCCATTCCAAGGTCCAGGTGTTCATGTCACAATAAAAGTATAATAATGGTCGCATTCAATGCATGAAAATAAAAATAAATGTTTGTGTTCTAAGTGTTCAGCAACAATAATCTTCAACTTTCCTGGGGGGAAAAAAAATGCAGTATTTATTCTGAAGTTCTGCCAAATATTCTAATATCCTAAACAGAAACTGGGGGTTATTTTCACTGATACCCCCCCCCCCCTTATCACAGTAGTACAAATCGGATAGATTTGAATTATTTGGACTGTTATCATCTTGGATGTTATTCTCACAACATTCCGATCTTCTTCAGGTGCGTCTTGTCGAACTCAGTATTCTTTTTAGTCAAACTCGGGAATCCGGAATCTACATAGATCTGTGGCGCAACGGATAAAGTACTAGGTAACAATCAGTTCCAACTGACACTGTTCTGAATGTTGAAGTTTCAATCTTCACTACAGGCGATACTAAGAATATAATTGATTATTATTATTTAATACTTCTACCTGGTCATGGCTGACGGAACGAGAATAATCTACCCCTCGTGCGTAGATTCCAAAGTTCGACAAGATGCACCTGAAGAAGGTTGGAGCATCGGCCAAAATGTGAGAATAGCATCCAAGATGAGAACAATAGTCCGAATAATCCAAATTATCAATCTGTATCTAAAAATTCCCAAACAAATAGAATGGACTTGTTTGATAATTGCATTGGGTTCAATTGCTGTAAATGTGAGTGTTATTGATGAAAAGAAAAAGGTCGAATACCTTAGACAAGTATTTTAGTCCCATTTTTGCTCATCAAAAAGAGATCACAAAATTGTATTTTATTTATTTAAAAAAAATTGAATATGAATCATATCAAATTTTTTTTTTTTTTTTTGAACAGTTGAATTAAGTTAAAGGGGAGATGCCCAAGGCGGCATAACAAACAAATGATACCAATTAAAATATTAAAGGATAAAGAAAATGTTTGAAATTGTTGTTTTTGTTTTTTTAAAGTTTTTTAGTGGTACGCAATTATTTCCGCATGTGGATGCATCATGCAAGTCAATATACGACAAAAATTCAGTGAAATAGAATAGTCATTTTTTTTTAAACAAAAAACTTTCAAATTTTTTGTTCTAAATTTGACAGTAGATTCAATTTAATTCATTTCAATAAATTTGGAAAAAAATCTAAAAACCATGCTTCAGTTGCCATGTAGGTAAAAGTGGTGGTAGAAATTTAGGCAGAAGAGGATACAGTGGCTCAGCACTTGTTCAATTTCGTCTTGAATTACTGCATCGTTGGAACACAGAAGAGGATACAGTGGCTCAGCACTTGTCCAATTTCTTCTTGAATTGCTGCATCGTTGGTACACAGAAGATGATACAGTAGTTTAGCCCTTGCCCAATTTCGTCTTGAATTGCTGCATCGTTGGCACACAGAAGAGGATACAGTGGCTCAGCACTTGTCCAATTTCTTCTTGAATTGCTGCATCGTTGGCACACAGAAGAGGATACAGTGGCTCAGCACTTGTCCAATTTCGTCTTGAATTACTGAATCGTTGGCATACAGAAGAGGATACAGTGGCTCAGCACTTGTCCAATTTCTTCTTGAATTGATGCATCGTTGGCACACAGAAAAGGATACAGTGGCTAAGCGCTTGTCCAGTTTCGTCTTGAATTGCTGCATCGTTGGCACACAGAAGAGGATACAGTGGCTCAGCGCTTGTCCAGTTTCGTCTTGAATTGCTGCATCGTTGGCACACAGAAGAGGATACAGTGGCTCAGCACTTGTCCAATTTCGTCTTGAATTACTGAATCGTTGGCATACAGAAGAGGATACAGTGGCTCAGCACTTGTCCAATTTCGTCTTGAATTGCTGCATCGTTGGCACACAGAAGAGGATACAGTGGCTCAGCACTTGTCCAATTTCGTCTTGAATAACTGAATCGTTGGCACACAGAAGAGTATACAGTGGCTCAGCACTTGTCCAATTTCTTCTTGAATTGCTGCATCGTTGGCACACAGAAGAGGATACAGTAGTTTAGCCCTTGCCCAATTTCGTCTTGAATTATTGCATCGTTGGCACACAGAAGAGGATAAAGTGACTCAGCATTTGTCTAATTTCATCTTGAATTGCTGCATCGTTGGCACACAGAAGAGGATACAGTGACTCAGCACTTGTCCAATTTCGTCTTGAATTGCTGCATCGTTGGCACACAGAAGAGGATACAGTGACTCAGCACTTGTCCAATTTCGTCTTGAATTGCTGCATAGTTGGTACACAGAAGAGGATACAGTGGCTCAGCACTTGTCCAATTTCGTCTGGAATTGCTGCATCGTTGGCACATTTACTTCATCTCCTGGAAGTTCTTTCCAAGGTCCAGGCATCCTGATTTAGAAAGCGGTCCTCCTTTGGTTTAATTGAAATCGACGGTGAAACAGTTTTAGGTAATCTTTTCATAGACCCCTTACTGGGGCACAAATGAATCGTAGGTCCTGAGGGAGACCATGATGGCAATTGAGGAGATTGTAGGCTAAAATGAGATCACCGCGTAAATATCAGCACTCAAGTTAGAAAAGGTTAAGCTTTTCGAGTCGGACTGTAGTCCCCGCACCATTCAAGTAGCCAGTCGTTGAACTCTTTCCAGGTGCTGAATATCATTTATTATCTATGGAGAAGAGGTCTGGAACAGTGGTCTGACAAGGGAACATAAATTAGGAGAAATATTTCAGGATTCAATATACAACACTAATTCAGTAAAATAGAATATTCAGGCTTTTTTTTTCAAATAACTTTCTTATTTCTTGTTTGTATTTGTTTAAAATTTGACAGTTTTTTTCTTAATAGTAGATCACTAAAGTTAAGCAACGTTGAACTAAACCAGTACCAGATGAGTGACCATTTGAGGAATCCCAGGTGCTGTATGTGGGGGGATGGTGAAACCTACCTGCAATATATTATGAGTAAGATAATACTTTAAAGATATAAATAATATCTTTTACCAGTAAACTATCAGGATAAAAACAAAGCTCAATATAGTGTATAGAGCAATAATATTAATTGAATGACATAATAAAATGAGAAATTAATCAGATTTTATTAAAGTTCAAAAACAAGGAGTGATATTGCGTCCTTAATTCATTGCAGTAATGGTCCTCTGAGGAGAAGACTTTCTTTTAAAACTCATGAATTAAGGACGCAGTATCACTCCTTGTTTTTGAACTTTAATAAAATCTGATTAATTTATAATTTTATTATGTCATTCAATTAATTATATATATATATATAGATATATATATAGATAGAGAGAGAAAGAATGGTAGTTTGCTTGAAGCATTGCTGAGAATAGTAGTATGTTTAAGAAGGCTGAGGGCAATGCAGAGTGCCGGGTAGGATGTAAGCTGGAAGGAACAAAAATAATAAATCGAAATCGAAATGGG
>OY744515.1:92711019-92723519 GCA_963556195.1 Sepiola atlantica
GAATAATATGCAAACGCGTTTCATGTTCGTATGTACGTTATCATCTTTCACACACATTTTAAATCCATAGAATAATATGCAAACGCGTTTCATGTTCGTATGTACGTTATCACCTTTCACACACATTTAAAATCTATAGAATAATATGCAAAGGAGTTTCGTGTTCATAAGTACGTTATCACCTTTCACACACATTTAAAATCTATATAATAATATGCTAAGGCGTTTCATGTTCGTATGTACGTTATGACCTTGCACACACATTTAAAATCTATATAATAATATGCTATGGCGTTTCATGTTCGTATGTACGTTATCACCTTTCACACACATTTAAAATCTATATAATAATATGCTAAAACGTTTCATGTTCGTACGTACGTTATCACCTTTCACACACATTTAAAATCTATATAATAATATGCTAAGGTGTTTCATGTTCGTACGTACGTTATCACCTTATACACACATTTAAAATCTATATAATAATATGCTAAGGTGTTTCATGTTCGTATGTACGTTATCACCTTTCGCACACATTTTAAATCTATAATAATAATATGCTAAGGTGTTTCATGTTCGTACGTACGTTATCACCTTTCACACACAATTACAATTTATATAATAATATGCTAAGGCGTTTCATGTCTTTTCGTACGTTATTACCTTTCACACACATTTAAAATCTATATAATTATACGCTAAGGTGTTTCATGTTCGTATGTACATTATCACATTTCACACACATTTAAAATTTATATAATAATATGCAAAGGCGTTTCATGTTTGTATGTACGTTATCACCTTTCACACACATTTAAAATCTATATAATAATATGCTAAGGTGTTTCATGTTCGTATGTACGTTATCTCCTTTCACACACATTTAAAATCTATATAATAATATGCTAAGGCGTTTCATGTCTTTTCGTACGTTATTACCTTTCACACACATTTAAAATCTATATAATAATATGCTAAGGTGTTTCATGTTCGTACGTACGTTATCACCTTTCACACACATTTAAAATCTATAGAATAATATTCTAAGGCGTTTCATGTTCTTTCGTACGTTATCACTTTTCACACACATTTAAAATCTATAGAATAATATGTAAAGGAGTTTCATGTTCGTTCGTACGTTATCACCTTTCACACACATTTAAAATCTATATAATAATATGCTAAGGCGTTTCATGTTCTTTCGTACGTTATCACCTTTCACACACATTTAAAATCTATATAATAATATGCTAAGGTGTTTTATGTTCGTATGTACGTTATCACCTTTCACACACATTTAAAATCTATAGAATAATATGTAAAGGAGTTTCATGTTCGTTCGTACGTTATCACCTTTCACACACATTTAAAATCTATATAATAATATGCTAAGGCGTTTCATGTTCTTTCGTATGTTATCACCCACATTTAAAATCTATAGAATAATATGCAAAGGAGTTTCATGTTCGTATGTACATTATCACCTTTCGCACACATTTTAAATCTATATAATAATACGCTAAGGTGTTTCATGTTCGTATGTACGTTATCACCTTTTACACACATTTAAAATCTATATAATAATACGCTAAGGTGTTTCATGTTCATATGTACGTTATCACCTTTCACACACATTTAAAATCTATATAATAATACGCTAAGGTGTTTCATGTTCATATGCACGTTATCACCTTTCACACACATTTTAAATCTATATAATAATATGCTAAGGTGTTTCATGTTCATATGTACGTTATCACCTTTCACACACATTTAAAATCTATATAATAATACGCTAAGGTGTTTCATGTTCGTATGTACATTATCACCTTTCGCACATATTTTAAATCTATATAATAATATGCTAAGGTGTTTCATGTTCGTACGTATGTTATCACCTTTCACACACATTTAAAATCTATATAATAATACGCTAAGGTGTTTCATGTTCGTATGTACGTTATCACCTTTCGCACATATTTTAAATCTATATAATAATATGCTAAGGTGTTTCATGTTCGTACGTATGTTATCACCTTTCACACACATTTACAATCTATATAATAATATGCTAAGGTGTTTCATGTTCGTACGTACGTTATTACTTTTCACACACATTTAAAATCTATATAATAATACGCTAAGGTGTTTCATGTTCGTATGTACGTTATCACCTTTTACACACATTTAAAATCTATATAATAATATGCAAAGGCGTTTCATGTTCGTATGTACGTTATCACCTTTCACACACATTTAAAATCTATATAATAATATGCTAAGACGTTTCATGTTCGTATGTACGTTATCACCTTTCGCACACATTTTAAATCTATATAATAATATGCTAAGGTGTTTCATGTTCGTACGTACGTTATCACCTTTCACACACATTTAAAATCTATATAATAATATGCTAAGGCGTTTCTTTTTCATTTCGTACGTTATTACCTTTCACACACATTTAAAATCTATATAATAATATGCTAAGGTGTTTCATATTCGTATGTACGTTATCCCCGTTTCACACACATTTAAAATCTATATAATAATATGCTAAGGCGTTTCATGTCTTTTCGTACGTTATTACCTTTCACACACATTTAAAATCTATATAATAATATGCTAAGGTGTTTCATGTTCGTACGTACGTTATCACCTTTCACACACATTTAAAATCTATAGAATAATATTCTAAGGCGTTTCATGTTCTTTCGTACGTTATCACTCACATTTAAAATCTATAGAATAATATGCAAAGGTGTTTCATGTTCGTATGTACGTTATCACCTTTCGCACACATTAAAAATCTATATAATAATACGCTAAGGTGTTTCATGTTCATATGTACGTTATCACCTTTCACACAAATTTTAAATCTATATAATAATATGCTAAGGTGTTTCATGTTCATATGTACGTTATCACCTTTCACACACATTTACAATCTATATAATAATATGCTAAGGCGTTTCTTTTTCATTTCGTACGGTCTTACCTTTCACACACATTTAAAATCTATATGATTATACGCTAAGGTGTTATATGTTCGTATGTACATTATCACCTTTCACACACATTTAAAATTTATATAATAATATGCAAAGGCGTTTCATGTTCGTATGTACGTTATCACCTTTCACACACATTTAAAATCTATATAATAATATGCTAAGACGTTTCATGTTCGTATGTACGTTATCATTTTTCACACACATTTAAAATCTATATAATAATATGCTTAGGTGTTTCATGTTCGTATGTACGTTATCACCTTTCACACACATTTAAAATCAATATAATAATATGCAAAGGCGTTTCATGTTCTTTCGTACGTTATCACTTTTCACACACATTTAAAATCTATAGAATAATATGCTAAGGTGTTTCATGTTCATATGTACGTTATCACCTTTCACACACATTTAAAATCTATAGAATAATATGTAAAGGAATTTCATGTTCGTTCGTACGTTATCACCTTTCACACACATTTAAAATCTATATATTAATATGCTAAGACATTTCATGTTCGTATGTACATTTCACCGTTCACACACATTTAAAATCTATAGAATAATATGCTAAGGCGTTTCATGTTCTTTCGTACGTTATCATCTTTCACACACATCTAAAATCTATAGAATAATATGCAAAGGTGTTTCATGTTCATATGTACGTTATCACCTTTCACACATATTTAAAATCTATAGAATAATATGCAAAGGTGTTTCATGTTCATATGTACGTTATCACCTTTCACACACATTTTAAATCTATATAATAATATGCTAAGGTTTTTCATGTTCGTACGTACGTTATCACCTTTCATACACATTTAAAATCTATAGAATAATATGCTAAGACGTTTCATGTTCTTTCGTACGTTATCACCTTTAACACACATCTAAAATCTATATAATAATATGCAAAGGTGTTTCATGTTCATATGTACGTTATCACCTTTCACACATGTTTAAAATCTATATAATAATATGCTAAGACGTTTCATGTTCGTATGTACGTTATCACCTTTTACACACATTTTAAATCTATATAATAATATGCTAAGGTGTTTCATGTTCGTACGTACGTTATCACCTTTCACACACATTTAAAATCTATATAATACTATGCTAAGGCGTTTCATGTTCTTTCCTAAGTTATTACCTTTCACACACATTTAAAATCTATATAATAATACGCTAAGGTGTTTCATATTCGTATGTACGTTATCCCCTTTCACACACATTTAAAATCTATATAATAATATGCTAAGGCGTTTCATGTCTTTTCGTACGTTATTACCTTTCACACACATTTAAAATCTATATAATAATATGCTAAGGTGTTTCATGTTCGTATGTACGTTATCACCTTTCACACACATTTAAAATCTATAGAATAATATTCTAAGGCGTTTCATGTTCTTTCGTACGTTATCACTTTTCACACACATTTAAAATCTATAGAATAATATGTAAAGGAGTTTCATGTTCGTTCGTACGTTATCACCTTTCACACACATTTAAAATCTATATAATAATATGCTAAGGCGTTTCATGTTCTTTCGTACGTTATCACCTTTCACACACATTTAAAATCTATATAATAATATGCTAAGGTGTTTCATGTTCTTTCGTACGTTATCACCCACATTTAAATCTATAGAATAATATGCAAAGGTGTTTCATGTTCGTACGTACGTTATCACCTTTCGCACACATTAAAAATCTATATAATAATACGCTAAGGTGTTTCATGTTCATATGTACGTTATCACCTTTCACACACATTTTAAATCTATATAATAATATGCTAAGGTGTTTCATGTTCATATGTACGTTATCACCTTTCACACACATTTACAATCTATATAATAATATGCTAAGGCGTTTCATGTTCGTATGTACGTTATCACCTTTCACACACATTTAAAATCTATATAATAATATGCTAAGACGTTTCATGTTCGTATGTACGTTATCATTTTTCACACACATTTAAAATCTATATAATAATATGCTTAGGTGTTTCATGTTCGTATGTACGTTATCACCTTTCACACACATTTAAAATCTATATAATAATATGCAAAGGCGTTTCATGTTCTTTCGTACGTTATCACTTTTCACACACATTTAAAATCTATAGAATAATATGCTAAGGTGTTTCATGTCCATATGTACGTTATCACCTTTCACACACATTTAAAATCTATAGAATAATATGTAAAGGAATTTCATGTTCGTTCGTACGTTATCACCTTTCACACACATTTAAAATCTATATATTAATATGCTAAGACATTTCATGTTCGTATGTACATTTCACCGTTCACACACATTTAAAATCTATAGAATAATATGCTAAGGCGTTTCATGTTCTTTCGTACGTTATCATCTTTCACACACGTCTAAAATCTATAGAATAATATGCAAAGGTGTTTTATGTTCATATGTACGTTATCACCTTTCACACATATTTAAAATCTATAGAATAATATGCAAAGGTGTTTCATGTTCATATGTACGTTATCACCTTTCACACACATTTTAAATCTATATAATAATATGCTAAGGTTTTTCATGTTCGTATGTACGTTATCACCTTTCATACACATTTAAAATCTATAGAATAATATGCTAAGACGTTTCATGTTCTTTCGTACGTTATCACCTTTCACACACATCTAAAATCTATATAATAATATGCAAAGGTGTTTCATGTTCATATGTACGTTATCACCTTTCACACATGTTTAAAATCTATATAATAATATGCTAAGACGTTTCATGTTCGTATGTACGTTATCACCTTTTACACACATTTTAAATCTATATAATAATATGCTAAGGTGTTTCATGTTCGTACGTACGTTATCACCTTTCACACACATTTAAAATCTATATAATACTATGCTAAGGCGTTTCATGTTCTTTCCTACGTTATTACCTTTCACACACATTTAAAATCTATATAATAATACGCTAAGGTGTTTCATGTTCGTATGTACGTTATCACCTTTCACACACATTTAAAATCTATATAATAATATGCTAAGACGTTTCATGTTCGTATGTACATTATCACCTTTCGCACATATTTTAAATCTATATAATAATATGCAAAGGCGTTTCATGTTCGTATGTACGTTATTACCTTTCACACACATTTAAAATCTGTATAATAATATGCTAAGACGTTTCATGTTCTTTCGTACATTATCACCTTTCACACACATTTAAAATCTATATAATAATATGCAAAGGCGTTTCATATTCGTATGTACGTTACCACCTTTCACACACATTTAAACTCTATATAATAATATTCTAAGGTGTTTCATGTTCGTATGTACGTTATCACCTTTCACACACATTTAAAATCTTTAGAATAATATGCCAAGGCGTTTCATGTTCGTTCGAAGTTTATCACCTTTTACTCACATTTAAAATTTTTTTTAGGTCGTCCAATTAGCAAAGATAGTGATTGGTTATTAATCTGATATCGCAAAGGTAAACAAATTCTGACTCTACCCATTTTAAAATTAATTGTTCCAAAATCGAATTCTACCGTTGCTTCGACTAAAACAGCACAACCTTTAAAAATACATTTCAAAAAGTTGTTTGTTTTATTGATTTGAAGAATATTTAGTTGATAATTATTTTTACGATAAGAAGACAGAGACTATATATTGTTTGACAAAAGAATTTAATTGATACAATTTTAAATAAATAAAGAAAGAAGAGGCATATTCGTTTTATTTATTTAAAGAATATTTAGTTGACAATTATTTGTATGGAAGAAGAAATAGCCATTGCTTCTTAATAATATCGACCCTGACTAACATTTATTATTCAAAATGGAATATGATTATAAACAGTTAATTAGACAGATTGATGTAGAAAGCACAGTGGAATTTTCACGGGGATCCTGCTAGTATAAGAATATAATTTTAAAATGATTTTTATTATTTATTTTATTCATATACTTTTTAAATTCTCCTTGAACACCATCTTAAAATATTAACTATGCCCTTTCCAATTACGATTACATTTGACATCGAAGGTATGCTTGCTAACCTGTGCGCTATGGTAAGTACCAAATCCATTTGCTTTAAGGTCATCTTGACCAGTGACCCAACCAAAATAAATCGGTATTTTTGGGAGGACAGATCCTGGTGGGGCTAAGAACTTACTATTGGCAGCCATTTATATTTTCCATAATTTGGACTCAAAAATTTATTGCTTAAATAATCCTTTCAAAAAGTTATGTTCGTTTTTATTGATTTGAGGAATATTTAGCTGACAATTATTTTTACAGTAAGAAGACAAAGAATATTTGTTGTTTTTAAAAGTATTAAATGGCTACAATTTTAAATAGATTAATAAAGAAAGAAGAGGCATATTCGTTTTATTTGTTGAAAGAATATTTAGCTGACAATGACAATTATTTCTAACATTATTTCAAGAGATGTATTATCATTTACATTTTCCATAATTGTGCTCTGTTAGGATATTAATGTTAAATGCTTAGGGTCAGGCTGAATTTCCATGACAAAGCTTCTTCGCAAGAGCTTCACATCTGTGGAGCACATTACCACAGGACCGCTCCCCTACAGATTACAATATGGCCGTCTTCAAATTCAATGTCAACAGATTCCATGAGCTGTACCTAAATTTGGTCCATTCCAATAATCATGCTCACGTATACATGAGCGGCTGTTGGCTTTGATAAGTGTTGACCCATCATGTAAATAAATTAATAAATAAAAAAACTCACCTGCATTTGTGATCATTTTTTTGACCTCGTCCTCTTAAAAAGTTGTGACTGACTTAATAATAAAAACAAAATAGCTTTGATTATTTGTGGGATGACAAAGAAATTATTCTACCAAAATTATTCTGCCAAAATTATTCTTACAAACAAAAAAGTAAGAGATGTGGAAAAAAACAAAATTAAAAAAAAAAAAACAGTGAGACTTTTAAAAAATTTGCTTTAAATTTTTTTAATCAATTTTTTTTTTTGTTTTTGATTGAAAATTTTTTCAAAAACTTGTTATCAGTTTTATTCGATGCCAATAATCGGAAGTGGTAAGAATCCATTTGTTTTGTTTTTAATTCATTTATTTTCGTTCTTTCTTCAAAAAGAATCAGGAAATATTCAGTTTGTAAAACATCGTTTAGCTGATTAAATTTGAGTTTTTGCGTCTTTCACAAAAGATTTCAGATTTTTTTTTAATGTTTTCTCTTGGGTTTATTTATGCGAATTTTTCATCAAAATGGATGATTTTGCAGCTTTTGATTAAAAAATTCCACGATAAAAGAAATCTAAAATATGTTTTTGATTCCCCCCCCCCTCTCAAGGAAAAAAAAAAAAAGAACTGAATCTGAGTGAAAAAAAAAAAATGGATGATGTAATTTTCTTTTAAATCCGAGTCACACAACCAAATTCATTCCTTTATGTATAAAAGATTGTCCAGAAAATAATGTTGCATTTTTAGAAATGGAATAATAAAAGCAAGTCTATACGTAATAAATGCTTATTCATTAAGAAATTGGTTTTTATTATTTTTAATAAGAAAAGTTTAGGAAGAAACTAATTCTTTTATTCATTTGACAACCACAAATAGAGATTATCCTCTATCTAATGTCTATTGTTAATAGCACGATGTTAACCAGGTTAATGAAAATGTAGCGACAAAAAAAATCGAAGATATTTTATTATAGAACAAAGTTCCATTCTACTATATTGCCAGTTGAGTAGTTGGTTGAACATGGAAGATTTCATAGATTATTTAAGCAATAAATTTTTGATTTACTCAAAAATGTGTTGCATTTCAATTTGAGTCCTAAAGTTAAAAAAATCACTTTTCAAACATAATTGAATTAAATTACTTTGAGAAAAATATCTGTAACGTTTTAATTATCTCCCTTGCTGACTAACCTGCTATAAAGAGGAGATAATTATTTCAATAAGAAATCCAAAATGGCCGCCGAACAATACAAAGGGCTCTGGTATAATATTCACAAAACTCTTCCTTTGAGACAAAATCCCAAGAACAAAAGAAGACATCAGTTCATCATTATTATTAAATAGTAAAATTGTTGGGAGTGTGTGTGTGTTTTTTTTGGGGGGGGGGGGGGGTAATCAAAGGCTCTGATTGGATCATGTGTTAAGAAAGAGGGGCACTTTTGAAGTAGTCAGCAGTTTGGTTAAGCAGTTGGTGAGACTCAAAGCTAGAAGTATGACTGCATGAATAAAGAGAATAGAGAGTGTATGGTCTTAGGAATTGATGATGCAACCAACAGCTCAGGTGATAATGATGATGATGTTGTTGTAGAACAGAATAAATAATATAATTATCCTACGTCAGTTGCAGTCATCTGACATCCATTCACCCTAAACCAGCTTCCAGCAACAGAGATGGAAAAAAACAAACAAGGTGGTGACCTAGATCAAGTCACTAGATGTAGGATCTAGATACCAGATGAAACCACTCAGATGATCACTGGGAAAGAATGTCTAACATTATTCTAGTCAGAAGAGATCACAAGAATATCAGAATTCTTTTAATCTGCAATCTCAGATTCTTTCTGCTACCGAAAATGGTCATGAAGTCTCAGGAAGAATGGAAAGACTAAGGAACTCGAAAACTCAATGTTAAACAGCTGTAGCTCGAAAGCAAAGAGATTTACAATGATGATCAAAAGATGCGGAGAGTACTGGAAATCTGGGGAGACTTGTCACTCAGACTCCAGGGAACACCACCTGTTGTTGCCAGTGAGCGATCAATGGTAATACTAACTCGTTTGAGAACTATTGAATACGAAATAATAATAATATGTTTAAGTTTTTTTTTACATTCAAATATTTTTTTAATTTTTCTAAATATGCAACACTATTTTCAAAACAACCTAATATATATATATATATATATATCTATACCTACATATATATGTAAATAAAGAGACATATAAATATAGATAATGATAGATAATCTATTTTGGGATCAGAAAAAAAAAAGTCTTTTTTGATAAAATAACACCGTTTTAATTTTCACTCTGTGAAATTGAATTAATATACGAGTTGTATATATTGAATTTATTGAAAGAATGTTCCTAGGATTCTGATGTCGATGTTTGCTGTGGTGGTGGTGGCGTAGGGTTTTCATCTTTGGCGCCATGCTTCAATGTTCTTGTGAATTCCATATAATCAAATTTGCCTCCGTGGATTGGAGCCCCGTGAAACAAGTCGTCGACCATTTCATCTGACCATCGGTCACCCATTGTCACTAAGCACTCGCGGAGGTAATCTTCATTGATGTTACCTTTGCAAGAAAAAGAGAAGCGTACACGAAAATAAAGATAAGAATATTGGTAATCGAGACATCAGAAAAGAGAAAGAGAGAATGAAAGAGAGAGAGAATGAAAGAGAGAGAGAATGAAAGAGAGAGAAGTAAAGAGAGAGAGAATGAAAAAGAGAGAATGAAAGAGAGAGAGAGAATGAAAGAGAGAGAGAGAGAGAGACAGTCGAGCTTTAAACAACCAAACATAGAAATAATATTTTTTGCACAATCAGCACAAACGACCTAAAACCACATCTGATGATGAGACCCCGATTTTGCAGCTGGGGTCACCCCATAGTTATCATTGCTACCAGGTCCACTTTAACCCGAAGTGGTAGTGAACAACCATGTGCCATCTCGACCCCAATCTTTGTGTGCCGTGGTTTTCTCTTTGTCTTAATATTCTCATCCTGGCCATGTCATCTATCACACTGATCTACCCCAATCTTCGTGGTTTTCTCTTCGTCTTAATATTCTCGTCCTAGCCATATCGTCTATATTACTGACAGTCGCCGAGGACACAAAGACTGGTTTACAAGGATACAAAAATAAAACACAAACTCACAAGAAAAACACAAACTCCTATACATTGTGTATAAGTCAGTTGTGCTCTGGGTGTGTGTGTGACATTGTTGCGGAAAAGGACCCCCAAACACTAGCGTCCACATCTTACTTAAGTTCCTGTATATCAGCTAAGACCTAACTGAGATAATTTGTCTGTCAAGGCCATCATTGTCGTTCGCTCGTCAACTCATATCATTGTCTGCTTGATCCGGTCTAAATCTCTGCCGAGCTTTCCTTCCTTAGGTTTACACCAATCTTCAATCTGCCGAGCTCTCTCGGGGACCTCCCTTAGCTACCAAACTACCTCAAACAACTCTGACTCCTAAATATATTAACTTACGATTGGAAATCCTGTCTTTTGTCTTGATCAGCAGAAACTGACTACTTCCGCACTCGCCCTCTCAGCCACTCTCAGCTGTCTACCCAAAAATTGACCACCAACTGTGAGACGCGATCTTGTCTTAAGAGTTTAGAAGATTTGGGTCCCCCCTCCCCCAACGTCTTTTTACTCATCTCACTTCTGATAACTTTTGCTTTTCTGGTGAATTCCTCACATTCTCCAGGGTCTTGGCCTCTGGAGGCAGGTTGGCAGTCCATAGTATCACACTAGTACCTGTCAGTCCTATCTATGCGTTAAATGTAATTTATCATTTACAGACGTATTTACAAAATATATGTCTATAAAACAAATTGAAGATATTAAAAGTTTTTATGTTTCAAATTCTTATATAATAAGCGAATTCAGCATTAAATGATCCAAAAAGGGTTGATATGCTGTAAAACAAAACAAGCAAACCAAAGCAAACACCATGAAGCAGCAATAGTGTTCAAACAATACAAACAGAAGTGTGTGTGTTTTTTCTTTGATCATGAGTGCACAAATAATTTAATAAAAAAATGATATGCAAACTCTTTGATAAGGGAAAAATGTTATTTTGATTCGTCCGTTGATGTGGGGGGGGGGGAGAATTCGTCATGTACTAATCCAGAATGATTCAACCATGAAGACCAAGGGAAAGGGGTGACTCAACAAGTCACCTCAACAAGACTGAGAATTAAATGACTCAAAAATATAATTATGCTGGGAAGAATTTCTGGATCAACTGCATAATTGATCTGTGGTTGACACACCACATCACATGGGGTGAGATAGCCAATCAGAAGCTTCGAAAGAATTATGGAACGATCATAAAAAAGGCAAAAGATATCTTCTTTTTAATCTGAGAGAGAGAGAGCGAGAAAGAGAAAGAGAGAGAAAGAGAAAGAAAGAGAGACAGAGAGAGAAAGAGAAAGAAAGAGAGAGAGAGAAAGAGAGAGAAAGAGAGAGAGAGAAAGAGAGAGAGAGAGAGAGAGATATCTTTTTTTAGGTGACATTTTTATTAATGTAAATGATTACACACACACACACATTCTTTGGAAAATCGATTGCATGACTTCGGGATTATGATCTATATGTTTAAATAATAAAAAAAGTTTCCAAAAACGTGTGTTTAAAACTCCCCTACGTTTTATACAGAATATTTTGTAAGTTTTAGCAAACAAACGTATCGTCTTTATAAATCACAACATGAAATCAGAATTA
>OY744515.1:92726019-92971019 GCA_963556195.1 Sepiola atlantica
AGAAAAACCAAGAGATATTTTTTTTATATATCTATAAACGTTTCGTCTTTATTGTAAGACTTCCTCAGGATGATAATTTCAAGAAAAATGTCATCTATATATATATATTTCCCAAATATTTTTCAATGCTAACAGTAATGATGTATGAAAGAGAAAGATATTTTGATTTGGCATGGCAGGGAGGGGGCTATAAAATATTTATGTGTTTGGAAAGTAATTAACCGTATTAAAATGTAATTTGAAACTTATATTTTATGGCCTTTATTTACTGATTAAATTAATTTTCAGTTATATTGGATATTTTTCTCAGTAAGGTTTAAAAATAAAATGAATATAAATAGTAAGATTATTCAAGAAATGTAACAGATAATAATAAGTATGTTATCAACAGATACAGCAGTTTATGTATCGTATAAAATACGTGGTAACTGAATAGATTATTTAAATTCTAAAATTTTGTTGTGTGATGATTGAAATCTAAAGCAAAACTTACTGTTCCTAAATTTCGGCGTGCCATTTTTTTTATGTCATGGGTTAGGGTTTAGTGTTACGGTTTAGGGTTAGGGTTAGGGTTTAGGGTTAAGGTTTAGTGTTAGGGTTTAGTGTTGGGGTTAGGGTTTAGGGTTAGAGTTTAGAGTAAGGGTTTAGGGTTTAGGGTTGGGGTTGGGTTAGGGTTGGGTTAGGGTTTAGGTTTAGGGATTAGGATTAGCATTAGGCGTTAGGGTTAGGGTTTAGTAATGATACGATCGTTTCAGTCAGAATATTTAGCTACTCACCCGAATTCTCAAAATCGAAACATGCAAAAGCATTTTTTATGACATCTTCCGGATCAGTCCCATTTAGTTTCTCTCCAAAAAGCGTGAGGAACATTGTGAAGTTGATCGGACCTGGCGCCATGTTGATCATTATATCGGCCTCATCTTCTGTTGGGTTCTTCCCTAACGATGTCTGGATTTCAATCAGGTCATCCTTGTCTACATAACCGTCATGATTCTGATCTATCATATTGAAGGCTTCCTGGAAAAAGAGAAAAATATATACGTGACACTATAGCATGTAGGTAACAAAAATATAACCGTGCATAACAAACAGGATTGCAGAGTTTTAAAGTATAAGGTCTGACTCAGACTTTGAGGATACCAAAAATTAAGACTCAGACTTTGAGGATTCCAAAAGTTTAGACTCAGACTTTGAGGATTCCAAAAGTTAAGACTCAGACTTTGAGGATTCCAAAAGTTTAGACTCAGACTTTGAGGATTCCAAAAGTTAAGACTCAGACTTTGAGGATTCCAAAAGTTTAGACTCAGACTTTGAGGATTCCAAAAGTTTAGACTCAGATGCTGAGGATTTCTAAAAATCAGACTCAGACTCCGAGGATTCCAAAAGTTAAGATTCAGACTCTGAGGATTCCAAAAGTTTAGACTCAGACTCTGAGGATTTCTAAAAATCAGACTCAGACTCCGAGGATTCTAAAAGTTTAGACTCAGATTCTGAGGATTCCAAAAGTTTAGACTCAGACTCTGAGGATTTCTAAAAATCAGACTCCGAGGATTCCAAAAGTTTAGACTAAGCCTCCGAGGATTTATTTTAAAGTCTTTCAATATTCAGACCATTTGTTTGTTCTTTAGAGATTAAAAAATCTTACTCTGACCCTTATCATTCTTACAAGTCTCACTGACTCTGGCTCCTTCCAAAACCTCCAACTCCGACTCCAAAACTCTAATAACCACCGTATGTGGAGGTCCCCAGATGCCGGAGAGCCTTCTACTCCAATAGCTTCTTTTCCTCGTGCTGCTGGCCTCTAGAACTCCCTCCCTGCTCCCTGTTTCCCTGGCAGTACCGACATATAGAGGTTTAAAACTAATGTAAACAGACATCTCGCTACACTGCTCCCAACTTGGGGTGACACCCAAAACCTACACCCTAATTCTCAGTAGCCCCTTACGTCTACAGTGGCGTCCTGCCTTGTTTGGGGTGAAATATCTTTAAAAAAAAGTATATATATATACAAGTACATTATCAGAGGGTTATACATAACTGAAATAGAAACTTCTAGCGAAAAAATGAACATAAAAAAAGGATTTTTGAAATGTAAAAATGCTTGATAAAAGATAAGCATGAATATTATTTTCTCTAAATGTCGGATGTTTTTTCGAAGTGTCAAGTTTCAATCAAATTTGGTATCTATTGGACAAGCGTCTACTTTTTAACAGTGATAACAATTTTAAAATCTGAGTAACAGAGCTGACCAATAGGTAGTTGTTGTGTTCTCTGTGCGGAAAGCGTACACCATGTTAAAGGAATAAAAGAACCATCCATTGACTTTGTAGCGCGTTGAGTCTCCAAAATTAAAGAATTCTCTAGGATGTTCTTGAATTTTTTCTGAACATTTTCTCGATGAAAAATTTTCTTTTGGGAGGATTTTTCTTAAAAACCAAAATAAGATTAATGACTGCTGGTGATGAGAAAATTAAACAATTTTTCTTACAAAACATAATATTAAACTTGAATATAAAGTTAAATGTTTCAGAAACGTATCTAGAGCAAATAGACATGTATGTGGGATTTATTTTCAGAAACTGTGTTTAGATATTCTAAAATCTATTGAAGATGTTTGAATACAGTAAATATCACCTATTAGTATATGAAGGCTTTCATTCGTATAACTGATAAATTATCAAACTCATATTATATGTGGTATTGACATAAATACAGAAATAATATTTGCTTAATGACTCAAATAATTCCTAATATATATATATATATATATATATATATATATATATATATATATATATATATATATATATATATATATGGATTTACTTATATTTGAACACTTTCTCCACACTGCTCCTACGCAAAAGTTTTTTTCGCTTTCTACAATTCATTGGACATCTTTTCAACAGAAATTTACCACCCGGAAAAACCACATATCTTTTTTACGGAACTTCTCTTTCACTGCATTTTTTTAATAATATTTTTCATATATTTTCAAATATTTGAACTTTGGTTTTCTCGAAAGCCAACTTATCTATCTGTATTTCTCCTCTGATGATAAGATCTCGATCTTTGAAAAACCTTGGCTTAAGGAAAGAATAATAAACACTAGTTTATTACTGAATACACCTTGCATTGAACAATTGAAATTTGAAATAAATTTGGACAATCGTCGCATATTTATCACTCTTTTTTCTTCTATCTCTCTCTCTCTCTATATATATATATATATGTATATATATATATATATATATATATATATGGCAAATGAAAAAGGAAAAACCAAAGACACAGAGTTCCCCCCTCCCCTCCTCTTTCTCAAAATCCATGCTACACCTCACCACAACAAATTCACTAACACTCCCACCCTTCCCTTTTTCACTCACAGCCATCCACATTCATTTCATTCTCTGCCACTGACTTCTCTCAGCCCAGGCCTTGGTCCAGCGCTCTCAGCAGCCACGGCTACTACTTTTTCTCATCGACCCATCATTTCAACCCAATATTTCGATGTACTTGCATGAAATTTTTCTTAAAATTATCATCCTGAGGAAGTCTTACAAATAAAGACAAAACGTTGATGAATATATAAAAAAAATATCTCTTGGTTTTTCCTTTTTTATTTCCCATTACGTCGGATTACTCTCATCCTTCCTTTCTCATATATATATATATATATATATATATATATATATATATATATATATATATATATATATATATATATATATTATTTATTTTGGTACAGAAAAATTAGTACAACATTCGTACCATCGGTTTCAAGCACAGAAGGACTTAGCTATCCGGCTCTCTTCAGCTTCTGTTGTCATCTGTTTCGGAAATGTAAAGTCACGTGTAACTCTCGTTTGGACGCCTTATTTGCTTAGAATGTTATGTATGTTTGTTTAAATTTAGTGTAAGGAAGGTTTAATAAAATTTGAAAAAAGGGGGGGGGGTGAAAAGTAACAGTTAAGATTTAAACTGGAGAAGATTTAAAGAGATATAAAAAAATAAAAAATATTTCTATATAAGTCCCGTGAGCCAATATTATGAGTATTGTATATTTGGCTGTTACTGTTTTGGGGTTTAATACTGTGTCTTCTAAAGGAATTAGGGAGAGAAAATGGGTTTAAGGATTAAAAAGGTTAAAAGGAACCACATTAATTAAATTCAAGTTTAAATCTTACATTAGAGGACTTTAAATCAATCTCAAAGGAATTTAAATAAAGATATCATCTGGGCGGTCTCAGGGCAGTAACTCTGCAGGGTTTTTGAATGATTTATATTTTGGATTTAACATTATTAACTAAGGTATAGTGAATACTTATGGAGGTGATAAAATTGGTATGCTGATTAAGACTGGTTTAGAGATAAGAGTAAGGATTCGGTCGGCAAGATTGGATCTGTTTGGGAGATATGGGAGATTAGCATTATGACCGAGAAATGGTGGGGACTTTATATATATATATATATATATATATATATATATATATATATATATATATATATATATATATATATATATATATATAGCCGCACTGAAGAGCTGTGATACATCAAAATCGTCCGTATGTTGATGACTATATATCTTTCTCTCTCTCTCTCTCTCTCATATATATATATATATATATATATATATATCAGTATTAGTTGGCACAACTCCTCACGTGCCTGAAGAAGACTCATGAGAGTCGAAAACGTTAGCAGTTTTGTCGAGTTCCTGTTCATACTCGAACAAAACATTAGATTATTAGTCCGTCAACATGAAAAGATGGATAAAAAAAGAAACAAACAGGAATTGTCCCTGTTGAAGTATAGAATTACACTGGGTGTAACTGAACGACTTTTACTACCCAAATAATTATTCTTATAAAAAAAACCACCAGACGGATTTGCTAATTACTTTTCTCTCATTGTTCTGCTTTGAAATGCCCCTTTGCCCCTCAGTGGTACCAAGTTGCTGATCAGCGCCGGACAGTTGCTCTCTGATCTTTTAATCACAACGTGAGAGAGCGGTGATTGCCAAACAAGGACCCTTGACATCTTCGGCCTTCATCAGTACAGCAACTTTTGCTGAGCAGTGCCAAGAAACCAACCGAACTCAGAAACGGCCAAATTGGTGACGTCACCTAGTCGAGGTGTGGGGTACATTATCACTCATTAAAAGACACTTTATGTCAAGTAGAAAGTTTTCTGGCATCTGGTGAAGAGTTGGAATTTTGTTGCTAGTCAGGTTGGTCGAGGGTATATACTTTGAGCGTGTACAAGTGCAGTAAGAGCGCCTGAGCACGTTCAGTGGAAATACTTGTAAAACAAGCACAGGGATGCAACAGAGGCTTGAGCTTGGTAGACAGTGCGGGACCTATTAGGTTAGAGACTTGTCATAATCCGTCCCAGTTTTTATTCATTCACCTAATCATTTGCACTCCTCTCGCATATTCTTCATCATTAAACTGACAATCCATTCATCTCATTAAGCCTTATCCTCGAGTGACTGTTAGCCTTGATAAGCAATCACTCACTAAAAAAAAAGAAATGGAAACATCCGGGGTGTTGATTGGTGAGGATTGCACAGATCTAATAAAACGTGTGTATTATGGGTGTGGGTGAGAATGGGAATGACAGATAATAGCACAAGACAGCTGCTTTACTTGACTGAATTGGCTGAAAAATGTTTATTGGAGAAAATTTTTTTAAATATAGAATAACAGGTTACACCCACATTCTCTACTGGCATCCGAAATGAAATACATGGGCAGGTAGTACAAAAGAAGGATGATGTATAAGTTGATAGATGAACAGTCTGAATGTTTGAGTGTGTAATCAAGGCTGCTTTCATTGTACATTCAAACAATAATATCAAGCAGAAATCTGGTTTATTTCGAATTCTCCCCATTTTCATCAAAAACATAATACTGGAAAACACTATGTAACTTGATAATGGCTAAAATGCTTTTTAGTTATTCCTATTTTATCCTACCTAACTCTTTTACACACACCCTTTAACCATCTCTTTCCCCTTTGCGTAGAAGCCTGGGAGCATATGAAAGATCTTTGGACGTTGATAGTATCAAACCAAGCAGTAAGTCAAGGTGCTAGGTGGTGTCATATCTCAGATTCTGGGGGAATGCAGTTTCAGGAGACGCTGCCTGTCTGCATAGTAGAAGGGTGAAATTTTAGTGCAAAGTTTGACACAGTTAAACGTATGGATTACAGAATGGAAATTGAAAGAGGGCCTGCATGGCCCCAAACTTGACAAACACGGTTTTACAATAAAGTAGCCAATGGCCAATCATTTGAAAACAGAATATAAAAAGGAATTGCAGACATGGCCTAAACAATGGCTGACTACCGCCATATCTTTGGAGCAGAAGAACTGGCTCCATCCAAGGAGCTGTGTATGCTGATGATAGTTATACAGACATCTTGTGATGAACTATTGAGAGTTGAATGCATATGTGGATGCATTTTTTGATGCATTTGTTGATGCATATGTTGATGCATTTGTTGATGCATTTTTTATGCATATGTTGATGCATTTACAGCCAACACTGATCCTTCCTAAAGTGTAACCATTCCTAAGCGTATTAGCGTCATAGCTATGTTCTCTTGAACTCTAGTTCCTGGCAGAGTCACTCATAGCAGACAGGTTTGGCACCAAGTGGTCTCGGGCTGCAACCCAGCTAACAGGGCTTTGGTGAAAATCCTAGAGGAGTTGGCATCAGCATCTGTCGCCCTCTGGTCGTCTCTGCCTCTTCATGTGGCAAGCAAGGACGTATAAGGCAGAGAACCACAAATCAATAGAGTGAGAGTGACAACGTTGCTTTTGCACCATTCCTTTGTATGTTCTAGGTGAAACCTTCCCCGACTTTGCATGCCACCGCTGAGCATTACTGCTCTTGATGTCACACGCAAAAATCTGCAAGCGACGAGGAAGACTTCATGAAGATCCTGAGGCGCGATTTTTTATGTAGAAGTGCAAACACTGATTTATGCAATAATTGCTGCATTCAAGTCAAGTTACAAACATATTTTACCTCAGGAAGACCAAAAAGATGTAACCAATTGTGATCAAGTAGATACTTGATCACAATTGGTTACATCTTTTTGGACCACCCTGTACATACAACCTCACAGAATATATAATGGGATCATACAAATCAAATTCTCTTAAATATCTGTATAAATGGAGTCAGTTGCAACTAAAAATAAATTTACAAAGAACAGATGATGAACATACAGATGATGATGTGCTTTTTAAAACGGAATAAAAATGTTTGCTTTTGTGTAGTAACAGCAACACATAACATGGTTGCAATTTACTAGATGAAAATCAAAGACTATAAGTTTGTTTAAGACCTTTTTGTATTTTGTCACATACATTTTGTCACATACCTTTTGTCACATACATTTTGTCACATACATTGTGTCATATGCATTTTGTCATATACATTTTGTCACATGCATTTTGTCATATACATTTCGTCACATACCTTTCGTCACATACCTTTCGTCACATACATTTTGTCACATACATTTTGTCACATATCTTTTGTCACATACCTTTTGCCATATACATTTTGTCATATGTATTTCGGCACATGCATTTTGTCACATACATTTTGTCACATACCTTTTGTCACATACCTTTTGTCATATACATTTTG
This sequence comes from Sepiola atlantica, assembly GCA_963556195.1. Classification (NCBI taxonomy): domain Eukaryota; kingdom Metazoa; phylum Mollusca; class Cephalopoda; order Sepiida; family Sepiolidae; genus Sepiola; species Sepiola atlantica. The sequence goes on from OY744515.1 coordinate 92,733,687, forward strand.
TCATATGCATTTCGTCACATGCATTTTGTCACATACATTTTGTCACATACATTTTGTCACATACCTTAAATTCCTGTATCTGCGCCTGGTTGAACATAGCGAACACATTCGATGTGTAACGCTGTGTTCGGTTACGTTTTCCCTTTCGGCTTTTCTTGGTAGACATCTTGGCTTATTTCTAAGGAAACAAAAGAAAACACATTTGTTATTTAAAAATAAAGAAATCTTAATCACTTAGGAAGTGAGACGATCGAATTAGTAGTGAGCAAAAAAACAACGAACGCTGCAATCACCAATAAAAATAATTACATATAAATACATTATATATATAGTAGTATAAAAATATATATATGGCAAGTAAGCTACACAGAAGCGTTACATTCCAGCATGAAACCATCAAGCTAAATGCGTGGATATACACAATATATTATATCACCCGATAATATTATATTTGAAATAATAACATATATATATATATATATATATATATATATATATATATATATATATATATATATATAATGCAAAGTTCCGAATAGGTTTGTTGAACACTCTCGACTAGTCTTCTATCTGTGCCCGCTTCTAGGTACATATAGATCTTAATTTCCCTTAATTACCTAACAGTTTCCGTTAGCCGAGTGGATATAGCGACTGCTTGCAGATTCTAGGCTGACTCTATGAACCGGGTTCACGCCTCCCGACCGTCTGAAATTGTTACTTTCCTGCACTGATGAGAGCAATAAGCTTGAAACGCTAGCGATTGTAGGCATTAATAATTTAATATTTATTTATAAATATTATATATATATAATATTTATTTATAAATATTATATATATATATGTATATATATATGGAAAATGACAAAGGAAAAACCAAAATTATATATATATATTTTCATCAACATTTCGTCCTTATCTGAAGACTTTCTCAAGATGATTGACTTGAACAAATAACATACAAGTACAATATTTGAAAATATGCAGTGCGTTTTTTACGCTAAAAGATTGTTTTTGTTCGTTTTTCGAATGAACCGTAGTGGTTAGAATTCAAAATGTGTGGTGCGTTTTTGAAATTGAATGAGTGATTTTTTTTGCTTCCTTCTTTTTTTTGTTGTTAATATCGATGTTATGCACAACGTTTTGTTGGGGATGTGGTGTAATCGAAACATATTTTCAAATATTGTACTCGTAAATTATTTCTTCAAGTCAGCCATCTTGAAAAAGTAGAACTAAGTATGCCTGTTGGCTGGGCAATTGAAGGATGGGGGAGGGAGTGGGAAGGTCTTCCGTGAAAGTTTAATTGTGCATAGGCCAGGCAAATGTGTTGGAGTAGGGGGAGGGGCCGTCTAATCGTATGTAATCGAATAAATGACATGCTTAATGAGGTTAACTGTAAGTTGTCCCCCCCCCTTTTATGTCTGTTTTTTGGAAAATTTTAATTTTAACTTCTTAAATCACTTCTGAGTTCTGAACGAGACGTGTAAGCATCAAAATGTTGGTTGAACCGTGTAGAATGTTTCTAATGTTTATTTAATTTTTTTTATAAAAGCTCTAATTTGTAGTGAGCACTTTTGAAAAAATATTGGTTCTAACTTCATGTTATCAATATATTTGAATTTATTTAATTATATATATATATATATATATATATATATAGTAAGCTATGAAAATATATTTATGGCAAGTAAGCAACTCAAAGGCTCCCGTGTTTCATCCCCGGGGGGAATCTTCAGGCTAAAATGCCTGAAGATTCTACTTATGTATAGAGCACTGTTGAAGTAAATACTGAAAATTGATACATAAAAAATTATATCCTCTTATAAAATTTTATTTGGATACATGAAATAGTAGATGCAAGATGAGAATAAAAAATTGTAAAGATACAATATTTATTAGAACATCAGAAGTTCAAAGTAAGGAGCTTCATATCCTTAATTTATGGATAAAAAGAGTTTATCTTTGAAAATTCATGGATTAAGGATATGAAGCTCCTTGCTCTGAACTTTGATGGTCTAATAAATATTGTATCTTTACAATTTTTTATTCTCATCTTTCATCTCTAGAATTGATTGCTCTATTCAATATATTGAGCTTTATATTATCACGATAGATTATTATTAAATGATAATTCAATTATCTTTAATTTAATTCAACATATATATATATATATATATGTATATATATATATATATATATAATTCAGAAAAAAGGGGAAAATATTAGAGAGTTTTGTGTTTTGTGCTGTGCGCACGTGTGTTGTTTGTGAAAGAAAAACAGGAAACAATAAGAAAAATAAGAAAAAATAATATCAGGAAAATCTATTTATGTAAAATCGCCTTTATTCAGTTCATATGACATGTCAGCTAAATTTATACCTTCTTCAGATGTACAAAAATCAGGAGGAAAAGAGTCATTCTGTATTGGGACAAAAAAAAAGGTTAAGTGTAACATCAGAACAGTTACTATACTTTGCTCCTAGCCAAAAGACCAGATTGAAAGGAGGCCTCTGTCGAAATATATATGATTGAAGTAAGATACGTATTTGTGTTGTGCGTATAAAAACGCAAAGACTATCCGATGATATTTCCTCATTCTTGGCTTTTCCACAATTTAGTGTCAAGGACGAGAGACTAATTCATTGCTCCCTGTCAGGAATTTATGGGTGGGGAATCTTTCTTACAGATGGTACCGTATTCTTTGGCAGATTTCCAAGTATTCAATAAGAGAGCTCGCAAAATATTTGGTAGGCACGACTGCATTGGTAAGAGAGGAATCCATTTGGAACGAAAAGCAAAGACCAAAAAACGAGTACACTCAAATGGTGAATATACGCCCAACCCTGATTTGTGGACTTCATGAGTCAAACCACAAAATACTTCAAAACAATGGAAAACATACTGCTTTATTGAGAAATGTGTGCTAATAGAGTTTACACAACTTAAGTTATTGGGCTTAGCTTAAGCTACAGGATCCAGAAATGATTGGAATTTGCTAAAATGTTGGGAATCTACAATTTGATGTGATTTGGCTATAGTTTATGTGTCATTTAAATTAGAGGTAGAAACTTTTTCAGTTGAAGGTTTGGGTTTTGAAGGAAACATCATCATCATCATCATCATCATTGTCAGCGACATCGTCATCATCATCATCATCATCATCATTACCATCATCGTCAGCATCATCATCATCGTCGTCATCATCACCATCATCGTCATCATCATCATCATAATCACCATCATTGTCAGCGTCATCACCGTCAGTATCATTGTCAGCGTCATCACCGTCATTATCATCGTCGTCATCATCACCATTGTCATCATCATCATTATCATCATCACTGTCACCGTCATCGTCATCACAATCACCGTCATCATCACTATCACCATCGGCGTTAGCGTCATCACCATCACCACCATCATCATCATCATCATCGTCGTCATCGTCATCAGTTTGACATCTGTTTTACATGCTAGCATTCGTTGAACAACATTTAGAAATTGACTTCCAAACTAACTTATCTCTGGCTAGGTCTTTATTTATCCCTCTTTCTCTCAAATCCATCCTCATCATTTCTTCCCATGTTTTCCTTGGCATTTCCCCTGTGAACTGAACCTCCAACCTCAATAGTTCTACATTACTAACACAAGAATTCTCATCCATTCTTTCAATGTGGCCACACCATCAAAGTTCTGCACACATGTCACTATACTGTCCAGATTTAATCTTCCTCGGAGGTCATCAGATCTAAATTTGTCTTTAAGACTCAAATTACACATCAATCATATAATTTCTCTCCATACAACGCATATTCTCAACTCTGTAGTTTAAATCTCATATCACAGTTTTCATTCTCCGAGATCCTTTCGTTAAACGCCAGAAGAAAGGGACATATCTCCTGTTTTTACTACACCCTCAGACACCTCTGCATCCTTATACACTCTAAGATTGTGTGAGCTTCCACTGCCTTTGGCAGAATAAAGAAAACTGTCTGGAGCCAGTGGTGTGCAGGAGTCTGGTGATGCCCTGGTGATGCCTGGGGCCAACTCCTTGATTGTATGCTCCCGAAAACTTAAGTATAAGCCCCAGTATGGAGAAAGATAGTTTGAATATGATTAAATGTCCGAGGCCACCGCTCCATCGAGACCCGTCTCTGCTCGCCACTGTCTAGTTGGTTGGTTGGTTGGTTGTTTTGTTTTGTTTTACGACATATCAACCCTTTTAGGGTTATTTAATGCCGAATCAGATTATTTTGGTAAAAGCTTTTATGCTTCAAGTTCTTTATATCTATTTATATTTATTCATGGTGTTTGGTTTGGTTGTTTTGTTTTATGGCATATTGTTGTTTTTGGCTTTGCAAAACATGATTGAGTTTTGCAAAGAGAAATGAAAAAACAATAAAACATCAATGTTTGGTGCATTTTGGGTCAGGAAGCCTATATCTTCAGACAGCCTGATCTGTTAGCACCAGGCCACTGTCTGGAGTAGAAAAATATTTGTCTTAGGCTTTGAAACTTAAACTCTACAATGTACTTGTGGTTCCAATAGCCACATATGCTTCGGAGACTTGGACGTTAAAAGCAGGGGATGAACACAGGCTCTCTGTATTTGAAAACGTCCGTATCACTGTAGGATGACCCAAATTAAAGAAATCCCTGGGTTTCGAAATGACATCATCGAGGTTATCAAGAAAAAGAAGAATGAACTGGTTTGGCCACATTATCAGAAAGAGGCAGTTTGGGATTTGGTCGGAGAGATAGATGCATAGGATGCGCCGAAGGCAGTAAATGTCAAAACATTCCAAATCACACCATTCGTGCAAAATGCGACACCTTAAAAAAAAAAACGTCGCTGGTTTGGTCACGTTCTTCGATGCCTTGAGGAAGAATTTATTCGCAAATTGGTAGCCCCAAATGTCACCTGCCGCGCCGGTTGGAAGAAGTGCAGGGGTGGCCAACTGATGACTTGGATAGGAACAGTAAGGACAGAAATGGAGCTGGTGGCTGACCCTTGCGTTTTTGGTTTTCGATGCTGGAATCGGGAATGGCTGAAGTATGCCAAGGACTAAGCTGCTGATCAGCAGGGGTGGACCGCCTTGATACGAGATGCAGTGAACTCATTTGGAACCGACTCAACCCACCACAGGTCAATGCCGTTACAGTTTTACAGTTGCAGAAAGAGGCCCTGAAACCAATGTATGTATACCAAGCATTCAAGGAAGAATTTTCCAGTAAAAGACCTTGTGGTAGGCCTCCAAAGCCCTGGAGTGATCAGATCCGCAGCGATGTAGGGCTTCCTTTGCTAATGATGAAAAGATTGTATAAACACCAAACAAAATTCAGAAGAAAGTTGACCTTGGGTTTACTTTCGGCAGCCTCATAACTCTTGCTTCCCTTATTTTGTCCGTTAGTCCTCACATTCCATAAGCGATGTTTCCGACAAAGAGGAAGAATTGCTGTTTTCTGGGTCGGAATCTATCCATATAACACTTATCGTTGGCTAGTTTTTGACCTTGAAGTAGTATTTTTTTCTTAACTCCATACCATCAAGTGGCTTCATGCCTTGTCTGGAGCGATTTCCATAAAAAAAATGGAAAGATTGTATATCCATAAAATGTATGAAGATCCTTTAAGATTTATGCAAAAAAGAAAAGAAAAGTTTTATTTTTATAAGAATTTCTTTATAGAAATTTATAAGGACGGCCAAGGAAAGTGAAAGTAATATTTAACAAAAAAAAAACATAAAAAAACCCGGTTAAAAAAAAGAAAAACTAACCTGGATTGAAAAAAAAATCAACCAAAAATCAGAGAAGTATCCGATCTATAAAGGGTCCGGAAGGAAAACACAAACTCGGAGTTTAGAGAAAACAAGTATATTGAAAAAAGTATAATACAACAGAGGACAAGAGTGGTTCTACGTCTGTCAGTATTGGACTGGTGTGGTTTCAGGTATTTACTTCCTTCCCACCGCAGGAAGATGTGGCACAAGGTCGGGAAAGTGGGGGAAGAGTCAAGCCAGCGCCCCTAAAGAAGGAGCACTCTGGCCTAGCAAAAATAGCCTAGGCAGCCCCGTCGGCATTCCCCGGTCAGGGCGCCTCAGGCAGTAAGCGATAAACTTACTCCACCCCAAAGAGGGGAGGCAAGGCCTGGGAGGGTGCACCTCTGAGGACAACCCAGGATAGTATACCTCAGCCTGGCAGATAAAAGGCCACCGAAATGGCCCAGTTCCTGCCGGACTGATTGTCGAGAATGAATCCTTGACTGGTATTACCCCATCTCAACGTTCTCAATCAACCGAAGTTAATGAGAGACTGAACGGGCTGGGGTGGATCCAAGACTGAGAACCAGTATTTATGGTGAGTGGAAGAGTTCAAGTAGTTCGTATAGGTAAGGTACCCTAACACAATCTAAATAAATTATTTTAGTATTTACTAATTAATAAATGAATATTAATATAAAGTATTCATTTTATTAAAAAAAAAAGAAAGAACAATAGGTCACTTAAAATTACTTTAACTCCCAACCCCCTTTATTTAAGGACAGAATACGTTTCATTATACCCATAGTCGAAACTAAGTGACCTCCTTTACAAAGAGATAACATCCTCATAACATGTTATTTATCTTCCTCCCACAGCGGTAAGATGTGACACAAGGTCAGGAAAGTGGGATTTGCAAAGCCAATGCCCTTGAGAAGGAAGAGCACTCTGGCCTACAAAAAAATGCCTGGACAGCCCTGTCAGCATTCCCCGGTAGGGGCGCCTCAGAATGTGCGTGTAAAAACCCTTCTTTTCCATCTTTAAATCTCCTTTCACTGGACACCTTATCAACGGACATTTACCAACTGGACAGACCCCATATCTTTTTTACACGCACATTCTCACTCTCCATTACTTAATATTTTTTCAAATTTCAAATTTTGGCTTTTCCACTGCCAACTTATCCATCTATGTAATTCCTCTGATTATAAGATTTTAATCTTTGAAAAGCCTTGGCTTAAGGAAAGAATAATAAACATGTCTTTACCGAGTACACCTTGCATTAAACAATCGAAGTTGAAATAAATTTGTCATTCGTACATGTTTATCTCTCTTCTTTCATCTATCTTTATAATTGCTCTATCTCGTATAAACCATTTCACAATAGGTTCTATCTACTAAAAGTATACTTTTAGTTTCATATTTTATTTTTTATATATATATATATATATAAATCAATGCAATCATCGAAATTTTTTAGAGAAAAAACAATTTGTTCTAATCGTGACACTGAGATTCTTATCAATAAAGGTTTAAAGACGCAATATCATCTTATTTGTTTCCAGTTTTCACTTTGTTCATTAGAGTTGTATTTGTGAAGCTGGAATATCACAATATTTCAGGGAACTCTCCCCTTTCTCAAGTGTTTCTATTTCCTTTATCTCAAGTTACTGTTTGTCTTGTGCGAATAAGCGCAGCTGCATGACATCAGGACTGCAGTGTAACATTCACTGCAGGGATGAAGATAGGAGGTGAGAAGAGAATATCTTTACGTAACTTGAATGGCGGACACCAACTGGCCGCCACTCAAAAACATGGGAAACATGTTTGTGAATTCCACAATTCCTCATAAATAATCAAATTGTTTAGATTTCATTCATTATTTTCAATCCTCTCATAATAATCTTTATTATTCTACTGAAAATCTATCCTACTCATTCACTTTTCTTTGAGTAGTATAAAACCTATAGTATAGTATAAAAAAGTATAGTATTAAAAAGTATAGTATTAAAAAGTATAGTATAGTATAAAAAGTATAGTATAGTATAAAAAGTATAGTATAGTATTAAAAAGTATAGTATTAAAAAGTATAGTATAGTATAAAAAGTATAGTATAGTATAAAAAAGTATAGTATTAAAAAGTATAGTATAGTATAAAAAGTATAGTATAGTATAAAAAAGTATAGTATTAAAAAGTATAGTATAAAAAAGTATAGTATTAAAAAGTATAGTATAGTATAAAAAGTATAGTATAGTATAAAATAGTATAGTATAGTATAAAAACTATAGTATAGTATAAAAAGTATAGTATAAAAAGTATAGTATAAAAAAGTATAGCATAAAGAGTATAGTATAAAAAAGTATAGTATAGTATAGTATAAAAACTATAGTATAGTATAAAAAAGTATAGTATTAAAAAAGAAGTTAAGTTGTGAACTAAGTTCTTTTTTAAGATTTTTGTATTCTTATAGTTTGTCATATTCTCTTGTAGATATGTTTCTGTCAAATGCTATGGACATGTCCATGATGAAGCATGTATTCTTTCTCAGGCATTTAATTATAATAAATTATACTTCTCTTCAATTATTGAGAATTTTAATTAAAAATAAAAATTAGTTTTATCGTATATTTCTGATTCTACATCGGGCCGAACCCATTTTACGTCTTTAATTTAGAGGAGTTATGTAAAAGTCAAATGAGTTCGGGCCAACTTAGAATCGGAAATATACGATAAAACTGATTTTTATTTTTAATTAAAATTCTGCTCGATAATTTTCCGTAATTCTTGTTGTAGATATCTACTTTTGCGTGATACTTAAGGATATCAAAGAGTTTTCCTGTTAATTTATTTTGAACTGCCATATTTCACTTGTGCATGTCTTCCAACAAGCACCGAAAGTTCTTTTCAGTTTTGGTAGCAAAAACGAGTTCTTGTTGTGGATGTTTCACAAGAAGGAACCAGAGATTGTAGCTCAGTGTTTATGTCGCAAGAATAACGGTTTACTTGGAACCAAGGGAGAATGACAACTTGCAACATGGGCACAGTGAGGAGGAAGGGGAAGAGGGGGATGAGGATGAGGAGGAGGAGGAAGTGATGATGGGGAGGAGGAGGTGATGATTGGGTAGCACTGTTGTCAGGTGTCACTCACATCATATCTCAGGTAGCAACGGCAGGTACAAAAAAAGAATGTGTATGAAAGCAATACCCGAGGTATTCTGAAAGAGAATATCTACTCTGCATTCTCTTCATATCCATAAAACTTGGCACCGACTCGTACAAATGCAGTGGGTGGAATTTATTTTCTCTTTTTTTTTCACAGAAAACCTACAAGACTCACTGCCACTGTCAGTCATTCCTCTGTACAATGTCTACTAAATTAGATTTTGTTTACAAATAAGATTTCCATTTTTTTTTTTTTCAACCTGTTAAAGTGGAATAGCCTGGACGATTCATAGTTGTAGGTTAATGAGACAAGAAGGTGAGTTATAGGAAGACAAAGACGGAAAATATAGGAGATACATAAAACACGTGCGTTTATTGTTAAGAAAGAACTTATTTCAAATTCAATTTTCCATCACGCATACTTATATGCAGAGATAAGGAGTCCGCTCCAGGCTATGTTCTAAAAAACACCTGACTCCCACCTTAGAGGTGTAGAGTCAGAACAAAAAAAAAAAAATCCTACTTCTGACTCTGGTGGAGAGGGTTGAAAAAGAATCCTACTTCTGACCCCGGAGAGGGTTGAAAAAAAAAAAATCTTCTCACTTCAAAATGGCAGCCCACCTCCGACCAAGCTCACATGGAAATCCAATTGTTCTCAGACTGATAACTTTTAAATTCTAGTTGGAAAATACGTTTTGCATATATGTTTTTATTGTACTAACAAGTCACCGCTTATCAAGCCCAAAAGGCAACTCGAGGAAAAGGGTTAGTGAGTATCAGATGGACCGTGAGACAACACCGTGAGACAACACCGTGAGGCTCGGTAACGATGGTTGAAACTGGGATCAAATCTTTTTACTTCTATATAAGGTTAATAAAGAATAATATTTTTAGATTTTACGATCTACACGCTTCTGAGAAAACGTTCCTGGTTCAACTGATGACAATGCAATATTTGTGGAGAATTTTGGAGTTTCAGAAAGGAAAGATAATAATAGTATCAGGGCGTTTATCGTCACCTCAATACGGGTTAATATGTTAATAGACGGTTTCTCGTAAGATCGCCAAAGTTAAGTAATGTTGAGCTCGCCCAATACTAAATGGGGCACCATGTAACAAAAAAATCTCTTACAAAAAAAAAAAGAAAAATATGAATCTACAAATCAATCGTATACAAAACATGTACGTCTTCGGCATAAAATCACTCAATCATGGTTGACATATCGTAAAAACCAACAACCAATCGTTACCTCATTTTAAGAGACGCCACTCCCCAGGGGTGGAGCAAGGAGATTATATAACATTATTATAACCTAAGAGTAATTTTAAAGAAAAAATAAATAAACAGAAAAAAATATTCAAACATAGTATTGTGTACTGTTATGTTTTATCCAACCGTGTATGACAACAACAACAACAACAACTACTACTACTACTACTACTAGGGTAGTTTGGTAGTTTTGTTTTATGACATATCAACCCTTTTCGGGTTATTTAATGCCGAATATGGTCATTTTGGTGAAGGTTTTTATGCTTCAAGTTCTTTATATGTTTAAATGTTTAATCATGGTTTTTGGTTTGGTTGTTTTTGTTTCACAGCATATCGACCCTTTTCAGGTCATTTAATGTTGAATCCGGTCATTTTGGTGAAGGTTTTTATGCTTCAAGTTCTTTATATGTTTAAGTATTTATTCATGGTGTTTGGTTGAGTAATTACTAATACTAATACTACTACAAACATTGAAGAAAAAAAAAAGAAATGAATTCAACATACTACCATAAAAAGTACAACGACTATTACGAAGACCAGACGTCATAACTAATTGAGCTACCATCTGCATGTTAACAAAACACAGCTGTTTATTTTGTAAAATTTGGTATATTCGGATTACTGTTCTCATCTTGGGTGTTTTTATCACAACGTTTTGGCCGATGCAGCACATATGTTAGGCGACAATAACTTACTAAGCAAACCTAGTATAGAATTCAATACAATATGGGAACCTATAATTATAAATAATAGATAAGTAGTGATCTATAGTGATAAGTAGATAAAAAACCAGAATAGGTTTTAAGGCTCCCAAAATTCATACTAGAATTGTCGAATTGTCCGCAAGGACCCGTGGCGCAGTGGATATAGTACTAAGTATAATTGTTCTAAGTGACAGTCATTTGAAGGTTCAATCCTCAGTGCGGGCGATATGAAGAATTGCAAATTACTGAAGATGGTAGATGGAACAAGATCATGCTACCCCGTGGATTTAATAAAGGGTTCTGTTCAAAATTCCGTTCAGATTCCCGAGTTCGACAGAAAGATTCCCGAGTTCGACAAGGTACACCTGAAGAAAGTCGGAGGTTACATCGGCCGAAACGTTGTGATAAAAACACCCAAGACGAGAACAGTAGTCCGAATTTTCAACCCTCATCTCAGCTGTTTATGTTATGTGCAACAAGATTACCGCTACGAGCCGCCGGCAGATATTTGTTACGGTCCGAAGACAAAGAAATCTCAACTGTAATGTAACATTTGAATAAATGTATTTATTTAAAAAAAATTTCTTTATTTTACGACCAAAGTTGTCTTTTGGAAGGGCATCCCCCTTAAATGTGCTTTAGGATTCCAGCTTGTCTAATCCGGCACTGCCTATCATAAAACTCTTGATCATGCAGACATCCCTTTAAGAGAGTATCCATTAATACAGAACGAGCTATGTATATTTATTCAAAACTAGTAGACTTTGCCTGCTCGCTATCTCTTCACCATTTAATTCCTATTCACTACTTGAAATTATTGAAACGGAACTAATTAATAAGAAAAAAAGAGACAAAATTAATCAATACGAAAAAGACAAAACTAATCGATAGGACAGCAAAACTAATCAATCAGAAGACAAAACTAATCGATAAGGGGACAAAACTAATTGATAAAAAAGATGACAAAACTAATCGATAAGAAAAAGAAGAGAGAACTAGTTGTTAAGACAAAACTAAGCAATAAGAAAAAGACAAAACTAATCGATCAGAAAAAGACAAAACTAATCGATCAGAAAAAGAAGAGAGAACTAATCGTTAAGACAAAACTAATCGACAGAACGGCAAAACTAATCAATGAGAAGACAAAACTAATCGATAATGAGACAAAACAAGTCAATAAGAAAAAGACGAAACTAATCGATAAAAAAGACAAAACTAATTTATAAAAAAGATGAAAAAACTAATCAATAAGAAAAAGAAGTAAGAACTAATCGTTAAGACAAAACTAATCGATCAGAAAAAGAAGAGAGAACTAATCGTTAAGATAAAACTAATCGATAAGAAAAAGACAAAACTAATCGATAAAAAAGACAAAACTAATTGATAAAAAAGATGGCAAAACTAATTGATAAGAAAAAAAGAGAGAACTAATCGTTAAGACAAAACTAATCGATAAGAAAAAGACAAAACTAATCGATAAAAAAGACAAAACTAATTGATAAAAAAAGATGACAAAACTAATTGATAAGAAAAAGATGAGAGAACTAATCGTTAAGACAAAACTAATCGAAAAGAAAAAGACAAAACTAATCGATAAGAAAAAGACAAAACTAATCGAAAAGAAAAAAACATTCCCTCTTCTTTTCTATTTTACACCATGATCTTTTCACCTTATTCGTTCCCTCTCCTCCTACCTCCTCTTTTTCATACTGCAAAGCGTGCCACACACATCTACATTCACTTTTATGATATAGAAATGCATCAAGGAGCGGTTGAAAGTGAATGATCACTACTACCCAACAGTTGATGTAAACAATTTTTTCCTAGATTATTTAAATAAAACTTTATTAAGATTGCAGTTAAAGTGGAGAGTTTTATGCTTGCGATTATCAGCTTTATCTAAACCATTGGCCAATTTTATGATTACAGTAAAAATCATGGTGTTGAATGAAAGAGCGTCCATTTTGTTTTTGTCCGCTTCTAAGTTAAATATTGCCATCGCTTCTGCATTTATTTTTAATTATGAGTTCAAAAAAGAATGTTAGAAATCAGAAAGTCCATTTCCTTTACTTGAGCAAAGTTCAGAAAAAAGAATTTTAGAAATCAGAGAGTCCATTTCCTTTACTTGAGCAAAGTTCAAAAAAAAGAATTTTAGAAATCAGAAAGTCCATTTCCTTTACTTGAGCAAAGTTCAGAAAAAAGAATTTTAGAAATCAGAAAGTCCATTTCCTTTACTTGAGCAAAGTTCAGAAAAAAGAATTTTAGAAATCAGAAAGTCCATTTCCTTTACTTGAGCAAAGTTCAGAAAAAAAGAATTTTAGAAATCAGAAAGTCCATTTCCTTTACTTGAGCAAAGTTCAGAAAAAAAGAATTTTAGAAATCAGAAAGTCCATTTCCTTTACTTGAGCAAAGTTCAGAAAAAAGAATTTTAGAAATCAGAAAGTCCATTTCCTTTACTTGAGCAAAGTTCAGAAAAAAGAATTTTAGAAATCAGAAAGTCCATTTCCTTTACTTGAGCAAAGTTCAGAAAAAAGAATTTTAGAAATCAGAAAGTCCATTTCCTTTACTTGAGCAAAGTTCAGAAAAAAGAATTTTAGAAATCAGAAAGTCCATTTCCTTTACTTGAGCAAAGTTCAGAAAAAAGAATTTTAGAAATCAGAAAGTCCATTTCCTTTACTTGAGCAAAGTTCAGAAAAAAGAATTTTAGAAATCGGAAAATCCATTTCCTTTACTTGAGCAAAGTTCAGAAAAAAGAATTTTAGAAATCAGAAAGTCCATTTCCTTTACTTGAGCAAAGTTCAGAAAAAAGAATTTTAGAAATCAGAAAGTCCATTTCCTTTACTTGAGCAAAGTTCAGAAAAAAGAATTTTAGAAATCAGAAAGTCCATTTCCTTTACTTGAGCAAAGTTCAGAAAAAAGAATTTTAGAAATCAGAAAGTCTATTTCCTTTACTTGAGCGATAGATGCCTTCATAGAAAATGAGCGATAAATGCTTTGGTACAAAACGATGCCTTTGTATGTAATGTATATATTTCCAAGAACAGGGATTCGTTGTTGATTCGACATGCATTGGGAAATCACTTTTCTGAAAGAACCTTAGAAAATAGGGCCTGTGTTGGTGTTGTGATGGGATACCGGACTCCCATTAGTCACTAAATAAGTGAACTAGTCTGAACAATAAATACTACGAACAGTAGTATGGGGGATTCGATTGTATTCTGTTAAATCCTATTGGTTTACCTGTAGTTACTATTGTTTGTACAAGATATATACGTTGGAATGAACCGTACTATTTTAAGACCTTTATACTCTGGGTTATTTTGTTATTTATAACTACTGACCAAGTTATATCAGTTGGGAAAAACATTGATCGATAAACACCATAGTCGACTCAACGTATTTTAGAGTTTCTCCAAAACATCGACTCCACAGCGGATCCAGAAGATTCTTCTCTTACTCATGGTGCGATTAATCCAAGAAATAAAAGCAAAGACTGCCATCAAAGATTCTAAGAACCAGTTTTCAAGAGAGAGAGAGAGAGCATTGTGACTTTTGGGCTACCCTGTTTATAAAGTGTCGGATTTTATAAATATAAGATTTCTTCTTGTTAGTTTTAATCAAGCTTCACCTCACCCCCAAAATATATCCTTTTATTTTATTGAAAGATAGAATCTTTTTCTCTGTTTCTATAAACATGAAAAAGAAAATCGATTTCCTTCCTCCCATACCTTCTCTGAATTCGGAAAAGCAAGGTTATAAGGCAAGGTAACTATATAAGACAGAAGAGGTGACGAAGAGGAAATGTTAGAGTGGAAATGAGATACTGACGAACGCAAAATTATGGGATGTTCGCGTGAATATAATTCCCCAGTGGGGAAAAGAGAATTGTTCATATTGTTGAATGTTTGTACACCGGCTATGCTGTCAGGACGCGTCCATATATGTATGCAAGTATGTGTGTCTGTACACTGGTGTGAAAGTCAGTTCACATGTAAGCAGTTATGTGTGCGTGTGTGTGTTATATCGAGTCCACGTGTATGAGGCAGTAGCCATTTTGGCTTGTCTTCTTGTCATAGTCGAACACAGGGCCAAAGGCTCGGGAAGATGTCTGTTGCGTCCCCAGAGAGGGGGATGTGTGTTTGGCTGTGGCAAAGAAGGAAAGAGAGAGAAGAGGCTTCTCATACCAAGGAAGAGAAAGAGTGGATGGCGCTCAAGTGTTTATATAGTTATGCTAGCCATCTGAGATTCGCCTAAAAGAAGGCCACTGATTGGTCAAGCCAAGGAGGAAGTAGTTTGCCTGAACCAATCAACAGGAAGCTAAGAAGTCATTGATATTTAAACAATATGGTGGCCTGTAGGAAACTGCTACAACTAGAAGCAGTGTTTTGAACAACCACAGACTTGTGAAGCCTTCATGCCGCACTCAAATTCCTTTTCACATCTATGTGTGAAGGATAGATCAAGAACCTTTTGGTGCTATGATGTCTGAGCTTCAAAAGGAAAACGTGCCTTAATTGAGTCAGAATCACTTCTCAAATGCACCCTTCCAAATTTTTTTATTGAAATCAAATTCTTGCCTGAAAATCCAAAATGAGGAATGTCGAAGGTTATGTGACCGATGCCAAAAACCGTCTCCTTTTCGCATGTATATAAGTCTTGTAAAAAATTTCAAAAAATAATACAGAAAAGAATCGTTCTCCATCACATCTTTAGTTATAATATGTAATAAAATTTAATCGGACCAGTGCGCGCACATGAGGTGTCAGTAATATATGTCCTTTAAATAGAAAATTATGAACTTAAATGTAATCACTTGCGTAGTGATTGGTACGTAATTCAATTTGATAGCCAATTATTCTCCTCGATTTTTCCTCCATCCCCCCAAAAAAACATTTAACATTCCAATTTCTAGCACACTCATACCCCACACGAGGATGGTCTCATTTCCGTTTTTTTCTGTTTTCCTTTTTGTGCTTCTCTGTAAAAAAGGCAGGTCGTTTAAAATATTGAATAAAAAATACTAAAGCAAAAACACAACCAATCATTCTAAAAGAATTTTGTATATAAACTTGTAGTCGGGAGTATCGGCTTTTATTATATATATATATATATATATATATATATATATATATATATATATATATATATATATATATATATATATATTATTTTACCTACAGACACATGTCTTTCATGCTTACGCAACGTTCAGTGTAGATGATAATTACTGCCGGTCGAAGGATTCGAATCCAGTCGCAAAATCACGTATGACTCTGCAGCCTGGTATTCAACCGCCCGGCCACCATTAATTACCATGAGAAAGAAAAGAATCAATATCTATATGATGTTGAGTCAGTAGACATACACAGTAAGCTAGTCATAACAGTGTTCTACGGTGCATCATTATATATATATATATATATATATATATATATATATATATATATATTGTTGGAGGGGGACCTAGACAAGATGACCTCTTTTTTGAGATACCATAACTACCTTCCAACCCCTACATACCGTCCGTGGTAAATCATACAATTTCCCCCTCTCTCTTTCTATATATATTGCTCTCTTTCCCCCTCACTGTATTACCTTCTGTTATAAATCGTGTAATCTCCCTCTTTCTCTCTCTATATATTAAATATGTTTTCACTCTCCTCCTCAATTTACGTTTTAAATAACTCATTTCCCCTTCTCTCAAGATATGTATTAGATATGTTGTCGCTCTCTCTATATATATATTGAATTTGTGAGTATGAATTTCTTTTTTCTCATTTTCAAAAATGTAATCACCTCACTTGGATGCTTGACAATACCGAAGGGTTGAAATAAATTATTGCACCGGTGATTATGTGATTCTGTGTTACTTTATTTTATTTTATTCCTGCTCTGTTTATTACATTGAGCTCTCATACCCGGATTTCCTTCTGGAATTTATTTCACTATATATATATATATATATATATATATATATATATATATATATATATATATATATATATATATAAGCACAACACAGCATGTTGAGTTGGTTGCATGTTTTCAGTGCTTGCAAATAGCAGACTTGCTACAGGTGAGAGATGCTGGGCAAAGAGAAACGGGGAGCAGAAGAAATTGAAAATCTCTCTGATTTGGAGTCGGGCCACACAAACTTTTATTTTTCTACTGAAATAAATATCTCTTCAAATGGGGATTCATACTGAGAGCAAACTCGTGTAGTCATACATCGCCCGATTAGAATGTAACAGACGCTACTGCCGGCCAAGTGGATACTTGTTGCATCTCTCTTTATAGGGTTCAAGTATCGCGTGATCGGGCTAGGGTCTAGGTTCCTGATTTTCTTCCCTTTTGTTTGTTTATTCTGTTAATTTTATTCACATGTGGTCATGCCACCCGGACGTTGGGAATGACATGCCGCCATAGAGACATCTCTCATAACCTTTGTCCGGTCATCCATCGCCACATTGGTTTAACCTTTGTTCGGACCCGTCGGCCATAAGAACACTGTTGTGCATGCGCACCTTGTTTTCATTTCCGCCCAAACCATTTGGTGCTGTGATGAAAAGAGAACTCTTCTATCTCCTTCTATGCTTCGGAAGTGAATTACTTCCCTTGATCACTCTTTCTTTTTTTTAGTCAGCCATTGTTTGTCGTAGAGACTAGATCCCTGCGTAGATCTTTGTCGAATAAAGCTTCTTCAAGCAAACTCAGTCTTTTTAAACTCATTCTATTCTATCCTTTTGACTATCTCATTACAGGCGCATTTTATGAATAGTTCCAGAGGAGATGCCAACCTGACAAGACGTCGCATTTTCCGCTTGCCTCTCGTCAGGCATGATGAGAGGCGAGACTAAAGATGGGACAAAAGACCTGGACTCAATTACATTCTTATAGTCATATATGCCGGCCGAACCAACTTGCCTTACATTCTTGCGTTCCTGTGTAGATGAAACTGTTAAGTAACGTTGATTAAATTGTAAAGAAGATGTTTGTCTTTTTAACTGGAATCTCTGGTGACCCTTTTTGCTTCTTCATCTCAAGCAAAGCCAGTCAGATGAACACAGCCGCTACTACAAAATGGCTATCTCGAATCTCCGACAAGCATCACCCAAAACTCTACAATTAAAGTCGGTTTGGGAATAATGCCGAATCCCGTTTCACTCGAAATAATATGGGTGACTGTAATAGGAATTAACCATTGATTTTATTTCAGGACTCAAAATACACCTTTGAGACTCGATATTGTCCAAAATCTGCGCACCAAACAAGCGAGATATGTGAGATTTGTCAGCGGTCCCTATTCTACAATTGAGTCGAACAGGCGTGCAATTATTCGGAGTTCTTTGGAAAACATCAAAGGGAATGCATGACGACACCGAAAAGAAGGACGGATGTTGAGATGTTGTTGTCGTTACGTAGGCGTCGAGGGGGGGGGGGGGTGAGGTGGATGGGGGTGCTTCTGCAGAAGAAAGGGGTCGAACACACAGACACAGAAGCCACGTGGATGCCGAACAAAAGGCACGCGTACTTTTGTTTGTAACCGTGAACAACAGAAAAAAGGGGGACACCTTCCCCTAAAGGAAAAAAACAAAACAAAAAACAACAACGCTTTTTTCTATAGATTTTTTTTTTTTTTTGAATTAATTGACTTTTGTTACCAGCGAGTAGAGAAAGAGAGAGAATATTAATATGAATGTAATTATTCATCATTAGATGCGAAAACTTATCACGAATCGGGGTCAGTCAGCACTCGCTTTTTAAAAATTATTATTTAGAAACTCGTAAATTAGTGATAAAATACACCAGATGGTTACAGCACGAACCAGTATATGAAAATATACCGATTTTTTTTCTTTAGCAACGCAAAAACTAGGGGGTTTGATACGACAGGGGCGCGTGAGAAAATAAATGTTTTCCATTGGTTGAAATATTAACCATAGAACTTTTTTTTTCCGGTAATCATGTCGTTTCCCGACCCATGTAATTTTTATTGGAAAGTAGTGTAATAAAAACTGGACGCCGAATATAACTTAAGGATAAGCTTTATTTAACCATTTGTTGCTTACTTAGACAAATAGTGTTTTAACATTCACTCTTAATATACACGAATGTAGAACATTCTATTATTACTTAAAGGGGTGAGACGGGCATCAATTATCTTTGTTACTACATTCTCCCCCATCTATCTTTTTATTCGTAGGGAACAAAATCATCCCATCGACCTGGCCTCCTGCGGGTTCTTTGAGGGGCGTCTTGGTTTTATTTACTCCTCCCCAGGAGTTAGGCACAAGGCCAGTTTTATCTTACTCCCACAAGTAAGATGTGACCCAAGATCGGGTCGAGAAAGTGGGGTTTGAAAAGCCAGCGCTCGAGAGGTGAGCACTCTGGCCATTTAAAAATTGCCTGGGCAGCCCCGTCGGCATTCCCCGGTAGGGGCGCCTCAGACAGTAAGCAATAAACTTACTCCTCCCCAAAGAGGGGAGGCAAAGTGGGAGGGGCGTCTTGGTTGTTCGTGCCCGACATCCATTTCTAATCTAGGCTCCTCGGGACCTGACGACGTTTCGGGACTGTCTTGTGTGGCTGGTTTAGGGCTAAAATATCTTGCTCCAAATCGCTCTCGTTTTCTACGGCGCTTCGGTCGCTTGGTGTCTGAAGATTGAGTATCTGTCTCAGATATTGGGTGAAACCGCTTTCGTGGTACCCATTTGTCGTCCGAACTAGAGTCAGAGACGACTCTGTTAGTATATTCAGATTCGTTTTGTTGGGACTCTGAACTTGACGTATCTGGCACACGATCACCTAAGTGGGTCGGACTTGTTCCACGAACCGGAGCTGTATATCCATCTGAAGCAGTTCTACGTTCATATACATTTCCTGCTGGGGCTAGATCCCTTAAGGAGACAGTAGATTGCCTCCCTTCTGAATTTCTGACCAGTGCATACTGAGGGTTCGCTTCGATTAATTCTACCTCGCTTACCAATAGGTCATGTTTACTGTGACGAACATGGCGTTTTAATAAAACTGTGCCAGGTTGTGCAAGCCACGAGGGAAGTGATGTACCTGCTGAGCTTCGTCATGGGAACGAGAAGAATCTCTCATGTGGGGTAGCGTTTGTCGCTGTACATAATAGAGTCCTAATAGCGTATAAGGCCATGGGGATGAGACTTTCCCAATCGGAGATCGGACTATTGTGATTTGCTGCCGCCAACTGTACTGTCTTCCATATTATGCCATTGTATCTTTCGCACTGTCCGTTTCCTTGAGGATTGTGAGGAGTTGTTCTTGAAAAAAAAGCTACAGGACGACCGGATTGTCTCAGTGAGGCAGCTATCGCACAGTCGGAGGCATCCGTCTCAACTAATAGAGAGATAAAAGGATCCACAGCAGAAATGGCAGACTGAGCAATGTTCCTTTTCATGTTTTGAAATGCTCTGATGGCGGAACAGGACAACGGAAAAGTAGATACTTGCGTCAATGGGTGTATTTTTTCTGAAAAAGACGCAACCCATTGGGAGTAGTGAGCGAACATACCGAGGGCTCGTCGTAAAGAGGGCATGTTTCCAGGGATTGGTAATTCCTTTAGGGGTTTCAGTCGCTCGGGATCCGGCATCATGGTGCCATTTTTGACAATGTATCCCAATAATTTGATGCTATTCAAGTTGAAGGAACATTTTTCACTGTTCAAAGTCAGATTATATTTTTTGACGGCAGCCATGAATCGTTTAAGGTTGTGGTCATGTTCAGCTTGGTTATGTCCGCATACTGTGACATTGTCTATATATGCAACAGTACCCTTCAATTTTTCATTGGAGATTATTTCATCTATTACCCTCTGAAAGCTAGCCACACCATTTGTTATCCAAAAGGAATTCGGCAGAACTGATATAGGCGACCGCAGGCCTTGAATGCCGTGTAGGGCTTATCCTCTGGCTTGATAGGTACCTGATGGTAGGCACTTCTGAGATCCAAAGTACTGAAAATGTGATATTTTGCAATATTAGAAATCATTTCGTCAATACGAGGCAGTGGATAGGCATCGAGTAATGTGTATCTGTTGATGGTCTGGGAATAGTCAATGACCATCCTTTTCTTGTGATTTTCAGTGGCTGTTACGAGGACCTGGGCTCGCTATGGAGATTCACTTGGCTCTATAATTCTTTCCTTAAGTAGTTTTGTTACTTCTGCTGCTATGAACTGTTTGTCCGTTTCTGAATAGCGTCTTGATTTTATTGCTACTGGTTTGCAGTCAGGAGTTAAGTTTGTAAAAAGTGACGGGTGCCGCACTTTGACAGCTGCTAGTCCACATACGCTTAGGACCGGCTTGGGGCCATCAAAAGGAATTTCAACGCATGAATGTTGTTTTAGAAAATTGTGACCCAAAATCACTTCGCAGCAAAGGTTTTTCATTACTGATAATTTGATCCCTTGATAGGAGTTTCCTTTTAGTTTCAGGTTAACCATGCAATATCCAATTACATGGGACGATAAAGATGAATTTGCCATTGATATTTGGTTGGAACAAGGAAATATTTCCCATTTATTCGCTTTTACAATACTGGCATTAATAAAACGTTCGGAACTGCCTGTATCAATAAGGGCATGAATAGTCAATCCATTGATTTTTACCCTCACGATTGTTTTTGAGAGGCAGCCAGGGAATGCAGCTGATATTGTAATTGGTGCTACAGTAGCAAGAGTAGCTAAACGTTTTTTTTGAGAAACTGACCGGCAAACTTTCGAAAAATGTCCCTGCTTATCACACTTGTGGCATCTAACATCTCGAGCCGGGCAGGACGAACGAGCATGTATACGAAGGCCACAAAAGTAGCATGTGGATCCAGCTGAGGCGGCAGTGATAAGTTGTTAGTGATCGTTAGAAAGGGGGGTGGCAGCATCTTGAACAATGGAAGAATTTTGAACATGCAGAGGAGGGGCTACGATAGCAGCTCCCAAAATATCGGGTTGTAAATAGAAGACAGACTGCTTCTGTGCCATGTCCAACGTTAGAGCTTGTTCATAAGCTGTTGGCAAGTCTAAAGTTGTTCTGTTGTATTAACACATCTGTGGATTAGCAGGTATTACTGAAATACTAGCTTAAGTTGTTCTGTTGTGTTAACACATCTGTGGATAAGCAGGTTCTACTGAAATACTTGCTAAAGTTGTTCTGTTGTGTTAACACATCTGTGGATTAGCAGATATTACTGAAATAATTGCTAATATTGTTCTGTTGTGTTAACACATCTGTGGATAAGCAGGTTCTACTGAAATACTTGCTAAAGTTGTTCTGTTGTGTGTAATAAAAACTGGACGCCGAATATAACTTAAGGATAAGCTTTATTTAACCATTTGTGGCTTACTGCGACAATTAGTGTTTTAACATTCACTCTTAATATACACGAATGTAGAACATTCCATTATTACTTAAAGGGGGAGACGGGCATCAATTATCTTTGTTACTACATTGTGTTAACACATCTGTGGATTAGCAGGTTCTACTGAAATACTTGCTAAAGTTCTTCTGTTGTGTTAACACATCTGTGGATTAACAGGTATTATTGAAATACTTGCTAAAGTTGTTCTGTTGTGTTAACACATCTGTGGATTAGCAGGTTCTACTGAAATACTTGCTAAAGTTGTTCTGTTGAGTTAACACATCTGTGGATTAGCAGATATTACTGAAATAATTGCTAATATTGTTCTGTTGTGTTAACACATCTGTGGATTAGCAGGTTCTACTGAAATACTTGCTAAAGTTGTTCTGTTGTGTTAACACATCTGTGGATTAGCAGGTCCTACTGAAATACTTGCTAAAGTTGTTCTGTTGTGTTAACACATCTGTGGATAAGCAGGTTCTACTGAAATACTTGCTAAAGTTGTTCTGTTGTGTGTAATAAAAACTGGACGCCGAATATAACTTAAGGATAAACTTTATTTAACCATTTGTGGCTTACTGCGACAATTAGTGTTTTAACATTCACTCTTAATATACACGAATGTAGAACATTCCATTATTACTTAAAGGGGGAGACGGGCATCAATTATCTTTGTTACTACATTGTGTTAACACATCTGTGGATTAGCAGGTATTACTGAAATACTTGCTAAAGT
Source organism: Sepiola atlantica (assembly GCA_963556195.1). Classification (NCBI taxonomy): domain Eukaryota; kingdom Metazoa; phylum Mollusca; class Cephalopoda; order Sepiida; family Sepiolidae; genus Sepiola; species Sepiola atlantica. Next base: position 92,756,689 of record OY744515.1, read on the forward strand.
TGTTCTGTTGTGTTAACACATCTGTGGATTAGCAGGTTCTACTGAAATACTTGCTAAAGTTGTTCTGTTGTGTTAACACATCTGTGGATTAGCAGATATTACTGAAATAATTGCTAATATTGTTCTGTTGTGTTAACACATCTGTGGATTAGCAGGTTCTACTGAAATACTTGCTAAAGTTGTTCTGTTGTGTTAACACATCTGTGGATTAGCAGGTATTACTGAAATACTTGCTAAAGTTGTTCTGTTGTGTTAACACATCTGTGGATTAGCAGGTATTACTGAAATACTTGCTAAAGTTGTTCTGTTGTGTTAACACATCTGTGGATTAGCAGGTCCTACTGAAAAACTTGCTAAAGTCATCTCTAGGACTGTATTTTAAAAAATGTATTTATTTTTGCTGGCAGGTTTCTCCGTTTTCCCCGCATACAGCGTCTAGTATTCCGAAATAGTCACCCATCTGATACTGGCCAGGCTCAACGTTGCTTAACTTCGGTGATCTAACGTGATTATTATGTCGTATTGACTCTATATATGAGAGTTGACGGTGGTGAAGTGGATACCGACACGGACTGAAGACCTGGGTGTTCCAAGTTCGAATCCAGTCGGTTCCACAGAACCACTTTCATTTAGGGATGTTGGCAACCTTCTTGTGGTCCTTACCGTAAGTATCCGATGTCTTTCCAGAAAGATTTCTAACTAGAAAAACTAATGCCAACACGAAAGAAGAAGAAGAAGAAGAAGAAGAAGAAGAAGAAGGCTCTATATATTATTGGTGAAATAATGTGGCAGGCCAATTAATCTATGTGATTAAAAAGTATGTGATATAATATCACCTGCACTCAAATCTGTTCTATTCCCTAATCTATTCTATTCTCAGCTTTCACGCACGGGTCTTGATATTCTGTTCTGATTATTAATCGACGTGTTCGTTTTTTATTTATACTCAGTAGTGGTAGTAGTGGTGGTGGTGGTGTCTGCTGGGATGTTAAAGCTTTCTTTGTTATGTCATCATAGTTTTAAGGCTTAAAAACAAATCTGATATTCGCTTATGACTTTATTATCCACTGAATTTTAACAATAGAAGTAGTAATAGTAGTATCAGAGGTCTTTCGCTGAAGGATCAAGTAACACTCAATAAACGAGGATTGGCTTCTCTTTCATAGTAGCATTATCTGCTAGTTTTCTCTGCGGAACAAGTGGTAGCAAGTGCACCCAATACTCCATCACTCTCCTTCTCTGTTTTATATTCTTCCACAGCAGCGCTGTTACATTCTGCCTCACTCCAGTCTATTTGTCACAAACATTTCACATTTCAATTAAATCCTACCTTTATTTTCCTTCACACCTGAACGACGTTCACGGTTCCTGCAGATCCTCTGATGACTGAGGACACTCCATATTTGATCGTCTCTAGAACCAAAAGGAAGACACTGAATTCGTCTTGAACAGATAGAAGGACCATTTTATTTTGCAGGTGATGTTACCTCGATTCTGGCCAACAGCAGGAGCAAGAAATATGCTGGACTTCGTTTATCGAGGATCCTTCGTTCAATTCTTAGCGTGTCTGGCTCGTCGATCTTCTTATCTGAGACTCACTAAAAATCTATCTCATCATCTCTTTCAAACCATCATGCGACATCATATCTGCTGAATCACATGTTCCCACACTGAGTCGGTTCCACAGCACCACTTTCACTTAGGGATGTTGGCAACCTTCTCGTGGTCCTTCTCGTAAGTACCCAATGTCTTTCCAAAAAGATTTCTAACTAGAAAAACATCAGGGAAACTAATGCCAACACCAGAATCATCTGATTCACACGAAAGAAGAAGAAGACACTGAGTCAACATTCACCTTGGGTTCAGCGCGTTGACCTTTGCTGACCCTTTGGCTGTCACATTTCCTGTTATTGTCGATGCACTCATTAACCCAGCCTTAACTAAAATATAAACTTGCTGATCTATCCGCTCAATATATAACACTGCCAGGGTTCCATCTTTGGGTTAAATAGAATCTATCCTGGATATGATATGAAATTGTATCCAAATATATACACATACATTCATATATCAATATGAAAGAAGTAATTTCTTAGCCTGTCTGATTTGTCGACATTCAAATTCCAGACTGACGTCATATTCGCTGGATCATACGTTCCTATATAGGAGCTAGTCTTAGCAGTGATTGTATAAGACGAACTCCTATATTATTATTTGTAAGTAACAAAAACCGTCGCACGAAAGGAAAAACTAAACTTTTTTTTATAACAACAACAAAAGGGTTTATTCAATTACTTACACCATTTGAAGAAAGATAGATAATTGTAGATCACGTCGGGGGTTACAATTTATAGGTTCTGATCTTGGCCGAAAGTGTTACGGTCAACTTCTATATTATTATATGTAAGTAACGAAAACCGTCGCATGAAAGGAAAAGCGAGACCTTTTTTATAACAACAACGAAAGGGGTTATTCAATTGCCTACACCGTTTGGTGTAGGTTGACGAAAGTTGGACAGTGTCCACGTGAAGAAATGAAGAGTTATAAAGTTTTTGGTGTCGAGGGTAAAACCCTGAAAGTTAACAAATAGCTGTGACCAACGACGAGAACTTCATGCAGACCACACAATCCTGAGGCACGATCTTCGTGAGCTCTATAGAGAAGTCTGACTCGCTTAACAACAACAAAAACAAAAAATATTAGCTGTAGCTACCTGGTGTTGTCCGGGATGCAGTGAAATCATTTTAGTTTTTAATTTTTATCTAGAAGAAATACATTTTAAATTGTAAGGTAGACAACTCTTATAATATTCTTCAATTTAAAATATGATGAGAAAAATATGCCATACCATGCTGATTCATACAAATTTACTTTACTTTTTAAAGTTACCAGGAAAAAGAGAAGAGAAAGAAGCTGAGGGCGTCGCCATCCAATGAGCAAACTAATATGTGTCAACATGAGAGACGAGCAGCTGTTTCTGCTGACAAGAAAACAATAGACAATCTGTGTGAAGTGAAGAAATCTCACATACTATGCTACATTAGAATTGATTCAGTTTTGTTTGTGTGTTTTACGGCATATAAACACTTTAGTGGGTTATTTAATGCCAGAACATAAAAAATAGAGCGAGAATGACAACGGTGAATCTGCGCCATTCCTTTATGTGTTCTGGACCAAACCTTCCCCGACTTTGCATGCAACTGCTGAGTTTTGCTGCTCTCGGTGTCAGGGGTACAAACCTGTAATGCTGCATGTTAACATGTAGCTGCAACCAACGAGGAAGACTTCACACAGACCAGACAATCCTGAGGCACGATCTTCATGAGCTACTGCAGTGCCGATGTGTGCTGATGTCAAAGTAGCAGCAGCTGTGTATAACATTAATGATAAATTAAAGTAGATGTTTATTTTATGGGTGTATATGTGTTAGTTAAAAGATTCTCAAGTAGCAACAGCAGCTATGGAAGCTGTAACACATTGCTGTATGTGCTTATTTCATGTGTATGCATATGTATAAGTGTAAACTTTACATTTACTGCTCGAATGTGATCAGTAGTAGTGTTTTTACCGTGAATGTGATTTCTTTCTCATTTTTCAGTTCTAGCAATAAATTCATAACCTCCACACGTATATTTATATTTTTTCCTTCACTATTTTCTCATAATTTTATATCCATGTTATATATCATGTAAAAGGTTTTCGATCAAGGTATCCTAAAATGGTTATTATTTTTGTTTATTTTGTTATATGCAATACCTATTTATGTGTATGTTTCTTGTTATGTATTATTTCAAAGATTTTAGTATTTATTAATATTCTAATTAGTGATCAATTTAATTCTATGCTGTAGTCTGTTTAATTCAAATATCTGTTCAATTTACATTGTAGAATCATTATATTCTTGTTTTCTTAACATACATATCATAAAAACAAATTCTTTAATTCTAAATATCATAATCAACGTATTCAGCAGCCTAGATATTAAGTTTATAGTTGATGGTGGTCTGAACCTGCTAAATTTGAAGGTATCCTTATGTCAGCAGGTTTCACTTATTTCAGACTTCTTGTTAATTAAGTTTTCTTTATTTGCAAGTATCATTACACCTTCGTTAGACAAAGATTGCATCGTTTAAGTTTACTTGGAGAATATCTTTTAGCCTCAGCTAAGATAGACTTCAGCATATAGCTAATGCCCTTTTCTTTAGGTGTTTTTACATACTTAGTTAAGGAAGACGTATCCTTGTCTCAAATATAATTTGCCTTATGGTTGTTATATCTTACTTTGAAAGGACATTCATATGTACATATGTTTGTGGGTAAGATTTTGTTTTACTGTTTATATTAGCAGTAGCAGCACGTTTTTAACACAGAATGTTGTTTTTAGTTCCCAATAATAAATTGTATAGACCAAATGTGTTTTTTTACATTCTCCCATACACAGCACCTTCTTATGAAATGGTCACCCATTTAGTACTGATCAGGCTCAATGTCGCTTAACTCTGGTGATATAACGAGAACCGGTGTGTCAACGTGATTATGCCATGATTAATTCTTCAGAAATCGTGACTTCAAAGAAATGATTCAGCATACAGAGAACTAACAAATTATTTAACTTAAATTTTCTAATTAAATTTGAAAGTAACAAAAAATTGGGGTGGATGTTATAAAATAAACTTTTTCTTCTATTTCCTTTTTTTAGGGAAGGGATTTAATTAAAAACTTAAACCTTTTATTGCGCTATTTTAATATTTTTGTTTTTTGTAAATTAAGAAAGAATATAATTCCTTCAATTAAAATCATGACTTGTATAAAAAAAATGACTAAAAATATAAAATAGTTGAAGGTTCAATAATAGAATTATTATACTGTTTTCTTTTTTTGTTGCAAAAGGACCATAATACTTTTTATATAAACTTTAATTTAGCCAGAAATTACTTTTAAACTGACAATCTAAAGGCTTCAAAAACACTTTCAAATTTACTATGACCACCATAACGACCATTTTGTTAAATCAGGACTGACCGCACAGAGTGACTATATATGCAAGGACAATGTTGCATATACAGCGGCTACTAAGTCTATGCTTTTCAGACTCAAACAGTATTATTACAACTTTGATTCATAATCAACCAGAATAATACCCGTCCCAGGATGGGAAAAATTAATTTCCCAAACAGAATAGTTTTGCACCACTTTTATGTCCCCTTACAATGATTAACATCAAGATATAATCATACTAAACCTTATGTCTAGAATCTCTATTCTAATTTTGATCAAAGTCCATTACATGATTTTGATTCTATAAAATGTCTTAAATTTAAGGCTTAAGCTTAAGGGGTCTTAAGAAGAAATTGAAATTCAGGGAATCTTGCTTAATTGGTGTCTAATGACTATGGATCAAATTTAAATCTGATATATTTGAATTTCCAAATGAGAGGTTGTACCCATATTATACCCTCTAAAAACCTTTAAAAATATTACAAAGAAATTGAAATTTTGGGAATATTTATTAATTGATGTCGAATACCTATGGTTAAAATTTCACAAAAACCGGAGGTATCTAAATTTTCACGAAATGCTTCCACCCCGTTTTTACCCCCTAAATTAAACTAAATATAGCCCACGTTTAAGCCTCTTATGCCTAGCAGCTGTGTATCCAAAATTCATAATGATTTGTTAGTTAGTTTAGGAGTGAATCCTATATATACAAATATATAAACATACAAACATACATAATTTCATAAAGATAGAGATACGCATTTTTTTTTTTAATTTAAGATTTTCCAATTTTCGAATGGTAGGGATGAAAGCCGCCATTTTAATGTTACTTGACAAGAGAAGATAACTCAGTATTTGATAATTCATGAATAAATTTGGACTCATGAGTAAATTTTTAGTTTACTTTAGGAAACAAACGTTACTATTGGTGACATAGAAAATTTTAAAAGGAAATATAGTTAGGAAATTAGCCCCAAACAATTTGTTTTAGTTCACCTACTAATGTGTGACATATTTTAATATTCAATGTGGTTGGCTTAATGAAGGGCACCAACATGGAGTTTACTTCTGGAAGGAAAAAATGCGATGGATGACTAACTACTACTAACTGTAACTTCATATGCTTATATTTTCTATTAAATGTTTGTTTTAGCTGATGGAGACAGTTGGGGTTACCAGTTTTAGATTGTTAAGACACGGGGTTAATTAAGAAGGTTTAAATCAGGAAGAAAGCTAGAATAACGAACTTACTTGGAAGAGTTAGTACGTCTGTCCGAATCCGACTGAAATAGAAATGTTACACAAGAAAAAGGGTCACCATTCTTCCTTGAAATAAATAATGTCTCCACAACTAAATAGATGTTTCGGAATTTTTGAGATGAGGGTTGATAATTCATAGAATTTGGTATATTCGGACTACTGTTCTCATCTTGGGTGTTTTTATCGCAACGTTTCGGCCGATGTAACCTCCGACCTTTTTCAGGTGTACTTTGTCAAACTCAGGAATCTTTCCGTTCGAAATTCCGTCCAGATTTCCGAGTTTGACAAAGTACACCTGAAGAAGGTCGGAGGTTACATCGGCCGAAACGTTGTGATAAAAACACTCAAGATGAGAACAGTAGCTCGAATATACCAAATTCTACGAACTAAATAGATGTTAATATTTATTCACGGGAACACAGAAACAAAAGAGAGATGGTGCAATGGGCTGACTCATGTCGGTTAGATAATGTAATATCCTGGAGTTCGGCATCTTGTCTACCTTTGGTTAAAGCAGAACGAGATCAGGATAAGTCTGCTTCCTTGACGGCAAGAAGAGTTACTGGAAACCGACTTGCTGCTGTATATTGTCTTTGGCACCAAATATGTTGACGCGTATGAATTTCGCTACACATTGACGTGTCATACACCTACGCAGTAACGAGTCAATGATTACACATACGCAAAGCCGAATCACCATCTTAGTTAAAGCTAAGTACATTGATACAAAATAGTTCGCTCATGCAACTGCTACATTGTTTTTAGCATAAATACATCACATGAGTAGGTAAACCAAAAATACATTGTTTGGGATGAATTTCCCAACTATATTTCCTTTAAAACTTTTGTGTCGCCAATAGTAATGTTTGCCCGTTAGGATTATTGTCAAGGAATAATAGAAAAGAGTTTTTCTAACAATTTGGGAGAATAACAATCGCTGTATACGTAATGTTATCATTGGGTACACAGTGACTGTATACGTAGCGGTCACTTTTAATAAGAAAAAGATGGTTGTAAAACGGCGTTTACGTTGTACAATTCGACATTAAAAAGTGGTTAAATTAAAGTCTATCGGCCAAAGTCGCGTATTGTGGGTTCATTTGCCCCCCCCCCCTTTAAAACTGAAGGAGGTGAGTTTTTAATGATTGTTCGGAAATTATTTATAGTGAAATAGGTTTCGGCAGGGTTTTGTTGCGTCGAAACAATATTTTTTTTGTCTGATACATAAGTATATCAAAGAGTATTCCGGTTAATTTATGTGTAACTGCGTTTTTCATATGTGCCCATCTATATAAGCAGGGCCCCCATTTTTTTTTTTTTACTTAAAACTATGTTAAAATTGTTTCTCCGAACATTACTTTGTTCATAAAGTATTTGATTTTGTAAAATGTTCAATTTGCTTTCTGATTGTATTATGTCATTATATTTTCTGTAATCAAGTCGTCAATATAAAAAAAAATTGATTCATGATTTTGAAATATCAAAAATGTGTCTAATTCTATAGTGAATAAAGTGATTTTTTTGTGAATTTAGTTCTTTTATATTTTTGTACTTTTTACATTTGATTTGGTAGAAATCAATCAATTATTGTAAGCTGCTTCCTAATAATATGTATAGTTATTACTGGACATTACGAAGAAATGTCTTACTAAAACTTTTCTCGGTAATTTTGGTCTTCAAATGTTCACCTCCAGTCATGGACCCCAGTCGCATGTTTGCCAGGCCTGTATTATGGATCGCCTTGGTAACATCCCAAAAGGAAAGCAGTATTTTTCGCTCGCACCACTATTCTATCAGTGCACCTAGTTGACGATTTAAACAACAAAACGGAAGAGAAGTTGTAAGTACACGAAAAAATAGTAAACAAAGAAATAACGGCTCAAAACATATTCTGGACGTAGTAGCAGCAGTTTTCACATTCAAATCTCCATTTACTTGCCTCCTCACGAGGGCAGAATGAGACACATTGTCGGTTTTCAAACGCACCATAAAAGGGGCACTTTGGATTGAGACAGATATAAAAAGTGTGTAGTATCAGAACAGATACTACACTTTGGTCCGAGCCAAAAAAAAGCCAAAGTCATTTCTGACTTGAATTCAAACTTAAAGGCTAGAGTCAAGTATTATGGTTCATGTGTGCCAAAAACCTAAATGAAACATAATTTCTCGAATTTTACGTGGTAAGAAGCTAGTCCCTTTTTACTTGCCTCCCCATGAGGACACAAGGTCGGATTTTAATGTGGGGGAAATCCAGCTCCCCAGAAAGGGGTACTCTGAATCGGAATATTGAATAAAAATTATCCAGTTTAGAAGGATTTCCCCTTCACTGACTTCTTAGAATTCTTCTAATTCTTACGAAAAACAAAACAAAACAAAAAAAACAGCAAAAAAACGAGAGGACAAAAACAAACAAAAGAAACGAATATTATTTCTTTTGTTTGGATAATTGCTAAAAAGAAAGTTATTTTCAAAACGGAATTACCCGAAGGAAATTTGCAGTTAAATCAGACATTTTTATCGCGTTTTTTTTTCTTTCCTTTTTCCTAATTAAAGAAAGCCGAACGAGTGAGAAGCGAAAGGGAGAAAGAACGCGACAGACCTCCCCGCTTCCTTCTTCCTAATTACGAAACAAAGAATTGTCAACAAAATATTTCTTTTAACAATTCCCTTTATGTGTCATTTTTAAGTAGTAAAGACATCTTTCTTTTTTTTTCTAAAATAAAACCACGAAAAAATGAAAAAGCTCATGTCATGTTGGCATACTTTTTTAAGAGTGAGTCACGTCTTTGTGAAAAAAAGACCGTTTTTCTCGATTTACCGGGACAAGAGATCCAAACGGCCTGTCTAATTGTGTTAGACATGATTTGAGCTCAGTACTAAATAGTGCGTAAATTTCTATTTCAGTCACGTAAATTATTTAGAGTAAAATCGGCTTCGGCATTACTTCCAAAACAACTTATTTGTCCTCATCTTTATATAAAAAAAAGTCGAGAAAGTGGCTAGCTAAGGAAGAACGATAACTCAAGTTCATACATTTTTCAAAAAGGTAATGTTATCGTTTCTGCCTTAGCTAAGCTCTTTTTAGACTTGTTTTACAAAGATTGCGACTATATTTTTCCGGCCTAGTTTTCATTTCAGCGTTTCATGTGTACGATGAAACTCGCTTATATCATACTGGTTTTAATGTTATTATTAAATAATTTTTACTAAAGTATTGTTTAAGTAAAAATACGTTGTTTGGAAGTAAACAATAAGTTGTTTGGAACACAAGGTCAGTTTATAAGGAGGAATCCAGTTACCCTCAAGAAGGGGGCATTCAGATCGGGATCAAAATTTGCCATGATCGGACCCGTCAGCATTAACCAGTGATAACGCCCCAGGCAATCGGCAATAAACCAAACACCTGTCAAAAGAGGAGGTAATGTCTGGGAAAATGATCTCCTGAAACCGACCGACTACATTGAGACACAAGGTCGCTTTTTAATAGGGAGGAAGGATCCAGCTCCCTAAAAAGAGGAAATATAGATGCGATGAAAAAAAAAAAATTGCTCGAGTCGAGGATTTCTCCTCACCGAGAACAGGACAGACTACACTTTGATTCTAGCTCGAAGGCTGACATCATTTTTCTATTCCTAAAGCAAAGAAAAACACTAGGTGCGAAAAAATTTTTTTTTAGCTTTAATTCGAGGAGAGTCAAATAAGGGGGAGAGAACTCTAGTTTCAAGTTTCAACCGCGATTTATCTGAAAATGGATTTTACTATTGTAATTATTCTAAAATAAAGTTTTTTTTTTAAATGTATACGTAAAAAGGATAATTAAGGAATAAAACAATCACACCGCATTCGGCACCAATGAAAAATAAAATGATTTTGAAAAATAAAATGATTTTGAAAAATAAAATGATTTATTAAAATAAATTTATTTTAATAAATCATTTTATTTTTCAAAATCACAGAAGAAGTAAAAAATAGAAAAAATACGTAAATGGAAGGGAAAAAACATGAAACACGGGAAATTAAGTTTTTGAAATAAATGAGTTTTACACTGGGTAAAATTCGGCAATTTGTTTGAAAACAGTTCCTTTTATGTATACATTTTTAGAATAATTACAATAGTAACATCCATTTTAAGATACATCGTGGTTGAAAGTTGAAACTAGAGTTCTCTCCCCCTTATTTGACTCACCTCAAATTAAAGATAATTTTTTTTTTCGGACCTACAGTCCACAAGCACCAGACATTAATTTTCACACGCGTTCGTCATATCAAAGAGACCTTAAAAAATAAGCTTCAAAACGGATTTTATCTGAATATCCCTTTTCGCTAATTCGTCGGGTTATGACGCATCGTGCATTTTACGTAATTTTACCAAATCTTCATTTTCAAAGCGCCCATTTATTTCCATTGAAACTAAACAAATCGCCATTTTGTTATTTTATCGATTTTATTATTTATTTAAAGTGTTTTTAATAACATTCTCAACACAAACATTTTTTTTTCCGACGTAAAAAAAAACACCCGGTACTTTTCAATTTTTTAAAAATTTTATTACTCATACCTTTCACTTGAACGATCGATTAGAAAATAAGGCGCTTCTGCAGTTTAGCTGTCACTCACACTATTTGCTTTCCCTTTTTGAAGGCAGGGGCAGACAACCAACCGGAAGTAACAGAATTAGATGTTTTTTTTATCGAAAATGACGATAATAACAGCTAACAATGTTTCTTTATTGAATATGAAAATATTTTATTTAATAATGTAAAAATTCATAAAAATAAATGTTTTTGTTTTTATTGTATGAATTGAAACTTTCTCAAAATAGTCAACAGTGATTTTTAAAACGAAAATGTATCATTTAAAACGAAAATCCAACAAACAGTCAGCATTGTTTTGTTTTTATAAAACTTTGTTAAACTACCAATATCTCGCAGATTCATTTTGGGAAAGAAAAAAAAAATTCAGTCTAACACTTCCGGTTGACTGGGTTGAAGGAATAGAACTCTTTAATTACGATTTGTGATGACAGTAAGTGACAGCTAAACTGCAGAAGTGCCGAAAATAATTTATAAGTTTATAAGCCAAAGTCACGTATTGTTAAATCCTATTTTAGGCACGTAAATCATTTCAAGTGAAATGGGCTTCGTCATTATCCCCAATGTTTTAGAAAAAAATAAAAAATAGTACAAAACATTAAAATATAGCAAGTTCTAGCGTACACGAGAAACGCCGAAATGAAAACTCAACAGAAAAAAATATAGTCGCCATCTTTATAAATAAGTCCAAGGACAATAATTCAATTTCATAACTGTCAAGTTTTATTATTAAAGGGTAAATAGAAAAAGCAAAGAAATTATTATTTTACCATTTTTATGGTTGAAAAGTATTAAATAAAAATAAATAAAAGAATAATTGTAAAATAATTATTTTCTGAAAAAAAGATCCCTGTCCATTAACTACAAAATTGTTAAGTTATCGCCATTGGGCTTGTTTATAAAGATGGCGACTATATTTTTATGGTTGAAAAGTATTAAAAAAAATTAATAAAAGAATAATTGTAAAATAATTATTTTCTGAAAAAAAATATCCCTGTCCATTAACTACAAAATTGTTAAGTTATCGCCATTGGGCTTGTTTATAAAGATGGCGACTATATTTTTATGGTTGAAAAGTATTAAAAAAAATTAATAAAAGAATAATTGTAAAATAATTATTTTCTGAAAAAAAAAAGAAAAAGTTCCCTGTCGATTAACTACAAAATTGTTAAGTTATCGCCATTGGGCTTGTTTATAAAGATGGCGACTATATTTTTCTGTGCGAATTTTCATTTCGGCTTTTCTACGTGTACGATGAAACTTGCTGTAATTTAGTGTTTTTTATGTTATTTATTTACTTATTCTTTTTATTACTAACACATGGTTTTAAGTTTTAAAAACAGTTGTTTTTATAATTTAATAGAATCACTTCGGTCTCCAATGATCTTAACGGCCCAAATACGTAGGCAAAAAAAAAACCGTTTGGAGACGGGAGTGATTCTATAAAAAATACCATTATTTTATTCTGGTTACTGAAATAGTCATTAACCGTCAAGTATTATGCTGCTTTCGTTTGTTCCGCAAAGAAATAAGGTATTTCTTAAGCGCCACTATTCTAAAAAAAAAAAAAGAAAGAAAGAAAAAACGAACTAAAACAACACGCATCGGACAAACCGAATGTTTAATTGGAACATCATCATCTATCCTCTTTCGCAATTTACTATTGTATAAGTGTCGTCCTCATTCACTTTACCTCTCAACAATCTTCTGTCTTACAGAATTGGAACGAACGGCAAAACCTTAACTAAAAATACCTTAAAACAGAGACAAAATCAGGGCAGCAGATATTACTGATCTCATGATAATTACCGTCAAACATCCTGAAGAAATATAGTTTAATATTTATCAATTAGTTGTATCTACATTTAGGGATCGTTATTTATTCTTGAACTGAATAAGTAAGTACAGTATTACCCCTTTTTCCCCCAACCATTTTCTTTTAGTTGATAAGTAGTGATGTAGCAGTCGTAGATTTACTTTGTATTGCGTATCAGTGTCCCTGTAAGCTGGTTTGGCAAATCAGCTCACAGGGCGCATTGATATCATTAGTTCCCTAAGGGACTACTTGAGCTCCCTTGGGATATTGCGGACGATGAGCAAACAGTACCCTGGCACCTGCCAGGAAGGATCGCCTCAGCCTCTCTCCTGCCTCTTCGTTCACTGGACGCTCGAGGCGCTTGCTATCTTCGCCTGAAGATATTTTAACTTCTTCGTCTTCTTTCGGACACTGTCCTAAGTTTTTTTCTACCTATACCAAACGGTATAGGTAACCTTAAATATATGAATAAACCCCTTTCGTTTGTTGTTGTAAAAAAGGTTTCGTTTGTTTCTTTAATTCATTTCGTGTGTTAAATTAAGATAGGGGATAACAAATACTCTATTCTTACAAATGGTGACCCCGACGTGATCTGAACACGCAACCTTCTGATCTAACAAAGTCGTGCAAAATGTCGGTACAGACTGCAGGCAAAGGACACGAAACGAATGTTGTTCAATGTTCAATAGTTGAAAACATTACCCCCACCACCACCACCACCACATACACACACACCTCGCCTTACTTATGACATTAAATATATTTTTATAATAAGACTTTCTCATATAAAAATCGCTTAATCACTTCAAAGTTGATCTTGACCCTCCAGCTGGAATCATAAAACTGTTCTAATCTTGCCCGGGGGGGGGGGGGGGGATGCTTCCAGGCTTTGCCTTCTTCATTCGGGGAAGAGGGATAGGTTTATTTCCCCTATTTATTTGCTTCCCCACGAGGACAAAGTTAGACACAAGGTCGGTTTTTATGTGAGGGTATTCAGTTTCATCAAGAAGGGCTCTTAGAATTGGACGGACAAAAATCAAAATTGCCTCAGTCAAGAAGAATTTCTCCTATGACCGGGGATAGAACATATACTACACTTTGATTATTTATCATACGAGGTGTCCTCACCGGTGAACGCTGGCAACTTCGAACATGACTATATTTATGTATACATCTAGAGTGCCCCCTTTTTTGTTTTACTGGGGTGGGGGGCTTTCTCTTTAAACTCGATCTTGTGTCATACCACGGATTGATGGTGTTTGGCCGTGTTTTGTCATTAAATTATCAATTGAACTAAATTGTTATAAAACTAACTAATTTGGTTAAAATAATGCTGTTTCAATGGCAGCCAATAGACATATTAAAGCTGGAAAGTTCAAGATAACCCGTTTTCTTGGTTTGTGCGCGTTTTAAACTACAAGCTATTTAAATAAATGAAAATTAAAAAGAAAAATTGTCTTCTTAAAAATTAAGTATAATTAACAATTAATAATATACACGAAGAAAGCAGAGGTAGACCGTGGATTTGAGACATTTTTTCGATTGTGTAGGTTTTAACGTCCAAAGTTCACCTTTCAATTTGGTACCGTGCTACTACAAGAGCTCCCCCAAACTGCTAAAAAAATATTTAAAAGGAAGCAAGCCAAAGTTGGCCTTTAAAAATCCAGTCTGGTAACCCTGGGTGCGAGTAAATCCAAATTCAGAGCTGGTTGATAACGAGATGAAAAAAGAAAAAAAAAGTAAAGTAAAAAAAAAAGAGAGACCCCGAAATAATGTAACAGATCTATTTCATCTACAGTGAATGCTAGTTTTGGTAACATTCCTCCCAGTTCTTCAGTCGTAACAACAATAATAATAATAAAAAAAATGGATATTTGATTCAACTTGCACTTGTAATAAAATATCGTATATCTATTCGATACGACACACGTTGAGGAGATTATAGTTGTGATCTACCTGTCTGGCTCCCTACGAGGGTGGGTGGTTGGATGTGACACAAAGTCGCGCTTAATGTGGAATGTGGCCCTTATTTAACAAGAACACGCATGGCCGGTAACAATCTATAGCACTTATATAGTTTAACGCACCCCGGCAAATTTAGAAAGCCGTTCTTAACATGGGGAGGGGGGGGGCTTTGTTAACTCTTCCCTTGTCGTGGATGGAACTCTTCTAAAATGAAAACAAATAATTTGCCGCTAGATGTTAAACTGTGCAAGTTCTTAATCTATATGCTACTAAAATCGGAAGCATGTTGTTATTTGGCGTTCACACTTCATACGTGCATGGCTGTTTTAGATGTTGGGAGGAAGGGCGAATAACGTAAATAAAGGGCGAATGGAAAGAGAAGTGGTGAGAGGAATGGAATGATGTAAATAATTAAAAGAGAGAAAGAAAGGAAGATAGAGAAAGATATAGGGGAAGATGAACAGGTTAGAGGGAGGGGAAAAGGGAGAAAGAGTGTGGAAGGGAGGGATATCGGGCGGGAGGGAGAGACAGGATCTATTATGACATCACAATGTATGTTGACTTTGTAAATGTAATCCTTGTAAAAACATGATTATCAACCAATGTCAGACTTAAGAAATGATATATTTAAAAATACTGACTCAACGGACCATGGGTAATCTAGTTACACACACACACACACACACACATATACATATATATACATATATATATATATATATATATATATATATATATATATATATATATATATATATATATATATATATATATGAAACCCGATTGGACCCGTCGGCCAGTGTGAGCACCTCAAGCGACGAAGGAGGCAATGCCCGTGAGGGTCGACCTCCAAGAACTGAACCGAACAGATACTACATTCTGATCCCAACCAGAGCGCCGGTTAAAAATGCATAGTTGCACATGGCGTGTGCGCACACTTGCATTGCCGAGGAAAACATCTGATTTAAATCGAAGATTTAAAAAAAAATTTCTTTATCTCTGGTGGCGAATTACGAGTACAATTGAAAGATTGCTTTGCCAATAAATTCACCTGTCATCCTAAAAATACAAGGTAACCAAGTACAATAGTTAAAATATACTTACATATTTATTCTATTTTAACTAGTATAAGTGTACCTGAATTCCTATGCGTGTATATATAATAATTAGTTGAACACCTTTCTTTTACGAAAGGAATTGACGACAAAGCACGAAACCTGACCAGAAATGGAGAATTTAGAAAGAATTGAAGACCGAAGGGAGCTGTAGTATTTTTTTTTTATTATTTGACTGATGTGAAAACGAATAAAGTCGTAAAAAGGGGTCGTTAGAAAATGGTAACAATGATTCAATCCGTCCGTTAAATTGGTTGTTTACGACATGTGCCTATTACTTGCCTGCCCACGAAGGCAGAGTTAGACACAAGGTCGGTTTTTGATGTTCCCCAAATAAGGGCACTCTGGATTAGGACGAAAATTAAAATTGCCTCGGTTTAGAAGGATTTCTGCATCGCTGATCGAGGACAGAAAAGATGACGTGTAGTATCAGAATAACGTGTCCCTCGTTTTACGCTGTGATAGCGCAAAATACAAGAAAGGATTTAAAATGAAAGCGAATCCCGGTCAAACGCGAAATTATAAATCTATTTTAAGCCTTTAAATTTTGATTATTTATTGTTAACACAGAGAAATGAAAATATAAAACTGACATCGTTTTTATTTATCATTTCATTTTAATTTTCAAATACTTGACGTATTTATCACAATAGAAGTATTTGAGAAAAAACAACAACAAAGAACAAAGAAAACACGGAGAAAACAAGAAAGAAAGAAATAATAAACGATACGAGATAATATAATATTGTCTTTATAATAATATGGTTATATTGAAGATTTCAGCTTTAAGATGACTACCATTGAAACAACGTTATTTAATTAGTTTTCGTTTTATAACAATAACTAATTTGGTTAAGATAATGTTGTTTCAATGGCAGCCAGTTTAAAGCTGAAATCTTCAATACAATACAATCAATAGTATAATAGTGTCTTTTATAGAAGAGTTTAACAAAATTATTTTTTCAATTATAAAATAAATGTATTCCTGGAAATGCATAGCTATTTTCACCTGACAAATGTACAAAGTCAAAATAATTAAAATAAATAAATGAATAAATAATAATAAATAAATTAATAATAAAAATAAATAATAAATAAATAAAAACATAATAATAATAATAAATAAGTATTGATAATAATAATATATTAATAATAAAAATAGATAATAATAATAAATAATAATAATAATAAAAATAATAATAAGTAATAAATAAATAATAATAAATAAATAATAATTAATAAATAAATAAATAAAAATAATGATGGTAAAAAGAAGAATTTGAGTATTTGCTACTCTTTATAGAAATATTTAAAATAATAAAAATAGAAAAATAAAAAAAGGGAACCATTTTCAACAACGTAACTAAAAGTACACACCATAATTATTAAATTAAAAAAAATATCGACATTAAAACCAATAATAATAATCTTAATTATAAGAATCTTACCTGTGAGACGATCAAAAAATAAAACGGGTTTATTAATGTATTAAAACAAGGATAGAGAGAATGGAAATAATATGGCCGAGATTCTGTATAGAGTTGTATAGATGGTCTTGTCTGCTAGTGAGAGTGACGCTGTAATCTGTTCGTGTCTTGTATTCTTTGAGAGAGAGAGATACAAAACCCGAGCGCTGGTGTAACTCGATATATAGCCCCCACCCCCACCCGCCCCTTCCTCATCTCCCTTCTTCTTCTTCTTCTTCTTCTTCTTCTTCTTCTTCTTCTTCTTCTTCTTCTTCTTCTTCTTCTTCTTCTTCCTCTTCTTCTTCTTCTTCTTCTTCTTCTTCTTCTTCTTCTTCTTCTTCTTCTTCTTCTTCTTCTTCTTCTTCTTCTTCTTCTTCTTCTTCTTCTTCTTCTCGTCAGTCAGGGTGGATGCTGCGGAAAAAGGCTTCGAGAGGACGGAAGATGATGATAGTAGCAGTAGTGGCGATGATGATAAGAGATCCTCCTTCTACCACGCCAGTGACGAACACATCTTTTTCTTCCTATTGTTATTTTATTTATTTTTATTATTTTAGAGAAGAAAAAAAAAAGAGAACAGCGAACATCTGATTCGAACGAACGAGAAATCAGGTTTGAGGATTAAAGAGAGAGCGAGCGAGAGAGAGAAAGAGAGAGAGAAAGAGAGAGAGAGGGGGGTATTCAATTAAAAAAGATAAACATATTCGGTGGAGAAGACAATGGCGATGATGATGATAGATGGACAATGATGCTGATAACGGTGATGACATCATCGTTACCACAGAACAGTTATGAGAAGGACAAAAATATATATAGTTCTTTGATACGATATGGGCTTCGTTGACTAGGAGCACATTGTAGTATCTGTTTTGATACTAGACTTCAATCTTTTCTGCCCTCGGTCAGTGAAGGAGAAATCCTTCTAGACTGAGGCAATTTTAGTTTTTGTCCCTGTCCAGAGTGTAGCTGGATTTTCACCACATTAAAAACTGATCTTATGTCTAACTCTGCCCTCGTGGAGAGGGGCAAGTAAATAGGGACAAATATATATTGGGGGAGGGGGGTATATAGGAGGTGTGAATGTATTTATCTTCCTCCCACAGCGGTAAGATGTGACACAAGGTCGGGAAAGTGGGATTTGAAAAGCCAGTGCCCTCGAGAAGGGAGAGCACTCTGGCCTACAAAAAATGCCTGGGCAGCCCCGTCGTCATTCCCCGGTAGGATCGCCTCAGGCGATTAGAAATAAACTAACCCCTTCTTAAAGGGTGAGAAGGCAAAGCCTAGGAGAGTGGACCTCCTAGAACTGCACAGGACAAACCCACAGACCGGCGGAATACAGGCCCGAAGGCCAAGACGATACCGGTCTATAGGGTGTAGTATCCATCAGAACAGATACTACACTTTGATCTCAGCCAAAAGGCCAAAAGTGTGAAATCTTTGCTCGTGACCACACTCAGGATAATCTGCATAGGTAGGCGATCATTCTTATCAAATTTCAGGTTCCTATGTCTATATAAATAGGGACAGGGACACTTTCGAAATGTAATGTTTTTCATTGGTCCTGGACCACAAATAGTTTTTACACACATGGATAGACGTAGAATATCCAGTAAAAATAATAAATATAAAACAGTTGTATTTCCGGCGAATCAGAAGCGTCCGTGCTGAAGTGCGAAGTTATGTTTTTAGGAGCCAATTTAAAGGCTATAAAAACGCTACAGAAATCTAAATCAATCAGTAAGGATTCCTTCCGCTTCTCAGAATGGAAAAAAGGATTTTGAAGGTGACTTTCCTCTTTGTCCGACTGAGACAGGCCATTTCGGTGGCCTTTATCTGTCGGAATAAGGTATAATGTTTTGGGTAGTCCTAGGAGGTCCACCCTCCCATGCCTTGCCTCCCCTCTTTGGGAAGGAGTTGGTTTATTGCCAATTGCCTGAGACACCCCTACTGTGGAATGCCGACGGGGCTGCCCAGGCTGTTTTTATAGGCCAGCCTGGCTCCTCCGCTATGAGCACTGACTTTTTCTCCCACCTTACTGGCCTTGTGCCGCATCATACTTACATGAGAAGTATGTAAATACTGTGGGATTTTGCAGTTATGGCACCTGCTGCTTGCGTTCACCCAGCACTCCCAGCTGTACCTACTCAACCTCCAACCTCAAATTACACTCGTCGTCACCACTCCTTACCCACCATTCCAGATCTAAAGGGACATTAAGTATAAAATGAATACTCTGATGCTGGTCATAGACTCGGGCATTAGAACCGAATATTCGCCATTGGAATTCGTCTACTCCGCAGGTTCCTAAAACCCGCTAAGATGTGAGAATGCACTATTTACAAAGAGAGGGATATTTACCCATCTATTCGACACTCCTTCTATGTATTCATTCTCTACTTGAATACAAATACATTGTCTCCCTCTCTCTCATTTCTCTACAGCGTACAAATCAAATTACATAAACAAACTCTCCTTGAAATCTTTGCTCACATCTAAATAAATATTATATGGTTATTGTCAAATATGTTTCACTGCTCCCTTCATCATTTCTTTGAGGTGTGGTAATGCCCTGAAACTGCAGGAAACTGTTGGCAACAAGCATTCCGTAAATTTGGCCGCCATAAGTCAGCTACTAATAGACAAAAATTTATAGAGTCAAGAAATAATTACAAGGCCGTGATAGGCGAAGCGAAGAGAAGGTATAATGAGTTAACAAAAAAACGCATTCAGTCACAGAAACTAGGTACTCGTGATTTCTGGAAAATCTACAATAGTGTAGTGAATAATGGTCAATCAACGATTTCCCCACTATCAAACAACAATGATGTCGTTTGCACGACCACTGATAAGGCTGAACTACTTGCCCAGCGTTTCGCTTCTAACTCCACTTTGGACTCAGATAACCACCCCTCCCCAAATTCCCTTTGCGGACCGAAGCCACACTTGATAACCTGGTCATCACCCCATCCCAGAGACATCATAAAAAACTTTGACACCTGCAAAGCTTGTGGGCCTGATCTTATACCTGTAATAGTAATAAAGAAATGCTCTGCAGAACTGGCCCCTGTCCTCTCCAAACTCTACAATAAATGTCTAGCTGAATCTTGCTTCCCCGATAGCTGGAAAATTGCCTCTGTGGTACCAGTCTACAAGAGTTCTGGGAACAGAACCGATCCTCAGAACCATCGCCCAATCAGTCTGCTGCCGATCTTTGTTAAAATCTTTGAATCCTTAATAAATCTAGCGATAGCACGGCACTTAGTTAATGCTAAACTTCTTTCTGACCGCCAATATGGATTTAGACAAGCACAATCTACTGCAGACATCCTAACGGTCATCTCTGAACGCATGTATCATACACTCGACAAGGCAGGAGAAGCTAGGGCAGTAGCGCTTGATATATCCAAGGCCTTTGACAAGGTATGGCATAAAGGGCTTCTACTGAAAATACGCTCATACAGTATTACTGGGCAATTACTTAATATAATTAGATCCTTCCTAGACAAAAGAAAAATCCAGGTTGTCCTCTAAGCAACATGACAATAATGCTGGTGTACCCCAGGGATCTATCCTTGGACCCTTGTTGTTCCTGATCTATATAAACGATCTCCCTGATGACATAGAGTCTGAGATTGGTTTATTTACTGATGACACCACCCCTTACTCTCGCCATGTTGGCAAAACCGACGCGATCATATCCGAGGCAATGGCTGAATCCTTAGAAAATGACCTCCAAGCTGTAGTGGATTGGGGTCATTAATGGTTGGTAACTTTTAATGCCGCTAAGACAAAGCTCCTTTCTTTCAATAACTACAAGGAACCTTTTCAACCACCGATTGTCATGGCAAATAACACCCTACCTGAGAGTTCATCATTCAAACTCCTCGGCCTAACCTTCACAGGTAACATGAATTGGAACAAATACATTGAAGACATTGCCAAGGCTGTCGCAAAGAAGGTTGGCTCCCTCTACCGTGCTAGTAAACTCCTCACACCTGACAGTATCCTGTATCTCTACAAAGCCACCATCTGCCCATGCATGGAGTATTGTTGCCACATCTGGGCTGGTGCATCATCTACTAGTCTCTCCCTCCTTGACAAGGCCCAAAAAAAAGTCGCCAACCTAATAGGTCCCTCACTATCCACCAAGCTCCAGTCCCTGTCCCATCGCCGCAATGTAGCATCCTTGTGCTTGTTTTACAAATACTTCAATGGATTATGCTCCGATGAATTGGCTACTCTGGTGCCCCCTCGATGTAAATTCACTAGACTAACTCAACAATCAACTAAATCTCATTCATTCACTGTGGAGGTCCCCAGATGTCGGAGAGCTTTCTACTCAAATAGCTTCTTTCCTCGCGCTGCTGGCCTCTGGAACTCCCTCCCTGCCCCCTGTTTCCCCAACAGTACAGACATGCAGAAATTTAAAACTAATGTGAACAGACATCTCGCTGCGCAGATCCCAATTTAGGTTGACCCCCCCCCCCTACCTTCTCCCCTTTTCTTTTTTCTCAGTAGCCCTTTACGTCTACAGTGGTGGCCTGCCTTGTTTGGGGTGAACTATGTTAAAAAAAACAATAAAAAAAACAAGTACAATTTATTATCATTTATTATTAGGTGTGGTAGTGCCGTGAAGCTGTACTATAGTGTTAACTAAGTATAATTTATTTCATTTACTATGAAGTTCAGAAATACCATGAAACTGCAGTAACTTGTTGAGGTTATTATAATTTATTATAATTTATTAAGAGGTTCACTCAAGCGTTTAGTTAAGTACACTTTATAATCGTTTATTATAAGGTTCAGTGATTGTAATAAGCTTAACACTTAACTGCAGTTTCACGGCATTACTGATCCTCATAATAAACGATAATGAATTTACCAAGTTTTACTAATAAATCATAGGCGTCACTTAACCTTTTGAAAGCTCACATCGTTCAACATGAGTTTTGCTTTGACAACTGAAATCCCGTCTAGAAACAGGTGTGACCCCCCCACCCCCGTGCACGAGTTGACATCCCAAAGTATTTCAAACAACAATTAACACTGTCAGTCATCCTGTAACACCTATCATGGTATATTCTACCTAGCTAAACATTTTACTGCAATTTCATAGTATTACCAATTCTTATAAAATGATAATAATTTGTACTAAGTTTAACACTTAATTGCAGTTTCACGGTATTACAAATCCTCATAATTATTGATAATAAATTGTACTAAACTTAACTTTTTACTGAATAAGTATAGTTCATTTTAATGAACGGGCGTACAATAATATTGTGAGGTCTGCATGCATGCCACACACACATATATATATATATATATATATATATATATATATATATATATATATATAAAGGAAATATGTCATAAATTCCTTCTAGGGTTTTGGAGATAGACCCCCATAACCATATATATTCTTAAACTACATTGGATAAGTATATTTCATTTTAATGAACGGGCATACAATAATATTGTGAGGTCTGCATGCATGCCACACACACACACACACACGCCCCCCCCCACACACACACACACATATATATATATATATAAAGGAAATATGTGATAAACTTCTTCTAGGGTTTTGGAGATAGACCCCCATAACCATATATACCATTGGAACACAGGGTGGAGCAGGGTAGGTGCTAGTGTGATTGCAAGAGTTACAAGTGGATGGAGTAAGTTCATGGAACTTCTGTCATTACTAACCACCAGAGCGTTACCATTATTGACTAAGGTAAGTGTCTATCAGGCATGTGTACACAGTGTGATGATGTATGGAAGTGAAACTTGGCCAGTGAGAATTGATGACATGTGTTGCAGGTAAAGAAAGGATATGAGAATGATACAACGGGTGTGTCATATGAGTCTTAAAGACAGGCTTAGATCTTATGACCTCAGAGGAAAATTAAATCTGGACAATATAAGGAGATGTATGCAGAAGAGTAGACTTAGATGGTATGGCCACATTGAAAGAATAGATGACAGTTCTTGGATTAATAGATCTAGAACAGTTGAAGTAGCAGGTTCAGTTCACAGGGAAAACATGGAAAGAAGAGAGAAAAACTGACCTGAGGGAAAGAGGGATAAATAAAGACTTGCCCAGAGATAAGTTACTTTGGAAGTCAATTTCTTAAAGCTGTCTAATGCATGCCAGCAGGTAAAACAGATGTTAAACTGATGATGATGATGATGATGATGATGATGATGATGTGTGTGTGTGTGTGTATTAATAATATATCCGGTTTTAATATGCGTAAACTAGGAAATTACCTCTCTTTTGTTTAAGGACACACATGAATGAAGAATTAATACTTGACAAAAGTTACTTCTTTATAAACAGTTTAAATGCTTAAAAATTACTTTCGAATTTAGAACGCCCACGAAGTAAACATATTTCAGACATTTTTTAAATCTATTAATAATAGATTAAAGTGTAGACTTACTATTGTTATATATTAGTAAGCAGGTAGGCGAGACGAGCGAACGTGAAAGAGATACTACATTCTTTAAGCTACTCTCTTCCTTTCTCCGTTAATCCGGCTGACTCCTTCCTCTTTTTTTTTCTCACTTTTTCCTTTTTCTGCACTGAGTGTAAATTGGATGCACTGAAATCAATTGCTGTCTGATGTCTACATAAACGCAGATCCTGAAATAAAGAAAACATTAGCTCACGTGTAGGCGTGAACTCGAGAAACTCAACCAATGAAAAGGATTCACGTGCGTTTTTGATGGCTTGTCTTGGAGCCTCTGAGAGCTAGTAGGTTACAGCCATTCGATAACCAAAAAGGGAGTTTTTTTCTGGCTGACAGACCCACGCGCCAGTACTCTGAGGAGATGACGAAAACAACAACAACAACAATAAGTGGCCAATAAAGGTAGAGAGCACACCCAAGAACCACAACTTATGACACACTGAAGATCCCTTCAGAGCTACTCCTACTACTCCGCTCCTCTTTACAATTACAGCCCAACGAAAAAGATAAACACACACACACACACACACATACACACACACAGACACACACACAATGGAACTCTAAATATACACATTTTTCTAAGGTTTGTGCCTTTTCCTCACTTCAAACTTTCTACAAATAAAAACATTTAACTTTTCAACACAAAAGCAAACAATTTTCCCACACAAAATATCTTTAATACTTTTGCTAATTTGTAAATACAAAAATATGTTTTGTTCCCTAACCAGACTTTTATCTTGTTCATTCACAACAATTATTTTTGTCCACTAGCAGGAAGACCCGACGTTGCTCCCTTAAAAAAATCGAGCGCGAACGCAGACCCACACTATATCGAAGAACCAGTTTTGATACGTAGCCTCGTTTTAAGATCATTCATTGCTAAGTAAAAAAACAATGAAAAAATCAATTCTCTAGCGTAAGTAGTTAAATCAAAATCGTTCTTTTAACTTGTCACGTTTGCTCAGTTGGTAGCGTGTCGAAATTATTTATTGTCTATTTAGTTGTTAAGATGTGCCCTAATGTATTTCTCATGACTGACTTGGAAATTAATTAAATAGTAATTACCCTCCCCCTCCCCCGCCCCTCCCTTACGTTTACAAACATCTTTGCCGACGGACAGACAGACAGACAGAGAACCTCTTCGTTATATTATAAGTGGATTAATTGTTATCGTTGGTTTTGGTCTAGCCAAAGGCACGACGACCATAGTCTATAACGATAATAGCTTACAGCAAAACTGGTGTGAGAAGGACAATAAAAATATAGAAATGTATCGATCTATTGCTTAATTAGAATGATGGCACAGAATAAATAAATTGATTGGCTAGAAAAAGATGGTGTAAAAGAAATAATGACAAAGTCTGCTCATACAAAAAAAAAATCAATTTTTATCGACAACTTGTGAAGACAACGAAAAAAAAGAGTTAGTAGTAAATGAGAGTTCAGAGTTCAAGAGTCAAGAGTTGTTTTGCGTGTAAGGAGAAAAATTGAGTAGACATGCTCATTTCGACTGTCACCTTGCGAGTTGCGTTTGCATGTGAAAGTGTGTGTAAAATCTATAGGCATTGCAGATGTGTGTGTATATTAGTTTTCCTCAGTGAGTAAGTAAATGTATGTGAACTTGTGTGTGCGTGAGTTCAGTTAGCAGTGTACATACTGTTGTTGTGCATACAGTAATTTGTGAGTCTCTTATTGCGTCTGTCATTATGTTTTTTTAGAGCCGTTCTCACATGCGTCGATTGTAGAAGAAAACAAACAAACATAATAAACCTGTATGTGTGCGCTTTTATATGACACTCGAAATTTGGAAGCGAATATACTCGCGCTTGTGATTGATTCGAAATTTGGAAGCGAATATACTCGCGCTTGTGATTGGTTCGAAATTTGGAAGCGAATATACTCGCGCTTGTGATTGGTTCGAAATTTGGAAGCGAATATACTCGCACTTGTGATTGGTTCAAAGAAACTGCTGAATGGAGACTTTGTCTAATTGAGAGTCGATAATTAAAAGCAACATTCGCTGCTGCTGCTGCTGCTGCTACTAACTATACATTGAATGGCTAGAGAAAGATAGATATGAGCATAATGAAATAGATACAATGTGACCGGATAGGTATAGGTATATTCAGTGGCGTAGCTAGACCTTTTGCCGCCCGGGGCGGTAGTAAAATTTGCCGCCCCCCCCCCCGGCATTTGGGTGCCCGGAAAATTCGTCCATGGATAATTCGCCCATGGATAATTCGTCCATGGAAAATTTTTTGCTGGTCCATTATTATTAAGTTAACATTATTCTTAATTTTCATACCTTGCGAAAATTAGTTCTACGGTATCTAATTTTCCTAAATTCAATTAAATTAAAATTAAAATATGAAAACTGATTTTTAATATTTTTTATTCATTTGAGATTTTATCTGTTTTCCTTTTGTTTTAAGTAGATGGTGGGGGTTGCCCGGGGTGATTTTGTCCGATCCCCCAGCTAGCAATTGTAAAGTTTACAAGGAGTTATAAAAAGTATGCTACAAAAACAAACGTTTGGACAGTAATAAAATTAATGAATTCCAACTTTCGCATCTAATGTTATTTCCTCTTTGATGTCGGTGTATATACACCCAAATATCCAACTTTCTTTTCGCACCTATTCGATAAAAATTTATATGAAAGTTCCCCTTTAAGTATGAAATCTTTCTGAGGTCATTTTGTTTTTTTGGTGCTTGGCCGAAGCCTAGGCTTGGCCCTATCCTGTTAGGTCAGCCGGTCACTGAGTATATCTCCAGAAATAATTAATGCTTGCATTTTTTAAACTTAGTGATTGAAATGAATTAAAGCAATTTATTCTCAATTAATGGAAATTTTGTTCAAGAATTAAAACCAGCCATATATATATATATATATATATATATATATATATATATATATATATATATATACATATATATGTATGTATATATGCGTATTTATATATGTGTATGTGTGTGTATATATGTATATATGTATATATGCACGTATGTATGTATATATGTATATGTACGTATAAATATATGTGTATATGCACATATATATGTATATATGCACATATATAGTTATAAAATAAATACGTATTTATTATAATGCTCCCATAATGTTGAGCATAATGAGAGCCGAAAATGGCAAACGGCCGTAAGCGAATATAGCAATGGTCTTGTTTAAAATTAGATCTTGTGTACAATTAGAGCTGAGGTCGGTTTGGCAACGACTGCCGATTGTTCCCATTTACTTGCCTCTCCACGAGGGCAGAGTTAGACACAAGGCCGGTTTTTAATGTGGGGAAAATCCAGCTCCACAAAAAGGGGCACTCTGGATAGGAACAAAAATAAAAATTCTCAGTCATGAACGATTTCCCCATACTGACCGACGACAGAAAAGGAGAAGTGTATCATTAGAACAGATACTACACTGTGATATCAGCCCAAAGGCTGCTAATTGTTGTTAAAATATTTCTCCCTCGCTCTCTCAGATGATCGGATTTCGTTCCTAGCTGGAAGTAGTTGCTAAAGTCTAGCCGCACCGATGAGCTGTAAACAGCGAAACAGTCTTGTGTGTGAATGACTATTATACACACACACATATATATATATATGTAATTTAATTTAATTATGTTTTTACGTGCATAACATTTATTTTAGTTTATTTTATTTTATGCACGTAAAAACATAATTAAATTAAATGCGTCCAAAAAGTTAGGGCGATTCATTCATATAATAATATGAATAATAAAGAGCTTATAGCTAAGGTTGCGAATGTATAAAAATATATAAAAAATGTAAACAAACGCTTATCGCGGAACAAACGCCAATAACAAAAAAATCTTAACCTTATATATATATATATATATATATATATATATATATATATATATATATATATATATATATATATATATTAGTGGATGTATATATATCATGTAATATTAATCGAATATTTATTAAAATGAAAAGTAAGAGAAGTAAATCGAATTAACAATTTCGGGTATGTTTTATTATACACATAGATTCGAAGAAAAACTGTCAAAAAATAAAAAATGGCGCCAGACTTCGTTTAGAATGCGGCAAGTTCGGGAAATTGACTTAAAACTAAATACATATTGAAAATACTCTTAGAAATTCACCGAATATATGTCACCCTATGTCACGACTCACGCTAACATATATTGAATGGATTTCATTTGTATTTTTCGCATATACCGATAGCCACTATGTTTTTCTAACTGATTACACGTTTTAAGTGAGTAAAAACCACTAAAAACTTGTCGAGATAGGTAGAAGAGTAACTTATCTTGCCTTCGATAACAGAAGTGAATTTTGATAGAGTCATTGATAACTTTGCCGAAAAAAAGGCGCGAAAAATCTGTTTGTAAATTTTCAACCGACTTGATGCCTTGCGACAGTTCTCTCACAAAAAATAAATTTATAGCCTTATTTGCCATTCATAAATACATTTGTTTAAAATATATTAAAACTATTTTTAAAAGAGTTGAAACGTTATTAACAACAACAAATTTCTGAAAACCGAGCGATTACACACACGGATTTAAAAAAGCACCGATACAAGACGTTTTTTCTCTTCGGAGGGCTCGCCCTCTTAATAATAACATTATGAAGACAAAGAAAAGAAAACTACATCGGACTATTCTCTCCTTGATACATCCATGTTATTTGGCGAAAATTCAGACTTTAACAACGACAAAAAAGTAAATAAAAATGATTTTATCATTTCATAACATTTTCAGGTTTTCAAATGTTCTCATTTAAATTTATTATTATATAAAATTATAGTATAAAATTTCATATTTTTTGTTAACTTTTGTTTTTTTTAATTTTTTTCTCTACTTTCTATTTTTACCCTCTCAAAATGCCGCCCCCTCAGGTGTGCCGCCC
Source organism: Sepiola atlantica (assembly GCA_963556195.1). Lineage (NCBI taxonomy): Eukaryota > Metazoa > Mollusca > Cephalopoda > Sepiida > Sepiolidae > Sepiola > Sepiola atlantica. Next base: position 92,785,296 of record OY744515.1, read on the forward strand.
GGGGCGGCCCGCCCCCCTCGCCCCCCCCCCTAGCTACGCCAGTGGGTATATTGAATTGGATGAAACATCCGACAGTTTATAAAGTTTATAAATGGAATAAAAAAACAAAATATGCAAATTGTTAAACGTTCTTTATTGGCTTCAGTCAATGAGATCATCCGGAAGCCATGATGAATGGTGTGAGTCTTTGAAATAACGTTTTAGAAATAACAAAAAATTAAAAGAAGAGAAAGATAGATAAATAGGAACAGAGAGAGAGAGAGAGAGAGAGAGAGAGAGAGAGAGAGAGAGAGAGAGAGAATGGGTTGTAAAAAAGATCTTACACACATTTTTTCATATATATATATATATATATATATATATATATATATATATATATATATGGGATAAATAAGTTGGCAAAGGCCAAGATTTAAAATTTGAAAAAGTAAAATAAAGATTGTGGAGAAAAGAACAAGGCAAAATGCTGCCCTAATGCAAGCAAATGTCCAATTGCAAAAAAATCCGGTGTCAAAAGGTCCAGCGGAGAAAGTGATTTTTGACACCGGATCTTTGAAAAGCCTGGCTTAAGGAAAAAATTAATTGAATAAATTGCCTTTTTGCGGAATATACCTTGCATTGAGCAACTGAATTGAAAAAAGATCTGCCTCCGTCGCTTTTCTAATTCCTTTTCATCCTTCTATCTATCTATCTATCTGCTCTATCCCGTATATTGAGCTGTATACTTTTCACAATAGGTTTCACCTTTCCTAAAAGTTCGCTTTTAGTTCTCCATTTTATATATATATATATATATATATATATATATATATATATATATATATATATATATATATGAATAAATAAATAAAAATAATTTAATATTATTTATTTAAAATTAATATATATTTAAAATTAATATATATATATATATATATATATATATATATATATATATATATTAGAAAAATACCCGTCCCAGGATGGGTAAAATCATTTCCTGAACAGAACAGTTTTGTACAACTTTTATGTCCTCTTACACTGATTAAAATCAAGATCTAATGATACTAAACCTTATGTCTAGAATCTTTATTTAATATTGATCAAAATTCATTATCATTATTTTTGCCTCTAGAAAATATCTCAAATTTAAAGCTTAAGTCTAAGGGAACTTAAGAAGAAATTACAATTCAGAGAATCTTGCTTAATTGGTGTCTAATAATACAAATCTGAAATATTTGAATGTTCAAATGGGAGGTTTTGCCCATATGATGCCACATAAAAAACATTTAAAATTTTGACACTTAAATTTGAGGAATATTTATTAATTGATTTCTAATACCTATTGTTAAATTCTTTTATAAACATCGGGAATATCTAAATATATATATATATATTGGCCGAGTGGATATGGCGACTACTTAGATTCTAGGCTGACTCTGTGAACCGGGTTCACGCCTCTCGACCGTCTGAAATTGTTACTTTCCTGCACTGATGAGACCAATAAGCTTGAAACGTTAGCGTCTGTAGGTATTAATAATTATATATATATATATATATATATATTGAAACTGGATGCAACTGCCAGACTTTTAAATCATCTATCAGGCTATATAGGTATTCAGCAGGTTAGGAGTATGGTTACTTAGCATTGCCCGTCTCTTTTTCGCAATCTGATGTAACAGATAGTATTGGGTTACATAGTACTGGTAATATTAGCCGCGAAGAATCCCGTTTGCTGTTTACACGCACGCATTCTATGTAACATTATCTCCGTGTCTTTAAAGTAAATATGGAGATGTCCGAGTGGCGTAATAGATACAAATGCAGACTACGGAATGCCAAATGAACATCAAATACTATAAGACAGATTGCATTCAATTATGTACGAATATCTTTTTTCCAAACAGACATGCGTAAAACAATGCTGCTGGCCTCTGGAACTCCGTCCCTGCCCCCTGTTCCCCTGACGGTACTGACATGCAGAAATTTAAAACTAATGTAAACAGACATCTCGCTGCGCAGCTCCCAATTTAGGTAGCCCCTTACATCTACAGTGGCAGCCTGCCTTGTTTGGGGTGAACTATGTTAAAAAAAAGCCCCAAAAACCTTCTCCCTTTTTCTCAGTAGCCCCTTACGTGTACAGTGGCGGCCTGCCTTGTTTGGGGTGAACTATGTTATATAACAAAAAAATAAAAAACGTGCTTTCAATGAATCGTTTCAATGTATCGTTTTTAGTGAATCGTTTACAATACATATTATTGTTGTTTACAGTGGTTGTCTTCGAATTGTTTCTATTACGTTTCGGCCAATGTACCCGCCCCCCCCCCCCAGCTTTATTCAGTGTATTGTTCATTTATGGTGATGTTTCCCCCGTATTTAAATATGCATTTTTGTTGAGTAAAACATAATAATTGATAGAGAGAAACATTTTATTTCTACTATGTTTCGACTGGTGACGGTTTCATTTAAACTAATAAACTTATCATTATGAAGTATGGGATACGTATTCTAAGCATCACGGTGAGTAACGTGGGCACATTATGGTTCTTGTAAACTTTACTAACTATACTACCCCAAAAAAACTTTTTAAATAAGCGAGATACAAAAGAAATAATACAAAAAAAGGATTGCTCCACATTCATTTTTCAATTATATTATGTAATAACATTTTAACCGGAATTATCATTATGACTCATGGGATACGTATTCTAGGCATCACAGTTAGTAACTTGGGCACAATATTATTTTTACTAAATAGTAAAGTTTACAATAACAAAAACGTCATCATTATGAATTATGGGTTACGTATTCTAGACATCACAGTGAGTAACTTGGGAACAAGACTATTTTTACTAAATAGTAAAGTTTACAATAACAAAAACGTCATCATTATGAATTATGGGATACGTATTCTAGGCATCACAGTGTGCAACTTGCTAACAATAATATGTTTGCTGTTGTAAACTTTACTAAAGAATAAAGTTTACAATAACAAAAACATCATCATTATGAATAATGGGATACGTATTCTGGGGATTACAGTGAGTAACTTTGTCACAATATTATTTTTACTTAATAGTAAAGTTTACAATAACAAAAACATCATCACTATGAATAATGGGATACATATTTTAGGCATTACAGTGAGTAAATTTGGCGCAATATTATTTTTACTTAATAGTAAAGTTTACAATAACATACACGTCATCATTATGAATTATGGGATACGTATTCTAGGGATCACAGAGAGTAACTTTGGCACAATATTATTTTTACTAAATAGTAAAGTTTACAATAAAAAAAACCGTCATCATTATGAATTATTGGATACGTATGCAGGGCATCACAGGGAGTAACTCGGGCACAATATTATTTTTACTAAATAGTAAAGTTTACAATAACAAAAACATCATCACTATGAATAATGGGATACATATTCTAGGCATCGCAGTGAGGAACTTGGGCAAATCATATTTTTGTTGTTGTAAACTTTACTAAATAGTAAAGTTCACAATAACAAAAACGTCATCATTATGAATAATGGGCTACGTATTCTAGGCATCACAGTGAGTAACATTGGCACAATATTATTTTTACTTAATGGTAAAGTTTACAAAAACAAAAACGTCATCATTATGAATTATGGGATACGTATTCTAGGCATCACCGTGAGTAACTTGGGCACAATATTATTTTTAACTAAATAGTAAAGTTAACAATAACAAACACGTCATCATTATAAATTATGGGATACGTATTCAAGGCATCACAGTGAGTTATGTGGACACAATATTATTTTTACTAACTAATAAAGTTTACAATAACAAAAACGTCATCATTATGAATAATGGGATTCGTATTCTAGGAATTACAGTGAGTAACTTTGGAACAATATTATTTTTACTAAATAGTAAAGTTCACAATAACAAACACGTCATCATCATGAATTATGGGATACGTATTCTAGGCATCACAGCGAGTCACTTGGCCAAAATATTATTTTTACTAAATAGTAAAGTTTACAATAACAAAAACGTCATCACTATGAATAATGGGATACGTATTCTAGGCATCACAATGAGTAACTTGGGCACAATATTATTTTTACTAAATAGTAAAGTTTACAATAACAAAAACGTCATCATCATGAATAATGGGATACGTATTCTAGGAATTACAGTGAGTAACTTTGGAACAATATTATTTTTACTAAATAGTAAAGTTTACAATAACAAAAACGTCATCATTATGAATAATGGGATTCGTATTCTAGGAATTACAGTGAGTAACTTTGGAACAATATTATTTTTACTAAATAGTAAAGTTCACAATAACAAACACGTCATCATCATGAATCATGGGATACGTATTCTAGGCATCACAGCGAGTCACTTGTCCAAAATATTATTTTTACTAAATAGTAAAGTTTACAATAACAAAAACGTCATCACTATGAATAATGGGATACGTATTCTAGGCATCACAATGAGTAACTTGGGCACAATATTATTTTTACTAAATAGTAAAGTTTACAATAACAAAAACGTCATCACTATGAATAATGGGATACGTATTCTAGGCATCACAGTGAGCAACTTGGGCACAATAATATTTTGTTGTTGTAAACTTTACTAAATAGTAAAGTTTACAATAACAAAAACGTCATCATTTTTAATCATGGGATTCGTATTCTAGGCATCACACTGAGTAACTTGGGCACAATATTATTTTTTACTAAATAGTAAAGTTTACAATAACAAAAACGTCATTATTAGGAATTATGGGATACGTATTCTAGGCATCACAGTGAGTAACTTGGGCACAATATTATTTTTACTAAATAATAAAGTTTACAATAACAAAAACGTCATCATTATGAATAATGGGATATGTATACCAGGAATCACAGTGAGTAACTTGGGCACAATATTATTTTTTTGCTGTAAACTTTACTAAACACTAAAGTTCACAATAACAAAAACGTCATCATTAGGAATTATGAGATACGTATTCTAGGCATCACAGTGAGTAACTTGGGCACAATATTATTTTTACTAAATAATAAAGTTTACAATAACAAAAACGTCATCACTATGAATAATGGGATATGTATACCAGGAATCACAGTGAGTAACTTGGGCACAATATTATTTTTTTGTTGTAAACTTTACTAAACACTAAAGTTCACAATAACAAAAACGTCATCATTAGGAATTATGGGATACGTATTCTAGGCATCACAGTGAGTAACTTGGGTACAATATTATTTTTACTAAATAATAAAGTTTACAATAACAAAAACGTTATCACTATGAATAATGGGATATGTATACCAGGAATCACAGTGAGTAACTTGGGCACAATATTATTTTTTTGCTGTAAACTTTACTAAACACTAAAGTTCACAATAACAAAAACGTCATCATTAGGAATTATGGGATACGTATTCTAGGCATCACAGTGAGTAACTTGGGCACAATATTATTTTTACTAAATAGTAAAGTTTACAATAACAAAAACGTCATCATTTTGAATTATGGGATCCGTATTCTAGACATCACATTGAGTAACTTGGGCACAATATTATTTGTGTTGTTGTAAACTTTACTAAATACTAAAGTTTACAATAACAAAAATAATATTGTGCCCAAGTTACTCACTGTGATTATTAGAATACGTATCCCATAATTCATAATGATGACGTTTTCCCCGTATGTGTCTGTTAATTATTTGTGTAAGCTGATCTTTACAAAGGACTTCAATCTGATAAGCATTAACAAATAATAATCTACCTGATATCCCCCCCCCAAATCCTATTCTTATCAATGTTCTGCCGTCTGTAATCTAACTAATGAAGGTATATAGTTATGTTCTTTCAACGGCACACACCAGTCCTTAATAATAACCGAATAGTTTAACAAATGTGGTTCTACATAATTTAAAAAAATGCCAATCACAGTTACTATGACACACGCACCTAAAAAAAAGTATTCGAATTTAACGATGAAGGTGTGGTTTTGAAAAAAGCAGCGTGCACTAGGAGAAGCGCATCATGGCCTACGAAAAATGCCTGAACAGTCCCGTCGCCATTCCCCAATGGGGGCGCCTCATGCGATTAGCAATATACTAACCTCTTCTCATAGCGAAGGTAAATCCTGGAAAAGTGGACCTCCTAGGACTGAACAGAATCATACCTCAGTCCGACAACAACAACGCCACAGTCTAACTGAATGTCGAGGACGTATCTTTGACTGGTGTGAACAGCACGTACTCAAACAATCGATTTCAAATGCGTCATAATTGCTAAGGTTCTTAATAATTAAAAAAAAAAATCTGATTAAGACCTTACAAAGACAAAGCTTATTTCTTCTTTTGTTTTTCTCCAATAATGTTTAGTCTGCTGTAAATAAAAATGAATAATAGTCTGTGAAAGATTTGAAATATAAAAATCTAGGAAAATATATCATCACGTCGGGGTCACCATTTATAAGAATAGAGTATTTGTTATCCCCTATCTTAATTCAACACACGAAATGAATTAACGAAACAAACGAAACCCTTTTTACAACAACAAACGAAAGGGGTTATTCGTATATTTAAGGTTACCTATACCTTTTGGGTATAGGTGGAAAGAAACTTTGGACAGTGTCCGAAAGAAGAAGAAGAAGAAGAAGTTAAAATATCTTCAGGCGAAGATAGCAGGCGTCGCGAGTGTCCAGTTGACGAGCAGGCAAGAGAGAGGCTGAGTTGATCCTTACTGGCTGGTGCCAGGGTACCGTCTGCTCATCGTCTGCAATATCCTAAGGGAGCTCAAGTAGTCCCTTAGGGAACTAATGATATCAATGCACCCTGCTCACAGAGACAGTAATACGCAATACAAAGTAAATCTATGACTGCTACAATCTACGTGTCATCAATCTACTTTGGTATGATATCTACACTTTGTTATGCGATCTACACTTCATATTGTAATCAAAACGGTACAAGAGCAAGAAAAACACTTCTCTTAATTCGTTTCGAAAGAATGTGTGGTTACCGAGATTGGAACGCTAACCATAACCCCTAACCCTAACGCCATTTTTCCGTAAATCATCAGTAAAATTTTGTCAATCAAAACACCGTAGCACATACACAAGGAATTGGCTTGACGCTAAGTTCGTATATTGAAACAAAAGAGAGAGAGGTGTACACGGTGTAGATATTTTTTCATTGTAGATATCAAACTAAAGCGACATCCAGATGTTTTGATAGATTAAATAATTTATTTTTCAAGTAACAAAACAATTTTTAAAAACTAAACTTCAACTCCTGCAAAAATTGCCGAATGTGACTCCCCACTTCTGGTTTAAGCTAACCAATTAACTAACTAAATAAAACTTAGTTGGAAGTTTGCAAAACTTAACATAAAGCGATTTTTACACCAACAGAAAGAACTGTGTAACACATTATCACAGGACTGTTTCCCTACAGACTCAAATATAGTCGTCTTCAAGTTTAATGTCAACAAATACTTACTTTTAAGTAATAAAATTTTGTCCATTCCATTAATCGTTTTCATTCCATGAATCGTTTTCATTTTTCTCATAGTATTAATGTTACCAAAGGCAAGATAAGTTATTCTTAAGTAATCAAATTTTGTCCATTCCATTAATCGTTTTCATTTCATGAATCGTTTTAAGTATCGCTGACAAAAGAATGGCTTACCTCAAGGAAGTGTGCTGGCTCTATTACTGCACAACATCTATACTAATGACCAACTAACGAACCAGAACACTGGGCGGTTCATCTATGCTGACGACCTTTGCGGGCATCCTAAGAGAGTACGTTTGAATCAGTAGAAACAAACCTCAACTCATCCTTAGATGAGATACTCCTCTACTACGAGAGTAACCACCTGCATGCACACCCTGCAAGAACTCAAGTCTGCTCGTTTCATCTCAAGTACCGGGAGACCAACTGACCCCAAACATCACGTAGTCTGCAATACAACTTGAGAATATCGTACCAACGCTGTCTACCTTGGCGTAACCCTGGACCGCACCCTCTAATTTATTATAAACTGTTTAAAATAGTTATGCAAATTAGGCATATAGATAGTGTATTTGGTCTCTACTATGTATACAGTATTTAAATTACTGTATTGTATTATTGAACTAAATAACAGTAAGCCGTTTGGATGGAAATATAGGTGTGATAAATGGAGAAAAAAACTTCTACATTTATTCATTTAAATAGATACAACATCCGTCTACAAAATGTCAAGGTGATGACAATGGAGGATCGCACTTGAGACGCCACGTTGTGTCAAGTGGCAAATCTTGATAAGAAACAAACTGATACCAAAGTAAATGCGTCTACGTATTTACAGGGTAAACGTAACGCAATTCGTACCGATTAGAAAGTAACGTTTCTTTTTATTTGCTTGTTTGATACTTTTGGCATTGCCTCCCGCACTAAATTTGATATGAAGCGCAATGAGCATGGCGGTTTTGTCATAGAATGGTTAAAGTACTACTACTACTACTACTACTACTACTACTACTACTACTACTACTACTACTACTACTACTACTTTATTTCAATTCTTTTTTAAAAACTTTTTCTGTTGCTGCAGAAGTTTTTATATTTTGGCAAAAGGAATTTTATAGACAAATCCTACAGACAATCTGTGCTCAGAAGGTTACCTGAAATGTTCATCACAAACATTTTCAATTTTAAAGTTTTTCCTTGTAGTGTAAGTGTAGTTATTAATTCGCCCTCGAATTTTATTTGTGCTCCAGTGACCCGTTTGGCTACTTATTTAGTCCTCAATAAAGTCGGCTTTCCAATTTTCTTCCATATCTGAAGATTTATAATGGACAAATCGGAGCCTGAGTCAAGTTGAATTTTAATGTTTCTATTCAATATTCTTACTTGAACAAACTTCCTAATATTTTCCACTTCGTAACATTTAACAATTCTAATAAAACTTTAAAATTTCATTTTTTACTCTGCAGTGCGTACTTGATGACAATGATGGCAGTCATCGTTGACGTGGCCTGAGAGAACTGAATCAGAGTCGGAGTTGTTGCTGCTGACTACCGTCGTTGTGGCAGTTGTGATTCCAAGAAAAAAGGTTGATGCTGGATTGCCTGACGGCAACCTCAGGGGCGAGGGCCTCGAGTGAGACTAAGTGAAGAGACGCACCCTCTATATACTGCCAGGTCAGATGTTGTTGATACGACACTTTGATGAGATCTGATTGGTTGGCTGAAATGACGATATGCGCAGAAGGAGTGAAACTGTGTAATGTCCAACCTTCTTCAGGTGCATCTTTTCGAACTTTGAAACCTTTATGTTAAACTCGGGAATCTATATGGAATTTCAAACTGAACTCTTAATTTGATCCACGGGGGTAGATTGTTTTCAATCCGTCAGCAATGCCCAGGTGGGAGTGTTATTTTTAAACATGTTATTCTTAGTTATTATCGCTGGTTTTAAGGAATGAACTTTCAAACCCCAGAAGACTCTCACTTATAACTGATTGTTGATCAACGCCGTTAACCGTTACGCCACAGGTAAACATGTCAGAGTTTAGTCTTTTTTTTAAATTTGCAACTTTTCTTTTTGACGTGATGAAATATCACTATTTAGAGACGCAGCTGCGGTAACAATTGAAAGCAGGAAAAAAAGTTACGTAGTCGCGACGATTCTAAAAATGACGGTGGCGAGTTCCACTTTTAAATTATCAGTCGATAAAAATAGACAAAACATGGAGAAAAGGGAACGCGTGTGAGATAAGTTGTAAAGTTGAGGAAGAAGAAGAAGAAGAAAAAGAAGAGGAAGTGTTTTCTTTTTTTTATCAAAGAAATATTCGAACGTTGTCTATATAAACCCCAAGAGTGCCATCTCCTTTGTACATTACACTGGCTTCAGTGGCCTTTTTCGTACCTAGCCAGCGTAACTCTAACCCTAACCATAGCCAGGGTAATCCCTGGCTTATTATGACACTAACATTAGGGCCTGGCTTGCCAGGGGTCCGATACTTTTGTCTGAATGAGCTATGGTTCTCTTTGGTTCTAGTAGACCATCCTCCCAGGCATTACCTCCACTTTCGGGTTGAGAGACGGGTCTATTGTCAGTCGCCTGAGGCGCCCTTACAGGGGAATGCCGACGGGCAAGTTCTCTGCTATTTTTGTACCCTTCTAGAGTCCCACTCGGGTGGAGGGGGGCCTGGTCCCCCACCCCACCTTAAACTGACTCCTTGTCTAGCCTAGCTGAAGTGGGAAGCGGGTACCCCCCCACACACACACACGAACACACCAATAACACACCCTATTACACTGATCTTACGCAGCTGCCTTAAGAGCTGCTTATATAAATAGGAAACGGTCCACCTACCTACATTTTTTAGACGAAGAAAAGGGAGCTGGCAGATATAAGTAAAGTAGAAAACTTCTAATAAATTCACATTTACAAATATACACTGATAACTGCTATTCTCAAATTTACATATGTATTTACAATATTTTCCGATAAGGTGATATTAATAAAAATTATTCATACAATTAATTAAACACATTTGCAGGAAGTAATCTCTTTCCATCGTAGGAGAAAGTAATAAAAAACACATCGAAAAAGAATTTGTGTTTTGCGTGTGGTTCACCGAAGGAAAACGAAAATTGTTAAGTTGATACTTTAAGTATCAGAAAAAAACTAATTTTCTTTCTATCCTGACTGCAGTTGCTTTCATTAACGATGAAAATTTTACTTTGAAGTGTGGTAAGCGAAAGTGTGTTTCCTCTGCTGCGAGTGGAAGGTTGTTTTTTTTTATTATTCTGTTTTAGTATTGTTGAATACGTATATCAGACATTCATTTTTTACGTCTGTCTAGCAATTACATGTTTGGGTTTCTTTTCAGCCAGTCGCCATTTTGTGTATTGTATTTTCTTGAGTATTTTTTGTGTATTGTGTTTTCTTGAGTACACACGAAGTCAGAATAAAAAGGAAACTGAAAATAATGAAGAAACGGTTGTCAAAGGCATACGCAAGATGGTCATATGTAACATGATTATAAATGAGGTGCCAACCACACCCGTAATTACTAACGGCAAGGAATACGTTAATTGTCCCAACACAATCGTAAAGAACGTGTATTGCCAGGGTAAATGAATAGAGATGTGCATGACTAATGCAGAAGTACTATTGACTTATTTTGTTGATGATATTCGGGAGCATATATCTGCAACCAGTAAAGGTCATGGAAATAGCTGTTTTCATCTGAGAGTCTCGTCCGACTGCGACCAAAATAGAGTGGGTTTAGAAAACTATTCCTAGTGAAAGGTTTGTCAAGATTGGCAGCCATCTGACCGCGTCTAAATCTTGGGCGCCTGAAGCCAGTAAGAGGAAACTGATTCAGTAAGTCGCACGTGGATGGAATATATATATATATATATATATATATATATATATATATATATATATATATTTATGGTAATTTAGCTACACAGAGGTCCCCGCGTTTCATCCCCGGGGGAATCTTCAGGCTGAATCTTTTAGCCTGAAGATTACCGCCGGGGATGAAACGCGGGAGCCTCTGTGTAACTTAATTGCCATAAATATATTTTCATAGCTTATTACCTAGCTCCACTTACGTATCGAGCACTGTTGAAGTAAATACTGAAAATTGATACATCAAAAATTATATCTCCTTATAAATTGTTATGTGGATACATGAAATACTAATTTATATATATATATATATATATATATATATATATATATATATATATATATATAAAAAATATGAAACTAAAAGTATACTTTTAGTAGATAGAACCTATAGTGAAATGGTGTAAGCTCAATATATGAGATAGAGCAATTATAAAGATAGATGAAAGAAGAGGGATAAACATGTACGAATGACAAATTTATTTCAACTTCGATTGTTCAATGCAAGGTATACGCGGTAAAACATATGTTTATTTTTTTTTCCTTAAGCCAAGGCTTTTCAAAGATTAAAATCTTATCATCAGAGGAACTACATAGATAAATAAGTTGACAGTGGAAAAGCCAAAAGTGCGCTCCACCTACGAATGAACTAAACATCTCTATATTGGATTTACTCCATTCTTGAACTTTTTTCTATGCTGCCTTCACGAAAACCCTTCTCTTCCATCTATAAATCTCCTTTCATTGGACACGTCAACAACGGACATTTACCAACTTGACAGCCCCCATATCTTTTTACACACACTTTCTCACTCTCCATTACTTAATATTCTATATTATACCGAGTATATCTTGCATTGAACAATCGAAGTTGAAATAAATTTGTCATTCGTACATGTTTATCCCTCTTCTTTCATCTATCTTTATATATATATATATATACATATATATATATATATATATATATATATATATATATATATATATATATATATATATATATATATATATGAGAAGGGCCACACATTCTTAGATTTTTAATTGTATTATAGAATTTTGGAAAAAAAACAAGAAACGTTATATTTTATATATATATTTATTTAATGAATAAAATCTTTTTTTTTCATAAATATATGTCTGAGACTTTCGCTGATAAAACAGCCTTATCAAAGAGTAATTTCCTTCCTTTCTTTTTTTTCTTCTTCATCTTGCTGAGTTAAAAATCGCAAAAAATTTCCCCGTGGTCCCGAAAAAGTATTTAGCGTCTGGTCTTGTTGACGAACTCGTGGAAAGTGAAAATTATGTGTGCAGATTTGAATAGAAGAAGGGTCACACATCCTCAGGAAAACGTTTTGTGAATTGTACTATAGAATTTTGAAAAAAAAAACAATAAAACTTATTTTTTATATACATTCATTAAATGAATAAAATCATTTTTTTCATAAATATATGTCTGATACTTTCGCTGATAAAACATCCTTATCAAAGAGTAATTTCCTTTATTTCTTTCTTATCAAACAAAACCACTCCGTTTTATTTAATAATGTTTGCTTAAATGAAAATATACTGCCTAAATACACACACAATATATATATATATATATATATATATATATATATATATATATATATATATATATATATATATATATTTCACCAGTATTCTGCAGGACTGCATCCTCACTGCTACTGATATCATACGGAGTTTCCACCAGACCATTTTGATACAGGTATTACATAACATTGTAACATTATGTAGATAGACAGATATATGTGTGTTTGTAAATATATATATATGTGTGTGTGTGTGTGTGTGTGTGTGTGTGTATGTATACATTGTATTAAGGGTGAAACTATTTAACCTGTTCCACCATTATGTGTCTTATTTGTTCCAACTTGTGTCTATCTGTCACACCTCTGTATTGTATTGCCTTCTATGTATCACATTTATATATACAAGTAAACAATGCTTCACCAAACTACATAAACACCTTATATATATATATATATATATATATATATATATATATATATATATATATATATATATATAAACTAAACAAGATTTTGTAAACATTCCAAAGACCAAGATTTTATTTATCTCACCAAACATTCTCAAAATAGTCAATCTTTAGTGCAATTTCTTTATGAGTTCGGTTCGTTCAAAGATGGCTGACTGCCTCGTTGTTAGGAACAGTAAGGTAAATCTGCTCTGAGTTTGGTTTTTGGACGTTTGTCTTTTTATGTCACGTCACAATATATAATATTTCATGTTGAAAACTTTTTGTCCTTTCTGAAGAGTTCAAGGAATACAAATCCAATATTGACATACTAATGTTGGTTGGTCTCTATATGAAAGAAACGAATTCGTAAAAGAATTGCAATAAAGATTGAGTGTTTTAGAAAATGCTTTGTAAGATAAATAAAATCTTGGCTTTCGGAATGTAACAAAATCTTGTTTATTTATATATGCTCTGTTGTTACTAGTTAACAATCATCGAGCTTTAAATTGGAAGAGGTTGGTATACATAAAGTATAGAAAGTATATGCTAAAACATAGTTTTTTGCACCTCTCTCTATTTTTATTTTTTATTTTTCTTATTTTCCCGTTTTTCCTGGAGATGGGGCATCTACCGGATGCCAGACATTCACCGGCTATTTGAGACACTTTTTAAGATTCTAACCGTCCCTTTAAGTGCAATTGTTTGCATTTCCCTTGCACTCGGTTCACCGGGTATACTCGCCAGATAGCTTTTGAAATTCTTTTTCATTAGTCCTGTTGCTCCTATAATTACTGGTATGATGGAGATTTTCTTAAGATTCCAGTTTCTTTTCATGTCGTACATAAGACCTTGGTATTTCGTAATCTTTTTCCTTTCAGCTCTGTTTAATCCTGCATCATTAGGGACACTGACTTCAATTAGGTTTGCTACTTTCTCCCTTTTGTCCCATATTACGATGACAGGTTTAACAGCTTCGTTTTCTAGATATGTAACTGTAGAGATTGCATAGTCATAGTGGATGGTGTATAAATTATTTCCAACTGTTCTTTCTGGTATATGCTCCTATAACGGAGACCCCACGCTCTTCTTCCTTGCTCTTCTTCCCGTGGGTATCGTAGTCGGCCACTCGCGCACAGGTGTTTGATATCCTGGTCGCGGCGCCACCTACAAACAGGTACCCCACACTCTTCTTCCTTGCGACTCCGTGACGGCATCAAATGTAATGAGAACCGTCCCGGTGCAGGAATCCTTCCTGACTGTGAACACCTTTTCCTTGGCTCGTGATGTCGTCTGTGGTGGCGTTGAATCTCCTCCGGGTCTGCTGAATGACGACTTCGTGATTCTGTGAAGGCAAGATTACTTAGCAGGACAATTCGATAACAGAATAACTCGACAAACGGCTAGGTCTTTTCATAACAATAATTATTTAATAAAAATGAACGGTGGGTTTTTAACTTTAACCCAAAGTCTATTTTTCGATAATGGCTTCTTTACTAACTATTGTATCTCTCCGTGTGCGTGTGTGAATCTCTTTACGACTGCAAATCCTTAATCGAGATATAACTTGTCTACTCAAACGGTGTGTGTGGACTCTTACGACTGTTGGTATTAATTGAGACGTTAATCTCTGGTGGAAAACGATGGTGGGGGAATGCTATGAGCCATGCCATGCCAAGCGAGAGCGATCGTTCGCGCGACGCTCTCGCCTGCCCTTCCGTTCCGAACGAATTCTTAGATCTGACTGACTTGCGATCGCCTTCTCATCTCAAATAACAAAGACGAAAAACGTATAACTCATACTCTCTCTCTCTCTCTCTCTCTTCTCGTCGTGTGGTACGCGCGATGCTGACTTACTCTCTTTCTTTCCCCCATCCCTTCTTCTGTGTCCCCACTCCTCCCCCGGAGTGGGGTGGTACGGGCAATTGTAATTCGTCGTTTTAGTTTCTCTTTAGATCTTATCTACACTAAAGAAAACCATTAGCCTCTCTTTCTCTATTGGACCACCCCTCGAGTTGACATCCATCGTATCTAAAAGACCCATGAGCAAATTGTTCAGCTGGTCAAACTCATCCATTGTATCTGGATAAGTGCTACAGACAACCTACACGCTCTCTCCCGCCAGGCTGGCGCCGTCTCTCGGCCAAGGTTTGGACAGTCAAAAATATGTACTAGCTCCCAGACTTCCACTTGTCTCTACGTGGGGCCTGATCTCCCCGATGCATTCCAGTGCACCCCGGGGTGCAGACTCCGTCGCTGAAACCACTGTTTCACACTCCCAGGACTTGCTGCTACACTGGATATTCAACTTTTTACAAATAGTCCAGGAGAACCTTACAACTGGATACCAGGTGGCTCACACTGTCTACTTGTTATTGTTGCTGAGACCACTCATCTTTTTAAAGGCATTGGTCATCAAGCCTTTATCTTGAGCAGCCATCATCATTCTCTCCTGATCATAATGGAGAGATCCTCTTTTCAGCCAGTCTACAAAGCCTTCCTTATCTATATATTCCTGGGATAATTCACCTAGGAAATACTTAGCACGTTGTTGGTTGGCCCATTCTTCCAGTTTTCTGGAATGGAAGGTCTTGGTGTATTTCTGGCGGCTTTTGCGGGCTATTTCTGTGGTAGGATTGTTGTCTGTTTCTGCCTTATTTGTAAGACAGTCCTGTCCAAAATGTTTCATTAAACAGATATATTTTCTTCCGGTTTATTCGTTTATTGAATTGTTTTTGCGATCTGATTAATGTTTTTAGTCGTAGATTGAAAGAGACTAATAAATTGGCCAAATGCTTGTGTGGAATTAAAGCGGAGGACAGCAAATGAATAAATAAATGCACAAGAACCGTGGCAGCGTGTGTGTTCCTATTTATTTGATAGTAATGATCTTCTTCTTTCGTGTGAATCAGATGATTCTGGTGTTGGCATTAGTTTCCCCGATGTTTTTCTAGTTAGAAATCGGGTACTTACGGGAAGGACCACGAGAAGGTTGCCAACATCCCTAAGTGAAACTTGTACTGTGGAACCGACTGGATTCGAACTTGAAACACCCAGGTCTTCAGTCCGTGCCGATATCCACTTAACCACCGTCACAGTAATGATGATAATATGAATATTTTAATTCGTTAACATATGTTCGTGCGTTCGAGCTGGGGGTCGAGCTAGAAATACATTTTTTAAAACAAATTATTCATGTATATAGTCTAGCGAGGTGTATTCTGAATTTATTTGCATCAATACCCAAATTCTGGTCCGCTGTTTTGAAATTATTATTTATTTCCTGGGTAGATACCCTGTGTAGATCTATTTATCTGGGCACATAGGTATGTGTATGGAAACGTAAAGAGAGGCGCCGACAGTGTCTCGTGTAGTTTCATTTACATCCAACTGAAATAGAAGAACGAAGAAATGTGTCGACCACAAATGAGAATGAAGGTTCTATTTTTGGTAAGAAAACGTTTTTTTTTCGTGGTTAGCCTTAATCTTTTTGATTCTTACATTTTTTTTTCGCCTCATTTTATTTATTTATCTTTTTATTCACACTAAGTCAGACAGATTTACCTATTATTTTCTTTCTTTTTTTTTTTTGCAATTTTCAGAGAAGAGACAAAATAGAGGAGGAAGAAGAAGAGCAAAGAAGAGGAAGAAGTGGTATATAAGGGAAAGAAGAAAGGGAATCAGTCATACAAAGTAGTAGAGAAGAAGAAGAAGAAGAAGAAGATGAAAAAGAAGAAGATGAAAAAAAGAGAAGAAGAAGAAGACGAAGAAGAAGAAGAAGAAGAAGAAGAAGAAGAAGAAACATAATAATATTAAGTAGAAGAGGAGGATGAGAAAAAGAGGAGAAATAATAATAATAATAATAAGAAGAAGAAGAAGAAGAAGAAGAAAAGAAAAAGAAGAAGAAGAAATAATAAAACCAGTCTAAAAAGTTGAAGATAACAAGAAATACTAACAGTTAAAATACAATAAAAGAAGGATGCTGATAATAAGGAGGGGATGAAGAGGAGGAGAAGGAGAAGGAGGAGGAGGAAGGTGAAGAAGAAAAAGAAGGTGATGAAGAATCGAGGTGATGAGGCGTTGGTTGATGTTTATAAATGAAGGAACAACCAGGAAGTCAACATTGAATACGTCCATAGATGCGTCTTCCAGAAAATGTCCGTTATTCCCTCCTCCCCAGAGCAACATTCTTTGTAGGTTGTCATCGCATGAGTTTATTTTTCAAGTAACAAAAAAAATAGAAATAAAATAAAGACCACCACCAAAAATAAAATAAAAAAACAAGCAAATCAAAACAACTAACTTTCGTTTTAAAATGTCGTAGAGTTTTTCCTCTAATATAACTCAACCACTAAAAATATACCCATGAAAACGTACACGTACGTTAGAGTGTCTCACACCTGACAACGAGACATATTCTTTTAATAAAATCCACCATTTTAACAAAAAACAAATGCTAGTTTCGATATATATATATATATATATATATATATATATATATATATATATATATATATATATATATATTAATCCAAGAACTTTTTACTCTTTGTGAATTTTTTCTGATGATTTTGTAGTATTGCAGAGACGATATTTACATAAAAATGTTGTTTGGCTCACGACAAATGAAACGGGCCGTAAAAAATATATCTCACAGAAATGTTATGCTTTTAGGAAATGTGAAAAAATCAAAATGAAAATAATAAAATGAAAACATGGTTATTGGAATATAAAATGAACCTCACACACACACACACACACACATATATATATATATATATATATATATATATATATATATATATATATATATATATATATATATATACAATAATGGTAATAATCCAGGTAAAAAATATCCACAGGGTGGTAATCCAGAGAATTTTAACCGGGTTTATAAAAAGTGCTCAATATCAAAATAGAGCTTTATATATGATAATTTTATTTACACAGACATGTACAAAATCTGCGACACTGGCATGTCGATGTTATCGATCAACAGTTACTATAAACTGAGATCTTAGAATCCGATCTTAACCTCAGATCATATTTGGAGAGAACCAGATTTTGTACATGTCTGTGTAAATAAAATTATCATATATATATATATATATATATATATATATATATATATATATATATATATATATATATATATATATAATGGAAATCGCTCCAGACAAGGCATGAAACCACTTGATGTAAGGAGCTGAAAAGAACAAATATGGTTATCGCAAAGACAGGAGATGCTTATTGGCCTTAGTCTTGAAAAGACCAAGGTTATAGGTAGGAGGAAAACAGTCAACAGGAAGAGAGTTCCACAAGCTAGCGGTTCTTGGAAAGAAGCTGCTTGAATAGGAAGCTGTATTACAATGAGGTATCAAAACAACGAATTGATGGAGACCACTAGACCAACGAGTCAAACGAGCTGGAACAAAGAAAGCAGGGAATAGATCACATTATTCTGAAGAATGCCATAATAGTATTTATAGAAAAGACTGAGATTAGCACCATCACGTCGGTGAGAGAGAGGGTGCAAATAAGAAGAAAGTGTTGGGCCAATTAAATTACAGATACGTTTCTGCACCTTATCAAGAACCCTCAAATGGGACAGAGATTCACCAGCCCAAATATGACAACAGTACTCCATACATGGTCTGATTGTAGATTTGTAGAGATAGAGAATAGCCTCAGGTGTGAGAAAGTGTTTAGTGCTATAGAGAGAACTGACATTACAAGAAGCAGAAAGAGCAATGGATCTAATGTATCAACTCAAAGAAAGATTTGATTAGAGAGAACGACCAAGAAGTTTCAGAGTCGATTTCTCCTCAAGAGCAAAGGCATCCATGAGAATCTCAGGAAGAAAAGAGAACGCCTACAATCGAAAGACAGAGCCATTTCGCACCCCAATCCACAATTGAACTCAGGTCAACTTCTAGATCAGCTGCATATTTTGACTGATCTGAGGGAGATAGGTGAGAAGCAACACCAGAATAGAGAGTGATATCATCAGCATAGATGTTAATTTTCTGAACAATATTCTCTGGAAGATCATTTATATAGAGAAGAAACAGTGTTGGGCCCTGAGGTACACCAGTATTGATAGGAAAAGAGAATGAAGAGACACTGTCCAAAGTTACTCGCAAGCTCTGATTAGAAAGAAGACTTAATAATGTCAAGAACCTTACCACTAATACCATAACCCTGAAGTTTGTGTAGGAAACCAGAATGCCACACTCTGTCAAACGCCTTCGAAATGGCAAGCGCAATGGCTCTTCCCTCTCCTGAATTATCCATCAACCGACAAATCCGCTCAGTTACAACAGCTAAAAGATCAACAGTTGAACGAAAACCACGAAAGCCATACTGAACATCACAAAGCGGCCCAGACTTTCCAGAAAATGAACAAGCTGGCCGTTGACCAACCTTTCAGAAACCTTGCTAATAACGGAGAGGGGACTAACCGGACGATACTTAGTTGGGTCAGACTGATCACCAGCATTTTTAAAGATAGGGACCACAGAGGACTTCTTCCAACAAGAAGTGAAACAGGACTTAGACAAACAGAGATTGAATAATTTAGAGAGGATAGAAGAAAGTTCAGGAGCACAACACTTGAGAACAACAACAGGAATTGAATCAGGACCGGAAGGCTTAGACTGGTCAAGATCAGAAAGAACCCCAGCAACCATCTTTGGAGAGATATATATTATATAGGTTCAGAAATATATATATATATATATATATATATATATATATATATATATATATATATATATATATATATATATATATATATATGATTTTTTAATGTGAGATGATATATATAATTATTTCACAATCAGAAAACGCTGAAGCCCACAACCCATGAAAGCTACAAACCGGAAGTCCTAGACTCGACTTGGGCTCATCAGTAAACATGTTCTACTGATGAGCCCAAAGGCGGGCGAAACTCGAGTCTAGGACTTCCGGTTTGTGGCTTTCAGCGTTTTCTGATTGTGGAAATAATTACATATATATATATATATATATATATATATATATATATATATATATATATATATTATATGAATATTTATTATTTTTAATAACGTGTTTCATGCACGCAATCTTCAGTGTAGGAGATAGTAATTACGAAGGATTGAAACCCAGTTGCAAAGTTACCTTTGACTCTGCAGCCTGGTATTCAACCCCTAGGCTATCATCAATTAACAGGGGAAAGAAGAGAATTTAAATTCTATTAAATGTCGAATGACTAAGCTTACTGTATATGTCCATATACAGTAAGCTTAGTCATATAGTGTTCAATAGCAGAGGCCGGAACATCGCATTATGAAAATAGAATTGTCAAGCTTATAAGGGGAGATAACAAATTATTGGAAATAATTAGAGTTATCTCCATTTGAAATATTACCTCATGAATTTTGTACTATAATTGACATTTGTAGCAAAATAAATCTCTAATCATAATTTAATCACCTGATTGGTTTAAAAGAAGACCACTACTGTCCACCGGAAATAAGTCTCGAACTTCCGGTTTTGATCTTATTGGTGTTTTTGATCGTCATATCTGTTCGATAACTCTTAATTAATGGATGGAACACAAACAAATTCAGATCGAACAGGAACGGAAAAAAAACGATATTTCCAGGGTTCCGTACGTGTGTACACACTTCTCTGTTTTAATTCACTGGAAAACATTTAATCTCATAATCTTCTTTAAAATATTTGGATTGATGGATAGTGTAAAGACCTATACAAAATAAGTTTTTAAAAAGCTTTTATTTTCAAAACCTATTTTTATTTTATTTTATTTTTTCTGTTTTTTTTCTTTATTACTGAAGAAGCCATGGCGTTCATCATATTTCGACATTTATAAAATTAGGTGTTTATAAATTTGTATTTTAATTAACCGATCATTATTAATTTTGGAACACAGCTGCCTGGCGTAAGGGTCCAAATGTGGGCTATATTTAGTTTAATTTAGTTTCATGCAGAGGAAATAAAATGGTGGTGGAAGCCCTTTTTGAAAATTCAGATACCACCGATCTTTTATGAAATTCTTTGGGGCATTTTAAAGGGTTTTAGGGGGCATAATATGGGCACGACTTCCAATTTGAAAATTCAAATATTTCAGATTTGCATTAAATATCATCCATAGTCATTAGGTACCAATTAAGCAAGATTCCCTGAATTTCAATTTCTTCTTAAGACTCCTTAAATATGAGACATTTACTAGAATCAAAACCATGTAATTAATTTTGATCAAAATTTTAATAAGTGTTCTAGACAGAAGGTTTTATATCATTATATCTTGATTTTAATCTTCGTAAGGGGACATAAAAGTGGTGCAAAACTATTCTGTTCGAGGAATTAATTTTACCTGTCCTGGGACGGGTATTCTTCTATTTTTTTTATATAAATTAAAAAATGTTTTTGATTCCACTGGGTGAAACATCTGTTTAGAATTACAGATGTTTTAACTTTAACTCCCAGACTATCCTTTTATAAAATCAGAACAAGAAAGAGGTAGCAATTTATTTAGCGACAGCACTAATGCCTGATTCTTTGTTTTACTCAGGTAACCAACATCGGTAACGAGGAACAAGTTCGTCTTCTAATCTATCAAACCCTTTCTCTGCTCTGTTGTGCATTTTTTGAAACTCATCAGAAAGCTGTCATGTATTTGCAAACATTCTTGTGCGCAGGATGGAAGTAAGCACTTAGCACAATCCAACCTTGCCAGAGAAATCTTATCGCTTAAGTCTGTCTTATATATGCACATATCGCCTGAGTGGCTTATCTGTTTTTCATTTTGGTTCTGGTCCAGGAGTGAAGCTGCTTATCTTTACTCGGATGGGTGACTTGAACACAGCTGTTGACTCTACCAGCGACTGGCCACCAACTGGTAAGTAGCCAATAAGAAAGGCCACATCCAAAGTTTATACTTTTTATATCCTTTGCTTTAATTACATTAACAGATTTATACATTGAACAGTGGATAATTGGTTAAAAACAATGGCTAAACTTGCTTTTTTTACACTCAAAGTGACTAAAAACAGATTCTAGAAAATGTCTAAAATTTAAGACTTAAGGTTAAGGGGTCTTAAGAAGAAATGGAAATTAAGGGAATCTTGCTTAATTGATGTCTAATGACTATGGATCAACTTTAATACAAATATGAAGTATTTGAATTTTCAAATGGGAGGTTGTGTCCATATTATTTTCCCCTAAAATCGACCCCTAATTTATCAAAACATTAAACAATGTTATACGCATTAAAAATAAGTTAATCGTTTTTAAATGTAGGATAAAATTTCTTAAATTTTGCCGCTTAAATCATGTAGTTCCTGGTTATATCTGTAATCGAATTTCTAAAATTAAATGTAGAAATTTGTTGCAGTTCAATGTGTATTTTTACAAGACGACACCCTTTTTAACTCTGATTCTTATAATTCGTTGCGGAGTAAAAATATTTTACTCTGGGTATAGTTTGGAAGGAATTTTCCTTCTTTGACAAACTTCGCTTTTCAAAGTTTTTGTCTAATGGCGATATTTTGACCATTAATAAAACTACTTCTTCGTATAATAAATATTTGCACAATTTGATTACCACTGAAACATTTGTCTTGTCTGGCGGCTTTTAATTTTTCACCCCCCTCCACATTGATAAAATCAACATATAGTTTGAACTATTATATTCTCAACTAAAAAGACATTTGCCTATTTCCACTGATGAATTAACTAGTGTTACAATCCAGTTGGGTGAATTAGATCGGAGGTTTTCTGCCATACGCAGTAAATCAAGTGATTGTATTTGGCAGAAAAATAATTTTGAAACTGCGAAATTACTGAAGTCGAAGTCTGATATTTATATCATTCGTCCAGACAAAGGATCAGGCGTTGTTATCCTGAACCAAGTTGATTATATCTCTAAAATGTATAACATTTTGGATGAAAAAAATAAATTTTTCAAGATGGGTGGTTTAAGCCATGATGATACTTTCGCATAGAAATAAAACTCCAGAAAAGGCTTCTTCAACTTTATAAAAGCAAGTTTATTTCTAAAGAGATTTAAGAGGCCTAGAATTACTCAAGGTTCACAAACCCAGCATTCCTTTACGCCCTATTCTATCAATGTTGGGTTCTGCACAACATGAACTTGGAAAATGGTTAGTTGATATTCTTACGCCTGTACTTACTTTTTATTCGGCCTACTGTATTTCTGATTCCTTTCAATTTGTGTCTTATATACACAAATTATCTCTCTCAAAGGATACCGAGTTCTTGGCTTCCTTTGACATTAATAGTCTAAAAAAAAGAGTCAGTCTTTGTTTAAATGCTCACAAAGACAAAGAAATATTAGAGAGTGGTTGTACCATTGAATGAAACCATTGATATATGTGCAGATTATTTTTAATGTTGCCCTTAAAATTTTCACAATTTCCTGAACAAATTTTTGTTGAACTGATGTAGCTTGCTACTAAATCAGTTTCCTTCAGTTTTAACAATATAATGTATCGGCAAATTGATAGTATATCCATGTTGAATTGTTAGTCAACATTTTCGTTGGATTTTTGGAAAACAAATTGTTTTCCAAAATGACCAAGCCGGCTTTTTACACACGTTACGTTGATGACACTTTTGCTTGTTTTCCTTCACAGAGTGACGCTGAAGAGTTTCTTCGTCTTCTTTGTGACTTGCATCCATCGTTGCAATTCACTATGGAGGTCGAGGATTGTGGTTCTCTCTCATTCTTTGATGTTTTAGTGTTTAACGCTGGTTTAATGTTTTAAACCTCTGTGTACCGAAAACCAACCTTTACGTGTTTTTATCTAAATTGGTTTTCCTTCACCCCTAAATCAAGAAAAATAAATCTTATTGGTACTCTCACTCATCGAGTACTTATGATCTGTTCCCCAACCTGACTCGATACAGAACTTGGTGCAATTACCAATATCTTTCTTGCCAATGGATATCGCATCAATATCATAAAACACACCATTGCATGCAAAGTTGCTATATTTAATGGTGATAAATGTATTGGTTTGTCATGTTGTCCTATCTATTTGATTAGGTCCCGACGCCATTGACATTATCAAAAGGATTTCTTCTACTCAACGCTGTTTTCCAGCAACCATGCTGAGAGTATTGATTTACTCCTCTCCAGGAGTTAGGCACAAGGCCAGTTTTTATCTTACTCCCACAAGTAAGATGTGACCCAAGGTCGGGTCAGGAAAGTGGGGTTTAAAAATTGCCTGGGCAGCCCCGTCGGCATTCCCCGGTAGGTGAGCCTCAGGCAGTAAGCAATAAACTTACTCCTCCCCCAAAGAGGGGAGGCGAAGCCTGTGAGGGTGGACCTCCTAGAACTGCACAGGACAAACCCATAGACCGGCGTAAATCAAGCCCCGAAGGCCAAGACAATACCAGTCTATGGGGTGCAGTATCCATCGGAACAGATACTACACTTTGATCTTAGCCAATACACGACTCAAACCGTTTTCTATTCTTTCCGTTTCATCCAAAAGAATTCTGTTGTTTATAAATTCCTATGTCAGCGTGGAGCTGACTACGTTGGCAAGACATCTCAAAGATTAGAAATGAGAATAGCCCAACATATACCACGTGATATTTAAAATTAATTTTAAAAATACTAAAAAAGTTACTATTAATTTGCACCACCGAAGTACCTTTTTATGACTTCAAGGGAAACATTTACACTGAAATTGACAGAGTTTCAATGGGTTCGGTTCTCGGTCCGATTATTAGCGAATTCTATATGTCAAACCTGGAAAACAAAATATTTTATAACATTATAAAACCCTTTATTTATTTTTTCAAAATAACTCTGTTTTTAAATTCACCATAGAACTGAACGTAAATAATAAAATCCCATTCCTAGATGTTCCCATTGACGCTTCTAATGATACGTTTAACAATCTTCTACCTATAAAAAAACAACCAGCTTAAATCCTAGTCGTTTAAATTACAAGAGTGAGTGCTCCTATCGCTACAAAATAGCTATTGTAAAAAATCTATTAAACCGTGTCAAATTAATCTCACCCTCTAAAAATACTATTCATTGAATCAAAAAATATAAAACAAGTACTTATTAACAACAAATTCCCTAATTATATAGTCGATAAACAAATAAAATGAATGATTCAAAACTTAAAAAACACCATTACAAATAAAAATAATATTCAACATCACAACTCAAATTATATTAACATATACCATTGTAATCAAATGCAACCAAACTTCAGATTAGAAGAAAAGGTCATGAAAAATACTGTACACAGATACAGATCCTCAATTGACAATAACAATAAAATTAGACTCATTATTTACTATAAGAAATTTAAAACCAAAAATCTTGTAGTAAAAAACTCCTCCCCAACCCCCAAAAAACACTAGAAAGAACAAATGTTATTTATAAGTTTAAATGCCCTTTGGGAGAATGTAACTCCCATAATAATAATAAAGCTAATAGCTACATTGGTTTTACAACCACTACCCTATCCCACAGCCTCACCATGCATCTTGAAAACTCTAGCTCAATTTACCAACATCTACAAAAACATAACTGCCCTCCCTCTGATTTAAAACAAATTCTAGTTAATAACACTGAAATTATACATTCCGAAACCAATTTAAAATTTTTTTAAATACTGGTAGCTATCTCCATAAAAACAAAACAACCTAAAATTAATAACATCACGTATGAAACCAGTGGTAACATTTTAAAATGCTTAACGTAATGCGATTTTGTTCTGTGATGCCACTCCGACGTCGCTGAATTTAAATCGTCTATGTTCTTTTATGTGCGTGTTTTTCACTGCTGTCTTTTAAAAAATTCTTTTCTTTCTCCAGCTTTTTGTTCATTTGCTTTTGATGCCTGAGGATGATTCGACGTAGAATCGAAAACGTTTGTGATACCTATGGAATATATATATATATATATATATATATATATATATATATATATATATATATATATATATATATATATATAGTCTTATAGTGAAATAAATTCCAGAAGGAAATCCGGGTATGAGAGCTCAATGTAATAAACAGAGCAAGAATAAAATAAAAATAAAGTAACACGGAATCACATAATCACCGGTGCAATCATTTATTTCAACCCTCCGGTATTGTCAAGCATCCAAGTGAGGTGATTACATTTTTGAAAATGAGAAAAGAGAAATTCACACTCACCAATTCAATATACATATATATAGGGAGAGACAACATATCTAATACATATTTAGAGAGAGGGGGAAATGAGCTATTTAAGACGTAAATCGAGGAGGAGATTGGAAATATATTTAATATATAATTTTAGAAAGGGGGAGATTGCACGATTTATAACGGAAGGCAATACAGAGAGGGGGAAAGAGAGCAATATATCTATAGAGAGAGGTGGAAATTTTACCAAGGACGCTGTATAGGAGGCAGGGAAGGTAGTCAAAGTATCTCAAAAAAAGGAGTCAACCTGTCTAGGTACCAACCAATATATATATATATATATATATATATATATATATATATATATATATATATATATATATATATATATATATAGCGGCATATCAACATTGGTCGTCGATAACATCAAGACGAATTTCAACTTGACTGTGATAGATATGTCTCAGTCAGGGAGAAAAAAGAAGAAAAAAAAATATGCTTATACTTCTGACAAGGGTGTTTACCACCTAAAGTACTCAAGTTTAAAAAAACGAAAAGTTTTTAAAGTAAATAAATGATTTATTTAAAAAAAACAAATAATTTGCGTTGTCCAGGTTTTCAAAATATTTCAAAAAAATATTCTCCTTATTATTGCCATTTCAGAAACGTTTTCAATGTGTGACTTTTCAAACTATATATATATATATATATATATATATATATATATGTGTGTGTGTGTGTGTGTGTGTGTGTGTGCGTGTGTGCGTGTGCGTGTGCGTGTGTGTTCAATGTATTTTACACACGGGCATCACCTAATAGGTCAGCTACACATCGATATTCTAAGAATAGCTCACTGTTTTCTTTCTTGTTAATATTTTTTATGTCTTTTATCTTTGTGAGAATTATCCATGTTAATTTTCTTACATTACAGCGGCAAGATAAAACATCTGTCATTTTTGTCATTTGAATGTCTCCAAGTCCCTTTTAAAATATGGTAAGTTGTCCTAAAACTCTAACGGGACGCAACTTAAACAATTTATACATATGTAACCTCACTTTAATATGTTATTAAATTTCGTACAATGTGTATTTTTATAGTAATTTTGCGACACCGGGCTATTCCTCATTGGACGTTGTTGGGGCGGTTAAACACATCTTTGCGTTCCGCCCTGTATCAATTTTGCGTTCGTGGCAAGTGTCGGGACTGCATTTGAGATGGTATCAGTCCAAAAACATTCACAAGAAATGACAATGCGCATGTGCAAACAAAATGCCAACACAACATACAACAATCGACGACGTGTCAAGTGCTAAAGGCTCTTCTAGAATGTTCGCGATAACTATCTATAAAAGCTAAGACAATCGAGCAACGTCTCCTGCCTGTTCTCCGATCCGAATGGGGTTAATATCATTCGTGCCAAATCACTTCTTACGCACTCAAGCCAGGTCTTCATTGGTCTACCACCCTCCCTAGTGCCTGGGGTATCCAGGCGTATTATAGAATTGATGCAAGAGGTGGCAGCTGTACCTGGCCAAACCACCTGGGATGCTGAGCACGTTAAGTATCCATAATTCTAACAATACCAAGTTTCTGATGAAGCCCAGTCGAAGGGATCCTTTCCTATGGGTTTCAGCTGCACATCCACCTGCTCATGGCACAGTCATTACACTGGATCTGTTGCAGATCGAAGGCATTTGGGACGCTTGTCTCACTGCAATATAAAATGGCAGAGTGAAAAGACTTTGTCCCAAATCTTGAATGTAATGTGTCTAGATTTAAGGATTGGCAGCAATTTCCTAAAGATACACAACAGCAAGCAGTGATAGCACATTAGCAACCACCACTAACCCTTACCCTAACCCTAATCATAACCCTAACCCTAACCTCAACCATCATCATCATCATCATCATCATCATCATCATCATCACCATCTCATTATCGTTATCGTCATCATTATCATCCGGTTTTGGTATTCAAGATGCTGCAAGTGTCCCGGACTCCAAGGTGGGCAACACAAGGCAACGTCTCATGCCTGTTCTCCGATCCGAATGGGGTTGATATCATTCGTGCCAAATCACTTCTTACGCACTCAAGCCAGGTCTTCATTGGTCTACCACCTTCCCTAGTGCCTGGGGTATCCAGGCGTATTATAGAATTGATGCAAGAGGTGGCAGCTGTACCTGGCCAAACCACCTGGGATGCTGAGCACGTTAGGTATCCATAATTCTAACAATACCAAGTTTCTGATGAAGCACAGTTGAAGGGATCCTTTCTTACGGATTTCAGCCGCACATCATGGCACAGTCATTACGCTGGATCTGTTGACTCCATGTTCAAACAATTTATTCATTTCCTGCCAACATATTCGTGCAGTTTAAATCTCAGCTCGATTCTTTGTTGAAGAAATATTACCAGCTGTATTCGCTACGCGTGTGAAACACTCAAGCAGACACCAAGCATCAGCATCGACAACTGGCACTGCAGCAAGGTTAGACATAAAGTCAGTTTAACGGGGGGGGGGGTCAGCTCCCCCGAGGATACACCCTTGAAGGGTACAAGATAGCCGACAACTGATCCCTCGATATATCCCGGTAGGAGCACTTTAAACCACCGGCAATGAACCAATCTCTTATTGAAGGAAGATGTAATGCCTGGGAGAGTGTACCTCCTAGGATCGAGACGGACCATAACCCATTCCGACAGCTCCTAAGCTCCTAGGTTATCATAATGATGCCAAAGGGACCAGTCGTAAAATACACAGCTAGTTATCTCACCGACCTCCCAAAAAACAAACAAGTCTTTATAGCATTTTGTAGTATTTATCCATAAAAGTATAGGAGCTAATCTCCAAATAGAAAAACAGTGCGAAAAGGAACAAGTGAAAAAGACTAATTAGGATAGGACATAGCTATAGGAGCTAATCTCCACATAAACTGTAAAACTATCTCCTATAATAATCTCTAACAAAAGGATCCCCAAAGAAAAGAAAACAAGGCCGTTCTTCTATAAGGAACAAATGACATATTTTTATTTATTTAAGTAACCTACACCGTTGGGTGTAGGTTGCCAGAAGTTAAAATAGTGAAGAAAGGAATGGTAACAGTAAAGGTCGGCTGCCGAAAATATTTTCTTGTGGCAGTATATCTTCAAGTGAAGATAGCCTTGCTCGGTGTCTAGTCGACAGAACCAGGGCATAGGGTCAGCGTCTTTCTTCGTCTGTCTGGAATCTCTCTGAAAATTCCTAAAGACTTCCAAGGAGTCCTTAAAAGATCCGGTCGAAATTAATGGACACAGGGGTCTGATTAGTCATCGTGTGACCAAACAACCTCGTCAGGACTTCCCTACGCAAGTTGGTTGCTCTACACAAGAGAAAAGAAATGTCTATGTTTATGACTGCTATAGGGGTTCATTCGTTCTGTTTTCACTGCTTTGATCAACGTCGGTATTGCATATCAATATACATCAAGGTAAATGATAGCCACACCTGTAAGCTCTACCTTCAAGGTGATATTATTTATTTATTTTTATTTTAGCGGTGGTTGTATGTATACGTGAACATGTATATAGATTACCTCGAAACCTGTTTCTGGCTTTCCATTGGAAAACGGGCGACTGGGGAATCTCGAAGAATGCCACGGCAAAAAATAACGCTCGGATTTTTAAGATACAGTTTAAAGATAGTCATGATAGAATACTCAAAAAAAGAAGAAGAAAGGAATGTAATGGCAGCAGTAGCAGTAGTATGCAGAGTACTGTTTTCATTTATTTAGCGGTGATTATTTTAGTATTTGGTGAGGAAAAAGTTATTTCAGTTTAAAGATCTACGAAAAGTTGCTGCTCAACTCTAGGAAATTCCTTATAGTGTTTGTAGGTTAGGGTTAGGATTAGGGTTAAGGTTAGGGGTATGGTGGGGAACTGGAAAAATCGCGAAACATTACAATTCGGGATGTGTTAACGTACACGTATGTGCTTTGCTTGTCATTCGTGTCGAAGACTTAACGCTGATTTCAAAGCAGCCCATACTGTAGAAAAAAGGAAGGAAAAAAAGATACATTCTGATTGCGGGTGCCGGCCTTCAGGTGGGGGGTGGAGATATGGCCAACATGAGCAGAGAGAAAGGGGTGATATTAATGTATGTTCAGGAATGAGGGTGGGAGTTAGTTACAAGCCTATAAATTGAGGTTCTAGAGCTTGATCGACTCACTATAGACCAGACGCATTTCTTGGCTCTTTGGCCCAGATCAAAGTGTAGTATCTGTTCCGATGGATGCTACACCCTATGGACCGGTATCGTCTTGCCCATCGGGGCTTGATTCCGCCGGTCTGTGGGTTTGTCCTGTGCAGTTCTAGGAGGTCCACCCTCCCAGGCTTTGCCTTCTCACCCTTTGAGAAGGGGTTAGTTTATTGCTAATCGCCTGAGGCGCCCCTACCGGGGAATGCCGACGGGGCTGAACAGGCAATTTTTAAGGGTTATAAGTGCTCTTCCTCTAGGGTGCTGACTTATCAAATCCCACTTTCCGACCTTGTGTCACATTTTACTTTGTGGGAGGTAGATAGATACCCACTATAGACCAGACACACTTCTTGGCTTTTTGGCTAAGATTAAAGTGTAGTATCTGTTCTGATGGATACTACACCCTATAGACCAGTACCGTCTTGGCCTTCGCGCCTTGATTCCGCCGGTCTGTGAGTTTTTCCTGCACAGTTCTGCGAGGTCCATCCTCCCAGGCTTTACCTTCCCACCTTTTGAGAAGGGGTTAGTTTATTGCTATTGCTTGAGGTGCCCCTACCAGAGAATGCCGACGGCGCTGGCTTTAAATGTCACAAAGACCCCCTTCCACAACGGGCGTTAATCCTAAGGTGTGGTGCATTTCTAAGGGTGTAATTTTCATTTAATAAAGAAATGAATGTTTGCGAGGAATGCACCAGCCTAAATAAATTCTTGGCTTTTTGGCCAGGATCAAAGTGTAGTATCTGTTCCGATGGATACTATACCCTATAGACTGGTATCGTCTTGGCCTTCAGGGCTTGATTTCCGTCGGTCTATGGGTTTGTCCTGTGCAGTTCTAGGATGTCCACCCTCCCAGGCTTTGCATTCTCATCTTTTGAGAAGGGGTCAGTTTATTGTTAATCACCTGAGGCGCCCCTACCGGGAAATGCCGACAGGGCTGCACGGCATTTTTTTAGGGTCACAGGTGCTCTTCCTCTAGGGAGCTGACTTATCAAATCCCACTTTCCGACCTTGTGTCACATTTTACTTTTTGGGAGGTAGATAAATACCCACTATATACCAGACACTGGATCGTTGCTCCAGCAGAGAAATCCGTTCTCTGCCCCGTTACATATTGTTACCAGACCTATTGGTTGGGTCGCTAAGGAAGCAATTCCTTTTGCAACCCACCTCCGACTGCTGCCTCGGCCCCTTTCAGGGTATTGACTCAAGAAGATTTTTCCTACAATACTTCAGGAGTTCGTGGTTGGCCTAGTGGATATCGTTGCTGACTGTGTAAAGAGCGGTGGGGGAGGAAGGGGAGAAAGAGAAAATGAGAGAGATATAGAGAGTGGGGAGGAAATCACAGTGTCTTCCAGGGGTTCACTACGTTTTGGGATGAGTCTTGACAATCCGTCAGCGTGACAGATTTTTTTCGAGGGGAGGTATTCCATCTTAAAATTATAATTTAAAAGGATTGTTCCCCACCTCTGCAGTCTGTTAGCTGTGTGTACGGGCAGACCATGTTTTACCCAAAAATTGTGAGTAAAGGTTTATGATCCGTTTGTAAAGTGAAAAATCTACCGTGTATGTAACGGTGGCATTTCGAGACTGCAAATATGATCCCTAAAGACTCCTTTTCTATTTGGGAGTAGTTCTTTTCTGCTGGTAGCAGTGTCCTCGATGCATGAGCTATTGGTTTGTGAGTCCCGTCTGGCATTTTGTGTAAAATGCATGCCCCGATGCCATATGAGCTTGCGTCGCTAGCAACAATAATCTCTATGTCTGGATTATAGTAAGTTAGAAAAAGATCCGATGTTAGGACTTTTTTTGTTTTCTCGAATGCCTCCTGGCATTCAGCTGTTCATTCCCACTCTTTGTTTTTTTTCAGAAGTTCATTCATTGGAGCACAGAGGTTATGCATATTAGGTATGAAAACTTGGTAGTAGTTAGCCAGTCCGAGAAAACTTTGTAAAGATGCGATATTTTCAGGAGCCGGCATGTCCTGAATTGCAGTAGCCCATTCTGGGTCTGGTCTTCTGCCATCTTCATCAATAATGTGGCCCAGATATTTGATTTTCTTCATAAAAAATCACATTTGGCTTCTTTGAGTTTGAAACCGTACTCTTGGAATATGGCTGGTGCGACCTTGACACCGAAAACGAGTCTCTCGAATTTGTATAACCTGCGATGGGTGTTAATACATAGTAGTTTCGAGCTTTCTTCTTCCACAGGTATCTGTAAATATGCGTCACTTTAATTTATTTTGGAGAAAAATCTTCCTCCATTTAATTTAGTAAATATTTCGTCTGGGCACGGAAGAGGATAATGGTAATCCTTTAGTGATGCATTCAATCCAGTCGAAAAATCGGCGCAGACGCGGATCACTTTAGTTTTCTTTTTAACATAGACAGTCGGAGCAGCCCATTGGCTATATTCAATTTTAGAAAGAATGCCGGTCTTAACTAGTTTGTCTAGTTCTTCATTTATTTTCTCGAGTGAGGCGAAAGGTACATTCCTTTTCTTTTTAAATACGAGTTGGATGTTTTCCTTTAATTCAAATTTTGCCGCCATCTTTTTGCATCGACCCAGTCCATTTGAAAAAACTTCTGGGAAGGTTTTTTTCAAATCTTCTTTTAATTTATCTGCTTCGGTTGTCAGGCTTTCTATTTTTTGGCAAAAAGCGTTAATGGGTAAATCCCATAGATTAAATTGGCTCATCCACTCTGTCCCAAATAAATTGCAAGTGTTTCTTAACACAAACATTTTTAATTTTTTGGTTTTTCTGTTAAACTTAACGTTAGTTATAATCTCACCTTCGAATTTTATTTTTTCCCCAGTCACCGACCTGGCTACTTTGTTTGATTTTTCCATATCTGCAGGTTGATGATAGTTAAATCAGACCCAGAGTCTAATTGTAACTTTATTCTTTCGTTAAGGATTTGTACTTGAACGTACTTCCTTATGTTTATGCTATCCTGTTCGTCTGATCTTGCGATTTTTATCTGGCTTTTAAATCCTTTATTTGCTCTACAATGTGAGTTCTTGTGTCCGATTTTGTTACAAATTAAACAAGTTTTAAACCGGTGGGGGCAATCCATATACCAATGAAGAGCACCACAGCGCGAACAGGGGCTAGGTAGTAATTTGTTTTGTTTTTTCTTGGGGAAATTTGTTTTTGGCGAAAAGTGAGAATAGTCACTCTTTTTGGATTGACTTGATTTTGAAGGAAAGTTAGGATATGATTTTTGTCGTACCTTTCTTATGTGTGCTATGCCCGATTCTTCTATGTCTTTCGAGTCTTGCTTCATGCTTACAAATCTCTCGCAGTCCTCTGCGACTTTTTGTAAGGTTATATTCGGCTCATTTTCTAGCTTATTCAGAACTCTGCGTCTTACTCCGGCGTCTTTAGCTGATATCAGTCCTTGCACAAAAATTAAACATTTGAAATCATCTGCGCTTAGTTCGGCAAGCTTGAAATCGTCACAGTGTTTATTTACTACTGATGCGAAAGTCGTGTAATCCTCGCAATCTTTTCTCATTACATTTAGGCACTTCCATCTTTTGTGAAAAAAGGAAATTTTGGGGCTAAACAACTCCGTCAATAACTTAACCGCTTCCGAGAAAGTTAAATCGCTGGTCTTACGGGGTAATATGTAGTCAACGAACTTTGTATGTTCGATGGTCCCTAATTTACTAAGGAGTAATCAAACTTTTTTAGCGTCTGTCCAATTTTCCCAATCTATGTTGTATAGATCTTCATACCTTCTAAAATATAAAGCGAATGTTCTATCGTTGTCTGGAGAATAAGAAATTTGTCAATTGTACTCCAAACAGTATTTTGGGAAAATGCGTATTCGTTCTCGGTATTTTGACCCCTATTCGATATTGTTTGTAGCAATAGTTGTTCAAACTTTTGTTGTTTTTCATCAGCTTTTCGTCGTTGTTCGTCGGCTTTTTGTTGTTGGATAAGCAGTTTTTCTTGAAATCTAGCTTCCATTTGAGCCTGTTGTTTGGTTTCGAATTTAATAAGTTCTAACATCATAGCTCTGAAATATTCCATGTTTACCGTTGTGTCTTTATACAATACAGCTTTTTCTTCTTCTTTTATATTACGCTGCTAACGTAATTAGTTCTTCAACCAGAAAAAAAATAAAAGTCAACCCTTTTCTTTTTTTTTTCTTTTTTTGCTGGACTAAAAAAAAATAAGGTTTTTAATTTCGGCGGTAGTATTTTTCTTTTTTCTCTTTGGAGAGAGAAAAAGAATTGTATTATATTCCTTTGTTAAAAATCTTAACTCAGTACCGGAATAAAATAATGACTCACGAGTGTCATTCTAGAAAAAATAACTTAGTTGATATTTTTTCATAAGAGACGAAGAACAAAAAAAATCACGTGAATTTACTTGCCTATAAAATCCGATTTTCGAGATTACTGTTTCTTTGTCCGCCGGATAAGCTTGTTTTAAAACTTTGGTGATTGTGTAGCTTTCTCCACGTTCGTCTTTAATTTCCACGTGCATTTGCCAGTGTTTGTCTTACGCTGGATTTTTTTTTTCATTCGAAAAACTTTTCGTTTGTTCAAAGATGAGTACGTAAGAAAAATTTGACGTAATTCAAGATTGCCAGTTATTGTCTGGTGGTTAGAAAATCGAGAGAGAGTAGATCTTCGAATCCTTCGTCGCCAAGTTGTTGTGGCCCTGTTAAAGGGACCGAAATGAAGACACGAACACGGTATAAAGTAGAAACAAGTGTATAAAGAAAATAAGGTACAGAGGGAAGAAATATGCGCCTGGTAAGTAGAGTTCGACTATCTTACTGGATTCCGGCGAGAGTTAATTGCCGTTGGCATTTATTGAGCAAAAATGGAAGACTCCATGTTGTACATAGGTAAGTCACCATAACAATAACATATTATTTATAGTACTTATTATATGACTGTATAACATATTATTTATAGTACTTATTATATGACTGTATAACATATTATTTATAGTACTTATTATATGACTGTATAACATGTTATTTATAGTACTTATTATATGACTGTATTACATGTTATTTATAGTACTTATTATATGACTGTATAACATATTATTTATAGTACTTATTATATGACTGTATAACATATTATTTATAGTACTTATTATATGACTGTATAACATATTATTTATAGTACTTATTATATGACTGTATTACATGTTATTTATAGTACTTATTATATGACTGCATAACATGTTATTTATAGTACTTATTATATGACTGCATAACATATTATTTATAGTACTTATTATATGACTGTATTACATGTTATTTATAGTACTTATTATATGACTGTATTACATGTTATTTATAGTACTTATTATATGACTGTATAACATGTTATTTATAGTACTTATTATATGACTGTATAACATGTTATTTATAGTACTTATTATATGACTGTATTACATGTTATTTATAGTACTTATTATATGACTGTATTACATGTTATTTATAGTACTTATTATATGACTGTATAACATGTTATTTATAGTACTTATTATATGACTGCATAACATATTATTTATAGTACTTATTATATGACTGTATTACATGTTATTTATAGTACTTATTATATGACTGTATAACATATTATTTATAGTACTTATTATATGACTGTATAACATATTATTTATAGTACTTATTATATGACTGTATAACATATTATTTATAGTACTTATTATATGACTGTATAACATATTATTTATAGTACTTATTATATGACTGTATTACATGTTATTTATAGTACTTATTATATGACTGCATAACATGTTATTTATAGTACTTATTATATGACTGCATAACATATTATTTATAGTACTTATTATATGACTGTATTACATGTTATTTATAGTACTTATTATATGACTGTATTACATGTTATTTATAGTACTTATTATATGACTGTATAACATGTTATTTATAGTACTTATTATATGACTGCATAACATATTATTTATAGTACTTATTATATGACTGTATTACATGTTATTTATAGTACTTATTATATGACTGTATTACATGTTATTTATAGTACTTATTATATGACTGTATAACATGTTATTTATAGTACTTATTATATGACTGTATTACATGTTATTTATAGTACTTATTATATGACTGTATAACATGTTATTTATAGTACTTATTATATGACTGTATTACATGTTATTTATAGTACTTATTATATGACTGCATAACATATTATTTATAGTACTTATTATATGACTGTATAAACTATTATTTATAGTACTTATTATATGACTGCATAACATATTATTTATAGTACTTATTATATGACTGTATAACATATTATTTATAGTACTTATTATATGACTGTATAACATATTATTTATAGTACTTATTATATGACTGTATAACATATTATTTATAGTACTTATTATATGACTGTATTACATGTTATTTATAGTACTTATTATATGACTGCATAACATGTTATTTATAGTACTTATTATATGACTGTATTACATGTTATTTATAGTACTTATTATATGACTGTATAACATGTTATTTATAGTACTTATTATATGACTGTATTACATGTTATTTATAGTACTTATTATATGACTGTATAACATATTATTTATAGTACTTATTATATGACTGTATTACATGTTATTTATAGTACTTATTATATGACTGTATAACATGTTATTTATAGTACTTATTATATGACTGCATAACATATTATTTATAGTACTTATTATATGACTGTATTACATGTTATTTATAGTACTTATTATATGACTGTATAACATGTTATTTATAGTACTTATTATATGACTGCATAACATGTTATTTATAGTACTTATTATATGACTGTATTACATGTTATTTATAGTACTTATTATATGACTGCATAACATATTATTTATAGTACTTATTATATGACTGTATAACATGTTATTTATAGTACTTATTATATGACTGCATAACATATTATTTATAGTACTTATTATATGACTGTATTACATGTTATTTATAGTACTTATTATATGACTGTATAACATATTATTTATAGTACTTATTATATGACTGTATTACATGTTATTTATAGTACTTATTATATGACTGTATAACATGTTATTTATAGTACTTATTATATGACTGCATAACATATTATTTATAGTACTTATTATATGACTGTATTACATGTTATTTATAGTACTTATTATATGACTGTATAACATGTTATTTATAGTACTTATTATATGACTGCATAACATGTTATTTATAGTACTTATTATATGACTGTATTACATGTTATTTATAGTACTTATTATATGACTGCATAACATATTATTTATAGTACTTATTATATGACTGTATAACATGTTATTTATAGTACTTATTATATGACTGCATAACATATTATTTATAGTACTTATTATATGACTGTATTACATGTTATTTATAGTACTTATTATATGACTGTATAACATATTATTTATAGTACTTATTATATGACTGTATAACATATTATTTATAGTACTTATTATATGACTGTATAACATATTATTTATAGTACTTATTATATGACTGTATAACATATTATTTATAGTACTTATTATATGACTGTATTACATGTTATTTATAGTACTTATTATATGACTGCATAACATGTTATTTATAGTACTTATTATATGACTGCATAACATATTATTTATAGTACTTATTATATGACTGTATTACATGTTATTTATAGTACTTATTATATGACTGTATTACATGTTATTTATAGTACTTATTATATGACTGTATAACATGTTATTTATAGTACTTATTATATGACTGCATAACATATTATTTATAGTACTTATTATATGACTGTATTACATGTTATTTATAGTACTTATTATATGACTGTATTACATGTTATTTATAGTACTTATTATATGACTGCATAACATATTATTTATAGTACTTATTATATGACTGTATAAACTATTATTTATAGTACTTATTATATGACTGCATAACATATTATTTATAGTACTTATTATATGACTGTATAACATATTATTTATAGTACTTATTATATGACTGTATAACATATTATTTATAGTACTTATTATATGACTGTATAACATATTATTTATAGTACTTATTATATGACTGTATTACATGTTATTTATAGTACTTATTATATGACTGCATAACATGTTATTTATAGTACTTATTATATGACTGTATTACATGTTATTTATAGTACTTATTATATGACTGTATAACATGTTATTTATAGTACTTATTATATGACTGCATAACATATTATTTATAGTACTTATTATATGACTGTATTACATGTTATTTATAGTACTTATTATATGACTGTATAACATGTTATTTATAGTACTTATTATATGACTGCATAACATATTATTTATAGTACTTATTATATGACTGTATAAACTATTATTTATAGTACTTATTATATGACTGCATAACATATTATTTATAGTACTTATTATATGACTGTATAACATATTATATATAATACTTATATGACTGTATAACATATTATTTATAGTACTTATTATATGAGTGCATAACATATTATGTATAGTACTTATTATATGACTGTATAACATATTATATATAATACTTATATGACTGTATAACATATTATTTATAGTACTTATTATATGACTGCATAACATATTATGTATAGTACTTATTATATGACTGTATAACATATTATATATAATACTTATATGACTGTATAACATATTATTTATAGTACTTATTATATGACTGCATAACATATTATTTATAGTACTTATTATATGACTGTATAACATATTATATATAATACTTATATGACTGTATAACATATTATTTATAGTACTTATTATATGACTGCATAACATATTATGTATAGTACTTATTATATGACTGTATAACATATTATATATAATACTTATATGACTGTATAACATATTATTTATAGTACTTATTATATGACTGCATAACATATTATGTATAGTACTTATTATATGACTATATAACATATTATATATAATACTTATATGACTGTATAACATATTATTTATAGTACTTATTATATGACTGCATAACATATTATGTATAGTACTTATTATATGACTGTATAACATATTATATATAATACTTATATGACTGTATAACATATTATTTATAGTACTTATTATATGACTGCATAACATATTATTTATAGTACTTATTATATGACTGTATAACATATTATTTATAGTACATATTATATGACTGCATAACATTATTTATTCGGTGCTATGTAACATCATGTTAATAAGCTTTGACTAACAACATCACCTTCTTCAAGTAAATATCAGTTTTCTGAATAGAGTCAAGAGACCCTCTTCATCTTTCGAAATTGTTCATGTAATTGTAAGAAACAAAGGTGTATGTTCAGGACCGGCGGGACAGTTATAAAAGTGTGTGTGTGTGTGGGGGGGGGTCTCCTAAAAAGTGGGGGGGGGCGGTTAAACACATACATATATAACTTCATTATTGATGACCGTAAAGTGGGGGGGGGGACCAAGTCAAAAAGTTGGGTGGCTTGAGCCCCCCCCCCCCCGGTGCCGCCGTCTATGTAAATCTCCTGTAGCCACAATAAGGTCACAATGATGGGCCAAACTTTAGAAGAAACTCCTGTTCATACAACACTGACAAAATTACTAACATCAGCGCTTTCTTACAGCTGTCCAAAATTTGACTCACCGTCTGCTTTTAATTTGTATTTTTAAAAAGTCATTTGGTCTCTATTCATGTAAAATAGTTGCTCATGCGTGCAAATTAGTTCCAACTATAAAACTGGAAAACTACGGACTGACCGACACGTGAAACATCTGGCACTAGTAAATTTTTCGTCTTTATTGATACAATAATATTAGGCCAAACTGTTTTTTATCTTTCTTTTATAGAGTTGCTGTAAACCTTCGGTACAACGGAGAGAAGGTCAAACGATAGAAATGCATCTGGACAGGCTGATGTGCCAATTCAAACGCCCCCAACTTTCGACTATCTACACACACAAAGAAAGTAATTATACAAACTTATATCTATTGCTTTACAAAGTAGGTTTGTCTACATGATTAGTTATCTGCCCATGGTTAAAAAAAGAAAAGAGAGTGAGGGCGTAATTCGTTTTTTTAGGCGGGTAGTTGATAACGTTTTGTGTGTTTAAAAACACACAACGATAAAGAAGCCAGATGTGTCGAGCGCCAATCTTCGGTTCTTCCTTGTAAGACATTCACAGCAAGAACTCATCTCTCTACCACAATTGCAAGGAAATTTTCTTTCTGTGTGCCTAACATCAAATAGAAATTTCATAAACAGAAATTCCCATCTGTGGAAACGCTACCACTAAATTGCTTCCTTGCGAACTACAATATGGTCGTCTTCAAATCCAATCTCAATAAATACGAAATAATTAATTATTTTTTTATTTTAACCATTAACAAAAGATTAAAATATCTGATTTCTTTACGAAGAACCGAAATGTATTCTGGTAGATTTAATTTTGTAATGAAATTACTTTTTGAATAAGACTTAAATTTCGTTTTTTTTTTGTTTGTTTTTTACACTATTGCTTTTTTTGTTTCAATAAATATTCAATTAATAGTAAATTAAAAAAAATAATAATTCAATGATATAAAATTTATGTCGTCAGAAATACAAGGACACACATACATACATGAAGTTGTCTCATAGAGATGGAAACTAAATTATAAACCCACCTCCACAACTTATAAGATACCGTTCGAGCTTATGTAGTTGGCTATGTCGAGTAAAACGGAATTTTCATGGAGAATTTTATATTCAAGAACGTCCCATCTGTGGAACATGTTACTGTGAGATTACTTTCCTACGGACAACAACATGGTCGTCTTCAAATCCAATGTTAATAAATACTTGTTATAAACCGTCTTCATAAGTAATCAGATTATGTTCATTCCATTAATCATTTTAAATCCTCTCATAATATTTTTCATCATTATTTGTACTCACTAGGAGTTCTCACACAGATCATCGTCAGTGATTGCTCACCGACAACAACCAGTGGTATTTCCTGGAGTCTGAGTGACAACAAGCCTCCCCAGATTTCCAGTATTCTTCACCTCTTTTCGATAACGATGCGGTATCGCAACAGCCTTTTACCATTGATTCCTCACTGGTAAGGACAATTGGTCTTCTCTGGGATTTGGGTGGCAATAAATCTCCCCAAGGTCCTAGCATTTTCTGCACTTTTCCAGTGGAGGTCTGGTTTGTGCTGTCCCTCCTCAATCTTCTCATCCTCCTCGACCCTCTACAAATATGTTGTCTGGTGTCAGCCTAGGCCGGCACCATTTAAAAAAATAAAAAATAAAATAAAAAAATAAAAATAAATAAATAAATAAAATGTAATTTTTTTAAATTAATTAAAAGAAAAAAAAAATGAATTTTTTTTTAATTTTTAAATTTTTTTCCTTTTTTTCCTTTCAATTCTTTAATTTTTTCCTTTTCTCTTTCCTTATTTAAAATTTTTTTTTTTTAAATTCTTTTTAATTAAAAAAATTTTTTTTGGGAAGGGGTGGAGGAGAGAGGGAGGAACTTATAGTGTTTCTTGTAATTTCTATTTCTTTGGTTCATTTTTGTGTAGTGATAGCTGAGGCTGGTGTAATTTATTGGGGGGGGGGGGTTATGAAGTGCTGTTTCTTGCAGTTTCTGTTCCTTGGTTCTTGTGGTGTTCTTCGTGTGGTTTTGTTTTCTCCCTGTTGTAAATTCCTTGTGACTGGTTAACCTTTGTAGCTTATGCGTGTTGGTTTCCGCATTCGAGGATTTTCCTTAAGATTGCAGCTGTTTTGATCATTGTCGTCCTTTGTATGGTTTCGATGGTCCCTTTGATTCCAATTTCTCCCAGTCTTTTCTCCAGGTTTTTTTGGATTGTTCCTAGTGCTCCTACGATTATTGGTATTATACTAACTTTCTTCATGTTCCATATTCCTTTCAGTTCTCTGGCTAGTTCTGTGTATTTACTTCGTTTTTCCATGTCTTTGATCTTCACTCTGTTGTCTGCTGGAACGACGAAGTCTACGATTTTACAAGATTTTTCCTTTTTGTCTATTATAATAACATCAGGTCTCCTTGCTTGTATGAGTTTATCTGTTTGTATATCCATATCCCAGAGGATTTTGTGTTTTTCGTTTTCCAGTACTGTTTCTGGTTTATGTTTGTACCATTTGTCTGCATATTCGAAATTCAATTGTTTGCACAGTTCCCAGTGTATTACTTTCCCAACACAGTCATGTCTGTTCTTGTATTCTTTTTGGGCAAGTTTGCTACATTCACTTATTATATGATTTATTGTTTCGTCTCTTTGTCCACACAGTCTGCATTTATTGTTTTCCTGGGTTTTATCTATTTTAGCTTTAATGTAGTTTGTCCTAATCGCATTGTTCTGTGCAGCCATTAGTAAAGATTCCGTTTCTCTGTTCAAGTTTCCTTTTCTTAGCCATGTCCAGCTATTTTCGTTGGTTTCTTCTCTTGTGAGTCTTATGAAGCGTCCATGTAGTTGTTTTTCTTTCCATTTTTCTTTTCTTGTCTGTTTGTGTTCAGTTTTGATGCTTCCTGCGTTATTATTATTATTATTATTATTATTATTATTTGTTTGCTATGCCTCCTTTAACTATCTTCTCAATTCAACTGTTAAAAAAAATATTAAACTCTTAGTACAGTATCGATATCCAGATCAAATTCTGTTAAATATTTCATTTGACAACTCCCAAAAGTGCCACTTTCTCTGAATTCATCCAACCTCATCTTAAACTGATCCACGCTATTGCTGTTCTTAATCCGATCTCGCAACTTATTCCAAAAACATATTATTCTGTGAGCAAAAAAAAAACTCAACTGGTTAACAGATCTAGTTTTTGAAAACTGCCTTGACAATAACCTTCTAGATCTAGGAGAAATACTAAAAAATGCCCACCATAGTTAGAAATGCCATTTATTATCTTGAAAGTCTCAATCATATCACCTCTCATTCTTCTCTCCAACAAAGTAGTCAATCCCAATTTGTTCAATCTCTCCTTGTAACTGCACTCCTTTACTTTACTTATTAGTTTTATCACCCTTCTTTGTATGCCTTCCAGTTTCAATATTGCATTCCAATTTCCATGTCTAGTCGCTGGAGCCCAGGCCTGGGTGCAGTATTCTATATGAGGTCTTATTAGAGCTTTATATATCCTTAACACAACATTTGTCTCCCTCAAAATAATATTCCTAACCATCCACCCGATCATTCTATTTGCCCTCGATACAATGGTCAAAATATGATTATTTGCCCTAAATGTATTATCAAACCCCACTCCCAAATCGCACTCTCCATCTACTTCTTTGATTTCTCTGTTGTTCAATACATATTCAACTCCAACATTCCTGGATCCTACATATAGTACTTTACATTTGTCTAGGTTAAATCCCAATTTCCAAATGTCCTCCAAATATGATAATTTATTTAGATCCATCTGTGTTATTTCCTTTGATAAAGGTCTCAC
Organism: Sepiola atlantica; assembly: GCA_963556195.1. Classification (NCBI taxonomy): domain Eukaryota; kingdom Metazoa; phylum Mollusca; class Cephalopoda; order Sepiida; family Sepiolidae; genus Sepiola; species Sepiola atlantica. Next base: position 92,829,707 of record OY744515.1, read on the forward strand.
AAGTAGTTTAAGATCATCAGCAAACAGTTCTATTTCTGAATTTATATTATTAGGTAAGTCATTTATGAATATCAAAAACAACAAAGGACCCAATATTGAACCCTGCGGAACACCAGAGGATATGTACTGTGATTCAGAATGATTGTTACCAATCCTTACTTTCATAGTTTTATCCTTCAAAACCCCCTCACGATATTTACCATTTTGTCAGTAATGCCAACATTTTTCATTTTCACTAGTAAACAATAATGAGATACTGTATCAAATGCCTTGCTAAAATCCAAATATATGATATCGCACTATCCTCCTCCATCAAATATTCATTTATAATGTCAATACTTTCCAAAATATTAGATAATTTTGATTTAGCATGGACAAAGCCATGTTGGTTACAATTGATATCATCCTTTATAAAATGTAATATGTGGTTTCTAATTATTTTTTCAAATACCTTACACGAAATACATGTTAGAGAAACTAGTCTGTAATTACTTTTTAAATGTATCGAACCTTTTTTATGTAGTGGTATTACTATAGCTGTTTTCCAAATATATAGAATCTCTTCATATTCGATACATTTCCTAAACAAATTGGTGATTGTATTGATAAAGCCTTCATTTGATGATAAGTATATTTTAGGATGAATTTCATCAGGTCCCATACTTTTACTAACATCCAACTTGGATAGTAATAGTGTTATGTCTTTAGGTTCTATTTTTAGTTCAACCATATTTTTTGCTGTATCCTCCCCATAATAACTCTCCTGTAGTGGACCAAATTCTTTAAAAGAATGAACAGATTGAAAAAAACAGCTGTTTCTACTGGCATGTCTGTTAAATCCCCTGTCTCATCATCTCTTACTGTACTCACGCTTTTTTGAATTTTAGTTTTTTCTTTAACATATTTGAACAATGCTTTACAGTTGTATTTAATATTTCTAACAATCTTATTTTCGTGTTTCAACTTTTGTTTTACTTCTAGTGTTTCATATTCATTTTGTTTACTTACAGCATTTTGATAATATTCCATACTTGGTATAATTCCAAATGTTCTCCAAGCTTTATCTTTTTCTTTCCTTTTACGAGATAGACGATTACTGTCCCAAGGTAATTTTTCTAATGGATTCCCTTATTTGGAGAATTTTATAATAACTTCTGGAATATTTTCTATTATAGATTTTATTTTCCCATTTAATTCCTCCCACATTTCATTAACATCAGTTGTTTTCGAGCTATAATTCCAATCGATATTTTCTCCTTTCTCTGACACAGAATCTTCTGTAATCTTAGACAAGTTCCTCTGTTTTCTCTTTATATAACTAAACTCTGCCTTCATTTTAACTTCAATTTCAATACATGCATGATCAGATTTACCTAACGGTGCTTTCAAACTTTCATCTCCTATTATGCATTCATTATTTGAAAAAATCTGATCCAATGTACCTTTTTCTAATCTATTTCTCACTAGTTTATATCTAGTATCTTCTTCTATATACCAATGCAAACCGTTTGTTGTAAATAACTCCAAATATTTGTTCTGCATTCTAAAGTGTTGACTAATTGAATTCATAGGAGACACAACTAAACCCTTTGTCCAATTTACATTTGGCAAATTGAAATCCCCGACCATTATAATATCTTCAGATTCTTCTGACGTAAATGGTATCTCACTCATTTGTTCTTTTAATCTATAATCTTCCTCTATGGACAAATTCAGAGATCTGTATATACATACTACGATGAAAACTCTGTTATTAGTATAGATTATTCTTAACGCCAAAGATTCAGTTTTATCAAACCAATCCAATCTAGAAGCCTTTAACGCATTATGTACATAAATAGCAGACCCCAAACTTTGTATTATTTTTCCTATCTTCTCGTATTAATCTAAAATTTGGTATTGCCAATTCTGCCTCTTCTACACTCCCCGTAGACAAATGTGTAATACAAATTATTTTATATTTGTTAGCAATCAATTTTAGTTCCGTTATTTTGTTTCTCAATGAGTTTGCGTATTTTCAAATGTTCTCTACTTTTCTTTACTCGTTTAAATTGATTTCCTTGGACGCTTTTTCGTTGTTTTTTTTTTGATTCTCAGTGGTTTTGCTTTTACCATTTTCTTGTCATTCTCTTATCTTCTTTCTTCTTTTCGAAAACAGCTTCCCTTTCTGTTGTTGTCAAATCTGGATTTATCCATATAAATTCTTTTCTTTCATTTTGTATTTTTCTACCAAATTTGTAGTTGTGCAACCACTTTGCATCTTCCTCATGTCTTAGTGCGACCATTTTCAATCGGTCTTTGTTATTAACTTGTTTTGCAAGTCTAACCGTTCCGATAATGTCTTTTTGTGGTATTTCCTTCTCTTTATTTATTAAACAGAAAACCCTTTCATTTAGATTTTCTTCTTTCATGTTAGAAATTATGACGTTGTTAGTACGTTTTTTTTTTGTTCTAAAATATTTGTTTCTATTATGTTTGTTAGAGACAACTCAATTTTTTTATTATCTCCGGTATGAAGTTCGTAATTTCTTTTTTTATTATGTTCTTCATACCTTTTTCATCCTCTCCTGTTCCAGCAATTTTTAAATTTTATTTTATTTTTCCCCCAAATTCAAAACAACTTGGACATCTCCATTCCTTTATTCTTTCACATATCGACTTTGTGAGTCCATCCAAGCCGACACACTTAGGATGATACCATTTCTCGCAACATCCACAATTTATAAGATTTTTTTCTAATTTCGGTCCATCACTGCACGGACAAGGTGTTACTCCTTTTTTTCCACTTTGTGTAATTGCAGCCATTTGTTTTTTGTTGTTGTTTTTGTGTTTTGGCGGGTTTTTTGTTTGCTTTTGTTTTGTTTTTTAAATAAAAACAGAGCTTCGCACACACGAAGAGACAAACGAAAATAAACTTTTTTGAAGTTGCACATACAATAATACAGTTAAAATCACGCGTTTCCAATACGAATTTCGTGTGTTTTGGCTGCTTTTTTCTGTTTTTTTTTAAATAAAAACAGAACTCTGCACATACGAAGAGACAAACGAAAATCATTAAACCGACAATCAATCGATCTCATTAATCCTCTCATAATTAGTCTTCATAACAACTGTCTCATTAACCCTTATCCTCGAGTGGCTTTTAGCCTTGATAAGTGGTGACTCATTAATAAATACAAAAAAAAAATGTTTTGACGTTTTTATCATGTGAAGTAATTAAGGTGATCTCTGGTCTTTATGGTATTTGATACGTTGTTGCTGTTGTTGCTGTCGATGCCCCCTTCTGTCTCGGAAGATGGTGAATACTTTCTGAAAGGATGTCTGCAAGATGAAGAGCTGATAGCGAAACAAGAGCGGTTTCTGATGTACAGGATCAACATAATAAATCTAACACGAAAGAAATATACAACTACAGTATAGAAACTAGCAATGGCTACACTTTACACGTTTATTAAAGCTCCGTGTGCTCTCCATGGAGCTCAGTGCACCTTGCTAATCTTTCAGGGACTGAGCGGCATACTTTGGCACATGGTTCCAACGGCACTTGAGCAATGGCAGCTCGGATTTGTCCCTTGAGTTCAACGATACTATGGGACTTTGCTGAGTAGACTTTGTCTTTGAGACCCCCCCCCCCACAGGTAAAAGTCAGAAGAGGTCAACTTTGGCGAACGAGACAGTCACTCAAGCGGTCCACGCCTGCCAATCAACCGACCTGGTAGGTGCAGCATTATGGGCTGGTGCTCCATCCTGTTGAAAGTACAGCCCCCCTGCACTATCCTACTGTTGTAATAACGGCAAAATCTGCTGTTGTAGCATATCTAGATAATTATATATAGTTTCTTATGGCAGACCCTGTACAATGGTAAAGAGTCAACATTTTTCCGATATTTGCATACATGCTAGTTTATTGGGGGAAGGGGCGTATATCACGTGACCAGAGCATTTCAGTCCATGGAAGGTACCCGCTGTGGCTGAAAATATTGTGGTAGTCGGTTCACTGATACGTTATGCATTGCTTCATCCTGAATATGATATATGAAAGTTGCACAGATGAACGTCCAACTCGGGAACTAATGCTTTATGAGTTCGAACCGTGCCACAATGCTGAGGAAGCAACCATAACATTTGTTGATCAAAATACATTAACCACATGGTTGAAGGAAATTCGGTCGAGTTGCAAGAACCTCAACGGCCCCCTCGACGTAAATTCACTAGACCAACTCGACAATCAGCTAAATCCCATCCATTCACTGTGGAGGTCCCTAGATGCCGGAGAGCTTTCTACTCCAATAGCTTCTTTCCTCGTGCTGCTGGCCTCTGGAACTCCCTCCCTGCCCCCTGTTCCCCCGACGGTACTGACATGCAGAAATTTAAAACTAATGTAAACAAACATCTCGCTGCGCAGCTCCCAACTTAGGTCGGCCACCCTCCAAACCTTCTCCCTTTTTTCTCAGTAGCCCCTTACATATACAGTGGCGGTCTGCCTTGTTTGGGGTGAACTATGTTAAAAAAAAAAGAAGAACGGTAAGCCTAAAACCATTGATTCCGAGGCTGTGTCTAAGCCATACAGGCAACTTCAGTAAATAGCATTCGTAGAGTATCAGATGAGCTCAGTATCTCATAGTCTAGTTTGGTTGTCACCTTCGCAACCCAGGCAAAAGCTCCTGGAGCCGCTGAATATTGCAACAGTTTTGACTCGCCCTTGTAATGCATCGTATATATTTCTCTCGAACATGTGTAGTACATATTATTAGCATTGGTGTTTATCTGATCAGTTTTACAATATGAACACATACATCAAATTTAACAGAGGTCTGTCTGCTCCAATCAAATCGTACTTGTTGCAGAAGTAACAAAAAAATATTTTTGTTGTATGAAAGATGAAGACAGAATTGATCCTAGATAGTTCAAGAGATTTTGATCACGTTACAAGAACCTTAGAGATCAGGCAATGTCACGTAGACAAATCCATCGACTAGAACCCAGGGAGTTTTATAGAAGATATATAGGTTATCTCCTCTTGGTTGAGATGTTGGCTGCAAGGGGGAGTCACAGGACAAAGACAAACTTTAAAAGAAGCTCCAAGGGGAACCATGTTGGACATGGAGAGGAGCAGATGGTGTCTGTAACTCAGAGCGTCTAGTTGTCTCCATGAAAACGCTGCTTTGAATCAATACACAGATAAGTACACTATATGCAATTTCACACTTTAACGGACATTTGTCTATTCCATTTCACCTTGATGTGCATGTATATTAGTGTGCATGCTTTGCCAGTGAGAGAGTGTATATATGAACTGTGTACATGAGTTCGGTTAGCAGCATGTATATGCTGTCACAATGTTTAGTAGTTCTAGTGTGTCTCTCATTGCATCTGTCGAGCGCCTTATGTCCACAAAAGTCTAGGGAGGGTGTGTCGTGCACATGTGTATTTTTTTCTGAAAGAAATAAAAAAGACGGGAAAAAGATAAATCTTGGGACTTTATAGTACGCTCAAATTTCGGGAGTGAATAATTCTTGCACTCTGGTTGGTTGTAAGAAACTGCTGATTCAAACGTTTGCCCAATCGAGAGTCGATACGTAGAAACAACATTTGCTGCTGCTGCCTCTTCTGCCGAATATTTTGACTCCCTCTTGTAATGCATTGCATATTGTTTAATTCTCGAGAACATGTGTAGTACATTTGCATTTGTTATGTTTGTATTGCGATTGTTTTTTTAAAAATAAAAAAAACAATTTGCGTATATATTTTTATTTTCTTTACTTTCTTGTTCGCTTTCCTTTTCAATGGTTATTATGTTTTTGTTTGAATGAGGAAATGAATTTAGTTGTTTGTATTGCGATTGTTTTCTTAAAAATGAATTTAGTTGTTTGTTTTATTTTGTGAAGCGAGAGACATAATTTATGTTTCGCCCTTCATGAACCCAAATAAGATAACAGTACTGCCAGATTCCATCTTCCCAAAGTGCTCATAGTACCGCCTACACAGTGTGTAAAGTGTTGTAGAAAAAACGACAAAAATAGCAACTTTTAAAAAAACAAAAAAACATAGTTCACCCCAAACAAGGCAGACCGCCACTGTAGACGTAAGGGGTTACTGAGAAAAAAGAAAAGGAAGAAGGTTGGAGGGGGGGGGGCTCTACCTAAATTGGGATCTGCGCAGCGAGATGTCTGTTTACATTAGTTTTAAATTTCTGCATGTCAGTACTGTCAGGGAAACGGGGGGCAGGGAGGGAATTCCAGAGGCCAGCAGCACGAGGAAAGAAGCTATTGGAGTAGAAAGCTCTTCGGCATCTGGGGACTTTCACAGTGAATTGATGGGATTTAGCTGATTGTCGAGTTGGTCTAGTGAATTTACGTCGAGAGGGCACCAGAGTAGCCAATTCATCGGCGCATAATCCATTGAAGTATTTGTAAAACAAGCACAAGGATGCTACATTGCGGTGATGGGACAGGGACTGGAGCTTTGTTGACAGTGAGGGACCTATTAGGTTTGCGACTCTTTTTTGGACCTTGTCAAGGAGGGAGAGACTAGTAGATGATGCACCAGCCCAAATGTGGCAACAATACTCCATCCATGGGCGGATGGTGGCTTTGTAGAGATATAGGATAATGTCAGGTGTAAGGAGTTTACTAACACGGTAAAGGGAGCCAACCTTCTTTGCGAAGTGTGGCAAAATTAGCAAGTATTTACCGGGCAACCTAATACTGAACAGTTACAACAATGGTTTGTAGAATAAAAGTGACAAACTGTCATTCTAACATTTAATAATAACTTTATTGCGTCTTTCTCGTTTGTACGTGACCAAAAGGCAGTAGCCATTTTGGCATCTTGTTGAAGCCAGGGCCAAAGGAGAGAGTGTACTAAACATCACTGATTCAATACACTCGACTCAAAGAATATGAAGTGAATGTGTAGGATGGAAGTGACGAACTCTCATTCTAACATTTAATAACAACTTTATTGAGTCTTTCTCGTTAGTACGTGAACAAAAGGGAAAGAGGTCCATAAGTATGGACGAAGGCAAAAGATAGGAATTTCCTGTGGTTATAATTCCCCAGTGGGGAAAAGAGAATTTTTCATATTGTTAAATGTTTGTACACAGGCTACAGTGTCAGGACGCGTCCATATGTGTATGCAGGTATGTGTGTCTGTACACCGGTGTGAAAGTCAGTTCACATGTACGTAATTATGTGTGTTATATCAAGTCCACGTGTTGAGGCAGTAGCCATTTTGGCATCTTGTTGAACCCAGGGCCAAAGGCCCGGGAAAATGTCTGTTGCGTCCCCAGAGAGGGGGGACGTGTGTTTGACAGTGCCAAAGAAGGAAAGAGAGAGAAGTGTCGTCTCGTGCCACAGAAGAAAAAGAGGACGGGTGGATGGCGGTCGAATGCTTATATAATTATGTTAGCCATCCGAGATTCACCTAAAAGAAGGCCACTGAGTGGTCAAGTCAAAGAGGAAGTAGTTTGCCCGAACCAATCAGCAGGCAGCTAAGAAGTGATTGATATTTAAACAATACGGCGGCTTGTAGGAAACTGCTACAGGTTAACTTTGTTTATCAACGCTCAAAAGTTGATTTTCCCAGAAAGTACTTTTCCATTCCCTATTCTGATTGACTAATTTATGCTGCAGCTCAACCAATGAAATTTCGACCCTTATATGTCCCCAACTGTTTGTCAGCAAAAGGTGAAGTGCCAAGATATAACATGACTCGTCACAACACGGATGTCCATTCACCCCAAATCAAAACTATAAAAACGAATCTTGGTATTAATTACAAGACCCGTCCTATGATTAAATATTGATAGAAAAGAAATAAGACTTAACAGAACAAAAAAGCATTTATATAAATATACATGTACTGAGAAATATTTGAAAGTTTGTGTTATATACACGAATGTGGGAACGTAAATTGCACTTAAGTGAAAAGGAGGAAGGTTAGTTTCTCTGTGAGTCATGTGTGTATGTGACACTGTATGATAGCAGTTTCTCTGTGCGAATATGCTGTGTGCTATGTGGGTGACACGATGGGTGAATTATCCTTTCAGGATGCCTGCAGATGAGCCTTGCCTGACGACAGAAAGTTGAAGAAGGTAATTGGACATTTGTCTTCTTATTTCTGTCGGCAAAAAGTTGTAAAAAGAGAGTTACTACGCCGAGTCACCTGATTGGCCAGTATTTAACCAAAATCAACTCGGCATAATAACTCTCCGCATAAAGAAATAGTTACAAAATAGTTTGTCACTGCTACAAAACTATCCTACCACTCTGACCAACCAATCTCACCGCCACCGAAAAGACACATAGTCGCACTCACACACACACATGTCTCCATACTTTATTGGTTAATCATTATTGTAACAGCAAGCAAACTGGAGGAAAATCTCTGGCACAAATTATACTGCTGAATATGTATTTATTTGCGCGCACGTGGCCAATGCTGAACTATAACATTTTTTCACCGTAAAACTGGAAATACATGAAAATAAACAAGTCTTACAAACATGTTCTAAGACAAAACAAAACAAATTATAAAAGAGTAAAAATTCAAATAAGTTCAGAGAACTATGCGTTGCTTACCTCTATTTTTGCCAAGCTACTTGCCCCAGAGCCAACGTCTATCACAAGTGGAACAAACGTCCGACTCCCATGTTGACTGATTTGAAAAGACCGCCTCTGGGCAAGCAGGCGGTGTAGAGGCACGACAGTTACCCCGTGTGCATGTCTTCCGAAAGAGGACAGTGCTGAATACAAAATGTCCCCTTCCTGAATTATGACAGGCCAACATGTGAAACTCCTACGTTTACAATTATGGTTAACTAATTTTTTTTTTTTTACTGTCGGGTCACCACTTATCAATGCCAAGAGCCACTCGAGGATAAGAGTAAGAGTAATTGGGTAATTTTGGTTAGTACAATAAATTGTATTATAAGACTTCCTGAGACTTCGTAAAAATTTTTAACAAATTTCTCGACCTTTTCTTCTAATTTTAATGACGGTTAACCAGATCCTTTAGCCCTGCATACGCAACCTTCCTCTTTAAATTATTAGTACCACGTTCAAATTTGTTTGATGGTTGATGAAGTTCTTCCAAATTTTGCATTATGAAGGCACGTTGTAGTCTTCGGTGACTCTGTGCAAACATATTCCAAGACGCAAAATGACTTCTCTTTGAGAGTGAACGACATGGCTCAACTTAAAACAGAACAAACATAAAACATCAAATATAAAATCTCGAGGAATTTTTATATATCTTGTGAAAATTTTTATTTATCCTGTGAAAATTTTTATATATCTTGTGAAAATTTTTATATATCTTGTGAAAATTATTATATATCCTGTGAAAATTTTTATATATCCTGTGAAAATTATTATATATCTTGTGAAAATTATTATATATCCTGTGAAAATTTTTATATATCCTGTGAAAATTATTATATATCTTGTGAAAATTTTTGTATATGTTGGGAAAATTTTTATATATCCTGTGAAAATTTTTATATATCCTGTGAAAATTATTATATATCTTGTGAAAATTTTTGTATATGTTGGGAAAATTTTTATATATCCTGTGAAAATTTTTATATATCCTGTGAAAATTTTTATATATCTTGTGAAAATTTTTATATATGTTGTGAAAATTTTTATATATCCTGTGAAATTTTTTATATATTTTGTGATAATTATTATATATCTTGTGAAAATTTTTATATATCCTGTGAAAATTTTTATATATCTTGTGAAAATTTTTATTTATCCTGTGAAAATTTTTATATATCTTGTGAAAATTTTTATATATCTTGTGAAAATTATTATATATCCTGTGAAAATTTTTATATATCCTGTGAAAATTATTATATATCTTGTGAAAATTTTTATATATGTTGGGAAAATTTTTATATATCCTGTGAAAATTATTATATATCCTATGAAAATTTTTATATATCTTGTGAAAATTTTTATATATGTTGTGAAAATTTTTATATATCCTGTGAAATTTTTTATATATTTTGTGAAAATTTTTATATATCCTGTGAAAATTTTTATATATCCTGTGAAAATTTTTATATATTTTGTGAAAATTTTTATATATCCTGTGACAATTTGAAGTTATTTCCCATTGCGTCGGATTATTACTATCCTTCCTTTCTCATATATATATATATATATATATATATATATATATATATATATATATATATAGTCTAACGAAGCTTTGAGTCATTTAAAAAAAAAAAAAAAAAGAAGTAAAATGCAGTTTAAATTCCCAGAGAAACTAACTAAATCCAAGATATTGCAGACTTAACATTTGTTGGAAAATTAATAAATAAAAAAATAATAATTAAATAAAAAAATAAAAGGGGGGTAAGTATCTAAGAGGGAAACAAAAACAGGAGACCTTAAGCGTCTAATATAAACACGGGGATCATCAGCTGTTTACCATGTAACTGTTTCGGAGATTTAAAACCAGGACAGTTATGGCTCTCCAATGATACTGATTAAACTACCATTTCCCCAATAATCACGTGTCGAAATAATTCAGCTTAAAATTTCACTAATATATACATAAATAAATAATAATAATAATAATAATAATACTAATAATAATAATAATAAAAAAATAATAATAATAATATATTACCCTTAAGACTACCGTATGATATGATAATTTGCATATCAAATAACATTAATTATAACAATAATAATAATAATAAAAAAATAATAATAATAATATTATCTAAACACTACACCCAAGAACCATTCTGCAATATGGTAGCTAGCAATACAATTATATAGAGATTAAAGTTGCATTAAAAAATAAATAAAAAATAAAGCTTAAGTACCTTAGGTACCAGAAAGGTAATTAGATAAGAGGAAGGAAACCTAGCCATACAGATCTAAATACCCAATATATAGTCTAAAGAAGCTTTGAGTCATTTAAAAAAAAAAAAAGAAAGTAAAATGCAGTTTAAATTCCCAGAGAAACTAACTAAATCCAAGATATTGCAGACTTATATATATATATATATATATATATATATATATTAATTAATTTATATATATATACATATTAATTAATTTATATATATATATATATTAATTAATTAATTAATTTATATATATATATATATAATTAATTTATTCATTCATATATATATATATAAATAAATTAATTAATTTATAAATTAATTTTTGCATGCACAGAAAGAAGACATGGACACGTGTTTCTGGCTATGAGCCCTCGATGTAAATATTCGTAGTCTAGCGCTTTATCCCTAGACCAGAAGGACCTGCCACATTTTGAGCTCGACTTTTTATCGCCTATTACGTAATGCTGATTCTTTGTTATTGTTTATACCGGTGCGTTTTTATTATTTTTCGCTACCCTGAGCGGTTTATTTATTTTAAGGATATGCAGAGGATATACATATATATATATATATATATATATATATATATATATATATATATATATATATATATATATATATATATGTATAATCTCCTAAACTAATAAACGGATCATGAATTTTTTAAATATATATTCTAGGCAACACGATGTGTAATATGAGCACATTATTTATTTATAAATTTTACCATTTAGGGTGTGTGCCCACCTAAACTCGCACCCCAAAAAACTTTTAAAATAAGTTCGATACAAAAAAATTCAATAGAGAAAAGACTTGCTCTACATCAAATTTTGAGTAAATACATTCTTAAAAGGATGTCTGTATATTCCAACAGCGTTTGTAGAACCTCTAAGTCAGTCTTTCTTGATATGCCCCCTTCGCATAAATAGAACTTAAATTCCCTTCTTGAATGTGGTAATGTCCCGTGGCCTGATGGTTACAGCGCTTGCTTACGGAGTCTAGGTTGACTCTGTGGCAGTGGTTCGAACTGTTCGACCGTCTGTGATTATCATCCCTGCACTGATGAGAGCGAAAGCTCGAAACGCTGACTTATGTAGGTAAACATAATTTAATATTATTTATTTAAAATTAATATATATATATATATATATATATATATATATATATATATATATATATATATATATATATATAGATGAGAATAAAAAATTGTAAAGATACAATGTTTATTAGAACATCAGAAGTTCAAAGCAACAGAGTCTACCCTAACTCTACGTTCTCATCTCAACAAAAGACTCTTTATCTTTTAATTTTTATTTTGTGTATAAATTTTTCAAAGTTAAATGTTTACAATTACATTGTCGTTTTTTTTTCTATCCTCTGACGAAAAGAGTTTATCTTTGATAATCCATGGATTAAGGATATGAAGCTCCTTGCTCTGAACTTTTGATGTTCTAATAAATATTGTATCTTTACAATTTTTTATTCTTATCTTTCATCTCTAGAATTGATTGCTCTATTCAATATATTGAGCTTTATATTATAACGATAGATTATTATTAAATAATAATTCAATTATCTTTAATTTAATTGAACATTTAAATATTATATATATATATATATATATATATATATATATATATATATATATATATATATATATATATAATGCCCTCCATTCAGTCTAGAGAGACTATGGACAGAGGCTGGCTGCACGTCTAATTGTGAAGCAAGGGTTGCACAATTTCTAACAACACTTCTGAGTCGGCACTGCTTGATTCCAATGGCAAGTAATTCAAGACGATTTGAAACAATGCCGAGATAAGCAGAGAGCACATACAGCATCTGGTATTCCCAAATAGTCACCCATTTTTAGTACTGGCCAGGCTCGACGTCGCTTAACTTTGATGATCTAACGGGAACCGGTGTGTCAACGTGATTGTGCCGTGTGTATATATATATATATATATATATATATATATATATATATATATATATATATATATATATATTTCTACACACGTTAATGAGTCACTACTTATCGAGGATAAGGGTTAATGAGATGGAATGATTATCAGTTGAATGATGAAGAATATTATGAGAGGATTGAGAATGATCAATTGAATCAATTAAATTTGATTACTTATGGCAACAGTTTATGACAAGAATTTGTTTGTATTGGATTTGAAGGCGACCGTGTTATAATCTGCAAGGAAGCTGTCCCGTGTTAATGTGTCCCAGAGAAGAGAAGCCAACTTTATCTTAACTTAGTGATAGGCAACTTTTAAGTCAAAGGTTGAAAAGCACTTATACTTGATGAGTTAGTAATAAAATCATAAATTTTCGGCAATTGGTATGCATCAATTCCAGTGTATATATTGTAGCCAATAATATCCATGTAATAATACTATTTCTTGTGTCTTCTGGTTTTGTTTTTCACAACAACGACTTGGGAAAGCCATCTTCCCATGCATGGAGTAGTGTTGCCACATCTGGGCTGGTGCATCATCTATTAGTCTCTCCCTCCTTGACAAGGTCCAAAAAAGAGTCGCCAACCTAATAGGTCCCTCACTATCAACCAAGCTCCAGCACCTGTCCCATGTAGCATCCTTGTGCTTGTTTTACAAATACTTCAATGGATTGTGCTCCGATGAACTGGCTACTCTGTTGCCCCCTCGACGTAAATACACTAAACCAACTCGACAATCAGCTAAATCCCATCCATTCACTGTAGAGGTCCCCAGATGCCGGAGAGCCTTCTACTCCAATAGCTTCTTTCCTTGTGCTGCCGGCCTCTGGAACTCCCTCCCTGCTTCCTGTTTCCCCCGACAGTACCGACATGCAGAAGTTTAAAACTAATGTAAACAGACATCTCGCTACACTGCTCCCAACTTAGGATGACATCCAAAACCTACACCCTAATTCTCAGTAACCTCTTACGTCTACAGTGGTGGCATGCCTTGTTTGGGGTGAAATGTTTAAAAAAGAAAAAAAGAAAAGAGGAAACCCTGTTTCAGATTATTCTATCTGACACTAGTCACATGAAGGAAGAAAGGGAAGTTTTTTCGTTATTATATCAATGCGAGTTCTTTCTGTGAATGTTTTACCAGCAGAAACTAGAGATTAGTTCAGTCGAGCACCTTCCATGGAAATAACGATAGAATAGAGAGAGACTAGCAACGTCTCTTAGGTGAGAAAGGGGTTGTAAGGAGCAGAAGGGATCATCTCCCACTTCATACAACTAGCTGTGCTGACTCCAACTGTCAGCGGGAAAACACTTGTGTGGGCGCTTAGAAGAACTAGTCCAACAAACTATTCATACGCCAAGCCAATCGATTGGTCGATGGGCCAATTACTCAGCGACAAACCTTGTCTATTTACATCAAGAAAAAATAGTACACCAAAATATGTAACTGCTACAGGTTTTTGCTGTTTGTTGCCTACAACTTTCACAACCCTTCACCCTCACCCAACCAAAATAGAACGTGTTTGAAACGTTGCAAGAACATTCCGTGCCAGCAGAATAGCGCTTAGATTATGCATTCTAACAGGAACACTCGTGTTAAATATTAGGCAAGTTTTCTTCATACCTCTAATATATAAGGCGGTTAGTCGAGAATAAGAAAAAAATGAAAGTTCAGTCGGGGTCAACTTGCTGAACTAGAGGGTAGGATTACTAGATTGTGGAGAGAAGAGAATTAGTTCCTTGGAAGCACTACACGGGTGAGCATGTTAATTGAAAAATGTGCTGATAAGATATAATTAAACAGTGATTTTTAACCAAGATCAAGTCGAATAAATCTCCTCTGTCTTTCAAAAGTTTTGTCTTGACTTAATTCTTTTTCGAGGTATGAAGAACTTATTTGCAAATGGCATTCCTTTGTCTGGAAGAACCACAAAGGGGTGCATACATAAACAGGCAGCTAACAAGGTATGATAATGAACTTTAATGTGTTTTTATAATAATGACGGCAAATTGGTTTTCTGCATGCATAGCACCAGGTTGAAATGCAACACTCCGTGATCTGTCAGAATCACTAATCCAACCCGACTGCGGATACCAGATTAGTGATAAATTTTAGCAGTTTTCTACAAGCCGCCATATTGTTTAAATATCAATGACTTCTTAGCTGCCTGCTGATTGGTTCAAGCAATCTACTTCCTCCTTTGCTTGACCAATCAGAAGCCTTCTCTTAGGCGAATCTCGGATGGCTAGCATAACTATATATACACTTGAGCGGCATCCGCTCTTTCTTTCTTTTTCTTCTATGGCACGAGAAGCCTCTTCTCTCTTTTTCCTTCTTTGGCACTGCCAAACACACGTCCACCTCTCTGGGGACGCAACAGACATTTTCCCGGGTCTTTGGCTCTGGGTTCGACTTCGGCAAGAAGACAAGAAGCAAAAATGGCTACTGCCGCATACACGTGGACTTAATATCCACTCACTCTCTCTTTTTCTTGCCTCTCTCGGCGTGGAGACGACTACTACACCGGGCTACCTAGCTCTGGCCACTTCGACACGAAGGACCGAGAAGTCAAAATGGCTACTGCCGCATACACGTGGACTTAATATAACACACACATATAACTGCTTACATGTGAACTAACTTTCACACCGGTGTACAGACACACATATTTATATAGACACATGGACAAACATTCAATATTATAAACTATTCTCACTTCCCTACTCATGGGGAATTAAAGTAATGGACTTCCTTTACTTTTGTCTTCGTCCATACTTATGGATATACTAACCTCTTTCATTTTTATTCACGTATTAACGAGGAAGACTCAATAAAGTTGTTTTATGTATTAGAAATGAACTTTGTCTCATTTTCTATAGTTTTTCACAGCTAAAGTCTTAATAATAACTGATAATAATTATAAGAATAAAATGAAAGAATTTCTTTCACTTTTAATATAGAGACAAAAATATTCTCTTATTATTTTTAGTAGTAGTGGTAGTAGTAGTGGTAGTAGTAACATTATTATTATTAGTAGTAGTAGTAGTAGTAACAACATTATTATTGTTATTTTTAGTAGTAGTGGTAGTAGTGGTGGTAGTAGTGACATAATTATAAGTAGTAGTAGTAATGGTAGTAGTAGTGGTGGTAGTAGTACCAACATTATTATTATTAGTAGTAGTAGTAGTAGTGGTGATAGTGGTAACAACATTATTATTATCATTAGTAGTAGTAGTGGTGGTAGTAGTAACAACATTATTATTATTAGTAGTAGTAGTGGTGGTGGTAGTGGTAACAACATTATTATTAGTAGTAGTAGTCGTGGTAGTAGTGGTGGTGGTAGTAGTAACAACATTATTAGTAGTAGTAGTAGTGGGAGTGGTAGTGGTAGTGGTAGTAGTAACAACATTATTATTAGTAGCAGTAGTGGTAGTAGTGGTGGTGGTAGTAGTAACAACATTATTATTATTATTATTATTATTATTAGTAGTAGTAGTAGTAGTAGTAGTAGTAGTAGTAGTGGACATACTAACCTCTTTCCCTTTTGTTCACGTACTAACGAGAAATACGACCCAATAAAGTTATTATTAAATGTTAGAATGAGAGTTTGTCACTTTTTATCTTACAAACGTACGTATTTCGATAAGAAGTTGTAGAGAGCGGAGACAAGGGAGATAAGTAGGAATAATATAATTACAGATCAGTAAAATATGGAGACAAACGCAATGAATAAGACTGTTATTCTAAGAATACAATAGCCATTTTCTTCGTTTGATAAGGATATTTACATTTCTGCTTTTATGTTTAGATCTTTAGTAAATGATGGGATTCATTCCTCACATTTTCTCTTTTCGTTTTATCTGCATGATCGCTACGTTTGGTCTCTAGATGGAAATGTAATATCACAAGAAAGAATGACAAAGTCTATCCATACAAAATATATCAATTTTTTATTGACAATTTAAAAAAAAAAAATGAATAAGAGTATCTTAGAACGTTCCAAGTGAAGAAGAGTATAATTTAGTGTAAGGAGTTGCGTAGACATGTTTATTTCGGCTGTCGTCGTGAGAGTTTGCCTGTGAAAGCATGTAAGTCCAGAAGATTATGTAAGCAGTGTGTGTATGTATGCTTGCCTTTGTTTAGTCAGTGTGAGAGTATATGCGTGAACTTGTGTGTAATTGAGTTCAGTAAGCAGTGTGTGTATATGCTCTAACTGTGCGTTTAGTAGTTTGATAGTTTCTTGTCGCGTTTGCCATGTGCCTTCTGCTAGCATCCGAGACTGGTTTTAATGATATGATCGCGTGCGTCAAACCTGAAAGATAAAGGCTGGTGCAGCAGCGCAAATAGAAACTGGCTCATCAAGAAATTGAACCTACCCTGACTTCAAGATGGATACTCCGCCTCGAGCTTTTATCGCATCTATCCCCACCAAGAGGTCGAACTAAAGTGGGTCCTCCGCCATTACCAGGATCTCAATTACAACCGCACATCCACTCTCCAGTCGGAGGCTAACGAACCCAACTCCACATGTCTGCGTTCTCCCGCCAATAGTAACCAGCTCGATGGTCTGCTTTTTTGCTCACTATGGTGCAGGAGCACCCAGAATCAACTAGCGCAATGCATTCTTTCCTGTTATTATGGTTGGCAGCGCTGAGTTCACATCTAGTTTGGAGAAGAAGCTGTTACATAGCTGTCGTCCCCTAAACCTTTCCCCAGACAATCCAGAGAAGTGTGACCTTGACTTTCACATCGGTAACAATGGTCACCACTTCTCCACAATTGGGGGGTCCCGAGCTCTCCGAGACAATTCCTAGCTAAGTGGTTAATTCCATCGCATTCGAAATATCTTATTCTGGTGTTCTTCGTCTGACTTTCCTTGGTTTGCATTAGCCTCATGGCTGCCGTAATTAATGCGTGTCCGGGTCGAGCATCTTTCAATATAGCTCTCACCTGAGCCAGAAGCTGAGAAATGTCCATTTCCTCTATACGAGAAGATGCTCGTAGAAGCTGTTGGACATGGTCGGGCAACCCATGAGCAAAGGCTACTTTGAGGCCTCGATCCGTCATATCATCGAATGGTACAGAACGATTCCGTAGGTCCACTAGATAAATATCTACGGTTTCACTACAAACTGTGCATATGCCGCATTGGAGTCTAGGGCGAACGTTGTAAATAAAGCTTCCTTTATGGAGGCATAATCCCCCTTTTTTTCTTCACTCAATTGTTGGTACACCGCAAAGGCGCCGCCTGTCAAATGCAATGGGATTATGCATTCTATTTTCTTTACAGAGCACAGCCGACACACAAACTCAGCCTTCTCAATCCATTCAATAATGGATTGGCTGGAGTTCGAACTACTAAACTTCGGTATAAGCTTCAGATCAATCTTATCTCCCATCATGATGTCGAAATAGCTTGTAAGAAAGCAATGCATGAAACAAAACGAAAAATCCGGTACAATTGTCTGACAATCAACCTTCTTCATCAGTTCTTTTTATCAATTCACCTGGTGCTATGCAAATTTCATGCACGCACAGGCTATTTTTTTTCATCTATGTCGAAGGGATTGGCTCAGTCCATTACAAAAATGTACTTATCGACGAGGAACTGACTGGTTGATTACGTAAATGAAACAAATTGACTTGTGGATACAAAACATTTGGAAGTCAGTTGAAGATGTCCGCAGAGTTTTCTCTGCTGGGTAGAAAAATCCGACTGCTTTCTTATCTCGACTGAATGATCAAAAGCAGCTTGCCGTAATTGACTTTCATTTTTTTTTTACTTGGCCCCCCCACTTTACGGTCATCAATAATGAAGTTATATATGCATGTGTTTAACCGCCCCCGCCCCTTTTTAGGAGAGCCCCGCACTTTTATAACTGTCTCGCCGGTCCTGTAATAAAATCTCCATTAAACAGAAATCGCTGATTAAACACACACACACACGCGCAAACACACACACACACACATTGTAAAAAGTTGAATATCCAGTGTAGCAGCAAGTCCTGGGAGCATATACCAGAAAGAACAGTTGGAAATAATTTATACACCATCCACTATGACACACACATACACGCGCACACACACACACACACATATATATATATATATATATATATATATATATATATATATTTGTAAAAAGTTGAATATCCAGTGTAGCAGCAAGTCCTGGGAGCATATACCAGAAAGAACAGTTGGAAATAATTTATACACCATCCACTATGACTATGCAATCCCTACTGCTACATATCTAGAAAACGGAGCTGTTAAACCTGACATCGTAATATGGAACAAAAGGGAGAAAGTAGCAATCCTAGTTGAAGTCAGTACCCCTAATGATGCAGGATTAAACAGAGCTGAAAGGGAAAAGATTACGAAATACCAAGGTCTTATGTACGACATGAAAAGAAACTGGAATCTTAGGAAAATCTCCATTATACCAGTAATTATAGGCGCAACAGGACTAATGAAAAAGAATTTCAAAAGCTATCTGGCGAGTATACCCGGTGAACCGAGTGCAAGAGAAATACAAACAATTGCACTTAAAGGGACGGTTAGAATCTTAAAAAAGATCTCTAGGCTGGAGTGTCTGAAATAGCCGGTGAATGTTTGGCATCCGGTAAACGGTAAACGGAAAGATAAGAAAAATTAAAAAATAATTTTTTTTTTTAAATAGAGAGAGAGAGGTGCAAAAATATATGTTTTAGCATATACTTTCTATAATGCCAACACCAGAATCATCTGATTCACACGAAAGAAGAAGAAGCTATTCTATTTTTAACGTTGACTTTTGGACCTGACGACAATCGTTCACACTATAACCAATGAGAAGAACTTGCGTTCTAAACTGACACTAAAGCATACAATTGGCTGTAGCTTTACACTTATATTTTTTTTTAAGTGTCTTATTATATTTTATATAGGCCAATTGTTTGAAGTGGATACTTCAACACTCATAAACCCTTAACACCTCGGTGCGTTTCGATAACAAGCAAGTTGTTGTTGTTATTATCATCATCATCATTGTCATCATCATTAATTTTTTAAAATGTCACTCATTACATCATATGGCTCTTGTGCAGATGCGGTACACGAGCCGAAATTTATTTTAGAAGAGTTCCAATGGTGTAAGGGGCAGACAACTCTCTTTTGTTTAGTATATTGATAGAACATTTATTGAAGAAAATAGAATTTGGGAAAATGAACAGTATATTTTTTCAATTCAAAACCAACAAAACGAGCAGTCCTCTTGTTTGGATTAACAGATTTTTTTTTATATATATAGTTTAAAATATTAAATTATGGCAGAAATTAAGATTTGTGAAAATCAAC
Organism: Sepiola atlantica; assembly: GCA_963556195.1. NCBI lineage: Eukaryota > Metazoa > Mollusca > Cephalopoda > Sepiida > Sepiolidae > Sepiola > Sepiola atlantica. Next base: position 92,849,882 of record OY744515.1, read on the forward strand.
AGTTTCAAGTCATTCACGTCGATTACGTCCATTTTCGGAGAAGCTAGAAATTTTTCACAAATTTTCATTTCTGCGATAATTTAATATTTTAAACTATAAAAAAAAAAATCAAAAATCTATTGTCTTGTTTGTTTATTATGTAGCGGACAATACGAAAATATGCACAAGTCTAAATAATACCGCGCCTAGCTCTGAACGGTATAACAGTCACGTGACTCTATCTTTCACTCTCTTTCTCACGAACTGTTCAGGTGAAAAGACGTTCGTTAGACATTGTTGAAGATAGGACATTATCAAAAGAAATAATAACAAAGTCTATCCATGCAAAAGTAATTAATTTTTTTTCTGGCAACTTGTCAAGGCGATGCAAAATAAAGTGTTGATAAAAATTGAGAGTTCAGAGTGTCTGAGAACGTTCTAAGTGAAAGAAGGTGTTTTGTATGTAAGGAGAAATTGAGTAGACGTGTTTATTTCTGCTAGCATGCTTTGAGTTTGCATGTTACAGTGTGCATGTATGTGATAGGTGTGCAGATATGTGTGTCTGTTTTGTTAGTGAGAGAGTCTATATACGGACTTGTGTGCGGAAGAGTTTGGTTAACAGTGTATTTATGCTGGAGCTGTGTTTAGTAGTTCGTGAAAGTCTCTCGTTGGGTCTGTTGAGGCCCTTTCACCCCCGAAGAGGCTAAGCTGGATTGTAACGTGTCGACGTGTGTTGTCTGTGAAAGAAACAAAACAAGAAAGAGAGAAAGAAAGCTGAGTGTTCGGAGTTTTATATTACGTGCAAGATTTTGGGAGTGAATATTTCTTGCGTTTTGATTGGTTGAGAGAAACTTTTGATTTGAGCTTTGTCTAATCGAAAGTCGATACATAAAAACAACATTCACTGTCACTGCTTCTTTTAAAATCATTGTCCTCTTTCACAGGTCGTTTCAACCCAAGAAGATGTGGGATTGCCCACATTCTCGGAGCTGGATATTTTTTTTGTACCCATCCTATGAATACTACCCATGTATCCATCCTCTACATGAACATTGGGAGAGTAGAAAGTGGACCTTGGGTTTATTTTCGACAGCCTCATAACTCTCGCTTCTCTTATTTTGTCCTTTAGTGCTAACATTCCATGAGCGATGTGTCTGACAAAGGGTGAGAATTGCAGTTTTCTGGGTCAGAATCTATCCATATAACACTTTTTGGTTTGTTTTTGACCTTGAAGTCATATTTTGTTTTAGCTCTTTACATCAAGTGGCTTCATGCCTTGTCTGGAGCGATTTCCATAATATATATATATATATATATATATATATATATATATATATATATATATATATATATATATATATATATTCTCTTACACTTCTTAACAATTAGCAAAAACTAAAGTACATCTAGTAAACTCTCTCTTTTAATTCGTTATACACTTGCAAATCACACAAATAACCCTAACCCTAATACTTGTAAATCACACAAATAATCCTAACCCTAACCCTAACACTTGCAAATCACACAAATAACCCTAACCCTAACACTTGCAAATCACACAAATAATCCTAACCCTAACACTTGCAAATCACACAAATAACCCTAACCCTAATACTTGCAAATCACACAAATAATCCTAACCCTAACCCTAACCCTAACCCTAACACTTGCAAATCACACAAATAACCGTAACCCTAATACTTGCAAATCACACACATAATCCTAACCCTAACTCTAACCCTAATACTTGCAAATCACACAAATAATCTTAACCCTAATACTTGCAAATCACACACATAATCCTAACCCTAACCCTAACCTAACCCTAACACTTGCAAATCACACAAATAACCCTAACCCTAACACTTGCAAATCACACAAATAACCCTAACCCTAACACTTGCAAATCACACAAATAATCCTAACCCTAACACTTGCAAATCACACAAATAACCCTAACCCTAATACTTGCAAATCACACAAATAATCCTAACCCTAACCCTAACCCTAACCCTAACACTTGCAAATCACACAAATAACCGTAACCCTAATACTTGCAAATCACACACATAATCCTAACCCTAACTCTAACCCTAATACTTGCAAATCACACAAATAATCTTAACCCTAATACTTGCAAATCACACACATAATCCTAACCCTAACCCTAACCTAACCCTAACACTTGCAAATCACACAAATAACCTTAACCCTAATACTTGCAAATAACACAAATAATCCTAACCCTAACACTTGTAAATCACACAAATAACCCTAACCCTAACCCTAACCCTAATACTTGCAAATCACACAAATAATCCTAACCCTAACCCTAACCCTAAAACTTGCAAATCACACGCAAAATAAATAGAAAAGTATATCCTTTACCTTGTTAAATAAGGCGTACTGTTCAGGAAGCCTCGACGGTTGATATGTGGTCTGTGTGGTGCTGTATTTATATGATTTCTCTAGAGCAGCATTTATCAACCTTTTTACTCTTGTGGAACCCTTAAAATAAATGTCATGTCTCACGGAAACCCTGTGCAAAAGCAAAATTATATACCATATTTTTCTCATTTAATTTTCGTCATTGTTCATGTGGTAAGTAGATATTTTTGATAGTTGGTTTAAGGAAAAAATTAATACTTTGCTGTCAATTTTCATAAGTGTTTCATCAGTTTATTATTTATTTATTATCTTTTTACAATTCATAAAGTATTGTTACATAACGAGGGCCGTGTTTGAATCGAAAAGTTTGAGTGACACCTTAAAGGTGAAAGGTGAAAGGTGATTCCAGAACGGAATTCGACGAAATCATGTCACTTGCGGGCGGAGATTTTCTGTCTCTTGTCTGGTATTACTTTAAGCAGGGAAGACTTGTCCAGCGCCTTTGTTTGAATGGAAAAGGTTTAGTGACACCTAGGGGTCAGAGGTGACCTCAGAACGGAAGCCTATCTGTCTGTCTTTCTCTCTCTTATAAATACACCCATTACATAACGAGGGCCGTTATTTGAATGGAAAAGTTTTAGTGACACCTTAAAGGTTAAAGATGACCTCAGAACAGAAGTCTATCTGTCTGTCTTTCTCTCTCTTATAAATACACCCATTACATAACGAGGGCCGTTATTTGAATGGAAAAGTTTTAGTGACACCTAGGGGTCAGAGGTGACCTCAGAACGGAAGCCTATCTGTCTGTCTTTCTCTCTCTTATAAATACACCCGTTACATAACGAGGGCCGTTATTTGAATAGAAAAGTTTTAGTGACACCTTAAGGGTCAGAGTTGACCTCAGAACAGAAGTCTATCTGTCTGTCTTTCTCTCTCTTATAAATACACCCATTACATAACGAGGGCCGTTATTTGAATGGAAAAGTTTTAGTGACACCTTAAGGGTCAGAGTTGACCTCAGAACAGAAGTCTATCTGTCTGTCTTTCTCTCTCTTATAAATACACCCATTACATAACGAGGGCCGTTATTTGAATAGAAAAGTTTTAGTGACACCTTAAGGGTCAGAGTTGACCTCAGAACAGAAGTCTATCTGTCTGTCTTTCTCTCTCTTATAAATACACCCATTACATAACGAGGGCCGTTATTTGAATGGAAAAGTTTTAGTGACACCTAGGGGTCAGAGGTGACCTCAGAACGGAAGCCTATCTGTCTGTCTTTCTCTCTCTTATAAATACACCCGTTACATAACGAGGGCCGTTATTTGAATAGAAAAGTTTTAGTGACACCTAGGGGTCAGAGGTGACCTCAGAACGGAAGTATGTCTGTCTTTTTCTCTTATATATACATTCGTTACATAATGAGGGCCGTTATTTGAATCGAAAAGTTTGAATGACATCTTAAGAGTTAGAGGTGATCCCAGAATGGAAGTTGATGAAACCATGTGACTTCTGGACAGAGATTTTTTGTCTTTTTGTTAGGCGAGACTTCAATCACATAAGACGTCTCTAAGTGCTGTCTCCAATGAGGGGGGGGGGGGGGCAGCACGCACAGCATGGCTGGATGTAGCAAGACGAGTTATCCGTCTATCTGTCTGTCTGTCTTTCTCTCTCTCTCTCACATTTATACAAGTAACCTGTCTCTGATGTTTTTTGTGCCTGTCTGTGACCTTTTTTTATAAATATCAGTATCCGAGTGGGTTTATCAACAAACGAATAGAACCTGAGTTCACGGCGACAACACAGGTGTATAATGGTTTATACAGGCATCAATAAGTAAAAATACAACAATATCTCAAAATGCTAGAAAATAAATTTACTAAATACTTTGGTCTAATAAGGGATTATACCTGTACAGCCACAGAGACAACTGATGTAGACTATGCATGCATCTTGTACTGAATGAGACACTCGATACATGAATTGGCACTAACTAGTAAAGCCAGGTTCACACTGGCGCTGTACAGACATCACTGAATGTATTCCTAATTATTGTTATATTTCTTAATAACATAACAGGTTAGATATGATGATGTCTATATTATAATCACCAAGAATATATTGTGTATATGAAATCTTTATTTATATAAAGTTAGGTATGTGTATATGCAGGGCTTTACGTGCTCCACTACTTTTGGAGCTGCTCCCGCTCCTGCTCCAACGCCCAAAATTGGAGCTGGCTCCTCTCATGCTCCCCATTTTCAAAAACGAGCCGTTCCTGCTCCAACTCCTATAAAAAAAAGGAGCGGCCTTTTTCAGCGCTCCATAATAAAAATGTACCTTCTTTCATAAACTTTCTATTCTGCCAATGAGTGGTCGAAGGATAGAGGTGGGCATCAAAGGATCTCGTCAATATGGGTTGAGATGTCACTTTAAGTGTAAGACCGTAAGATAATATTTGACAAAATCTCGCTAATATTTTGTGAGTTATAAGAGAACATGTCGGACGAAGTATAGGATTATACGTAATTTTTCGTTTCCTGAGGTATAAAATAGAAATAGAAAAATCCCTGAAGTATTTTAAAACAATTTTAATATTCATTACATTAACACCCTATTTTTTCAGGAAAGGAAAAATTTGACCCGATATGTTTAGATTTGTTTTAAGTAAATAAAGTTTTACTTTTAAACATTATTAGTGATTATTTTCTTTTTAAAGAAAAAATTTCTCTGGGAGAGGAGAGACAGCCAGGACAACATTAATCGTCGTACTGTTGTTTAATATTTGTTTGTTTTACGAACGTAACTATATTGTATAATGTATATTATTATTTACAACAGAGAAACGAGCAAGTACTTTCAAACAAATCGATTTATCCATTTTCTTTTCAATAGTACAATTTGGAGTGAAAAAAACCCAATGAAGTTTTTGTCAGAACAAAATATTTTTTAAAGATTGAATAAAAAAAATATTTCTCATAAGTTGGCCAAAAAATATCAATAAATTGTCAATAAACAATTCAGAGATCCATTTAATGTCTTAAAATTTCATACAAAATATCTGGCCTAGACCTTGGGAGTTGAAAAAATATCGGGTTAAATTTTCCTCCACCGAAAAATTAATTGGAGTAAGTTTTCTTAGGTCGGGCAAAAACATTTATTAAAATGAAAAATTTGAATAAAAAAGGTGAAAACGTCTATATTTGAAATCTCTAACAAAAACAAACTGTTTACAATTTTAATATTCGATAATAGATTTTTTAAGATAAAGAAAGATATCTATGCTATTTTCGGTTCTAAAAAGAAAACAAATTAGTCAGAAAGTCTAATTATTTGCTTTTTTAAATTAAAATGTAAGATATTTTCTTTAATTTAATTAAGTTTAAGCATCGGTTTAATTGTAGAATAGGGACCGCTCTTTTCTTTCACTCATTTCGCTTGGTATTCGCCCAAATTTTGGATAAAACTGATTGTTGGTCTTAATTATATTTTTGGTCCTGAAATAAAATTCTCATTTACTTTTTAAACTGTTGAGAATCTAACTTTAATTCCAGGTTTTAATCGCTGGCGGCCATATTGGTTTTTATTGGTTTTTCCTTGGACTAAAGATGTTTTTTCCTTGGACTAAATATATTTTTTCCTTCGACTAAAGATATTTTTACTGCTTTAACATTTTATTACACACAAAAAACAAACTTTGAACATTCTATTTACAAAAGCAAGTTTTAATGGAATTTAACGAATTTAAAAGCAAACATGAAAAGGTTAAAACATACTAGTCGTGAATTCAGGAATGGCAAAATGTCATGGAAAAGACGACGGGTATAAATGTGGCATAAAAGTTCAATTTGATATATGCTAAAAAATAAATTAGAATTTTTTGTCAGAACAAAATGTACCATTTCACCCCATAAAATCGATTTTATCGAACATTTGGGTGAATACCGAGCGAAATGGGTGAAAAAATCCAACGGCCCCTATAGTATAATTGAACCTAAAATTCTTTATTTAAAAACAGGAATTCAAACAAAAATTGGCTTATTTATTCAATCAGCAATATACATCCTTGTGATAAATACAAAAAATGTTCAAATCTATAAGAAAATAACTTCAAAGACATCTATAGACTCACTGGCGCATTTAAAGACATTTGTTGCCAAATTGTCTCCTGCCTTAAGAACACTGTCCTATCAAAAATGTAACACATAGATGTGAAAAAAACCGGAAAAGTTCAGTTTCTGTTTCCATGTGTAACTCTCTCGTTCTTTCCCTCTCTCTCTCCCTTCCTCTCCATCTTCCCCCCCCATCTCTCTCTCTCTCTCTTCCTCTCTTTCTCTCTCTCTCTCTCATATACATTAACCAAAGAGATATAATTTTAAAAAATAATTCAGAGTAAACTCTGAGACTTTCTTTATATTTTCTTTATATTGCTGAATAGAAAACTAATGTTTAAAAAAAAAAATCAAATAATTTTGGAGCGAGGAGCGAGGAGCGCGGAGCGATAAAACTACCGCTCTTTAGTCCCAAATTGAGTTGCTCCTGCTCAACTCCCGCTGAATATAAATGAGCCCTCCTCTCCTTCGCTCCAGCAAAAAGGAGCATGCTCCTTTTTGGAGGGCTCCGTAAAGCCCTGTGTATATGTTTATATATTTGTATATACAGGATTCACCCCTAAACTATTTAACGATCATTATGAATTCTAGAACACAGCTGATAGGTGGAAGGAGTGATAATTAGTTTAATTTAGTTTTATACAAAGAGTGTAAAAATGGAGGTGAAAACCCTTTGTGAAAATTCAGACACTTCTGATTTTTTGTGAAATTTTAACAACAGGTATCAGACATCAATTAATAAATATGTTCCCCAAATTTCAGTTTCTTTAAAGTATTTTAAATGATTTTGAGGGGGGGCATAATATGTGCACAACCTCCTATTTAAAGATTCAAATCTTTCAAATTTGCATTAAATTTTATTTATAATCATTTGACACCAATTAAACAATATTCCCTGAATTTCAGTTTCTTTTTAAAAACACTTAAACTTAAATTTCAAACATTTTCTACAATCATGCAATTGATTCTAGACGTAAAGGAGGTTCAGAATCATTATATCTTGATTTAAATTTTCGTAAGGGGACACAAAAGTGGTGCAAAACTGTTCTGTTCGGGGAATTCATTTTACCTAACCTGGGACGAGTATTTTTCTAGTCTAAATGAATAAATGCAAAAGTTGGACCCATTTCTCACACTAACTTTCAAATTTACACAAGAGATGCACCATTTTTATATACTGTCTATGTATATATGCATATATTTATTATTTGTAGTCAGACTTTCAAGATTTAAGCCCACTAGGTATTAATTTTAACTCAAGAGCAGATGTAAACACACAATAGAAAATTAGATTGAAGTGATCATGTCTTTATTCATTTTTAAAGGGATCCAATTCTTTGCCGTTCATTTAATCATCACCCAGATAAACAAAATACAAAAAATTTATAGATATATAACTCTGCATTTTGTTTGTCTGAGTAATAATGAAACGGGCCGTAAAGAATTGGATTGCTTTAAGAATGATCGCTGGAATCTAATTTTCTATTATATATATATATAGAGAGAGATAATAAATATTTGTTTTGTTTATTATCTATGTACGTATACGTTTCGTCCTTTTATAATTGGGACTCATCAGCATAGAGATATGACTATTCACTACCGGTCATGAGATTCGAAACCCCGGATTCCGATTATTTTACAACTCAAATCCCGACATCTAGAACCACTGGGCCACTGCTGAATAGCGAATAAACAGTGATAATTTTAACACTTTATCCGGCGGCTTGACGTCATAAAAGCGTTCGACTTAATGAAAGCATAGATTTATGTAAACCCAATTACATGATCAATTTGCGTTCCAAGAATTCAACAAAACAATAGATTGTGTACGATCGTTTCTGAGACCATATGTTTTTATTATTACTATCAGATTTCATCGTCAGCACAGGGTACTGACACAAAATTAAAAGCATATAGACAGCATCAATGGAATAGAGACCAACATCCTCAATTAAACAGCAAATTAGAAAGGATGAGCAGAGTTGATGTATGTAGTCCTCAAGTCATAGCAGACCAGGTTTCAACATTGTTTATAGAGGGTCAAAGTTGAAAAAAACGTATGCAATATTACATGTAGGGAGTAGCACATCAAAGGAATATATATATATATATATGTATATATATCATAGATTTATGTAAACCCAATGACATGATCAATTTGCGTTCCCAGGATTCAACAAAGGAAACGGTTAAAAATAATCAATTTCTTCACATTTTACAGATAAAAACTAGAAAACATAAAAGCAAGTAAAATTATAAGTGTAATTGTAATTTAAATTTTAATATTTCCTTTCTTTATCAAAATAATGTAAATGTTGTCGGCCATGTTTGAAATATGGAAGAAGCGGTATTTTATTTTATGCACGATTTAATGAAGATTTGTGATGTCATGTGATCATGTGACCATGTGGCAGAGATTTTCTAATTATTTCTACTATTTTTTTCTATATGAAAAATATTTTATTATCATGTAAATATTATCTATCAACAATAAATGTGAGAATATATTAGTTTATAGATTTACTACTAGTAAAATAATTTGCTGCTGATAACAATGATGGCATCCATCAGAAAATATTCTAAGTCGGATAAAGTATTTTTCGAGAAAAAAAAACGGAATCGAAAAACAGTTTTATTTTTATTTTAAAGAACATTATGAAAAGATAAAAAAGAAAAAAATCACTAGTCAGAATCAAATATCGATGTGTTAGATGCAATGCTGTTTAGGTCTAGCTTCGAGAATTCCGCTGACTTTTCTTCACATATATGGTGTATAACATATTCTCACAGAGAAACTACTACCATATAGTGGCATGCACACACATGGTTCACAGAAAAACTAATATACCTTCTTTTCACAAAATGACATTTAACGATTCAAACACGAATTTAAAAATATTTTTTAATATATTGTTGCAAAATGATGGTCTGAGCCAGAATCGAGGATCTACCTTTGCCTGACTTCAAGTTAAAAAAGTAAAGAAATTTCGAATTCATAGGTCATTAGTGAGGATTGAAAGGACTGGTTACTTCACTGAAAAGGGCTGTTTGATTGTTAGGAGAAATAAGGCTGTTGCAGAGTGTAGGAGTCTGCCTAAAACTGTTGCAAGGCACTGTAGTTTGCCTAGCACTGCTGCAAGGCACTGGAGTCTGCCTAGGACTGAGGCAGGGCACTCAAGTCTGCCTTGGATAGCTGTAGGGCACTGGAGTCTTTTAAGGACTGCTGCAGGGCACTGGAGTCTTCCTAGGACTTATGCAGGGTATTGGAGTCTTCCTAGGACTGCTGCAGGGCACTTGAGTCTTCCTAGGACTGCTGCAGGGCACTTGAGTCTTCCTAGGACTGCTGCAGGGCACTTGAGTCTGCCTTGGAAAGCTGTAAGGCACTGGAGTCTTCCTAGGACTGCTGCAGGGCACTGGAGTCTTCTTAGGACTGCTGCAGGCCACTGACAACTGTTGCGGAGAGGCAGGTTGATTAGTAATGGTCCAAAGGTTTATCGCATTTAGTGGTTTATCGCATTTTTTAGCCTTGAGAAGGGCTGTTTGTTTTGCTGCTGCTTTGCTGGGTCCCTGTCTCTGGCTTAACACCTTTGTTTAATTGCTTTTTAGCATAAAAACTGGTTAATTCATTGAGAAAAAGAGCTATTACAGTTACTGGCTTGTTAAACGAATGAATTATTAAAATAATTCTTGTCGGAATTTATTGTTATCTAATGTAGTTTGAAAGTTGCCTGACCATATATTTATTTCAGCTAGCTTTAAAAACCAGATGTTTTTCCCCTCCAGTCAAAAAAATAGGGACATCTCGTCCGGTGAAACATTTTAGAAAGTTCCATTCGGAAAAAACAACAACGATCAGCAGGGGGCAGTAGTTTTCCACGTCACAGCGGCGAAAGAGTTTATCCGCTGCTACTGCTTTTATTATTTTTCAAGATGGCGTCTGATCAAAAAACAAACAAAAGAGCTTGTACTGGCCTCGATAATATATATATATATATATATATATATATATATATATATATATATATATAGTACACGTATATTGTATTAGTTTCTGTAGGTGTAGTAAATCTGTTGAAACTCCAGTGTTTATCAAAAGTGCTCAATAACAAGTAGAGCTGTTCTTTAGTAAAACATTTTATTTATACAAACATTATTGATTGCATATGAGCATACATGTTTCGGTTGTACTCTTCATAGGGAGTCAACCTCTTTAGACTTCTCTGTCTTCTTTGGTCTGAAGAGGTTGACTCTCTGTGAAGAGTACAATCGAAACATGTATATATATATATATAGTATAAATTTTTTTTTAAATTATTATTTTTTATATATATATATATATATATATATATATATATATATATATATATATATATATATATATATATCACCACTTATCAGGGCCCGGGGGTCACTCAGAGATAAGAGTTAAAGAGATTGTCAGTTGAACGATGATTGCCACCCCAAGAGGATTGGAAACAGTGGGTGGAATGTGCAAAATATTACTTAAGAGGAGTTGATTATCCAAGAGAACGGCTCAACAAGTATTTGTTTACATTAGACTTGAAGACGAGCATATTTATATAAGTGTTTTTGTTCTGTTAAGTTTTCTTTCTTTTCTATCAATATTTAATTATTATAGGACAAGTTTTATAATTAATACCGAAGATTCGCTCCTATAATCAAGATAATCTCCATATTCTTTCGAGTTAACATATCCGTCAAATGTTGTAAAGTTGCTGATAGCTTCGACGTAAAACTTCTATAACAATTCATCAGGTTGATAAAGATGTGCACTGTCTGACAGACTGAGGTATAGAGAAATATTTCATAGTTTCTATTTTATCAGCCGACAGTTATTATACTAAGCTGGCACTTCACCTTTTGCTGACAGTTTGGGACATATAAGGGTCGAAATTTCATTGGTTGAGCTGTGGTATAAATTGGTCAATCGGAATAGGGAATGGAAAAGAACTTTCTGGGAAAATCAACTTTTGAGCGTTAAGATTTGGACACGTAAAGGTGAAATAAACAGCCCCATAGCTGGAGAGTGAGGGACATGCTTCCACGTCAACTCTTATGGTAACGTCGATTTGCGATTGAAAACATAGTTTTTTTTGTACGAATACAGTATAGTCATTTAAAAATTTAACAGATATTCCCGAGTTTCGTCGACTAATTACGAAATTTGTAAGACATGCAGACGATAAATTAGTGAGACAAACAAATATTTGGAAAACCCGACCCTTTCGCCAGTTTCCGTTGGAAAATTTCTGATTTTTACATGTTTTCGGATAAAGAACATCACCATTCTTCTTCTTCTTCTTCTTCTTTTTTTCTTCTTCTTCTTCTTCTTCTTCTTCTTCTATTTCGGTAAAATCGCTTTTTACTACTTATTTGCCTTCTTCTAAAATTCTTTAAATATGCCTAATTTCAATTTTTCAGAATTGTTTGATTTATCCCTGCTTCCTTTGTTCCAGCTCGTTTGACTCGTTGGTCTAGTGGTCTTCATCAATTCGTTGTTTATAATAATCCTATTCCACTATCTTCTTTCTAAGAAATACAGGCTTATGGTACTCTCTTCCTGCTGACTGTTTTCCTCCTACCTGTAGTCTTGGTCTTTTCAAGACTAAGGTCAATTGGCATCTCCTGCCTTTGCGATCATTATCTTTCATTTTTTTTAGTATTTTACATCAAGTGGCTTCATGTCTTGTCTGGAGCAACTTCCATTTAAAAAAAAGATATCGAGATATTGTCCGTTGAGAGAAAAAATACTAATAAGTCCGGAATAAATATAATTTGTTCTTATACCAAAAAACATAGATGTTAGTTTGACAATTCGATAAGGTTGCTAAAAATTGGAATTAGGATTCTAGACATAAGATTTAGTAGGATAATATCATAATTTTAATCTTCGTAAATGGACAGTGTTGCAAAACTGTTTTGTTTGGGTAATTTGTTTTACCCATCCTTGGACGAGTATTCTTCTAGTTAACATATGTTTAAGTCGAGTCTATGGTAAAGATATTCAAAAAACTGGGTGTCTGATGTTTGAAAGAGACACAATTCCAGTGCTTGCCATGGGTTATATTTTCTGTAGATACGCCCCTGTCCCTTCGGAGATGGAGAACAACATAGCCCTTTCATTGGGGAACGGGTGGCAGGGCCGGTATACAAGACGAGGCGACCAGGGTGTTTTCACATCATTGCCGCGACCCCAAGACCCAATTTATACATTTATTAAATATGTATGCATATGTTGTATGGCCTCTTGAGTGAAGAATTGCCGAAATCGGGTTTATAAATATAAATCCTCTATAGTTTCCTATTTTGCACACACACACTCATACATAATGCCTCCAAGACACTGTCCTCGCGTGTCTACGGGATTTGTCAAGACAACCTGGCATGAGGATACTTCAGCCTACAAGTAAACCCTGACCAAATATTCAAAATAACATAGTATTCGAAGCCCAAATAGGATCCCCATCGGTATTGATACACTGGCTCATACAGGGGATGGTTCACCTTCTGCAAGTGGTGTTGCCTCTAGTAACAGAATTAAGCTGGATACTCCACCAGACCAGATGAATTCTTGTCTTGGAATCCGGTAAAACCAATAGACCGCATAAAAGGTATACTATAAGATAGTTAACTGGTCAATTGGGGAGAGGAGAATCAATGTTCTTCACTTCTTTATTAACCCAATTTTTGAGAAATAAAAGAGAACTATAATGGCTCACTCGGATATTTGTGTATCTCATATAGAGATCAAGTGTTAGCCCAAGGAAGAGGCTCCTTTATTTCTGAGAACTTATATATATATATATATATATATATATATATATATATATATATATATATATATCTGTTTTGTATATTATCTATGTACGTATATGTTTTGTCCTTTAATCGGAACTCGTCAGCATAGAGATATAACTATTCACTACTGGTTGCGTGAATCGAAACCCCGGGCCATGAGTATGTTACAACTCAAATCCTGACATTCTGACCCCCATGGCCACCGCTGAATAGCTAGATAAACAGTGATAATTTTGACACTTATTCAGCAATCAACAACCCTTCCATAAATTGCCTGAACATCAAACCAAAATCTTCAAAAAATGTCCATACAAAAGAAATTTCTGCTAGCCCAATGGACTGACAATGGTAATGCATATAATAATACATAATACATATAGTATGATAACAGTTTTTATGTGAGAATGTGCATGCGTGACATAGTATAGTAGCAGTTTATCTGAAAATATGTGTGTGTAACACGGTATAATAGCAGTTTCTCTGTAAGAATGTGTGTGCCTGACACGGTGTGATAGCAGTTTCTCTCTGAGAATGTGTGTGTGTAACACGGTATGATAACAGTTTTCTGCAAGAATGTGTGTGCAAGACATGGTATGATTGCAGCCTCTCTGTGAGACTATATGGGTGTGTGATATAGTATGATAACAGTTTTTATGTGAGAATGTGTGTGCGTGACATGGTATGATAGCAGTTTCTCTATGAGTATATGTATGTAAGACGTGGTATGATAGCAGTTTCTCTGTGAGAATGTGTGTGTAATACGGTATGATAACAGTTTGTAAGAATGTGTGTGCGCCATGTGTGTTATATAGCATGATAACAGTTTTTCTGTGAGAATGTGTGTGCGTGACATGGTATGATAGGAGTTTTATATGAGAACATGTGTGCGTGATATGGTATGATAGCAGTTTCTCTGTGATAATATGTGTGCGCCATATGTGTGATATGGTTATGATGACCCCCCCTTCCCTTGCAGGCTGCAACTGGGCAACAAGTAGCGGGTGAAGTAGGAATGTCTTGTCTCATTGCTGGCAATTAGACATCTGGTTCTTCTTGTTGTAAAAATTTCGCTAGAGGGTTACTACGCTGAGTTGCCTGATTTGTTAATACATGACCAAAGTCAGCACAGTATAATAACTCTCCACAGAAAGAAATAGTTCGTCCCCGCAATCCTTTTTGAACCTTTAATCATGTAACTCTCTTCCCACAACCGTATGTGAAAGGGTCAATACAATGGTTCGCACAAAATAATGCGGCATTTTTTCTTCCGCTTCCGTTCGCTTCAACATCCCAACGCATATGTCCCAAAATCACATTTTGTCATGCTCCTTATTGCAGCAACATCTCACATATGCTAATGAGCCACACCATAAGTTGCCCGTGGCCATTTCCTCTCAAAAAATTAAATTACACTTTTCGTAAGTGAGTATTTCCGGATTCGCGCTGGCAGCTCTCCTTTGCACAAGCAGCAAACCAAACATTGTTTCTTCGATCGCCACGGACAAGTGTCATGGTTCACGGCAGTCAGCTGCTCATCCTGCTCTCCGTTACAGTATGGGGAGCTAGAAATGCGATGCAAATGAAGATAAAAAGTTACTAGCTTTCATAAGCTAGTCTCTTTCTTTCTCCATTCGTTTAGTTTACGCTTTCCCTTTTGCCATCTCTGAAATAAAGAAAAACAGAATTTCATATAAATGTGCAAACCCAACATTTTCGACCAATAAAAATGATTTCCGTTCGTTCGAGACGATAAAGTTAGTGAGCCAGTGTAAAGCGTCAAATTCTTATACAAAACAGTAGCTTGACAACCAAAGAGCCAGAAAAAAAGAGAGTCCAACAGAGATACAAGACAGAATGTGGCATAATATTACCCCCCTCCCGCCCTTCGCGTCCTGGGAAGGCAAATGAAGTACTCCACTTACACACACACACATATTCACACACTAACAAACGGCAACCTATTCACACACTGACAAAGGCCGCATACGCACAATGTTTTCAGAACTCACGCACATGCACAGTCACACACTGATAGAAAACAAACATATAGACATACACACTGTAATGACAAACGAGAACAGTCGTAACTTAAGAAAGCTTTATTCGGCATAAACTGTCAGTACAATATTAGTGCTGCTATTTATATTGTTAAGACGAACAGGAGAGTTCTCCAAAGGGGAGATAATTTAGAATAGGGAAATTATTCGTAATTGTTCATTACACATACTTCCGACACACTCGTGTCTTTTAATATTATTTGCTTACTGAAACATGATTGAATTAAAATAAAAATAAATTGTTTGGGACTAATGCCGAAACTCATTCACTCTAAATAGTTGACTTGACTTATTTGGCCTTATTTGACCTTATTTGACCTACGTGCATACAATAGAGAGCTTCGCCACATGCTTGTAAACAAAATTCAACGACTTTTCACAGTCTTGGGTCAGTCTTTCAGCTGTCAGGATTGATATGCTAGTCTCACCCCTTATCTGGTTAGCCTATCATTTTTGTGGTCGATCTTTCTTCAATAAAATCTTCTTGATATGATTTCTTTACATAACTGGAGACTGGTAGCCGGGAAACATGTCCAAACCATGTTAATCTCTTTTTTAAATGAAGTCGTTGATGGATCCGTTAATATAAAACCTCTTTCTGATATCTGTATTATTTCGTCTATCTCGCAAAGTTACTTCAAGGATAGGTCTCAAACATTTTATTTCGAATACATTGAGTTTCCTCTGATGCTCTGCCAGTGTAGTCCATATTTAACTTGCATGTACAGCAATAGGAATTATCAATGCATTGTAAAAACTTCAGAGGCGTTCAGGTGTATTTCGGCTCCATATCTTTTCTTTTAGATGTGCAAATGCAGAAGTTGCTAGTCTTATTCTTCTGCTACTGTCAGCTGAGAATCCAGATACTACTGAGTCAAGAAAACACAAAATCGTCTGCTTTTCTAATCCGTTTTGTTTTCTATTGAGATATTATCTCCAGCATTGTAAAGTCTTAACTTGAAAGGTGTTATGTCATTCCTGCTCCATATCTTTTCTTTTAGACGTCCAAATGCAGAAGGCTTCTGATGAGAATGTTTAAAATAAATTATTTAAAAATAGATCTAATTTGAAAAAAATTAAATGTTTATATCTATTTTAAAACTTTCTTATTTATTATTATGGTTATTTAAAAAAAAAATCCAAATTGATTATTTTCCAATGGCAGAGAAACCACGAAGGAGTGTTGACAGAATAGGTTCACCGAGGAGCACCTAAACGCCTAAAGACTAACTACACTGGACAAGGGAAAAGCGACACTAAATGAATAGAGAGAAAGGACGAAAATGAATTCCAACTAAAAATGAAATTAAAAAAATACAACTTTTGTTTGTCTGTAACCGCTGCATGTCAGGTCAGCCTATTTCTTTGGTTGTTGTCCTCTTGATCTTTCTTGAATTAAATCTTTTAGATATGAATTTGTTTTTACATAGCTGGAGACTGATAGCAGGGAAACATATCCAAATTACGTTAATCTATTTTGTCGAAAAACGTTGTTGATGGATCTGTTAATATTAAGCCTCTTTCTGATATCTGCATTTCTTCGTCTATCTTGCAAAGCTACTCCAATGATAGTTCTTAAACATTTAATTTCAAAGACATTGAGCTTCCTCTCATGCTCTGCCAGTATAATCCATATTTCATTTGCATATACAGCAATAAGAACTATCACGGCATTGTAAAGTCTTAACTTCAGAGACGCTGACATGTCCTTCTTGCTCCATGTTTTTTTTCTTGGACGTCAAAATGCCGAAGTTGAAATTCCTATTCTTTTGCTAATGCCACATGAGGATTCTAGGATAACTGAGCCAAGAAACACAAAATCTTTGAAGGGGAGGGGGTCAACCGTTTATTGTCCCTATTTACTTACCTCCCTACGAGGACAGAGTTGGGGAAAATCCAGCTCCCCAAAAAGAGGCACTCTGGATTTGGACAAAAATAAAAATTGGCTAAAAACTCCTCCCTGACTCACCGAGGACAGAAAAAACGAAGTGCAACACCAGAACAGATACTACACCCCTCTCTTAGCCAAAAGAACCGTTCTGTTGTCTATTGAGATATTATCTCCAGAAGAACAGTTTGCATTTGTCTGGGTTCACTTTCATCCCAATTTCTTGGAAGAGGCTTAATGCTCAGAAATAGAGAATTTAAATAATTAATAAACAAAAAAATGTATTGGGAGGGGGGATATATGCTAAGTGTTAATAACGAAGAATATTCTGTTCATAAGTGACTACGATTGAGTCAAAATGCTGGCGCCGGGGTCTGGGCGGCGGTGGGCAAAAATCCATCAATCTTCATTCTATTTTGTAAGGTAAATAATTAATAAACAAAAAAAATGTATTGGGGGGGGGGATATATACTAAGTGTTAATAACGAAGAATATTCTGTTCATAAGTGACTACGATTGAGTCAAAATGCTGGCGCCGGGGGCTGGGCGGCAGTGGGCGGCGTTGGGCGGCCTGGGCGGGGGATAAAAGTGCTGCCGCCTGCTGACATGTGTTGAACAGCTTTTAGAAATTGACTTCCAAATTAACTTATCTCTGATCAGGTCTTTATTTATCACTCTCTCTCTCTCTCTCTCATCTTTCCTGATCACTTCCTCCCATGTTTTCTTTGGCCTTCCCCTACCCACTGACCCTGCTACCTCAATTTTTCTAGATCTACTAACCCAAACATTCTCGTCTATTCTTTCAATGTGACCATACCAACAAAGTCTCCTGTACTGCACACATCTCCCTATGCTGTCCAGATTTAATCTTCCTCTGAGGTCATCAGGTCTAAGCTTGTCTTTAAGACTCACATCACACATCTATTACATACAACTCAGGTTTCACTTCTATACATAATCATACTGCTTACACATGCTCGATAGACTCTTCCCTTGATCGACAGTGGTACTGCTCTGCTGGTTAGTAATGGCATAAATTCTCTGAACTTACTCTATCCACTCCTAACTCTTACAATCACACTAACACCTGCTCCACCTTGTGCTCCAATGGTATCACCAAGGTAACAACACTTCTTTGTATTGTATACAATTAATTCCAACCGCATGCCATGGAGACAAGTGGGGTGATTGGTTCCATCACGTGGGATTTCCTCAACTGCCTGGGTCAACAATGTCATGCTATATCGTATCATTCTCATATCATTTCTCTCCATACAACACATGTCCTCAACCTTCACGGGTCAGGTTTAACTTCCATACATCATCACACTGCATTCACATGCCTGATAGACTCTTCCCTTGGTTGACAGTGGAATATTAGTAGAAAGGTAATTGTTAAGCACCAGTGTTGATTGCAAACTTTCCAGTTCTTTCATCACAAATTCAAAGAAAACGTTGACGAGAGAAGAGATAAGAGACAACCCTGGCATACTCCTACGGTTACCAATTTGTGGTATGTTTGTTAATAACCACTGCATATTCCATGCTTGAAATAGGAATTTGCCGTAAAACATACTAGAATCTAATAAGGAGATGTAGTTTGCTTGAAGCACTGCGTGTAATATGTATATAGAGGAGTCATAAAAGGCTATCACAAGGCAAGAAATAGACACCAACATATTTCTATTTCTTACATTGTGAAAGCTTTCTATGACTCCTCTATAGATATCTATATCTATAAATAAATTGCTATTGTTCAATTCTCCCTAGGTCTTTTCTTCTCGACAAACATGATGATTGAATTTCTGGAAATCCCATTTCAGAACACAGCAACAGCATAAAATTGCAGGGATTTTTATGACCACCCGATTAGTCATTTAAAGAAATAAACAAACAAATAAAATAGAACAAAAAAGGTTTATATGTAGTAGTTTGCTACGGGGCAGCACACAGCCGCCATATTGTTTAAATATCGATGACTACTTAGCTGCACACTGATTGGTTCAAGCAATCTACTTCCTCCTTGGTTTGATCAATCAGTGGCCTTCTCTTAGGCGAATCTCAGATGGCTAGCATGAGAAGCCTCTTCTTTCTCTTTCCTTCTTTGGCACTACCAAACACACGTCCCCCTCTCTGGGGACGCAACAGACATCTTTCCGGGCCTTTGGTCCTGGGTTCAACTTCGACAAGAAAACAAGAAGCCAAAATGACTACTGCCTCATACACGTGGACTTAATATAACACACATAATTGCTTACATGTGAACTGACTTTCACACCGGTGTATAGACACACATACTTACATACACATATGGACACGTCCTGACACCATAGCCGGTGTACAAACATTCAATATTATAAACTATTCCCTCTTCCCTAATCATGGGAAATTATAGTAATGGACTTCCTTTATTTTTGTCTTCATCCATACTTATGGACATACTAACACCTTTCCATTTTGTTCACGTACTAACGAGGAAGACGCAATAAAGTTGTGTTATGTATTAGAAATCGACTTCGTCCTATTTTCTATATAGACACACATTAACTGGTTGGTAGACACAGTGAAAAATAGTAACAATTTTGCTGAAGAAATTAGTTTTAGCAGTTTTGTGTCGATGTGAAATCGAATAGACAAATGTTTGGGAAGTCTGAAATTGTGAATAGTGTATTTATCTGCGTATTGGTTCTGGGGATCCATTTTTCTGTTGACAACTAGACGCCCTTCGGATGCAGGTACCATCTGCTTCTCTCAGTGTCCAACGTGTTTCTGCTGGCCCTTTTTCAAAGTTTGCGCCTAAATCTTGCCCTGAGTCACCTTCTTCTGGCTGACTATATAGTCAAGAGGAGATAACCTATATGTTGGATAATGGCCCTATGGGAATGGACGTATCTGTTGGAAATCGTTGGTTTGACTTGCACAAATTAACACGGGGTGAACCGGCAGTCGAGTGCAGAATAGGGCCTGTTCTCACAGTTAAAAAAACACAGACGTGACAAGTTCACCGCGTGACGAGACCCCAGATCAAGGGTCAGTGTGCACCTGCGAGAGGCTCTGTGACGTCACAGGCCTTTGCGTGGGAAACAGAGGGATCCGTGACGTCACTCGTTCTTCATGAGAAGTGAGTTTCGTCAGTCTGGGTTTTGGAGGCGAACAGACATGATTTTGATGTAGTCAGCAATTTGATTTAAGGGAAATATTTCCCTAAGAAAATACAAGTGAGAATATCCTTCCCCCCCTCTATGAATTGTTAAGAAAGTGATTGTTAAGTAACTAGGATAAAGTAGTGATTTGCTCTCTCTCTCGACGTAGTGAATGACTCCCAGCTGATTAAATGACTAACGCTTGTAATAAAAAGAATTGAAAGTAAAAAGATTGTGTTTGGTGAGTCGATTGTGGAGTTTTGTTGCAGACAACGGATGGCGTCGTTCACAGCAGGAAGGAAAGAAGAAAGAATTCATCCACTAGACGACACGACCCTCTACACGGTGAGGGAGAAATCTAAGGTATGCAAACAATATATGAACTATGTGATTTATGATGTTTTAAAAATGACGAGTATTAAAATGTGAACTGCCACAGCCCTTTCAGGGACGAGTATACGAAACGAGTAAAGCCACGGCCCGTATCGGGAAGAGTGTACGAAACACGTACTGCCGCGGTCCAAGCAGGAGTGGAAACATGCAATATATATATTTTCGAGACAACATATAACTCAACTCAACCAACAAGTGATTTATGACAACATAATCAAACATTGTCTCTGTGAGCGATGTTCCACTCAGCGATAAATGGAACCCAAAACTCTACACCTCCTCCCTCCTTAAATAGGATGATTTAAACAAAAATAACAAAAATGATAGATTTCCGACAATTATTTTATTCTTCAAAAATTCGGTAAAATTGTAGCCTACAATCTATGCTAATAAGATTCTACTTTATTTTAGGCGATTACATGGAAACAGCCTGAAAACTAAAAACTTTTAAATAAAAAGAAACAATTATTTTAGAACTTAGAGTAAGGTATCAGTCTTGCACATTGATTTAATGTAAAATGACCATCCACTTCCGGGACACCAGGCGATAATGATCATATATATAGATAGCGTTTTTAAGGACATTCAACCATTTTTTTAAGGGAGATACATTGTGTGTGTGTGTGTGTGTGTGTATGTGTGTGTGTGTGGGGGGGGGGGTGTTTGGGGGAGGGGTACCAAATCTTGGTAAAAGTGAAGCCTTTCATCCTCTGCTATCTCAAGTAATTTCAATTTACAATCGACTAAAACGAGTTTATGGACTTTTTTTTCTGTTTTCCGGGGCAACAGCCGAATTTGGCCGACTTTAGCGTTCAGCATCATTTGTGTCTGTATGCCCATGTTTAAAGTCATCATACCACCTCTTAACCATTGTTTATAATGGAGCAGAGTTTGAATAACACTTATCAAGTCATTGCTTTGCTTGAACAGTATTTTTCCCATCAGAAAGAAATGCTTCATCAATACACGCAATTCAGGTTTTTCCATTATTTTGTAAATTTGCTACAGTAGCTTCGCTTACATGTAAAATGATCACCTACTTCCGGGCTACCGGGCGATAATGATCATATATATAGATAGCGTTTTGGTATTTCAAGTTTGTAAACTATTAATCTGGGTGACACGTGCCATTCGAAGGTTAGTACTTTATAAAAATCACATGGATTTTTTTTCTCCATTAGTGGCGTCATCTATATGCCAGGCCAGGGACTTAGTGAGTGATGTGTTAAAAAAATTAAATAAACAGATAAATTATGTATAATTGTTATTGCAAGGGAAGTAACTTATGTTGAATTAAGAGTTGCTTCCCTTATAACAAAATTAATGGCTTTTTGAAAAAGACAATTTTCGTGCGATTGTAATTTTATGTTATGCAGACTTCTTATCGTTTTGGGGAGTTGGATTTTCTACACATCAAAAACTTGTGTCTAACTTTTCCTTCCTGGGAAGACTAGAAACTTGTTAACGTGTAGAAAAGTAATATTTCAGGTTTTAATGAAAATTAACATGTAGCGCTAAGATACTGGTTAATCTCCAAGAATTAATCTTAATCTTTTAGAGAAAAAAAGCGTCAAGCCAGTATTTTAAGTATACATATAGGTCAGGGGCGATAACTAAGTATGACTGAGTTATTTGCCCTTCTCGTCTGCTCGGACAGTCTCTTCCATTATTATATTGTTTACGTTTGGTTGTGTTTGTTAGCTCGATAATAACATCTCTTCGTACCTTCAAATGGTTTCGTGTTATACTTTATTGGTGTAAATTTTAATGTTAATCATATTTAAACGTTTCTCAATGTTTAAGAATTAAAAACATATAAATGTCAATGTTAATTATTTCTAAACGGCAAAAGAAAACAAACCTTAAATTATTTTAGTGTGGATACTCTTGCCGATAAAAAGAAAGTTATTGTTTTCCTAATTTAATTTTTTAAAAAGTTTTCCTAATTTGATAATTGAATTAAAAAAAGGGATGCTATTTTCCCAAATTGAGATTGCTTTGTCAGTTTTTGTATAAAAAATTTTTTTAAGGTAGTTATCTTCCTTACATTCCAATCCAAATATCCAGTTGCCCTTTTTCCAGCCCGGTGATTCATTACAATATAATTTGGCAGATGCGCATAACAAGGAGGAACGCTGGCTTCCGGTGGAAAAGGCTTGAAGAAAGTGTCTACGGATGCCTGAAAGTGATACAACAATTTTTTTTATTCATATTAATTTCGGACTTTTCTTTAACATAATATAGACTATTTGAAAAATAAGTTATTTGATTGTTTTCAAAACTTAAAAAAAAATTCATTGAAGAAAATAAACAAAATAGAATAATCTTCTTTTTTTTTCAAGAAATAATGTTTCTGAGCACCGGAATGTGTTTTTTTTTATTTAATGTTTTTTTTTTTAATATTTAGTGAAAATAATGTTTTTTGGGAGGGTTAAGGCGTGGCCACCGAGAGTTACTACAGGCCAAGCAACTAACTTCCTGCCCCCCTCTGACGTCACTGACTTCCGTGTCAAAACAAGGACCGTAGTAATAACAATAAGAAGGCATTCCGACTTCTCCATTCACTAAATAATCCATCAAAATTCAGGAAATCAACCAATTTTAATGAAATTTTCAGGATTTATTAATTAATGATCACGGAATATAATAAATCCATTACTTTATTATAAAGCTTGGTGCAAATGTATTATTTCTTGTAAACAAAAAATACCTTTACTAAAGTTATTCAAAATATCAAAACATGTTGAACATACGATATTGTAAATATTTAAAACAAAGCATTAGAAAACTTTAAAAATTGCATGTAAAAAAGAAAAGAAAAGAACACGGTTCGATGCATCTTGAAACTGATCTTTATTCAATATAAATTTAAAGAAAATAATAATTCACGATCAAATACTGCAAAAAACTGAATTATGAATTACCATTATTTAAACTTCTAACCCAATCAACCGTAAGTAATTCAGACTTTGAAATTTGCTTAAAAAGTATACAAAAAAAAAGTTGTGTTAACTGTTTGTTTAATAATGGAATCAAAATTCAGGAAATCAACCAATTTTAAAATAATTTCGCGCTTTTAAAAATTTCATTTCATAATTCACAAAGTTAAAATGCCTACTGCATATGTTTGGATTTCCAAAAGAGAAATAATTACTGCAAATATGGATACCCGTAAAAATGTTTACACCGACTAAATATAGTGTAGTAAGTTTGAATTTTTTTTAATTATATAAAAAATCAAGTCTGAATTACTTATTCATTATTTGATAAAAAAAAGTAGTGTTCCATTTTTTTTTTTATTACTTTTTTTCGATGTCTTAAGTGTAGCAGAGTCTATCTTTTCTCTACTTTTGTAGATTAAATAAATGAAATAACATCATATTTAATCAAAATTTTCACAAAAAATATTAATTAAACAATGCTTTATTCAATGATAATATCGTTAATTCTTCGAGTTATACTGATTTTATTAACAAGAGTGTAGGGGCATTTTCCGTAATATATACGAAATAGTTTTTTTTTTTTAATATTTTAAACATATACAGATCTTATTTTCATTTAAAAAAATCATGGATTTTTTTATATATATAAAAATATACGTTTAGTAAAGGTGTATTTTGTTTTAAAAAAAATAATACATTTTCACTAAGATTTTTTAAAAATGTTTCACTATATCTCCTGTGCTTGTTTATTAATAAATATTGAAAATTTCATTAAAATTGGTTGATTTCCTGAATTTTGGTGAATTTTTAAGTGAAGGGAGGGTCAAAATGTTTTTACATTTTGGGGATCGGCCTTTGATTTTGCACGTACCTATCTCTTAATAGCAAGATAGGAGTTGGTGATTCCATTATTAAACAGACAGTTAACATTGAACTTTTTTTTTCTATAATTTCAAAGTCTGAATTACTTACGGTTGATTGGGTTAGAAGTTTAAATAATGGTAATTCGTAATTCAGTTTTTTGCAGTATTTGATCGTGAATTATTATTTTCTTTAAATTTATATTGGATAAAGATCAGTTTCAAGATGCATCGAATCGTGTTCTTTTCTTTTCTTTTTTACATGCAATTTTTAAAGTTTTCTAATGCTTTGTTTTAAATATTTACAATATCGTATGTTCAACATGTTTTGATATTTTGAATAACTTTAGTAAAGGTGTTTTTTGTTTACAAGAAATAATACATTTTCACCAAGCTTTATAATAAAGTAATGGATTTATTATATTCCGTGATCATTAATTAATAAATCCTGAAAATTTCATTAAAATTGGTTGATTTCCTGAATTTTGATGGATTATTTAGTGAATAGAGAAGTCGAAATGCCTTCTTATTGTCATTACGACGGTCCTTGTTTTGACACGCAATGCAGTGACGTCATTTTCTAGCCAACCGGCCTGTAGTAACTCTCGGTGGCCACGGTTAAGGTTAGGGGTTAGGGTTAGGGTTTAGGGTTAGGGTTTAGGGTTTAGGGTTAGGGTTTAGAGTTTAGGGTTTAGGGTTAGGGTTAGGGTTTAGGTTTAGGGTTAAGGGGTAGGGTTAGGGCATTTCCATTTCTAAGAAAAAAGTTTGATTCCGGATGTTACTCCATTTCCAAGAAAAAAAGTTTTCATTATTATTACGAAAAAAAAATGTTTTGAAAACAATCAAATAAAAACGAATAAATCATTTTTCAAATAGTCTGTATTATGTTAATTATTAGATTATAATGAAAGAAAAGTCTGAAATTAATATGAAAAAAGGAAAGTCTGAAATTAATATGGCAAAAAGGAAAGTCTGAAATTAATATGAATAAAAAAAATTGTTGTATCACTTTCAGGCATCCGTAGACACTTTCTTCAAGCTTTTTCCACCGGAAGCCAGCGTTCCTCCTTGTTATCCGCATCTGCCTATAATTTGATAATAAACGTTACAAAGTTTGGCCCCTTTAAAAAAAAATTTTTTAGTTTAAACTTGTCTTATCAAGGGACATAACCTTTTCTTACAAAAAAAGGTTATCTCCCTTGATAAATAAAGTTTCCACCGTAAACTAAACAAATATTGTTTTACATTAATTCAGGCGTGAAGGTGGGTTAAAAATGAAAAAAAAAGTTATATATATATATATATATATATATATATATATATATATATATATATATATATATATATATATTACAAAAGAAAGAGTAGGCCGTTCTTTAGTTCATGTTGATGTTGTTGTAAGGGAGATAATTTATCGCGATTTTATGCTTACATTTTGTAACAATCGATTTTAAATAATTTTCCATTAAAAAAAACAATGATTTTCAAACTTTTTATTTACAGAAACAAGTTTTTTTTTAGGTTCAACAATTGACATTAACAAAGATTAAGAAACAATGTAAACAACAAAAGGTACTTATCCAGATTAGGACCCAAGCTAACCCTAACCCCTAACCCTAACCGACGCCAAATCGATTTTAGCTTGGGTCCTAATCTAGATAAGTACCCAACAAAATATTTGTTTAAATGTGAACGGAAACATGTGCTGTTGGTTTCTTAACAGTTTCCGTATTTTCCTCTTTACGTGAGATAACAAAAAATATCGGAAATCTAATACATTGACAGTGAGGTCTTTACCCTGTTGTTTAAATCACTGGTTAGACCACTCCTCGAATATGGTGCCATATATGGTCACCATGCACCTGGATACACGCTGAACATATCGAAAATGTGCAAAGAAGAGCAACCAAAAGAGTGGTCGGTCTACGTGACCTCTCATATGAGGAAAGGCTCAAAGCCCTGAAGTTTCCATCGCTGTTGTACAGAAGACTGAGGGGTGATCTCATCAACACGTATAAATATGTGCATGGCCTGTATGACACTACGACATGCATATCAGAAATTCAGGGGGATTCTAAAACAAGAGGACGTAATCTACGACTGACAAGAAATGCTACTAAGACAAGCAAAAAACTGTCATTCTTTAGTAACAGAGTGATTCCCTGGTGGAACGGATTGCCAGAAGAGGTTGTCAAAGCCGCTTCGGTGAACGCTTTTAAAGTCAGGTTTGACCGCCTTATGGAAAGCCATCTTGTAAAATACAACTTCAGAGCCCTGGACCACCTACAGAAACCTACAGTGTCAGTCGGCTAAAGAAGAGGTACAAAGGAGCGATCTAAACTGGATGTAAAGCATTCTATCTGACTGAAGACTCTACTCTACTCTTGTTAAGAATTTTAAAAAATGCACCTTTCAATGTTAATTATTTGTCAACTTTCTCAAGTTTAAATGATGTTTTGTGGGGACACGAAAAAAAGGAAAATATGGAAACTCTTAGGAAGAGGGTGAGTGTCAGTTACATTTGCTTGAATTTATGTATTCGAGAACAAGTTTCTTTCATTCTTTCTGAATATTGTTTATTAGCATATTTTTTTATCTGCTTGAGAGATAATTTGAAGTAAGAAGTTATCTCCCTTGATAAGTTACCAACTTAAACTAAGAAGGCCAAATCTTTTATAGTCCGCAAAAGCATGAACAAATAATATATATATATATATATATATATATATATATATATATATATATATATATATATATATATATATATATATAGGTGAAAGAAGAGTGATAAACATGTACGAATGTCCAGATTTATTTCAACTTCGATTGTTCAATGCAAGGTATATTCGGTAATAAAATTATGTTTATTATTCTTTCCTTAAGCCAAGGCTTTTCAAAGATCGAAATCTTATCATCAGAGGAATTACATAGATAGATAAGTTGGTAGTGGAAAAGCCAAAATTCAACATTTGGAAAATATTAAGTAATGGAGAGTGAAAAAAAAATTTGTGTAAAAAAGATATGGGGTTAGTCCGTTGATAAGGTGTCCAATGAAAGGAGGTTTGGATGAAGAAGGGTTTTCGTGAAGGCAGCATGGAAAAGCGTTTAAAAATGAACTCCAATAGTGAGATGTTGAGTTCAAATCGTAGGTGGAGCGCACTTAATCGGAATTTATTATGAGTAATTCGGGCCATTTTACAAAAACTTCCTGGGCCGGAGTAGGAATTACAGTTGAAATGTGTTCTGTAGACGTTGGCAGTTAATTATATAAGCAAATCTAAGAAAAGACGAAATCCTTTAGTTAAAAGCTAGGCCAAATGAGGAAAGGGGTTGGTAGGAATAAAATAAAGCATAAAAGGAAGAAGGTAGGAGGGTTAGTTGAGTGAGCTATGGCTGATGCTGGAAAGGAAAGGGGGGAGAGGAGAGGTTCTTGTGATAAAGTTATATTGCCAGCAGGCACTGAATCCGATGCGAGCGGGAATTGGCCAAACGTGAAATTTAGGTCATTGAGTGTATATATTATTTGAAAAAAAGAGTGGGGTCCGTAATTAAAACGGATTTTGAACGAAAGACAAAAATAATTTCGAAAGTTTGGAAGGGTTTTCGTTGGGAAAATTAGGGTTCAAGTGAGTGGGAATCAGTAATTTAAATGCTAGATATGTGGTAAATCGGGCAAAAACTAAATGTATAAATATTCCAAAGAGTTTAAAAGAATTCCCAGTTAGTTAAATGTTAAGTATAAGATTAAAAAAGAAAAGCTTGATGTGAAACTGGAATTAAGGTTGGGAATAATTTTGGGAACAATGTTAGACTGCTTGTAACAATTGATTTCTATTATAAGTTCTGGGGTAGGGTTGGGTTGAATTAAGTAAACTAAATGCATTGCAAGTGCATTGAAATTATAAATATATTTTGAGGGAGAGCAAATGGACCATTGAAGGAGTAATCAGGGAGCGTAGTTAAAAGGTGAGAGAAATGGGATCAAAGAGGAAGATATTGTCGGTAGAGTGGAGCATATACAGAGTCGATGGAATTGATATAAGGGAGATAAAGACAAAAAGCAATGGAAGAGTGTGTGCGAAAGTTGGCGAATAAAGGAAAATGAGAAAAATTAAGAAAGGGAATAGGGATTATAATGTTGAGTAGTAATTATGAAGTTGAAGTTAGAATAGTTAAGGATCGGCGGGGTGGCGGAAAAGTAATGCTAGTTCTCAAATTACAATAAGTGTTATGGGTTAATATAGTTATTAGGTGTACTGGGGAGGATACGTCATGTTATTGGGATGGTTATTTGTGAGGTTGGAGAAGTTAAGGATTAAAAGTTAAAAATTAACAAATTATAGAATTTAAAAAAGAGGGAGTAATGTAACTTATGTATTTAAATTTTCGTTTGTGCCTGCAATTTGAGATAAGCTCGTTTTTAGAGTTAATAATATTTAAGCTTCTAGATGCTGTAGCTATCATAAATGTTTCTAGTGTACATAGTTGGCAGAAAGCAGATCTTGGAGTATAGGAATTACACCTTTTTAATATAGTCCAATGTAGGGAGTAGGGAGTGTTTTAATGTTAAAGCTTTTTATTAGATTAGATAGAGAGGTGCTGTGTAATTTAGGATATTTAAAGAAGTTAGTAGGGATTTACCATCATTGTTTATGCTATTCAAGATGTTACTAGAAGTAGTTTTATAGTATTTGTTCAGTTCTTTGTAGATTAAACTTTTGTAGTCAGAGTATTTCAATTTGTAAAAGTTTTTCGTTTTATCTGCAGGGACAATTATGTTAGGGTGTTTCTTGATCTTATTGGTGAATTTATTGATTGTTTTGATAAAGGGGTTGGAATGCTTATTGTATTTTTAAAATTTGATACGTCTAATGAGGTCGAATAAATCATTTTCGAAATTATTGAGGTGTTCATTTTGCTCTATCTCGTATATTTCACTATAGGTTATATCTACTAAAAGTTTACTTTTAGTGTCATATTTTATTATATATATATATATATATATATATATATATATATATATATATATATATGAATAAAATATTTCCACTGTTTGAATGCATTTTAAATTTACAATTTTTAAAGCGGTAAGGATACCAATAAATGCAGGGTTTTTTTTTAATAAAATATTATTTATTTAAAATTCAAATTTTCGATTCATAAAAGAATCTTCATCAGAATGGTGCAGATAATATTTTTCTTTCTTTTTTTTTAAGCGACATGTTACTAATATTAATTTTAAATAAATAATATTAAATTATTTTTACTTACATACGCTAGCGTTTAAAGCTTTTGCTCTCATCAGTGCTTTGATGCTACCAGATCAGGCTGTCTAAAGATAGTGGCTTCCTGACTTAAAATGCAACAAACATTGATGTTATTGTTTTTTCCTTTCTCTTTACACGACTCAATCATGTTCTGCAAAGCCAAAAACAAAAACAACATTTTTCCTCTAAAAAATAACCAAACGAAACACCATGAATAAATATTTGAAGACATAAAGAACTTTAAGCATAAAAACTTTTACCAAAATAACCGGATTCGGCATTAAATAACCCAAACAAGGTTAGTATGCCGTAAAACAAAACAACCGATCTCATCAGTGCAGGGATGATAATCTTGGACGGTCGCACGGTTCGAACCCCTTCCACAGAATCAACCTAGACTCCATAAGCAAGCACTGCAACAATTAGGCCACGGGACATTACCACATTCAAGAAGGGAATTTAAGTTCTATTTATGCGAAGGGCGGCATATCAAGAAAGATTGACTAAAGATTTTATGAACGTTGTCAGAATATGCCTTGTAGCTACGTGTCAGTCTATTTTTAACTTCCCC
Source organism: Sepiola atlantica (assembly GCA_963556195.1). Taxonomy (NCBI): domain Eukaryota; kingdom Metazoa; phylum Mollusca; class Cephalopoda; order Sepiida; family Sepiolidae; genus Sepiola; species Sepiola atlantica. The sequence continues at coordinate 92,880,301 of OY744515.1, forward strand.
GAACAGGGCTCAACTTTAATATTAATTTTAAATAAATAATATAAATTTATTTTTACCTACATAGGCTAGCGTTTTGAGCTTTCGCTCTCATATATATATATATATATATATATATATATATATATATATATATATATATATATATATATATATATATATATATATATATATATATATTGTTACAACCTAACTGCGGGATGATCAGTAAGGATTAGCAATCAGATCGCTACACATATATTTAATTTATTTAATGTCCGTTGGCACGTTGATCATCTTTGGTTAATCGTCGAATGTCGGATTAACCGGTGAAATTCGTCTTGGAGGAATTGAGATAATAAAGCAATAAATGACGGAACATAGACACAAGTGAAATTAAAAGTCAATAAAGATTTTTATAAACAAACAAAAGAAGATGACACCACAAGAAAGAGTGAGAGAGACAGACGTGTATTTTGGAGAGTGTTTGTGGATATATGCAACATGAAATTTCAGTCAAAATATATATATATTTGTGTAAGAAAGATACTGGCAAGAAATAGGCCAAACTTAGCTGTTTTGTCCGAAGTATAATACGGATCAAAAGTCCACGCACATACAATAAAAATGATGACACGAAAATCAATAATCTCCTTGAATAGTAACCATTGGGAATAAGAATAAGATGGATTCAATCCGCGATAAGATTGTCCTTTAAGTTCCTGGAATCGTAATCCTTGGGAATAAGAATGTTCTAGGTTCAACCTGCGATAAGATTGTCCTTTTGTCTGTCTGATTTACACAACCGTTCCGTCTGCCTTCTTGTCGCCCTCTCTGACGTATTTCTTAAATTCACCTCGTGCGTTTTGTTTTTCGCGCCTTACGACGTTCACTGTCTGTCCCATTTCCGCTCGCCCACGTCGCCTGTCCTTCCTAACCTCTCCTCCCTCTCCCCCAGTCAAGCGGCTGCTTGACATGCCCGCAAAGGGGAAGGTAAAGGGAATCGCACGACAAAATCTTAGAGAGAGAGATAGACAGAGATATTGTAACGGAGAGCGGCCGATTGAAGTAGATGCAGACACTTGTCGGCGCCGTTCAAAGAGGCAGCGTCTGCTATGCTGGGTGTGGGGGGCGAACCCGAAAACCTTCGTTGCCGACATAAAAAGAAAGAGGAGTGGTAGGAGAGAGGCGTCAGAAAGTGAAATAAGATTTTAATTATTTTATTTGTTCATGCAAATTAGGTTGTTTGCATGCGTGGGATTTTCGTTATAATAAGAGAGCGAAAAGTTAAGAGTCAGTCAGTCAGTCTTTTCGTGGATATCGTTCTGAACGCGTATTGGAAAGCGAGCAAAAGAAAAGAGTGCTGGATTTTCTTTCATGTTGATTTGAAAGACGTTTTTTTTATATACAGTTGAGAGAGACGGTTTTTTTTACCTGCCATTTGGACTTGATCTTGGCGACATCTCTATTTAAAGATTAGTTCGTTATTCTTTTTTTTTCCTACAGATATAGAGAGAGTAAGCGCTTTGCCTGACTGACAGTCATTAAAGAGAGAGAGAGAGAGAGAGAGAGAGAGAGAGAGAGCGTAAGTGTTCGCCTTGTTTTGAGAATTATTTATCACAATATATATATATATATATATATATATATATATATATATATATATATATATATATATATATATATATATAAACTCACTGTGTGTTCCCTATTGAGAGAAAAATTAGAGAATCTACATATAATATAATATAAAAATGTATTCTTATGTAAAATTCACCGGGTAAGACAATAAAAGTATTCCAGAATTTCTAAGTGCACCCCTAAGTGGGCTATGAAGACATAATCCCCTTAAAACTTCAAATATATCCTATTTTTATGAACTATAAATCATATGTATAAAATTTTCTGGGGAAGGCAATGGAAGTGGTCCCGAATCTCTAAGTACCATCCTAATCTAAGGGAGCTATGAAAGACGAACATTTTTATGAAATTTATATCATATGTACAAAATTCTCGGGGGAAGACAATGGAAGTGGTCCAGAATCTCTACATTATCCTCTATGTGCCGAATATCTACGTGCCCCTGCATCTAAGTGATTTATAGAGACAGAACCCCCTTAAAAGTTCCATAAAACTTTTTTTTAACTGAATACATCTAATATATAAAGTTAAGACGATTTTCCCACTGTACCTTCTTGAAGAATAGGAAAATAACCACATGCATCACAAACTACAAAGTTCCATAATGTGATTTTTCAGATGAGTGTTATTTTAAAAGTCGATTTAACAAATGTCTGAATTGTTTAGTTAGGAAAGTATCAGACTGAAAACATCGAGTGTGCGGTTTCGATTCTATCTCCCCCCCCCACACACAATTTTTTTAAAAAATCATATGAAATAAAAGAATATATTTTCCGTTATTTAATATAATATGTAAGTGAAGAATGTTGGTATATTTAGTATGTAATGCCTCTCCATCTGTCTGTCTGCCTCTCTCTTTCTCTCTCTCTTTCTCTCTATCGCTCTCTATATACCTAGATCTATATATCTTTCTATATAAAGTAAAGACGATTTTTCCCCTGTACCTTTTTGAAGAATAGGAAAGTAACCACATGCATAACAGGCTACTAAACTGACCACTATATTATGCTTATTCACTCGAGCGTGTTTTAGAAAAAAATTTATTATTTTTCTCCAGCTAACACTAAATATTACTTTTCGCCCACCATCTTTGACTCTCCCAAAAACATACTCGATATAGGGAGTAACAAAAACTTTTCCCCATAACATTTAAGTACTGCCACTCTCCCAATCGACACTGGGAACTAATAAAAAATGTCTACTTTTCAAAAACGTGTCCGTTAATAGTTACTATTCGTCTGCTATTACTTTACTACATAATACAAAACATTACGCACACATTTAATGAACGCTCCCTTTAATTCCGCTGATTTTCGAGAACATCGGATTACGTTATTTATACTTATTACATATACAGTTATATTCATTCCGTTTTTAAGAGAATGCAATTAACGAACATAGTTCCTTGCAGTGTTTTATTATTCAACATGGCGGCTACAATTTCTTCAGCGACTCGACTTCAGAATTAAGTCAATATACGCCAAGATACTCGACAGATGCATAAAGTTGACATTTTCTAAATCCTACACCTTTCACACGTGTAATATCTAAAAATTGGAAACAGACATCAATTTCATCGTATATAAATGACCCAAAACGTGTGACGGGTGGACCCTTGATTGATCTCTATGGGATCGATAATTTTTCTTTTTCTGGAGGACCGGCGTTGTCCGGCTGCTTGTGGTGTTAACAGGTCGAACGTGTCATATATATGGTCCATTACTTCTTCTTGTTCAACAGAAGGTTGTCTGTCGTCATCTGTGATACGTTTCCGAATTTGGTTCAAATGCTTCTTGTGAGTAAATTTCGGACCTTCGATCATGTAAACCATCTGCCCGATCCTCTGCTTGACCATTCCTAGTTCCCACATCATACTATTATTTTTATGTATCTGGAAAAATACCTTTTCCCCAGGAAAGTACCTCTTTTTAGGAATTGTAGTATTCGGCAGTTTTACCTGTTTAGGCAAAAGTTTCTCGAAGACCGGCCTAATTTTCCTCGCAAACATTAACTCTGCCGGCGACATCTTTGATGGAGCGCTTTCATTTGGCGTAATTCGGTACACCTGTAAAAACTGTTGTAACGCCTTTCCTGAGGGTGTTTCTTTAGCTTTTTTCAGGGCTCTTTTTAACGTGTCCACGAACTCTCTGCCTGACCGTTCGATCGAGGATGATAGGTTGGCGTTGTTATGTGGTTGACCTGGAAATCCTCGCAGAAACTTTTAAAATCTGCTGACGTGAATTGCGTGCCATTGTCCGACACTAAACAATCGACCACACCAAACCTAGCATACAATTTGTGAAGAGCACTGATTGTAAAATCCGTCATTGGACTCTTGCATCTAAATACCTCAGGCCATTTTGAAAAACTATCAACAACTATTGAATAATAGTTTCCCTCCAATGGACCTGCGAAGTCCACGTGTATCCTTGACCATGGATGGTCAGCTTTAGGCCACGGGCTAAATTGTATTGGGGGCGCTTTTGCAGCCAATGCGCATCCCTTACACGACTTTACCATGCCTTCAATATCAGTGTCCATGCTCTTCCAGTAAACGTAGGACCTCATGAGGCTCTTCATTCTAATAGCCCCAGGGTGCCCCGTATGAAAATCCTTTAAAAAAATTTTTATCAGCGTGGCTGGGATTGCCACCCTTTCTCGGTACAACAGTCCCTCATTGCACATAGAATAAACTTCCGCCGCCGATTCATCTGATTGAATTTTTTGTTTCATTTCTTTGATGAAACTATCTTCTTCAGCCTCCCTTATTATATCTTTCAAAGTCACTGGTAATTCCTTGATCGTATTGCACAGTATTTGTGTATAATCCTTTTCACTTTTTAGTGACGCTATTACTGTGTCTTCCAGCGGTTCCCTTTTTTTGAACCAACAATGGTTATAAGCGGCTTGTGATCAGTTTGTAATTTGAATTTTCGACCGTGTAAAAAACGGTGAAATTTTGTAACCCCAAATATGATCCCCAGTGCTTCCTTCTCAATTTGGGAATAAATCTTCTCGGCTGGCAGTAAGGTTCTCGACGCATGGGCGATCGGTTTAGTGGACCCATCTGGCATTTTATGTAGAATGCATGCCTCTATTCCATAAGCACTTGCGTCGGTTGCGACAATAATCTCTTGTTCCGGATTGAAATGAATCAGAAATAAATCTGATGTTGGTACATCTTTTAACTGCTTAAATGCCGACTGGCACTCCGGCGTCCAGTCCCATTTTTTGTTCTTTTTTAATAGATCATTCAAAGGCGCGCGCAATTTATGCATATTCTTAATAAAAGTTTGATAATAGTTAACGAACCTTAAAAAACTTTGCAATGTAGTTACATTATGAGGCTCTGGCATGTCTTTTATTGCTGTGGACCTATCCGGATCGGGTTTTCTCCCGTCCTTATTTAATATATGCCCAGGTATTTTATTTGTTCAAAAAAAAAATTCACATTTTGCCTCCTTCAATGTGAAGCTGTATTCTTTTATCCTGTCAAACACTTGAAATATATGATCTCTATGTTGTTCAACATTTTGACTACGTATAAGAATATCGTCCAGATAGCCTATTGAAAAATTCAAACCGCTTGGCAAAGTGTCAATTACCTGTTGGAAAATTGCAGGTGCTACTTTTATACCAAATGCTAATCTATTGAATTTAAAAAGTCCTATGTGTGTTGAGATACACAAAAGTTTCGAACTATCGTCTTCTACTGGTATCTGTAGATACGCCTCGCTTAAGTCTAATTTGGAAAAGATTTTTCCGCCATTTAACTTAGCGAATACTTCCTCTGAGTTTGGTAACGGATAGTGGTGGTCCTTGAGCACTGCGTTCAATCTGGTAGAGAAATCTGCGCATACTCTAATTTCTTTTGATTTTTTTTTATGTATACGGTGGGGGCTGCCCACTCACTATAGTTAATATCGGTCAAAATCCCTGTGTTAACTAGTCTTTCCAGTTCTTCTTCAATTTTTTCTCTTGAAGCGAACGGTATGCTACGTGGTTTTTTGAATATTGGTTTTGCTTCATTCAGCAATTCAAATCTCGCTTTTATTTTTGTGCAGCATCCAAGCTTTTCAGAAAAAACACTTGGAAAAGATTTTTTTAGATCTTTTTTTAGTTTGTCAGCTTCGGCCGTTAAATTTTCGACTTTTTTACAAAAATCACTCATTGGCGAGTCCCATAATTCAAATTCTTGAATCCAGTCAGATCCGAATAAATTTGTCGTGTTCCTAAGAACGAATACTTTTAACTTTTTTGTCTTTCTTTTTAGTGAAACATTAATAATTAATTCACCCTCAAAATGTATCTTTTCACCAGTTACCAATCTTGCGACTTTATTCGTCTTTATCATCATGGGCTTACCTATTTTCTTACACGTGTGAAAATTTATAATCGATATATCCGACCCTGAATCGAGTTGCAGATTTACTTCTCTCTTTCTGATTCTCACCGTAACATATTTCCTTATGTTCTCTGTTAGTGAAGGGTCCATTTTTGCAGTTTTTATGTAGCTCTTTTTTTCTACTTTTGCTCTGCAATATGAGGCCTTGTGCCCTGCTCGTTTGCATAGGTCACACGTTATTTTCTTATGGTACCAACATGCATTGTACCCATGAGGTCCTCCACATTTACTACAAGGAGTCCTAGGCTTTTGTCTATCCTGATAATTTTGTGAAGGGTTCTTTTTGCCTCTTGGTTGGTAATAGCTGGCGTGTGGGTGTCCTTTATTTTTGAAGCGTATCTTTTTAATGTGAGCGATACCTGCTTCCTCTATGTTTCGGGAATCTTGTTTCACTGCCACGAACAGCTGACAATCTTCAGCCAGTTTCTGAAGCGTTAAATCCGGTTCTAATTCCAATTTATTTAGAGCACGACGTCTTATATCGGCGTCTTTTGTGGCTATCAAACCTTGTGTGAATATTAAGCATTTAAAGTTATCTGCCGTTAATGATGACAACTTGAAGTCGTCACAGTTTTTATTAACTATAGACGCAAAAGTGGTATAGTCCTGATTCTCCTCATGTGTAATATTCATAAATTTCCATCTTTTATGGAAAAGACTTGTCTTTGGACAGTATAACTCCATTAAAGTTTGACTGCCTCGTCAAACGACAATTCGTTGGTTTTTCTTGGCAAAATATAATCCACAAATTTGTTATGTTCAGATGCACCCAACTTCTGTAGTAATAAACGAACCTTCTTTTAATCCGTCCATGAACCGCAATCAATCTTGAATAAATCTTCAAATCTTCTGAAATATGCTTCAAACGTTAGGTCCTCCTCAGGAGCATAGCGAAATGTATCAATGGCTGACCAGATCGCATTTTGCGAAAAAGCCGTGCTATTTTCCTGTCCGTTGTCCTTATTCATTAAAACTTGTGTTAACAAATCCATTTTTTTTATCTGATTGGTTTTGATGCTCTAAATGTAATTTTTTCAATTCCAATATTTGTTCGTTCATTTCTTTCTTTTCTGTCTCGGCGTATTTCATCATTTCTTTCTTTTCTCTTCCCTGTTTTTCCTCAAAGTATTTCATTAAACTTAACTGCTTCTCGTCGTTTTGTTTCTGTACTGTCAATTGTTCTTCTCGAAACCTTTTTTCAAGTTCTAATTGTTGATTTTGTTGAAATTTTATAATTTCCAAAATCTGTTTTGAAAAATCCTCCATTTTTTTTTTTTTTCAATATGACAAAAATGCGTTTTTTCAGAGACAAATCAATTCTTTTTCTATAGTACCAACTCTACAGAAAAAAAAAACTTTTACAAATTTTGTATCTGGTTATTTGACGAGTATTTCCGTAATTTATTTTTTCCTTGTGTGGCAATTTTCCACCAGAAAATAATTCAGCGTTTGTGTTTATACAGAAAAGAGTTTGTCCTTTTTTTTTTTCAATTTTCTTTTCGTAACATGTAGGTATTTAGTTCAAATCTTTGTTGAACGTACACTTTTTTTTCTTTTCTTTACAAAGAATTAGTTATTTTTCTGTGAAAAAAAACGAGTTCATAGCCTTTATTTAATATTGGCCATAACTTCCGCTTTTAGTGCGTAACAGAATATCATATTTTCTCATTAACACAAAGTGTTATGTCACACATGCTTGTCGAAAGAGTGTTTTTTTTTCTTCAACGTGCAGTCAGTCCGAGAAAAATTTATTTTAATCGGAAAAATCCGACGTAACTTTTAATTGTGCGCTTTAGCCAAAATAAAATATACTATCATTTACTTGCTGTATTTTCGTGATTTTTTTCCCAATGCTAATGCCTTTTTACTATAAGCAAATATTAGCAAGACAATCTTTTTAGAACGAACAAATTTTTTTTTTTGTACTTACTGAAACTTTGTGTCGTTTATTCAGTAGTCGTAATTCCACGCCATTTATTTTATGAGTTCCATTTTAACTCGTAGTTAGGCTTCTTGTGGCTTTTTTTTTCTTAACAGCAAGATAAGACTTTTTTGACGACGTCTTTTGTTGTTTGACGTTTTTTTCTTTTTCAAGTAAATCCTTGCCCGAATCTTCGTTATTCAGTTTTTGTAGAATGATCCGGTAACTTTCTTGAGTAATCCTGGTAGCCAGTTGTCGTGACTGGTATAAGTCAGAATCCACACGTTTGTTCTTTACTAATTTTCTCGTCGCCAGTGTTGTAGACCCGTGCTAGGGGTCACAAAGAAATAAACCACAAATAATGACAGGGTTAAAATATAACAATGTATTTATCATAAAGCAATACAGAATGCCACTAATGTGGTAGGAGATGAACGGGTTCATAACATGCTGTAAAACATGGTATGAAGGTCTCTCTGAGTCTTTGCAACCAGTGGTATTTATTATACCTGGTTGAAACATCAGTTCTCCAATAGGGGTGATTTGTACCCCACAACATTTAGCCAAACTAGACGCCGTGTTGAAAAGCATCAACTTGACTCTTCAGTGGCAGGACAAGGTATTGCACATAAAGACAGACTCTGCGTGTGTGTACCACTGGGTGTCAGACACTCTCACCGGGAAAGCACGAGTTCACACCAAGACAGCCAGTGATATGCTCATTAGGAGACGGTTGAGCACACTCAAGGAGCTGGTGAAAGAATACAAGCTCTCGGTAGATGTGACGTTGGTTGCATCAATTCAAAATATGGCCGACCAGTTGACGTGCATGCCACAGTGGTGGTTCGACGCAATGAAGAAGGAAATTGGACCCGGGTCCCTAATCGGTGCTGTGCACATAGCTGAGGATGCAGTCTTAATCATGGCTATTCACAAAAGCAGTGGACACCCATGGGGTGCGACGTACCACTTATATTGCTAGAAGAGTTAAGTCGGCTATATGGGTGTGCGTGGAATACCAATCGATAGATCCGGCACCACACTACTATGAGAAGGGAAAAATTGAGGTGAGCAGCAACTAGCAGAGGTTGGGGATGGACATTACACATTAGGGTGCTTATCATTTCCTAACGATCACAGATTGTGGCCTGTCATGATTTTCCATGTGGAGGCAGTTGGCACGGCAGGACTCGGCAAGCATGAGTCGTCAACTGGAATTGGTCTTTTTTTAGCGTGGCCAACCGCAGTAGCTGTTCACGGATAATGACACACTTTTCTGCAGCAAGGAATTCAGGACGTTCGCAGATGAGTGGGGTGTGAACTTGAGATTTTGTTGCACGTATCCCCCAGGTGGGAATTGCATAGCAGAGTGATGCCATCGTACTGTAAAACGTATTGGGGTCAGGATATGCTGTTCCATAGAAGAGGCTGTCTACTAGCGCAACGTAACCCCAAAAGATGATGAATCACATTTGACCACACCAGCCAATACAATCTACCATTATGAAGTTCGAGTAAAAGGGGTTGATGTTGTGCCACCATCGGCAGATCCTGAACACAGTTCTTACTTGGTTGGAGACTACGTGTGGATGATGGTGCCGGTGATTCACTGCACCACGAAATTTGGCCAGGGTCGGGTAACAGAAATAACTAGTCCACAGACATCTTGGTGGATGGAATGCCCCAACATGTGAAGGACCTGTGCCCCTGCTACAGTGTCCTCTTGTCGGAAGAAGATTCTGACAGCACAACAATAAAACGAAGACAGGGTCGGACAATTTACCCGAGGTGAAAGTTGAAGCTCACACCTCCAAAGAAGCCCGGCTTTTGTGAAGGAGCACCCGAGAAAAATGACTGCCACAGGGATGCTGCCTTTGTGATCATGAAATCATGAGGGGGGGAGGCTGAGACCGAGGATAAATGGCCACGACTAGCATGTGCCTGCTGCAAGGAAACAGTAGCCGCACACGGCCGGGAACCTAGAAGCATTTGATTATGTTAAAAGTAGAAAATCAAGGACTACTGCTATTGCTGATGCTGGATGCTGATGTTGGGGAGAGGAGAAACGAGAACTGCTACTGCTGCTGCTGCTGAAATTGGCAGACAACATGGCGACTGTTAGTATAAAGGAGGGAAAAAAACGATCAGGACTTCGTTTTGAATGCTGAGGGCTGGCACTTCTGTGTGTTCTGTCAACTGGAACTGATTTACATGACTGCAATAGGAATTGATTAACCAAACTCATCTTGCATAAGGGAAGTAGGATTGACCGAAGAGAGAGAGGAGGGGGGATGGGCATGACTAACGACGGTAGTAGTAACAGGGGAAGGAGGCAGCACCGGAGGGAGGGGCGATAACATCAGTCATTCTGTTTCTTATATTGCCTAAAGAACTAAGTTTTAAATTTTATGATCTTAGTAGCTGGCTTTGCCGGCTCGCTACCGCTTCGCAAAGTTCGTTGATTGAAATACTGGAAACATTAAAACATGTCATTCGTAACTTTGTTATGGACACAAGGAGGAATCTTTCTCGTTTATTCATAAAGATAGATAAACATTAACTTTTTGGTCATTTCGATACAAATTAGTTCACCCTTCAAATATGATAGTAAAAAATGGAAAAGAAATAAATCAATTTGCCTTTTCACTTTCAATTCAGAAATAGATCGCAACTTGTTGAACAGCAAGTCGATCCAACTAAAGAAATAAACATTTGAACACAAATGGTAAAATATTTGTCCAAGAAATAAAGCAATATTGCGAAACAGTTATATTAAAATCAAAGCAATCATTGAATTAAAAACAATAACAAATAATAGTTAATCAATAAAGCGTCTCTTTTTTCAAAACCAATATGCAAATTGGTTAATCTTGCAACTGATATCGCATATAAACAAGCAGTATATAAAAAGATAGTGCGTCGATTGTGTAAAGTTGAACTAACTTGATATAGGGTGTTTTGCATTTACCGTTCGTGCGAAAAATAGGCTTCTTAACTAAACTTTTTATTTTATTTTTGTGTACGAATTCAAAGCGACATTTCCTGTGAATTAGTTTCACGTTGGAAGTTATTATCACATAATATTTGATGAATATCATAAAAAGTTTGCTAATAGGGACTGCCTCCCCACCAACACAAGAGAAAACAGATCGAAAGAATTGGTTTCAAACATGTTATTATGTGCAGTTCCAATGGGTTTTTTTTTACTTAAGGGTTCATTATGTAATCAATTTTATTATTAAACTAGCAGGACCCGTTGCCAGACGCTGCCCGGGGGTAATATAAAAGAATGAATTAAACAGCTGACAGAACGCAAATAGATCACACCTGGAACCAAAATAGAAATTGCCCCAGTTTCCTAAAGATGTCTATTATATTTGTGTGTTCGAGTTTTAATTTCGGCCTTTTGTATTACCCTAACCATAAACTAAGCATAACCTATGGTTTAGTTCGGCCAAAGTCGGTTATCTCACGGTGTCGGTTCAAATGCTGTAGAAGCACTGGTTGTTTTGTCTTGATCTGTTTTTTTTTTTTTTTTTCTGAATAAGCAAACATTTTGGGCCATTTTATTTTGAAGAAAATGTAAATGAAAATGTATTTCTCCCTAATCTGAAGGAAACTTTTTTTAAGTCATCTATTTTGTCTATCTAGACTGATGCAATTTTCATTTCTGTGTAAATCCGGTGACCGTATTTATTGAGCTGGATTTTCCCCACATTTGTAACCGACCTTGTGTCTAACTCTGCCCTCGTGGGGAAGAAAGTAAATAGGGACAGTAAAAAAAAAAAGAACTGCACAACACAAATCGCTTTTGTTTTACAAGTTAAGGAAGGATTATTAAACCTGCCACAGGAACATTGTATCTTGATTTGCGGCAGGTAAAAAAAATTAATAATTCAGTTTCATCAGGTTATTTCTCGACAATCTAATCATATAAACAAAAATAACATAAAAAATAGGAATATGTCTTTACAAGGCTTTTCTCTTTAAAAAGGTGAAATGTAATTTATTTATGATATGTGAAAAACATTAAAATAGTAATATTTTGATATGCTAAGATCGATCAGGGCTGTAAAAAGAAAAAATAATACTCTTAAATGTGAAATGTAATTGTGTGTTTTGGTGATGGATATGATTCAAGTGCACATAATATATGTATGAGAAAGGAAGTTATCTTCATTTCTTCAAATCTTTTTCTAAAACTATGATACCACCTACATACCAAACACAGAGAGTTTCCCCCTTCCCTCCTCTTTTCCCAGCTTCTTAAAATCCATGCCACACCTCACCACGACAAAAATCTCAGCCCCCCTTTCCTCTCTCCCACCCTTAGGCAAATTCACTAATATTCTCACCCCTTCCCTTTTTCACTGCTGCCTTAATGGTACCCACTAAAGCTTTCCATATTCATTTCACTCTTTGCCACTACTGACTTCTCGCAGCCTGGACCCTCGTCCAGCGCTCTTAGTAGCCACGGCTACTACTTTTCCTTATAAACCCATCATGTCAACCCAATATTTCGATGTACTTGCATGACATTTGTCTTAAAATTATCATCCCGAGGAAGTCTTACAATAAAGACGAAACGTTGATGAATATATAAAAAATATCTCTTAGTTTTTCCTTTTTCATTTCCCAATATATGTATATATTATGTTGTGAAGTGCGTATTGAATGTTAATAATACTACGATTTATTTATGCGAGAAAGTTTTTAAGGAATGTCTGTAAATGACTAACCAAATATATTTACTCGAAAACAATTTATGTCCATAATACTAATTTGTTTTATGAAATTTGTGGACCAAATTATGTTAATGCAGAGTATTTAGCAAAGAAATTATTTTGTTGAGTTTTGCGAATTTTTTTGTTTTCATTTTCATTGGGGGTTGTTTTTTGCCAGACGGACTTAGAGTTAGTGGTAGGTTTAAGGGACAGTTCGACAGCGGCTTTGATGAGGTATGTTTCTGTTCAGTCCTAGGGGGTTCACTCTCCCAGACTTTACCTTCTTTAGGTTAGTTTATAGCTAATCGCATGAGGCGCCCCTACTGGGAAATGCAGACTTGACCTTGTGTCTAACCTCCTGCAGTAAATAAACATATTAAAAAGTAAACATCATAATAATAGAAGATTGCAAAAAAAATTGTATTTTATACGATGGGGTATGCACGTGGGCTAAAATCCAGACAACAAATAACGATGGTGAATGTATTTTAATAATAATAATACTTTTTAAATAGGCGTGAATATAGCCCCACTTTTTAAAAAAGAAAGAAAAAGTATGTGTCGCCATGTGTGAATTATAATGTTTTGTTTTGTTTCTGTTCTATTTTGTGATAACCGAATGCGATTTAAGAAAAGTATGCTAAAAAAAAAAAGAAAAAAGATGAGACTACAAAAAAATGAATAAAGCAAAATAACAGAGGACATATTGTTGTATTATACTTTTTTTCAATTTGTTTTATCTAAACCCTGTGTTCGTGTTTTCATTCCGGTCTCTAAACAGGGCCGCAACAAATACATTCAAGTCTTTTTTTTGGGTATATTGTATTGAGATACTTTGTAGGTATTTCTTTTGGGTATATTGTATTGAGATACTTTGTAGGTATTTCTTTTAGGTATATTGTATTGAGATACTTTGTAGGTCTTTCTTTTAGGTATGTTGTATTGAGATACTTTGTAGGTATTTCCTTTAGGTATATTGTATTCAAATACCTTTTCGGTATTTTTAAAAAGTATATTGTATTCAAATACCTTTTAGGTATTTCTTTTAGGTATATTGTATTGAGATACTTTGTAGGTATTTCTTTTAGGTATATTGTATTGAGATACTTTGTAGATATTTTTTTTGATATATTGTATTCAAATACCTTTTAGGTATTTCTTTTAGGTATATTGTATTGAGATACCATTTAGCTCTTCATTTTACTTATATTGTATTCAAATAACTGTAAGTTCTTTCTTTCAGCTATATTGTATTAGAATACCTTTTAAAACTTTATTTTGGGTATATTGTATTCATATAACTATTAGGTATTTCCTAATATAGCTAACTATATTGTATTGAAATACCATTTCGGTCCTCCTTTTAAGTTTTTCTTTTAGTTGTCTTGTATTCAAATACTTGAAGGTCTTTCTTTGAAATATATTATATCCAAATATCATTTAGATCTTTCATTAAGCTTGTTGTTGTTTGTCTCATCGCAAGCGCGAAGGTGATCAAATGGTTTCAATGATGACGACAGAAGATCGAGTACGTCATGATGTCTGTTTGGCTTTGGGCTTCATTCTCTTCTCATTGGCCCTTGTTGCTCGAGAGGCTTCGGCAGACACATCACCTCTTTTGATCACTGTCCTCCAACCAGTTCGACTTGAGGCAGTCTCTTCCCACGTTTGGTTGTCTATTTCAAAAAGCAAGTTAGTGTTTCCTTCAGGCTATCCTTGTACCTCTTTTTAGGTCGGCCAACGTTTCGTTTGCAACGGCTGAGCTCATCGAACATGACTTGTTTTCGGATTCTCTTCTTGCTTATGCGGGAAACGTGGCCTGACCAGCGCAGTTGGGTTTGGCACAGCAGGGTTTGTGCGCTGAACATTCCGGCTCTGGACAGAACCTCAGTATCAGGGATCTTGTCCTGCCATCCGATATGGAGGATTTTCCAAAGACAATTTGTGTGGAATCAGTCAATCTGTCGCTGCGGTAACACGTCCACATCTCACAGCCGTAGGTCAGGATGGGGACGACAGCCGCTCTGTAAACGTCTGTAAACCTTCAGCTTGGTCTGGAGGCTGATGCCTCTTCGATTCCACACTCGATCTCGCAGTCGGCCAAAAGTGCTGCTGGCCGATGAGATTCTGTTGTTTAGCTCTTCGTCAATGTTCGCACTCCTGGAGATTGTACTGCCAAGGTAGGTGAAACTATCCACTGATTTGAGAGTTTCTCTGCCCACTGAAATTCATGGATGGGCGTGCTATTCTCCTGAGGCCGGTTGAAACAGTACCTCGGTCTTCTTTGTACTGATTTTCAGACCAAAGTTGTTGCAGGCGTGATGACAGTACAGTCGTCTGCAAAGAGAAGTTCCTGGATAGTAGTTTCCTTTACCTTGGTCGCCGCAAGCAGTCGCCTGGTGTTGAATAAGTTTCCGTCTGTTCTGTATCGAATGTCAACGCCGTTTTTGTTCTCTCCAAATGCGTCGTTTAGCATGGTTGAGAACATCATGCTGAATAGCGTGGGAGCTAGTACACCAACAATGACCAATTGAGACGACGTAAAGGATCAGTTCTATGCGTAACTCGACTTGTCGATCGCAACAACCCAATCCAACAAATTGTTCATCCTCAGAGACTTCAACATCAAGAGTACTAGACAAACAAACAAAGAATCGGTAAATGCAACAGCAACGGGAATATTCTCCTACAAACATGCGCTCTCCACGATTCATTAAAGTATATTGTATTTAAATACCTTTTATGTTTTTCTTTTTGGTATATTCTACTTAACTACCATCTAGAGCTTTCTTTTAGCAATATTATATTCAAATACCTTTTATGTCTTTCTTTCATGTATATTGTATTGAAATATTTTGTAGTTTATTTTAAAGTATGTTGTATTCAAACACCTTTTAGGTCTTTCTTTCATGTATATTGTATTGAAATATTTTGTAGTTTATTTTGAAGTATATGGTATTCAAACACCTTTTAGGTCTTTCTTTCATGTATATTGTATTGAAATATTTTGTAGTTTATTTTGAAGTATATGGTATTCAAACACCTTTTAGGTCTTTCTTTCATGTATATTGTATTGAAATATTTTGTAGTTTATTTTGAAGTATATGGTATTCAAACACCTTTTAGGTCTTTCTTTCATGTATATTGTATTGAAATATTTTGTAGTTTATTTTGAAGTATATGGTATTCAAACACCTTTTAGGTCTTTCTTTCATGTATATTGTATTGAAATATTTTGTAGTTTATTTGAAAGTATATTGTATTCAAACACCTTTTAGGTCTTTATTTCATGTATATTGTATTAAAATATTTTGAAGGTCTATCTTTTGAGAATATTGTATTCAAAAAACATTTAGGTCTTTCCTTCAGCTATATTGTATTGAAATACGATTTTTGTCTTCCTTTTAAGTTTTTCTTTTAGTTATCTTGAATTCAAATACTTGTAGGCCTTTCTTTAAAATATATTATATACAAATAATTTTTAGATCTTTCTTTTAGCAATTTTGTATTCAAATATCTTTTAGCTATATTGTATTCAAATACCCTTTAGATCTTTTTTTATTTATATTGTATTCAAATACGTTTTAGATCTTTCTTTTTAGCTATATTGTATTCAAATACCCTTTTTCTTCTTTTTTGTATATAGTATTCAAATACCTTTTAAATCTTTCATTTAGTTATATTGTATTCAAATACCTTTTAAATCTGTCTTTTAGCAATTTTGTATTCAAATACCTTTTAGCTTTATTGTATTCAAATACCGTTTTAATTTTTTTAGCTATCTTTTATTCAAATACCTTGTAAATCTTTTGCTATATTATTTTCAAATACGTTTTAGATCTTTTTTTTAGCCATATTGTATTCAAATACCTTTTTTATTCTTTATTGTATATAACATTTAAATAACTTGTAAATCTTTCATTTAGTTATGTTGTATTCAAATACCTTTTAAATCTTTCTTTTAGCAATTTTGTATTCAAATACCTTTTAGATATATTGTATTCAAATACCTTTTTAATTTTTCTTTTAGCAATTTTGTATTCAAATATCTTGTAAATCTTTCATTTAGTTATATTGTATTCAAATACGTTTGAAATCTTTCTTTTAGCCATTTTGTATTTAAATAACTTCTAGATGCTTTTCATGCTGCAGATTCTGTTTATTTTCTATTTCTAATGTTAAGATTGTGCTTCGTATTTCTGTGACAGGGAATCACAGTTTTATGATTTCTTTTTGTCAATGTTAAGTGTTAGCAGGTTGATTCACTTATAAATGGGAAAAGGCCATGACCGTGTAATCGATACCCTCACATACTCTGTGCTGTAAATATCCTTAATGAGTTCTACCTTATTGTTCGTCTTTTGTTGCCCAGGTGTGAAGATACTTTCTTTATCCTTTCCTCAGATAGCCTTGTATATTCATGAAAAAGTAGACGATCTTTTCTTAAAATATATTTTATTCACTTAACTACAGGAGTTCCATTTACATATCTAGTAATTGTTACTGACTACCTCCACAGGTGATATAAGAAACCCTGTCTTATTGGAGATATTCTGAGATCATTCGTTGATATCTATGCAGACGACACAACTGTCTATGGCAGCATTTCGATGATCATCGATGATCATTGATGATCAAGATCTTTTGGTTATTTCATGCTTAAATTGTTAAAGATTCATTGTATACAATTAATTAAACACAAATTGTTATTGTATTCATAGTTGGGGAAAATTACATACTTGGGAGGCTTCGTTTCTATGGTGATAGTTTTTGACACATTAAAGGCCATTGATAGAGCCTGGCATGAAAATGTGCTTTAAAAGCTTGCTAGCTATGGAATATCTGGAAATGTCTTCTGAACCATCAAATCCTTTCTCTCTGATAGGTCTCGAAAAGTAGTTGTTGATGAGCAGAAGTCTCGGGCACACAATATCAACGATGGTGTGCCTCAAGGATCCATTCTGGGCCCAACTCTCTCTTCCTGATCTTCATCAATGATCATCAAAATCATATGCTGAGATCATTTGTTGACATCTATGCAGAAGACACAATTGTCTATGGCAACACTTCGAAAAGCATTGGTGATGAAGATCGTACTGATTCTCTCTTTTCTGACCTGGAGAATGTGGTGCAATGGGGGGAAAAAGTGACTTGCTACTTTTAACACCTCCAAAACTAAGCTTCTCTCCTTTCACCACCAACACTCAGATCCCTGTTTTGCCTCAGTTGAAATGAATGGCTCTCTCCTTGCGGAAGCCCCCTTGTTTTGATAAGCTCCTAGGACTGACTTTCACATACATCAAGAAGTTGCTAATCCCCTCAGCAAAAGCAATCTATTTAGTGACCAGCAATACGGATTTCATTCTGCAAGATCAACAGCTGACGTGCTGACTGTAATATCGCACAGGATTAGTGAATCTATCGATGGGGACTTTGTTTCTAGAGTAATTAATAGCTCTTGACATATCAAAGGCCTTTGATAGGGTTTGGCACAAAGATTTGCTTCACACTTGCTAACTATGGAATATCTGGAAATGTTTTTGCAACCATTGAATTATTTCTCACTGATAGGTCTATGAAAGTAGTTGTTGATGAGCAGAAGTCTGAAGCACATAGCATCAACACTAGTGTGCCTCAAGGACCCATTCTGAGCCCAATCCTCTTCCTAATTATCATCAATGATCTGCCAAATCATATTCTGAGATTATTTGTTGACATTTATGCAGAAGACACAACTGTCTATGGCAACACTTCGAAAATCATTGGTGATCAAGATCTTATTGATCTCTCTCTCTTCTGACCTAGAGCAGATGGCGCAATGAGGAAACAAGTGACTTGTTACTTTTAACACCTCCAAAACAAAGCTTCTCTCCTTTCACCACCAACGTTCAGATCCCTGTTTTGCCTCAGTTGAAATGAATGGCTCTCTCTTTGACAAGCTCCTAGGACTAGCTTTCACTCCAGACCTGAAATGGAAGACTTACATTATGTTTCAGTTTGAACAAAGGTGGTACAATAATATTGTGGTGGTCTGCCTTTGTGCCGGATGTTCATAGAATGGAAGTATTTTTAACTACGGTAGCAATATGGAAAATACAACTTTGGAATTTCTACTGGTCCCGCTATTTTAAAAAATTACGTGTTAACATTACAGGTATCACCATATTATCGGCGTCTATTAAAGTATCGCAGCACAAGACAATCACTATGTTTGACACTGATGCACAAAATATCAAAGTTTGCTGAAGCATCCAAAATAGTGAACATTTTGTGATTACACAAACAACTGAAATAATTGGCTCTTTCCTTGAGGAAGCCCTTGCTTTGATAAGCTCCTAGTACTGACTTTCACTCCAGATCTGAAATGGAAGACTTGCATCCTATCTATTGTTAAGGTTGCTGGAAAAATGATTGGATCATTTTACATTTTACCCGACTCCTGATGCAATCCTCTGCCTGTATAAGAGTTAGATATGTCCTAAAATGGGGAGGTACTGCTGCCACATCTGGGGAGGTGCCGCTCAGAGAACCCTTTCTTGCCTTGACACAGCACAAAATCGACTTTGTAATCTAGCAGAAGATAATCTCTTCTCTTCCCTACAGTTCCTTTCTCAAAGAAGAAACGTTGCTAGTCTTTCTCTACTCTATCGTTATTTCTATGTAAGGTGCTCGACTGAGCTCCAATCTCCGGTTCATCCTTGTAAGACATTCACAACAAGAACTCGTCTTCTTACCACAATTGCAAAGAACTTTCCTCTTTTCTTCCGTGTGCCTAACATCAAACGGAATTTCTAGTAACAGAATTTCTTTTCAAGAACTTCCCATTTGTGGAACATATTACTACAGGACTACTTTCCTGCAGACTTCAACATGGTCAACTTTAAGTCTAATGTTAACTAATACTTGTCGAGCTGTCCTCTTAAAAAATCAAATTGTGTTCATTCAATTCATCATTTTAAACCACCTGACAATCTCATTAACCCTTATCATCAAGTGACCTTTTGACCTTTTGACCTTGGTAAGAATCAGTACGATCTTCATCACTACTCATTAGAATTAGAAAAAAAAAACTTACATTACATCTCTCTAATTCAAAATGTTTGTAGCAATTAAAATCCAATTTCATATCTCCTATATCACATGGATAAACTGATCAGTCAACTATCAATCCCATATGGGTATTTTTCTGACTCCAATGGTATCACACATCAACCATACCGCATAACCCATTGAACCTTATAACTATATATATATATATATATATATATATATATATATATATATATATATATATATATATATACTTTGAAAGTATATTACTATCTATATCTATCTTTTTCAAAGACTTCTAACATAAAGATAAAGACATTCTTCACAAATACTGACTAAATTTTTGATTTAACACTTCAGAAAGTCACTGAAGAATGTCAAAGAATTATAAATTTAAAATATGATAAAACACAAATTCAAGAAAATGACAATTCTTTAATCAGAACAATTACTGAATTTAAAAACAATAAAAAAAGAAAATATGGCGTCGCTAACAGAAGGGAGAGAGGGAGAGAGAGAGAAAGAGAGAGAGAGAGAGAGCAAGCAGTCAATCACCTTCTCTCTTTCTTCATGAACTATTCTTGCTTATGTCTCATCAGTATATCTTTCTTTCTAGTGCGAAGTGAGTTTAATTTAAATTACCTCCCCTTTAAGAAAGGTTTTAGTAATTTATCCTTCGTTTTTATTACATCACTTTAATTAACTACTGTTAATATCGACAAAATAAATAATATATATATATATATATATATATATATATATATATATATATATATATATATATATATATATATATATATATATATATTATTCGGTACAGAAAATCAGTACAACATCAGTACCATTGGTTTCAAGCTTAGAAGGTGTTAACCTCCCGGCTATCTTCAGCTTTTGTTGTTACTTGGTAGAAAAAATGGAAGGTCTCGTATAAGTCACTCTTGTATACGTAATTTGCTTTGAAGTGTTAAATTAGTCTCGTCTAAATTTTGTGTTAGGGAAAGATGTGTGAGATTAAAAAGCTTAATAAAGTCCCAAAAAAGAGGAAACAGTGACAACAAAAGCTGAAAATAGCCGGGAGGTTAACACCTTGTGAGCTTGAAACCAATGGTACTGATGTTAATTTGATTTTATGTATCGAATAATAAATAAATATAACGCTCTTAATTCTGATTTTCTCAATTAATTGAGCATTCAGCTGGGATTTTTCCTACCTACTTATAAAAGAAGTTTTATATATATATATATATATATATATATATATATATATATATATATATATATATATATATATATATATATATATATATATTTATTTATTTATTTAAGCAAATATTAAATTATTTTACCTACATACACCGGCGTTTCAAGCTTACACTATCATCAGTGTAGGAGATGATAATTTCAGACAGTCACAAGATTCAAACCCAGTTACAGAATCACCCTAGACTCCACAAGCAAGCACTCTAACCAAACGGCCACGAGAAATTACCACGTAAAGAAAGGGAATTAAGTTCTATTTATGCCTAAATAGAGTGGGCACAGACAGTAGACCAGCGAGAGTGTTCAACGAACATTGTCGGAACATGGTCTATAGCTACGTGACAGTCTATTTTTAACTCCCCAAACAGGGCTCATCTTCAATTTCTTAAAGGGGCTTATAACAATATTTATCTAAGAAAATATTAATTATTTTTACCTAGATACGCCGACGTTTCAAGCTTACGCTATCATCAGAGTAGGAGATGATGATTTCAGACGGTTGCAGATTCGAACCCAGTCACAGAATCACTGTAGACTCCGCAATCAAGCGCTGTAACTAAAGCATCACGAGAAATTACCAAAGAAAGGGAATTAAGTTCTATTTATGCCTAAATAGAATGGGCACAGACAGTAGACAAGTGAGAGTGTTTAACGAACGTTGTCGGAACATGGCATATAAATTCCCGAAACAGTTTTTCATGGTAAACAACTGATGATCCCTTAAAATAGTGTTAGAAACTAACTAATATAATAACTGTAAAAAATAAATTGACTTACATGAGTGATTTTCCACTGGAAGACTTGAGACTATAAGTTTTTTTTTTGTTTTTTTTTTTTTTTAATATAGTTTTAATGGTTGAGAAACTTCCGAGACTATATATATATATATATATATATATATATATATATATATATATATAAGGTTAAAACAACAAAAGATATAAGAGGCAACTAATATCTTTAATTAGTGAACATCCGAATAAAAATGAAGCTCAATATACTGGATAGAGCATTAATAGCAATAGATGAAGTGAAAGAATAAAATAAGGTGTGAATCAAATTTTATTACAGTTCAATGTTTAGGCAACATTGAACTGTAATAAAATTTGATTCGCACCTTATTTTATTCTTTCACTTCATCTATTGCTATATATATATATATATATATATATATATATATATATATATATATATATATTATCATTATTTCATGCATCCACATAAAATGTTATGAGGAGATATAATCTTTTATGTATCAATTTTCAGTATTTACTTCAAAAGTACTCAATACGTGCTCTAATTTAAAATCGTTGCAAAGTTTATTTACTATACTTGCATACGTAATGTAGTCGTCTTCCTCTCTTCTAGTGACATTCATGCACTTATATCTCCTGTGGAAAAGAGAAGTTTTTGTAGAAAACAGTTCTGTTAGTAAAGTAACTGCCTCCTGGAAGTTCAACTAACTGGTCTTTTTTGAAGGATAAAATTCACGAACTTTGCATGCTCGGCAGCTCCTAATTTTCTTAGCAAAAATCTAACTTTTTTAGAGTCTGTCCATGTACTGCAGTCCGATACAAAAATATCCTCATATCTTCTATAGAAGTGAGCAAAAGTGACATCGTCTTCTGGATTATAATTGAAAATTTCGATAGCGCTCCACACAGCCGTCTGGGAGAATGCATTATGATTCTCGTTTGCTTTCGTTAACTGTGTTGCCTCCAGAAATTTTCTCTGTTCCTCCTGTGTTTTTATCAAGAGTTCTTCGAAGTGTTTCTGCTGTTGTAGCAGTTTTTCTTGGAATCTTTCTTCTCGTTCAGCATGCATTTTTCTTTGGGCTTTTTGCTGTTCCAACGACTCTCTTTTAAATTTCTCCTCAATTTCAATATGTTTTCTTTGTAGTTCCATTTGTTGTTCAACTTGGTGTCTTTGTAACGCAACATTTTGTTCCGTTTGGAATTTAAGTAATTGAAAAAGAGAATCTTTGAATTCAGTGTCCATCATTCACGTATTCAAATTATGCACCACACAATTTACACTTGTAAAAATAAATCAGTTTTCCCCACAACGTGCTTAATATAATTAATTTGCTCAACTAATACACAAAGCAAGAAATATATTATTCCTTAATACAAAAAAAAAAATTCAATCCCAGTTCTTTTGTTTGAAAAACAAAACTAAAAAAATTTTTTTTTTTTCTTTATATATATATATGTGTACGTAGTTTTACAAAACCAAGTCCGTCGCTATAAGCCTAATAAGACTAGTTTTATGGGAAATCTTTTTAACCCCTTTTCATTTTGCAAAAATGCGACTTGCTTATTTAACAGTTCTTTGTTAGAAGCACAAATGACTTACGCGAATATATTTTTTTACTGTCCGTCCTTTGCTCTCGACAATTCTGTAGTAGACCGTTTTAATAAATAGTCAATCCGGATCTTGCTCAAATATCAGATGTTGTCCTAATAATAACGACAAACTTACACAATATCTGTAATAATTGACGCGGATAACATTTATCTTAACGAGTCAGTGAAACTTGAAGAGAAAAAAATAAAGGTATCAGTGTATTCAATAATTTCAATAATTGAAAATGTCTTTCGCGTTTTCTGGTTTTCGATTTTTGGTAGCAAGTTTTGAGTTTGTGTTTTTTTGTTTTTTTTCGCTTAACTACTCAGTAGTTAATTTGCTGTTAATCCTTGCGAATCCGAATATCTGACAAAGATGGGTTTTTTTTTTCGTGAAGATCTTGCGAATCACTTTGGGTGATTTTTTTGCAGTGAAATCGTTTCGATTCCTCGTCGCCAATCTGTTGTGAAGTTGTCCAACAGTAAATAATAAATAAAGGAAGTCAAGTCGAGGGTTGGTTTAACAAGTGTATTAACAAAGTAAGAAAGTGACTAGCACTTGGCTAGACAGTTACAAGACTGTGCTTTGTCTTCTCTGTGTCTCTGGTGACTCGCACTATTTATAGTGACAACCGGTGCAGTTTCTCCTGTGTAAGAACGGCCGGTGTAACAATAATAAAAATAGAAAATAATATTAAAATATATATATAAAATAAGAATTTAAGAAAAATAAGAAAAATAATAAAATTAAATTTAATTAAAATTAAGATAAAGATTAATAAATTAGAGGTTGAAAAAAATAATTTTTGGTAATTATAGAGAATAAAATATAATAAATATAATAAAATATAGTAAAATATAATAAAGTATAATAAAACAAAATAACAATAAATACATGAGAATAAATCTAAGAATAAATAACAGTATAAATAAATAAATAAATAAATGATTGAATAAATGAACAAATAGATAAATAAATAAATGAATAAATGAATAAATAAATGAATACATGAATTAATAAATAAATAAATAAATGAATGAATAATTAAATTGATAAATAAATAAATGGATAAATAAATGAATAAATAAATAAATAAATGAATGAATAAATGAATGAATAAATAAATGGATCAATAAATAAATGAATAAATAAATAAATAAATAAATAAATTAATAAATAAATTAATAAATAAATAAATAAAATAAATAAATTAATTAATTAATTAATAAATAAATAAATAAATAAATAAATGAATAAATAAATAAATAAATTAATTAATAAATGAATAAATAAATAAATGAATAAATAAATGAATAAATGAATAAAAGAAAAAATAAATAAATGAATAAATAAATAAATTAATAAATAAATAAATTAATGAATAAATAAATAAATAAATAAATAAGTAAATAAATGAATAAATAAATGAATAAATAAATAAATAAATGAATAAATAAATAAATGAATAAATAAATAAATAAATGAATAAATAAATAAATGAATAAATGAATATATAAACAAATGAATAAATAAATAAATAAAATAAATAAATAAATAAATGAATAAATGAATAAATGAATAAATGAATAAATGAATAAATAAAATAAACAAATAAATGAATAAATGAATAAATGAGTAAATGAATAAATAAATAGATAAATAAATAAATAAAATTTTATTTTATTTTAAAAGTATTTTAGAGTATAGGTTAAATTAAAGAAAAAATTAAATAATTAGAAGATAAAAAGTCTATAATCGTAAATATAGAAATATACAGAAAAATAAAGATACAACTTGAAAATATAATTATAATTAGAAGAAAAAATGTTATATAATAATAAAAAAATATATAAAGTACTTAAAATTATAATGATGACGATTAGAAGAATAGACCTATATAGAAAAATATCAAAGAAGAAAAATTCCAAATAATGAAATTACAAAATTACTTTACAAATTATGTTTTTTGTAAAATAATTCACCCATCCCAGAAAATACAGTAATGCTCGTTTACTACGGACGTGCTTCAACTTATTTTTACATATGGCTGCCTCCGTCCATTATTTTCCAGCATAAATACACATCATAGATTAGGAAAAATACAAAATAGAAAAAAATTATTTAAGTGAAATTAAGGAGTGAAATGGACAATGTGTTTTGTCAGATGGATCACCCTTACTCTGCTTAAAAAAGGATGTGGAATTTGCAATTGGGTTGTGTTGGGAATGTCTGTCCATTAACCCCGCGCCGATCTGATGGCAAAAAACTAGGATTCTCAAATGTATGGCAATGGTTGAACATGGTCCCACCTGGTTTGCGATCTAGCAATGTTATATATCCGAGTCGGTGCATGGAGGTTGTTGATAAAACAGATGCACCTGACGATTGTCAGTTGATAAGATAATTGCCGGATGACCAAAAAGTTATTTGAAAATAAAATAAAAAACTCACAACCAGAAAAACACCTGCACAGGAAGAGGCAACATATGATCGATTGTCAAAAGATAAGTTTCTTCTGACAAAAAAAAGGATGCACCTGCAAGAATCACTTAAACAGTGATGTCAGAAGAAAACAGAGATGTCGGAAAGGTTAAAGATCATATTGCCAGGTGTGGTTGTGTCATGCCAGGAAAAGATGGACAGATTTTGGAAGTGTCAAATAAAGTTCAAGCTGTCACCGAGTGCAATCTCAATGAAGTCGTCCAGGTGACGACAAAATCGTTATATAATAATAACCGAAAATCAAAAGACAGTTGACGATCGAACCTTGGAGAGAATCAACCGTCTAGTTCCCTGTGCACAAAGCCTCTCCGACCACCACCCTCATCGTCACCGACAAATAAATATACATATTATATTTTCCTAAGATACCTGTGTTGTCATTTTTATTAAGCCCCGCACAATACAACAGCAATTCTTGCAACAAGAAGATTACCCTGTCGTGATTCAGCGTTTTAACTCTGGTTTCTTTGAGAGTGACACATCTAAAGAAACCCTAACGACAATGAAATCGCTTTTAACAGCAGGAGCTTTAGAGTCTTTGCTGATAGCTGGGTTGTTATATAAAAGTATATACCCATACCTTACTTTATATACATGCACCTCCTAAGAGTTCAAGTTTACAAAAAGACAATATGCTCATGTTACTAACCGTGTTGCCTAAAATATATATCTAAAAATTGATAATAATCCATTCATTGATTTAGGAGATTATCCTGTACACACACACATAGGCATATATATATATATATATATATATATATATATATATATATATATATATATATATATATATATAATAATGGTAATAATCCAGGTGAAAAATATCCACAGGGTGGTAATCCAGAGAATTTTAACCGGGTTTATAAAAAGTGCTCAATATCAAAATAGAGCTTTATATATGATAATTTTATTTACACAGACATGTACAAAATCTGCGACACTGGGATGTCGATGTTATCGATCAACAGTTACTATAAACTGAGATCTCATCAGGCAGAGTTAGAATCCGATCTTAACCTCAGATCATATTTGGAGAGAATGAAGTGGAGGGATAGAGAAAGAGAAGAAGAAGGAAAGAAATTTAACATTTCAAAAATTAAAGCCGTTAAAAAATTAAAATTAAAAATTAAAAAATCTAAGAAACAAAAAACAAAAAACAGAAAACAAAAATCTAAAATCTAGAATCTGAAACAAACAGGGCAAATAAATAAATAAATAAAAATATAAGGTGGAAAGAGGAACAAATAATGATGAGGGGAGAGGTGGTGGGAAGGTAGACACAT
The DNA here is from genome assembly GCA_963556195.1 of Sepiola atlantica. Taxonomy (NCBI): domain Eukaryota; kingdom Metazoa; phylum Mollusca; class Cephalopoda; order Sepiida; family Sepiolidae; genus Sepiola; species Sepiola atlantica. The sequence continues at coordinate 92,907,409 of OY744515.1, forward strand.
AGAGGAAAAAGAAGGAGAGAGAGAGAGGACGTCTGTTGATTCAGATCGAGAGGGAAGGAGGGGGGGGGGTAGACATGCACGAATCAAGTGTCAAAAAAACAGTCGAGTTTATAAATGTATTTTTCCAAGTGAACTGTAATATTGTGTATATGTGTGTATGCGTGATCTGAGGTTAAGATCGGATTCTAACTCTGCCTGATGAGATCTCAGTTTATAGTAACTGTTGATCGATAACATCGACATGCCAGTGTCGCAGATTTTGTACATGTCTGTGTAAATAAAATTATCATATATATATATATATATATATATATATATATATATATATGTATATATATATATATATATATATATATATAGTATTGTACATGCATTGTATTAGTTTCTGTAGATGTAAATCCGTTGAAACTCAAGTGTTTATAAAAAGTGCTCAATAACAAGTAGAGCTGTTTATAAGTATAAATTTTTATTTATACAAATATTATTGGTTACATATGTGTATACATGTTTCGGTTGCACTCTTCACAGAATCCTTCTCTGGAATCCTTGGTCTGATAAGGTTGACTTTCTGTGAAGAGTGCAACCGAAACATGTATGCACATATGTAACCAATAATATTTGTATAAATAAAAATTTATACTTATATATATATATATATGTATATATATATATATATATATATGTATATATATATATATATATATATATATATATATATATATATATATATATATATATATATATATATATATATATTTGGATTTTTCACTTAGAAGATAGATTATTCAGTGACGACCGGGATTAGGCCAATAAAAAACAAGCTCGATGATACTCGATTACCGAGTACAGAGCATTTATATATGATTGTTTGAAGGCTTACCAAAGCATTCCGTTCAGGAGCCCAATCATCACCACAAAAGACCTTTTTATTCAAAGATTATCTATTTATCATTTTCAAATTAAAGAGTTTTTTCTTTAATTTGAAAATGATAAATAAATAATCTTTGAATGAAAAGGTCTTTTGTGGTGATGATTGGGCTCCTGAACAGAATGCTTTGGGAAGCCTTCAAAAAATCACATATATATATATATAGCGCTGTAGACAATAACAGTAACACTCGTTTTTTACTTCCACCGGAAATCTTGACTTCACCCGGAAAATATACTGTGAGCAAATATTTACGAATTGCAGTTTGGAAACTAATAACCAACTGAATTACATACATAAAACGTATGTAAAAGGATATAAGGACTAAAGCCTCGAAGGTATGACGACATCCTTTTCCGAATAAAATGTGGGTTAAAATCAATTTATTCATTTCATCCAACCAATTCACCTAATAAATATATCGGATCTTCGAAGCACAGACTCTGTTTACTTCGACTTCCTCCTAAATAACGCATAACCGCCAGACTAAATTTATAACTTTTTCTGATATAATTCACCCTCCCACATCTAATGTCATTCCAGTTGGACTTGTTGGTTCAAACGCCAAATTTGATGGAAGACCACGATAAGAGATAGAGGATAATTATTTCCTTTAAAGCATGCTCTCTCCTACTGACCCTCCCCCATATAATAATTTTTTTATAAGGAGTTTTTCTCCCCCTAAAATTAACCGTTGTCCATACCTTCCCATCTGCCCTCCCTTCTTCCCTCCTACCCTAATCATCTCCCTGTGAGATGTTTCCTTAAAAAAAACTCTAGAAAATGAGCCTTGACAATATTCAACTTTGGTTCGAAACGTGTATATGCGTCCATCTTATTTTTATTTATAGTTCTAAGTTCTTAATTCATACTATTATTATTGATTATTTCTTTTATATTTATCCTATATTCTCATTTTGTATTTCTAATGTTTATTATCATCTCCTTATTATTAACTCTGTTTTTCATCTTTATCTTTATCTTTATTTTTTATTTTTAATTATACCTTCATTATTTCTAATCTTACCTTAATTCTAAATTATTAGTTAACTATTTTATTTTATTTCTTTATTTTTATTTACTTATTTATAATTTTATTAATTTTATAAACATTTTTTTATATATTCTTTATATATATATATATATATATATATATATATATATATGATGATGATGGACTCTCCCGTCGATTTTGACGTATGAGTACCCCGCCAGAGGCTGCCCGCGCGTGAATTTGTAATTGCAAGGGTTGCGCAATCTCTAACAACCGCTCTCCTGAAACGGCATTGCTTGATTCCAATGGCAAGTAGTAATACAAGACGACTGGAAACAATGCCGAGATAAGCAGAGAGCACATACAGCACCTGGTATTCCCAAATGGTCACCCATTTAGTACTGGCTAGGCTCGACGCCGCTTAACTTCAGTGATCTAACGGGAACTGGTGTGTCAACGTGATTGTGCCGTATATACATATATATATATATATTTTTATTTCCCTATATTTCTATTATTATACTTAATTTTACTTCTTATTTTTTATTATATTTTTATATTTTATGTTTTTATTTTTTTATTTATTTTTTTATTTTTTATATATTTTTTATTTTTCTATATTTCATTTTTATTTTTATTTTTATTATTGTTTTATTATTTTTTACTTTATTTTATTTTACTCTACTATACTTCCTTTTATTTTTATTTTTTATATATTTTTTATTTTTGTTTATTTATAATCTTATTATTTTTTTTTATATTATTATTTTTTATAGTTTTTTCCTTTTTCCCTTTTTATTGTATATTTTATTTTTTATTTTCATCTCTTATCCATTTTTTTCCTTTATATATTCTATTATTATTTTTATATTTTACATTATATTTTACTTTATTTTATTCTTTATTTTATTTTAATTTTATTTTCATTTTATCTTTATAATTTTGATAATGTTTATAATGTCTTTTTATCATTATTATTATCGGTTTATCTTTATATTTTTATTTTATATTTGTTACTTATTCCTTTTTCTAATATTTGTCCCTGCGTCCCCTCTTGTCAACTTGTTATTTTCTTCCTTGAATTTTCTGTAAGATGTGCTGCTAAAGGCGCTGATGAAGTGACGTTCTGGAGTGGCTTTGTAAAAAAAAATTTTTGAATTGAAAAATGAAAAAAATAAAAATTAAAGTATTTTCAGGATGTTTTGGAAACGACCGTACGCCATAATAGACTTGTTGTTCTAATTCTTTGAACAATTGGAATGTTCTGATTCATTAAATCATCTTATATATATATATATATATATATATATATATATATATATATATATATATATATATATGTATTTTTTTGTTTCAGAAATCAAGGGCCGCTCCCTGGAGATAAAACTTGGTTTCTATATGAGATACATAGATATTCGAATATTCAATTAAAGTTCTTCTTTTACCTGTCAAACGTTGAATTAGTAAAAAAGTTAAGAACACTTATTTTTTTCTCCCCATTTGACCAGGTAAATATGTTATAGCATATATTTCTTGTGGCCTCTTGATCAAACTGGATTCCAGGATAATAATTCATACAGTCTGGTGGAGTATCCAGCTTAGTGCTGTAACTATAGGGAGAAAGGAACTAATTCTCGTATAAGCCAGTGTGGGGTAGCCATACCGAGAAGGTCTTATTTCTGATGTTCATACTGACGGTTGTTAAATGGTTTCACAGGTGAATGAAGCTGATTGCTGCTAGGAAACAATGCAATGCTCAGTTTATTGGCACATAAATGTTCGTTTGTCTGTCACTCCTATGTTTGGAATATCATTTCCCTCAGTCTGTAATACTTACGTTTGAAATGTAATGTTCGTTTGTCTGTCACTCCTATGTTTGGAATATCATTTCCCTCAGTCTGTAATACTTACGTTTGAAATGTAATGTTCGTTTGTCTGTCACTCCTATGTTTGGAATATCATTTCCCTCAGTCTGTAATACTTACGTTTGAAATGTAATGTTCGTTTGTCTGTCACTCCTATGTTTGGAATATCATTTCCCTCAGTCTGTAATACTTACGTTTGAAATGTAATGTTCGTTTGTCTGTCACTCCTATGTTTGGAATATCATTTCCCTCAGTCTGTAATACTTACGTTTGAAATGTAATGTTCGTTTGTCTGTCACTCCTATGTTTGGAATATCATTTCCCTCAGTCTGTAATACTTACGTTTGAAATGTAATGTTCGTTTGTCTGTCACTCCTATGTTTGGAATATCATTTCCCTCAGTCTGTAATACTTACGTTTGAAATGTAATGTTCGTTTGTCTGTCACTCCTATGTTTGGAATATCATTTTCTTCAGTCTGTAATACTTACATTTGAAATGTAATGTTCGTTTGTCTGTCCTACATAAATTTAGAATAGCATTTTTACATTGTTGTAAACGCGAATAAAATGAACGCATCTTCAATATTTTGTTGTTTTTTCTTTGTGTATACCCCTTCCCTCCACAAACCTCCTTGACAATCTCTGATTTTAATCATAGAGACAGTTTATTATTCCAAGGTAATTAATAACTTGTACCTCGTCGCATGATCGATTTGATTATAGATTACTTACCTCTTTCAACTTTTGCGAAGCAAACAAATCACAAAAACAAACAATCGCAGAATTCCATTGTTGTTGTTATTATTACCTTATTTTAGTACCGTTTCGTACCGTTGATCTTCCGAATTCCTTTAACCGACGACCTTCTAGGTTGCGTCATCCGGAATAAACTTGACGGATGGTGTTTGCAGTGCAACTGCTCTGGCTAATGCATGTGAAATCCGTGTGAAAGGTGTCGATGTAGCTCTTTCGTTGTCACTTGAATGCGATTTATGAAAAAAGAAGACATGGTACTAGTGAGAACCAGGTGAACTGGTAGACTAGTAAATGGAGGACGAGGGTGGTGACAGAAGGTTGGAAATTAATGAGGATACCGCTTACACCCTAATGTCAATGGGGCCGCAAACAGGGCCCATAAAGAATCAAAGAGCACTTAAAACTTTAAATGAAGGTCTTTTAAAATTTTGTCAGAATATTGAGAGGAAAAATCTCGCCTTAAAGAAAAGCAGTCTCTGTCAGCTGGTAGAAGACACAAATAGCAAAAACAATGTTTTTACTCGGAACTTAAACACACATCTACCGTAAAGACACTTTCTCACTAACTTCTCTCTTAATAGAATCAAATCCACCAAAATAATAATCGAAATGGTCCATTATTTCTCTTTTTATTGAACTAAAAAAACACGATTCATTCAAATAACTTGATTTTCTGCCAGGAATCTTTTCATATTTAAAAATTTTTTTTTTAACATAGTTCACCCCAGACAAGGCAGGCCACCACTGTAGACGTAAGGGGCTACTGAGAAGAAAGAAAAGGGAGAAGGTTGGGGGGTTCAACCTAAATTGGGATCTGCGCAGCGAGATGTCTGTTTACATTAGTTTTAAATTTATGCATGTCAGTACCGTCGGGGAAACAGGGGGCAGGGAGGAAGTTCCAGAGGCCAGCAGCACGAGGAAAGAAGCTATTTGAGTAGAAAGCTCTCCGACATCTGGGGACCTCCACAGTGAATGGATGGGATTTAGTCGATTGTCGAGTTGGTCTAGTGAACTTGTGTCGAGGAGGCACCAGAGCATCCAATTCATCAGAGCACAATCCATTGAAATATTTGTAAAACAAGCACAAGGATGCTACATTGCGGCGATGGGACAGAGACTGGAGCTTGGTTGACAGTGAGGTACCTATTAGGTTGGCGACTCTTTTTTAGACCTTGTCAAGGAGGGAGAGACTAGTAGATGATGCACCAGCCCAGATGTGGCAACAATACTCCATACATGGGCGGATGGTGGCTTTGTAGAGATACAGGATAATGTCAGGTGTGAGAAGTTTACTAGCACGGTAGAGGGAGCCCACCTTCTTTGCGGCAGCCTTGGCAATGTCTTCAATGTATTTGTTCCAATTCATGTTACCTGTGAAGGTTAAGCCGAGGAGTTTGAATGATGAACTCTCAGGTAGGGTGTTATTTGCCATGACAATCGGTGGTTGGAGCGGTTTCTTGTAGTTATTGAAGGAAAGGAGCTTTGTCTTTACGGCATTAAAAGTTACCAACCATTTATGATCCCAATCCACTACAGCCTGGAGGTCATTTTCTAAGGAATGTAACCATTGGCGCGGATATGATCGCGTCTGTTTTGCCAACATGGTGAGAGTAAAGCGTGGTGTCGTCAGTAAATAAACCAATCTCAGACTCATCGTTTATATAGATCAGGAACAACAAAGGTCCAAGGATAGATCCCTGGGGTACACCAGTATTTATTTCATGTTGCTTAGATGAACGGCCATCGAGGGCAACCTGGATTTTTCTTTTGGTTAGGTAGGATCTAATTATATTAAGTAATTGCCCAGTAATACCGTATGAGCATATTTTCAGTAGAAGCCCTTTGTGCCATACCTTGCCAAAGGCCTTGGATATATCAAGCGCTACTGCCCTAGCTTCTCCTGCCTTGTCGAGTGTATGATACATGCATTCAGAGATGACCATTAGGATGTCTGCAGTAGATCGTGCTTGTCTAAATCCATACTGGCGGTCAGATAGAAGTTTAGCATCAACTAAGTGCCGTACCATCGCTAGATTGATTAAGGATTCAAAGATTTTAGCAAAGATCGGCAGTAGGCTGATTGGGTGGTAGTTCAGAGGATCGGTTCTATTCCCATAATTCTTGTAGACTGGTACCACAGAGGCAATTTTCCAGCAATCAGGGAAGCAAGACTCGGCAAGGCATTTATTGTAGAGTTTGGAGAGAACAGGGGCCAGTTCAGCAGAGCATTTCTTTATTACTATTACAGGTATAAGATCAGGCCCACAAGCTTTGGAGGTGTCAAGGTTTTTATGATGTCTCTAACCTGGGATGGGGTGATGACCAGGTTATCAAGTGTGGCTTTAGTCCGCAAAGGGAATTTGGGGAGAGGGTGGTTATCTGAGTCCAAAGTGGAGTTAGAAGCTAAATGTTGGATAAGTAGTTCGGCCTTATCAGTGGCCGTGCAAACGACATCATTGTGGTTTGATAGTGGGGGAATCGTTGATTGACCATTGTTCACTACACTATTGTAGATTTTCCAGAAATCACGAGTGCCTAGTTTCTGTGACTGAATGCGTTTTTTTGTTAACTCATTAAACCTTCTCTTTGCTCCGCCTATAACGGCCTTGCAATTATTTCTTGACTCTATAAATTTATGTCTATTAGTAGCTGACTTATGGCGGCCGAATTTACGGAATGCTTGTTGCCTCTCAGCAATGGCAGCTGCACATTCCGAGGTGAACCATTGGAGAGAGTGGGGCTTGCTAAAGAATTTTCTCATGGGGACATAGGCTTCAATGCCTGCTTTGACCCATTCAGTTAATTCATTTGCACACTGGTCGGCAGGGAGTGAGAAGGTTTCCCTCCATGGGGCGTCGCTGATGTGATCTCTGATTGACTCAAAATCAGCCTGCTCGTAATATCTCGTTGTTTCGAGCAACGGTTCATCAGCTTTTGGGCGACTTTTTAGGGTGATATGTATCATTAGTACAATGTGATCAGCATTCCCGAGTGGGCTATGAGCTTTCGTCACACAAGCCTCTGGCATTGAAGTCAAGAAAAGGTCTAGAAGTGAGGCTTGGTGGTCTACTCAATCGGGAATGCGGGTCAGAAAATCGACTGTCTGAGAGAGGGAGTGAGCTAAGGAGAAATTATACGTAGAGTTGCCGGCTGCGTCAGTAAGGCTGGAGAATCCTAACCAGTCGTGGTGATGGGCATTAAAATCCCCAAATATATGTATTTGGGCCTTCGAGTCAATTAAGAGTGCTCTATCTATGCTTTCAGAGTTTAGCAGAGTACAGTCCTGGGTCGAAGAGGAATGGTATAAGAAATATAAGTAACTGACGCTGTGATGTAAAGTCAATCTAAAGCACATGTAGTCTTGGTCAGCTGATTCTAACCTATGTTCTCTAGTCGGGAGGGGGGGGGGGTCCGAACATAAACTCCTAGCCCATGCATATGTTTGTCAGAGTCTTTGCGGTAGAGTGGGAGGTAGTCAGTCATGTCAAAGGGGTGAGAGGAGATTGAGGATTGAAGGTTAGTTTCACTCAGAGCTAGGATATCCGGGGAGTTTGTCAGGAGAAAGGTTTCTATGTCGTTGATGTTGGTTCTAAGTCCCCGGATATTTGTGAATGCGAGCCTCAAGGGCGGAGGCGAAAGTGTTTTTTGTTGGGTGTCTGGTTTAGGTTTGATTTTATTTTTTTATATCACTGATCGTACAAAACAAATTATTTGCATAACCCGACACATCTTACCTTCACTATTCCAAGTGTTTAGAATAGAGAAATTAGGAGTTATTGTTACCTTGACCGGTGTTGATGTCCATTATCACTGGGACGATGTTCAAATCATCTTGTTTTCTTTGATGAATGGCGCAAAACACATGCATTCTTTTACGGGGCTGTTCACACTCATGTTTATTACAACCCCCAAACAGTTTCCATGGATTGAGTTCCTCGTCATGTAAGAGACATCCACTTGTGTCATCGTATGATGAACAATTCGGAAGAGAGTGATTTTAATTTTATACATCTTACTTCGACTGCTTTTTTTGTTGTTTTGTAAATCGCTTCAGACAAGGCATGAAGCCACTTTATGTAAGGAGCTAACAAGAACAAATATGATTATCGCAAAGACAGGAGATGCCTCTTGACCGTAGTCTTGAAAAGACCAAGATTATAAGTAGGAGGAAAACAGTCAGCAGGAACAGAGTTCCACAAGCCTGCGGTTCTTGGAAAGAAGCTACTGGAATAGGAAGCTGTATTACAATGAGGTATCAAAACGGCGAATTTATGGAGATCACTAGACCAACGAGTCAAACGAGCTGGAACAAAAGAAGCCGGGAATAAATCACACAATTCTGAAGAACACATGCCATAATAGTACTTATATAAAAGACTGAGACTAGCAACATCACGTCTGTGAGAGAGAGGGTGCAGAGAAGAAGAAAAGGTATGAACCATCAAATTACAGATACGTTTCTGCACCTTATCAAGAACCCTCAAATGGGACAGAGATTCATCAGCCCAAATATGACAACAGTACTCCATGCATGGTCTGATTGTGGATTTTTAGAGATAGAGAATAGCCTCAGGTGTGAGAAAGTGTTTGGAGCGATAGAGAGAACCGACTTTATGAGAAGCAGAAAGAGCAATGGATCTAATGTATGAATTCCAAGAATGATTTGATGAGGGAGAAAGACCAAGAAGTTTCAGAGTCGATTTCTCCTTAAGAGCAGAGCTATCCATGAGAATCTCAAGAAGAAAAGGGACACGCCTACGATTGAAAAACACGAGTTGAGTCTTAACTGGATTAAATGAAACAAGCCATTTCGTACCCCAATCCACAACTGAACCCAGGTCAACTTCTAGATCAGCTGCATATTTCGAGATGGGCAAGAAGCAACACCAGAATAGAGAATGGTATCATCAGCATAGATGTTAATTTTCTGAATAATATTCTCTGGAAGATCATTTATATAGAGAAGAAACACCAGCATTGATAGAAAAAGAGAAAGAAAAGACATCGTCCAAAGTTACTCGCAAGCTTCGATCAGAAAGAAAAGACCTAATAATGTCAAGAACCTCACCACCAATACCATAACCCTGAAGTTTGTTAGGAGACCAGAATGCCACACTCTGTCAAACACCTTCAGTACAATGCTTATTTACCTGCAGAGGCAAAGTTAGACATAAGGTCAGTTCATAGTGTGAATGAACATCTCCCCAAAAGAGGACACTGGGCGGATGCAAAAATAGCCATGATAATCCCTGTTAGCATTCCCTGGTGAGGGCGCCTTAGGCAATCGGCCATAAGCCACTCCACAAAAGAAGGGTGGGAGTAATGCCTGTGAAAATAACCTCCAAGACCGAACAGACTTTAATCCTAACTCGAAGGTCAGGTAATAATTACACTTTTCCGAAATGTATACCTACAAATTCGCACCGACTGCTCACTGATCACATCGGTTACACGTCAAGTTCCATATTTAGTTGTACACCTGCTGCGTGGGGTCTTAACCCATACCGGATCACCTATCTCAAATCTCCCTTCAATCACTTGCACTCCAGGCAAAGGCGGACCCTTTTACTGCAGGGATGAAGTAAGTCGGGCCACCTCTACCGCTTGAGTCTGGCTCAAGATCATAACTTCCGCCATACGATTTAATGTGGGAATCCAGCTTGACCAAAAAGGGGAGCACTCTCGATTGTTGCCAAAATTTGACCTGTTGAGGGCGACCGGCCATAACCCCTCCCCTTACCTCAGGAGGGGAGGTAATGCCTGGGAGGATGGTCTCAGGCGACCGAACATATGTTCTTTTTTGGCGCGAATTCAAAGGAGGTTTCTCATTGGCTGGTTTAGATAAGCGTAGGTGTTAATTGGAGGTAACCCTGATCCTTTTATTAATTTGTATTTTTTTCTTTTAATATATGCATCTTCCGATTGAAGTAATAATAGAGTCGAGGTGTAATGGCAATATTTTATAGTATGCATGATTTAAAAAAAAGGGGGGTGATAGACAACGATTGCGATGTATTACATGAAAATCGAGTGAATTCACACGCAGACGCTGCAAGGCAGCAGCAGCAGCAGCAGCAGCAATTATAATCCAACAAAGCTAGCCGCGAATTTAGCGAAATATTCGTATCTTATTTTTAGATGGATTTAGAAAAGATATATGTGTATATATGTCATTAAGATGAATTTACTGAATCAAAACGGGAATAATAACCGATTTAAATGAATTATTTCGAGTTTGTACGACTTAATGGAGCCGATGGGGGATGATTTACCAGGCTACTTCGATTTGTACCAAATGAACGGCAAAACGAGAAGAAGAAGAGGCGGATGCAAGAGAAGCGGCCGCCATAGTTGAATTCTTTTCCCTGTTTCACGCAACTCAGCCGTTGTTGGTCCGCAAAATTTTTTTCTTTTTTTTTTTTTTTTAAAGCTTTATTCAGTTTACACACGCAGCGACGTGGACGGCACGACATGTTCCCAATGACACCTCCAGGTAGAATACTCTCCTATATTTGCTATATCTCTACCTTAAAAAAAAAATATATATATAAACAAGAGAATGATAACAAAATAATGTGGTTGTGCGAATTCGTAGTAAAAAAAAAACAAACAAAATTTTTTTTTCACTTTCTTCGTCATTTTCCCCAATTTTTGCATTCTTTTATTATTATTATTATTATTATTATTATCATTCATTTGTTGTAGAATGGTTGTTTTCTTGCAAATATGTTATCTCAATTTGTTACTTATCTAACTTAATATCGATATATTCCGATCCTCAGTCTACTCGTTGTAGTGTTTATATATACCAGGTTTGAGGTCTACTAATAACTATTTTAGTATCGAGTACTACTATGTGATTTGGTATGTACCAAATTTATTATTCTGTAATAAATCAACATTTATCCTATATAAGTATATATTTACAAAGAGAATTCGATTGAATGAAGCGCAAACGTTTCTGTAACTCACTTGCCATAAGTATATTTCTATACCACTAAGCTCAATTCATGTTGAAGTAAATACTAAACAAAAATATATAAACGTAATATTTATAAGTGTGTGTGCATATATATATATATATATATATATATATATATATGGTGATTTCGTCGTTTCGCAGCCAAAATGGCGGACAATGAACCGTCTGCTAATTTCTGATTTTTTTTCCGACCTCACAAATGTGTAAGTAAACCCAAATACATTGTTTGGGACTAATTTCTCAACTATATTTCCTTTAAAATAATTTAAGATAAATTTGAAATTAGTCCAAAACAATTTATTTGGGTTTACTTACTCATTTGTGAATTCGGAAATTAGCAGACGGTTCATTGTCCGCCATTTTGGCTGCGAAACGACGGAATCGCCATATATATATAGGCGGTGCAACTTGAATTAATTAAGTGATTGGTTCATTGATCTGTTAAGGTGATCGAAAAAAATATTTATTTTTGCTTCATAAACAATAATATTCGACTTTTTACATAAAATTAAATTTTTATCCCAAAATTACTTCTATCCGACAATTTAAAAGCTTCAAAATCACTTTCATATGTCGGCATCTACAAAGTAAACAAACATTGTCTCAAATTTAAATTTTTATAAATCATTATATATATAATAAAATGGCATTTTTACTGCAGTTTCATGGTATCACCGATCAACAGAATAAGCATTGATCGATTGATGCCAGTTAGAGACATTTCTGATGATCGGTGATACAGTGAAACTGCAATAAGTTTTAAAGCTAAATACATTTTATTATTGATATAGCTCTATCTTATAAAGTATTGAATTCTTCATTTGTCCAAGATCTGTCTTTATTCGATTTTGTTCTGATTTTTCTTTGTTATATATAGATATATATATAGAGAGAGAGAGAGATAGATATATATTTTTAAAAAATGGTCGTCACAGCGATTTCTTCGTATACGTGGGAAATTCGAAAATGTGTTCGAAGCATTTAAATTGTCAATTCAAAAGTAATTTGTGTCTAGAATTAAACCAAACTCTAATATTATGGTTCCTGTGTGTTTTTAAATTAAAAAAGAAAGGAAAGAAAAAAAAAAAACAACTATATTTTTCGAAGGAGCCACTCTTCAAGAAAAGAACCAAAATATTTAGGAGTTGGAATCAGACATTACTACGACAGAAGAGAAGTGTTTTCTTTAAAAGGTGTCTGTCTACAATTCTCTTTTTACGGTAGCTCCCCTTCTACTTTCCCATTGTCTTGTTTATTCGTGATTAAATATAAATAGCCCCCTCCCCTCCCCCTTTCGTTAAGGGAGATGTATTTCAACAATCCTTAAAACGAGTACACTAATAATATTATTGGAAACTACATTTATTATTAGTCATTATAATACTTTCGTATTATAGTGACTACTATATCCCTTTTTGTAAAGGAAGAGTTATTCTCCCTTACGAATACAACAATAATAATAGCATTATTGAAAAGTAAAGACTCGTGTTTATTAGTTATTATTATTATAGTCACTATAATAACATAACGTAGTAGGTAATCATTACTATTGACGACATAAATCATTTTAAGGGAAATTAATAAAAACAAAACAATTTATTTTGTTTTAGTTACTCACTTGTGACCTATTTGCGTTCAAACAATTAATATTACAAGCCTTTAAAGTAACCGTAAATATCAATTCTGAGTAAAGTAGCCATTTTGTGTAGCCAGTTGTTTATGTTTACGTTATGGACTTTACTTCTTTTGGCTAAAGATGGCTACTTTGATCAGAATCGATATTTACGGTAACTTATATATATTTTTTAACGCAGATAGTTCACAAATAAGTAGGTAAACCAAAATAAATTGTTTTTGACTAATTCCCCAACTATATTTCCTTTAAAATAATTTGTGTCGCCAATAGTAATGATTACCCAATAGTGACTACTTACTATATGAATAGTTATTCTCCACTCCACACGAGTACAATAATAATGATAGTATTAGTAAAAAGTAGTTCTGTTTCGGGCTACTGTATCACTTGGGTAAGGTATTAATCCATATGCCCCCCCCCCCTTGCCTTAAATAATAGGATAGACCAGACTGTTAAGCCATCGGGGTTCAGTCTTGTTCGTTTTTCACAACTTTTTACGTCTTAAAATCTCATTTTTTTGAAATTTCTTTCCAAAAACCCCGGAATTCTCTCGCGACATGATAGGTAATTGTAAGCAGAAGAATAATTTTTAAAATTTGAGATGGTTAAAAAGAGGGGGATCAGTCCACGTTGAATTTACATTGAAAACTGATCCCCCGTCTTAAAATTATAGTTTTTAAAAATTTCTTTCCAAAACCCCCGGAATTCTCTACTGACATGATAGGTAATTGTACACCGAAAAAGATTTAAAAAAAAAAAATTGAGATGGTCAAAAAGAGGGGGATCAGTCTTCGTTGAATTAACATTGGAAACTGATCCCCCCTCCTAAAATGTAAAATATTTGAAAAAAATTCCAAAAACGCCGGAATTCTCTAGCAGCCTGATAGATAAGTATACACCGAAAAAAGAAAAGAAAAATGGTAAGTAAAAAGTTGTGAAAAACTGACAGTGGTTAAAGACGAACATGTGCCCATCGTTTTGCAAGTCTAGGAGGAAGAAACAATGAAATAACATGGATCTTTCTTGGTAAATGTTCAGTTCGACGGCGTAAACAGTTTCTTAAAAAACTCGAATAAAATTAGCGTGGTGGCGATAATTGTAAGGTTAGTGGGAGAGAACCCCAGCAGAGTGCTCAATTATCAAAAAGAAAAAAAAATAAGAGCGTGATATTTATTTATATATGTAATTATTAAAATTGCTTTCTGGGATAATGAAAGTGCTTGTTTCGTTTCACTCGAACTCGGTTTCTATTATTTTCATAATACATTACTTCGTTTGTTGTAAGCCTCCATTTTGTTAAACTGTCGATTTATTCTAGCATATTTACACATTTCGGTAAATTTGTTGTTTCCTACTCAAAATGGCGGACAACTCCAACAAAGCGTCTGCTTTTTTCTGACCTCATAAATGAGTAAGTAAACCCAAATAAATTTGAACTAATTTCAAATTTACCTTAAATTATTTTAGGGGAAATACAGTTTGGAAATTAGGCCAAAACAATTTATTTGGGTTTACTTTCTCATTTGTGAGATCGGAAAAGAGCAGACGCTTCAATTATGTCAGTGTTGTCTGCCATTTTAAGTAAGAAACGACAAATTTAATCACATTTCAAACGTGTTTTTCTTCAGATTACATGCGTTATGCTAAATAGATTCGAAGTCGAAATGTTTACTCATTTAATAATATTAAAAAAATAAATATAAAACCATATTTATCGCCTATACACATTTTTTTATCGCATATTTACGCCTTCGAACTCATCATATACCTCGTTCTCTGCTTACCCCGGCATTGTTTCCAGTCGACTTGGACTTATTGTCACTGGACTAGCAATGCCAGTTCCGATGTACAGCTAGAGATGGCGCAACCCTTGTTTCATTATAGATACTCTGCACATACACCGTTACATGGAGGGAGGGGGTCCATTGTCTCTCAATTGAAAGAAAGCCGACAATATTGTGTCGTTGTAGTAGTAGGCTATAGAGTACTACGATAGTAGTCCTTAAAAAATATATCAATGAATAAAAATAATAAATCTATTTTTTTTAACCATGGAGATTACAAAAACAAAACTACTAATCTTTATCTAAGTTGAAAAAATTGATTTATTAGTTACTTATTTGTATCGATATATTTTTTCAAGCTTTATTCTTTTTATTTATAATTAAAAAAAAAATTTAATCAATGGTTTTATTTTAATTTTATACAGTATGTGTATAAATCACAAACAATCCGTACTTATCCGGCGTTACCCGGGAGTCTACTTTCATTTTTGTTCCGCTTTTTTATAAACTAGGTTGTTTTTTTGTTTTGTTTTTATTAATGGGATTTGAAAATTTAATTGTTACGGTATTATTTGGTAATTATTATATTAAATCAAATTGTTATCAAATTTTTGTTTTAATCTATTTATAAAATATAAATAGCTTCCAAAACAATCTTTTAAAGCATTTGAAAAGTCAGAAATGACTTTCTATTTGACAGTTTAGGCTTCCAAATTTTGAAAGGTCACGACAGTAATTCATTTTTTTAAAACTGTTAACAAGATTAAAATGGCTTACTTGTTTACTTAAGTCGGTGGATTCAATTTCGTTTTTTTTTAAAACTTTGATTTAGTACTTTACGCCATTGCATTTTTGATTTCGATAAATAATTAATACGGTAGTAAATAACACAAAAACTGCGTAAGTCTCGTAGAGGCGAGAAACGCGCACACACGAAGTGATCACATAATTTTATTATATAGAGGAGAGAAAAAAAAGTGCAAACGTATTTTTGGTGTTTTATTATTTTGTAAGTTTCAATATAGAAGAATTGGTGGATCTATTTTGTATATATATTTGTCATTATAAACTGATCCCCCAATTTTGGAACATTCAATATCGATCCCTTTCGACTTGACAACGTTGTTCTGCCTTCATTCGGATTCATTTTACACGAATACAAAATATTAACGTTTTTTGGGGGTTGCTGATTATCAATTAGCTTTATTAGAAAATCTTTTTTTTTAATTTTTACCTTCAAATTTTATTAATTGATTTTAAAGAAAAACCAAAAAAAAACTCTATTCTTTTTTGGTGTTTGTGGATTGTAGGTCCGAAAAAAAATTTGTTATCTTTAATTTGAGGTGAGTCAAATAAGGGGGAGATAACTCTAGTTTCAAGTTCCAACCACGATGTATCTATTGTAATTATTCTAAAAAAAAGTTTTAAAAAATGTATACGTAAAAGGATAATTTAGGAATAAAACAATCACACCGCATTCGGCCGTGGCCATCGGTGGCCATGATTCGGCACCAATGAAAAATAAAATGATTTTGAAAAATAAAATGATTTATTAAAATAAATTATCACAGAAGGGAAAAATAGAAAAAATACATAAATGGAAGGGAAAAAAACATGAAATACGGGAAATAAAATTTTTGAAATAAAATTCGGTAATTTGTTTGAAAACAGTTCCTTTTATGTATACATTTTTTTAAAAACTTTATTTTAGAATAATTGCAATAGTAAAATCCATTTTAAGATACATCGTGGTTGAAACTAGAGTTATCTCCCCCTTATTTGACTCTCCCCAAATTAAAGATTTTTTTTTTTCAATGTCAGTATCTAACCATTCTTTTAAAATAGCTCCTTTTTGTTGTTGCTACAAGTACAGAACGTCAACGACTTTTTTTTTTATTGTTTTATACAAAACAATACATTATGTCTTGATATTTTTTAAAAATTCTATTTAAACAAAAAAAAAGCTCCAATGTAAATCATTTTCAGAATAAACTAGATGGATTCATAAATGTTAATGTTAAACAAATGGATAAATTCTTATTTCAGTCACGTAAATTATTTAAGTGAAATGAGTTTCAGCATCATTCCCAAACAACTGATTTTTATTTTTGCTTAAGCAATGTTTAAAAAAAACAATAAAAACTAAAAAATTAAAAAAGAAAACTATTAAAAACACTAAGTTTATAGCAAGTTTCATCGTACACGTGAAACGCCAAATTGAAAACTAGACCGGTGAAATATAGTCGCAGTCTTTATAAATAAGTCGAGAAAGCGGCTAACCAAGAAAGTCATATAATGCTTTAGAAAATTATGAAGTGCAGTTTCTTGGCCCATTTTTAAAAAATTTGTTTATAAAGATGGCGACTATATTTTTGTTTACTTTTCATTTCGGCATTTCGCATGTTTTTAATGCTTTTTTGTTCTGCAAAGAAGGTTGGCTCCCTCTACCGTGCTAGTAAACTCCTTACACCTGACATTATCCTGTATCTCTACAAAGCCACCATCCGCCCATGTATGGAGTATTGTCACATCTGGGCTGGTGCATTATCCACTAGTCTCTCCCTTCTTAGACAAGGTCCAAAAAAGAGTCGCCAACTTAATAGGTCCCTCACTATCCACCAAGGACCAGCCCCTGTCCCATTGCCGCAATGTTGCATCCTTGTGCTTGTTTTACAAATACTTCAATGGATTGTGCTCCGATGAACTAGCTGCTCTAGTGCCCCTTGACACAAATACACTAGAGCAACCCGACAATCAGCTAGGTCCCATCCATTCAGTGTGGAGGTCCCCAAATGCCGGAGAGCCTTCTACTGCAGCAGCTTTTTTCCTTATGCTGCCGGCCTCTGGAACTCCCTCTCTGCTCCTTGTTTCCCCCGACTGTACCGACATGCAGAGGTTTAAAACTAATGTAAACAGACATCTCGCTGCACAGCTCATAACTTAGGATGACACCCAAAACTTTCACTCTAATTCTCAGTAGCCCTTATGTCTACAGTGGCGACCTGCCTTGTTCGGGGTGAAATATCTTAAAAAAGAAAAAATTAAAAGAAAAAAAAGAATTAAAAGAAAAAAGTAAAATAAGTTGTTGAAGAGTAATGCATAGACCCACCATATAAATAAATAGAGATTTTGCCCGTCCATCAGTCACAATTTTTTAAACGTAAATAAATACATTGCGAGTTTGTCTCATTTCGAAATATCAAACGAATAAAACAGATGCCATGACCAGAAATCGAAACTTTGAGATCTTCAGTCTGAGATTTTATCAAACTGACCTATTTGGACTTTCTTATAACTAGAACTTAAAACATTAAAAAAATAATTATAATTTTGGTTTGACGTTAATTCAAACATGCGATAATGAATAAATAAACAGCGATTTAGTCGTTTCGCAGCCAAAATGATGGATAATGAGCCGTCTGCTAATTTCTGAATTCACAAATGAGTAAGAGAGTAGAAAGTGACTAACTTGGGTTTACTTTCGTACGCTTTGTAACTCTCGTTTCCCTTATTTTGTCCTTTAGTCCTCACATTTCATGAGCGATGTTTTTGACAAAGGGGGAAGAATTGCTGTTTTCTTGGTTGGAATCTATCCATATAACACTCGTTGGCTGGGTTTTGAGACCTTGAAGTGGTGTTTTTTCTCTATATTCATATTCTGTGAAATTCATCATCAGTTTAACGTCCGTTTTACATGGTGGCATGTGATGGACGGCTTTCAGAAATTGACTTCCAAACTAACCTATCTCTAGCCAGGTCTGTATTCATCCCTCTTTCTCTCAAATCCATCCTTATCACTTCCTCTCATGTTTTCCATAATCCCCCTACCAACTAACCCTGCTATCTCAACTGTTCTTCATCCACTTACCCAAGAACTCTCATTCTTTCAATGTGACCAAACCAACAGTCTCCTGTTCTGTAAACATTTTCCTATACTGTCCAGATTTAATCTTCCTCTGAGGTCATCAGATCTAAGCCTGTCTTTAAGACTTACATTACACATTCATTGTATTATTTTCATATCATTTCTCTTAATGTGGCACATGTCCTCAACCCTCGCTAGCCAGTTTTCACTTCCATACATCATCACACTGCATACACGTCTGATAGACTCTTCTCTTAGTCGACAGTGGTAACGCTCTGCTAGTTAGTAATGGCATAAGTTACCTGAACTTACTCCATTCACTCCTAACTTGCACTCACACCAACTTTTTCTTGTGCCTTTACCCTAACCCTAACACAATCTCTGTTCAACCTCAGTAGCCTCACCATCCAAATATACTTTTATCGCATCTGAGTTCTCATCTGTTTTCATTATCTTACACTTTTTGCACACAAACTGGTTATCATCTCTCAACCTAACTGTAATTTCAATGCACTTTCAAATGCCACAAAAAATTGAGTTGTTCCCAAGTCCCTTTCCACAAACTGAGCAGGGGAACTTTCCTCTCTCTGAGGGCTTTCCAACACAACGATTGATTGTCACTTTGGTCTTGGTAACATTCACTCTCGGATCTTTTATTTCCATAGCATTCCTCCAGGTCTTTAACTTAACAATTAGGTCATCCATTGTTTCACAGGCAAGCACAAAATAATGAGCAAAAATCATCTCTTCTGGACAATCCGTACGAAACTTCTGAGACAATGTGTCTAAGACACAAATGAAAAGCAATGGACTCAGTACAGAACCCTGATGTACTCATATTTTAACATTAAAGCTGTCACTAAATGTGCTGCTAATTCTAACACAGCTTTGAGCATTTCTGTACATCGCTTGAACAATCTCCACCTACCACTAATTTACGCATAGCTCCTAGACATCTCTTGGCACTCTGTGAAAAGCTTTCTCTAAATCCACAAAAGCAAAATACAGGTTCTTCTTCTTAACAAGATACTTCTCTTGCATTTGTCTCTGGATAAATATAGCACCAGTGGTACTTCACTCAGACATAAAACCAAACTGCATTTCATCTATGTTTATCTGACTGCTGCGCAATTATTCTCTCACTCGCTTTCAAGACCTGATCCATCAACTTTAAGCCTCTGTAATTACCTTTATCCAGAACTGCCCCATAACTCTGTAACAGTTCATAATTGTACTAAGATCCCAGTCTTTTTGGAAAAAACCTTTTATGATTTGATTTGTCAAGTCTGTAAGCATCTTAGTGCCTGTTTCACCTGCAGCCTTCAACATTTCTGCAAGTACATTTGAGGATACTACAGCCTTACCCTTCTTCATCTAACCCAACAGCTTTCCATACCATTTCTTTCTCAATTCTTATGGCTGATCCATATAAATCTCATGCAACTTCGAGTTTTTTGCTCTTGTGAAAACTCTCTATTCAACAATCTCTGATAATAGCATTTCCAAGCATCCCTCTTGTCCTGTTCATTTGTTGCTAACACTCCATAGTCATTTCAAATGCATTTCTCTCCAACAATATCCATAGTTAGCCATCTGTTTAGCTATCCTGAATATTTCACTCTTCTGGTCATCCCTTTGCATTATATCTGAACACCTAGCTTACTCAGCCTCCATCTTGGCTTTGTAGATTGATCTTCTTGCTGTCATCTTTGCCATCAGTTTATTCACTAAACCTTTTCTCCACTCTATAGTTTCCGCTTTTCTTTGATACACTTCTCAGCATCATCATTCCGTCACCATGTTACCCTATATCTTGGAGGCCCTTTCATCCACATACAAGTCCGATCTGTTACCTTCAACCATGTATCCTTCAACTTTTTCCACTGTTCTTCCACACCACCTGTAATGGGTCTGGCAATGCATACGTATTCGCTTGGTCTTCAAACTCGTCTTTCACGTGTTCTTCATTTAACCTTCGCACCTTTCTCCTGGGGTTAAACTTTCTTTTTTTTTTATCTCATGAGCAAATAACTGGTTTATGCTGCATCACCATTTCTTCACCATATATTAATAAATGTATGCCTACAAAAAGTCTATAACTATTTAAAGATATTAAGAACTTGAGGAATCAGAATTTTTATCAAAATAAAATAATGTGGCATTAAATAACCCCAAAACGGATTATATGTTATGGAAAACAATGGGATAATGTCATAAAAGTAATTAAAAAAAGATGTCATAAAAGTAATTAAAAAAAGATGTCATAAAAGTAATTAAAAAAAGATGTCATAAAAGTAATTAAAAAAAGATGTCATAAAAGTAATTAAAATAAGATGTCATAAAAGTAATTAAAAAAAGATGTCATAAAAGTAATTAAAAAAAGATGTCATAAAAGTAATTAAAAAAAGATGTCATAAAAGTAATTAAAATAAGATGTCATAAAAGTAATTAAAATAAGATGTCATAAAAGTAATTAAAATAAGATGTCATAAAAGTAATTAAAATAAGATGTCATAAAAGTAATTAAAATAAGATGTCATAAAAGTAATTAAAATAAGATGTCATAAAAGTAATTACACTAATAAGATATCATAAAATAATTAAAATATGAATGAAAAATATAATTAGATATTGTTTCTCTCTAAAGTGCGTCTGTTATTCAGATAAAAATCTCCTAGAACTCACCTTCACTACAGGCTTACATCAAATCTGTAGCTAAGGTCGCTGCAAAAACAGTTGGATCATTCTACTGCTCCAGAAAGTACCTCACTCCTGACGCAGTCTTCTACCTGTATAAGCGCCAGATCTATTCAAAGATGTCATATATGGGGAGGTTCCGCTGAAAGCACTCTTTCTTGCCTTGACAGACTACAAATGCTTTCTTGTAATAAGATTTTACTAGAGGATAGGAAAGTTGTTGCTGACAAAGGTCGCAGGTAGCGTCCGAAAATTCTGTTTTTACCTTTAACACAAAATCTCAAATATCTGGTTCATGCCGTGTCACAATTTCTTCTCCATGTATTACTTTCACATAACTCAAAAGCTTTCTGTCCTTTTTCCTAACCAGCAGATAATCTACTCGAGTTTTTGCTCTTCCAGATTTATACATAACTAAATAAAAATATTTTTAAAGGTGTAATTATTGATTTAAACAAGAGATCCAAAAAAGGTATAATAAATAAGTGATGAAACATTTTTCTTAATGCGTTTTCCTCATTCTGAGTTTATCATCTTTTTTTTTTCCACATCTTTATGTAAAATTATGAATAATTTTTTTTCTTCCCCAATTTTTAGGTTAAAATTGAGATGTTTAGTAAATTAAAATTGAGATGTTTAGTAAATTAAAATTGAGATGTTTAGTAAATTAAAATTGAGATGTTTAGTAAATTGAAATTGAGATGTTTAGTTTAGTAAATTGAAATTGAGATGTTTAGTTTAGTAAATTGAAATTGAGATGTTTAGTTTAGTAAATTGAAATTGAGATGTTTAGTTTAGTAAATTGAAATTGAGATGTTTAGTTTAGTAAATTGAAATTGAGATGTTTAGTTTAGTAAATTGAAATTGAGATGTTTAGTTTAGTAAATTGAAATTGAGATGTTTACTTTCGTAAATTGAAATTGACGTGTTTAGTTTCGTTAACTAAATTTAGTTAATTAAAGGCTTTGACATGTTTTGTTTCACTTTTTACAAATTTTACAATATTATTACCCAATCTTTTTTTATTTTTTTAACTTAGTTCACCCCAAACAAGACAAGTTGCCACTGTAGACGTAAGGGGCTATTGGAAATTAGGATGAAAGTTTAGTGTGTCATCCTAAATTGGGGTCTGTGCAGCGAAATGCTTGTTCACATTAGTTTTAAATTTCTGCATGTCGGTAGACTCATAGAGCAGGGAAGGAGTTGCCAAGGCCGGCAGCTTGAGGAAAGAAGCTATTGGAATAGAAGGTTCTGTGGCATCTGAGGACCACCACAGTGAATGGATGGGATTTAGTTGATTGTTGTGTTGGTCGAGGGGGCACCAGAGCAGCATGTTCATCGGAGCACATTCCATTGAAGTACTTGTAAAACAAGCACAAGGATGCAACATTGCAGCGATAGGACAGGACCTTGGGTGATAATGAGGGATTGATTAGATACTCTTTTTTGGACCTTGTCTAAGAGAGAGAGACTAGTGGATGGTGCACCAGCCCAGATGTGACAACAATACTCCATACATGGGCAGATGGTGGCTTTGTAAAGATATAGGATAATGTCAGGTGTGAGAAGTTTACTGGCACAGTAGAGGGAACCCACTTTCTTTGGAGCAGCCTTTTCAATGTATTTATTCCAACTCATGTTATCTGTGAAAGTTAGACCGAGGAGTTTAAATGTTTGACTCTCAGGTAGGGTGTTATTTGCCATGGCAATCGGTGGTTGAAGAGGTTTCTTGCAATTGTTGAAGGAAAGGAGCTTTGTCTTAGCAGCATTAAATGTTACCATCCATTTATGACTCCATTCCACTACAGACTGGAGGTCACTTTCTAAGGATTCAGCCATTGCCTCTGATATGTGTGTCCATTTTGCCCACATGACGAGAGTAGAGCGTGGTGTCGTCAGCAAATATACCCATTTCGGACACAATGTCATCAGGGAGGTCGTTTATGAAAATCAGAAACAAAGGTCTAAGGATCGACCCCTGGGGTACACCTGCATTTATGTTATGTTTGGATTAACGGCCATCAAGGACAACCTGGATCTTTCTTTTGGTTAGGAAGGATCTAATTATATTAAATATTCGTCCAGTAATACCATATGAATTAATTTTTAGTAGAAGACCTTAATGCCAGACCTTGTCAAAGGCTTTGGATATATCAAGCGCTACCACCCTAGTTTCACCTGCCTTGCTCAGTGTATGGTATATGCGTTCAGAGATGACGTTAGTATATCCGCAGTAGACCATGCTTGCCAAAATCCATACTGATGGTCAGAAAGATTTTTGGCATTAATGAGGTGCCAGACCATTGCTAGATTGATTAGAGATTCAAAGATTTTAATGAAGAGTGGGGGTAGACTGATGGGGCAATAATTCTGAGGGTCAGTTCTATCTCCAGAATTCTTGAAGACTGGTACCACAGAGGCAATTTTCCAGCTATCAGGGAAGCAAGACTCGGCAAGGCATTTGTTGGAGAGGACATGTAATAATTCTATGATTTTTATATGAATATTTTAGTAATATATTTAGATAAATAGCAAGTGTGAAAACTGGTTAATTTTAGTAATGGATATATAGTAAATCTGGTTAATTTTAGTAATGGATATATAGAAAATCTGGTTAATTTTAGTAATGGATATATAGAAAATCTGGTTAATTTTAGTAATGGATATATAGTAAATCTGGTTAATTTTAGTAATGGATATATAGTAAATCTGGTTAATTTTAGTAATGGATATATAGTAAATCTGGTTAATTTTAGTAATGGATATATAGTAAATCTGGTTAATTTTAGTAATGGATATATAGTAAATCTGGTTAATTTTAGTGATGGATTTATAGTAAATCTGGTTAATGGTTAATTTTAGTGATGGATATATAGTAAATCTGTTTTTTTTTTTTTTTTTTTTTTTTTTACATGGTTCACCCCAAACAAGGCAGGACGCCACTGTAAACGTAAGGGGCTACTGAGAAAAAAGGAAAAGGGGGGGAAGGATTGGTGGTTCAGCTTAGATTGGGATCTGAGCAGCGAGGTGTCTGTTTACATTAGTTTTAAATTTCTGCATGTCAGTACTGTCGGGGAAACAGGGGGCAGGGAGGGAGTTCCAGAGGCCAGCAGCACGAGGAAAGAAGCTATTTGAGTAGAATGCTCTCCGGCATCTGGGGACCTCCACAGTGAATGAGTGAGATTTAGTAGAATGTCGAGTTAGTCTAGTGAATTTACGTCGAGGGGGTACCAGAGCAGCACACTCATCGGAGCATAATCCATTGAAGTATTTGTAAAACAAACACAAGGATGCTACATTGCGGCGATGGGACAGGGGCTGGAGCTTAGCTGACAGTGAGGGACCTATTAGGTTGACTACTCTTTTTTGGACTTTGTCAAGGAGGGAGAGACTAGTAGATGATGCACCAGCCCAGATGTGGCAACAATACTCCATGCATGGGCGAATGGTGGCTTTGTAGAGATACAGGATAATGTCAGGTGTAAGGAGTCCACTAGCACGGTAGAGGGAGCCAACCTTCTTTGCGGCAGCCTTGGCAATGTCTTCAATGTATGTGTTCCAATTCATGTTACCTGTGAAGGTTAGGCCAAGGAGTTTGAATGATGAACTCTCAGGTAGGGTGTTATTTGCCATGGCAATCGGTGGTTGGAGAGGCTTCTTGTAGTTGTTGAAGGAAAGGAGCTTTGTCTTTGCGGCATTAAAAGTCACCAACCATTTATGGCCCCAATCCACTACAGCCTGGAGGTCATTTTCTAAGGATGCAGCCATTGCCTCAGATATGATCGCGTCCGTTTTGCCAACATGGCGAGAGTAAAGCGTGGTGTCGTCAGCAAATAAACCGATCTCAGACACTATGTCATCAGGGAGATCGTTTATATAGATCAGGAACAACAAAGGTCCAAGAATAGATCCCTGGGGCACACCAGCATTTATGTCATGTTGTTTAGATGAACGGCCATCGAGGACAACCTGGATTTTTCTTTTGTTTAGGAAGGATCTAATTATATTAAGTAGTTGCCCAGTAATACCGTATGAGCGTATTTTCAGGAGAAGCCCTTTATGCCATACCTTGTCAAAGGCCTTGGATATATCAAGCGCTACTGCCCTAGCTTCACCTGCCTTGTCGAGAGTATGATACATGCGTTCAGAGATGACCGTTAAGATGTCTGCAGTAGATCGTGCTTGTCTAAACCCATACTGGCGGTCGGATAGAAGTTTAGCATTAACTAAGTGATGTACTATCGCTAGATTGATTAAGGACTCAAAGATCGGCAGTAGACTGATTGGGCGGTAGTTCTGAGGGTCGGTTCTATTCCCAGTATTCTTGTAGACTGGTACCACAGAGGCAATTTTCCAGCTATCGGGGAAGCAAGATTCAGCTAGGCATTTGTGGTTAATGGTTAATTTTAGTAATGGATATATAGTAAATCTGGTTAATGGTAAATTTTGATAATGGATATATAGTAAATCTTGTTAATTTTAGTAATGGATATATAGTAAATCTGGTTAATTTTAGTAATGGACATATAGTAAATCTGGTTAATGGTAAATTTTAGTAATGGATATATAGTAAATCTAGTTAATGATAAATTTTAGTAATGGATATATAGTAAATCTGGTTAATGGTTAATTTTAGTGATGGATATATAGTAAATCTGGTTAATTTTAGTAATGGATATATAGTAAATCTGGTTAATTTTAGTAATGGATATATAGTAAATCTGGTTAATGATAAATTTTAGTAATGGATATATAGTAAATCTGGTTAATGGTTAATTTTAGTAATGGATATATAGTAAATCTGGTTAATTTTAGTAATAGATATATAGTAAATCTGGTTGATAGTTAATTTTAGTAATAGATATATAGTAAATCTGATTAATTTTAGTAATGGATATAGTAAATCTAGTTAATTTTAGTAATGGATATATAGTAAATCTGGTTAATTTTAGTAATGGATATATAGTAAATCTGGTTAATTTTAGTAATGGATATATAGTAAATCTGGTTAATTTTAGTAATGGATATATAGTAAATCTGGTTAATTTTAGTAATGGATATATAGTAAATCTGGTTAATTTTAGTAATGGATATATAGTAAATCTGGTTAATTTTAGTAATGGATATATAGTAAATCTGGTTAATTTTAGTAATGGATATATAGTAAATCTGGTTAATGGTTAATTTTAGTGATGGATATATAGTAAATCTGGTTAATGGTTAATTTTAGTAATGGATATATAGTAAATCTGGTTAATGGTAAATTTTAGTAATGGATATATAGTAAATCTGGTTAATTTTAGTAATGGATATATAGTAAATCTGGTTAATTTTAGTAATGGATATATAGTAAATCTGGTTAATGGTAAATTTTAGTAATGGATATATAGTAAATCTAGTTAATGATAAATTTTAGTAATGGATATATAGTAAATCTGGTTAATGGTTAATTTTAGTGATGGATATATAGTAAATCTGGTTAATTTTAGTAATAGATATATAGTAAATCTGGTTAATTTTAGTAATGGATATATAGTAAATCTGGTTAATGGTAAATTTTAGTAATGGATATATAGTAAATCTAGTTAATGGTAAATTTTAGTAATGGATATATAGTAAATCTGGTTAATGGTTAATTTTAGTAATGGATATATAGTAAATCTGGTTAATTTTAGTAATGGATATATAGTAAATCTGGTTGATAGTTAATTTTAGTAATAGATATATAGTAAATCTGATTAATTTTAGTAATAGATATATAGTAAATCTGATTAATTTTAGTAATGGATATAGTAAATCTAGTTAATTTTAGTAATGGATATATAGTAAATCTGGTTTATTTTAGTAATGTATATATAGTAAATCTGGTTAATTTTAGTAATGGATATATAGTAAATCTGGTTAATTTTAGTTATTGATATATAGTAAATCTGGTTAATTTTAGTAATTGATATATAGTAAATCTGGTTAATGGTAAATTTTAGTAATGGATATATAGTAAATCTGGTTAATTTTAGTAATGGATATATAGTAAATCTGGTTAATTTTAGTAATGGATATATAGTAAATCTGGTTAATTTTAGTAATGGATATATAGTAAATCTGGTTAATTTTAGTAATGGATATATAGTAAATCTGGTTTATTTTAGTAATGGATATATAGTAAATCTGGTTAATTTTAGTAATGGATATATAGTAAATCTGGTTAATTTTAGTAATGGATATATAGTAAATCTGGTTAATTTTAGTAATGGATATATAGTAAATCTGGTTAATGGTTAATTTTAGTAATGGATATATAGTAAATCTGGTTAATGGTAAATTTTAGTAATGGATATATAGTAAATCTGGTTAATGGTAAATTTTAGTAATGGACATATAGTAAATCTGGTTAATTTTAGTAATGGATATATAGTAAATCTGGTTAATTTTAGTAATGGATATATAGTAAATCTGGTTAATGGTTAATTTTAGTGATGGATATATAGTAAATCTGGTTAATTTTAGTAATGGATATATAGTAAATCTGGTTAATTTTAGTAATGGATATATAGTAAATCTGGTTAATTTTAGTAATGGATATATAGTAAATCTGGTTAATGGTTAATTTTAGTGATGGATATATAGTAAATCTGGTTAATTTTAGTAATGGATATATAGTAAATCTGGTTAATTTTAGTAATGGATATATAGTAAATCTGGTTAATGGTTAATTTTAGTAATGGATATATAGTAAATCTGGTTAATGGATAATTTTAGTAATGGATATATAGTAAATCTGGTTAATGGTAAATTTTAGTAATGGATATATAGTAAATCTGGTTAATGGTAAATTTTAGTAATGGATATATAGTAAATCTGGTTAATGGTAAATTTTAGTAATGGATATATAGTAAATCTGGTTAATTTTAGTAATGGATATATAGTAAATCTGGTTAATTTTAGTAATGGATATATAGTAAATCTGGTTAATGGTTAATTTTAGTGATGGATATATAGTAAATCTGGTTAATTTTAGTAATGGATATATAGTAAATCTGGTTAATTTTAGTAATGGATATATAGTAAATATGGTTAATGGTAAATTTTAGTAATGGATATATAGTAAATCTAGTTAATGGTAAATTTTAGTAATGGATATATAGTAAATCTGGTTAATGGTTAATTTTAGTGATGGATATATAGTAAATCTGGTTAATTTTAGTAATGGATATATAGTAAATCTGGTTAATTTTAGTAATGGATATATAGTAAATCTGGTTAATGGTAAATTTTAGTAATGGATATATAGTAAATCTAGTTAATGGTAAATTTTAGTAATAGATATATAGTAAATCTGGTTAATGGTTAATTTTAGTAATGGATATATAGTAAATCTGGTTAATTTTAGTAATGGATATATAGTAAATCTGGTTAATTTTAGTGATGGATATATAGTAAATCTGGTTAATTTTAGTAATGGATATATAGTAAATCTGGTTAATTTTAGTAATGGATATATAGTAAATCTGGTTAATGGTAAATTTTAGTAATGGATATATAGTAAATCTGGTTAATGGTTAATTTTAGTAATGGATATATAGTAAATCTGGTTAATTTTAGTAATGGATATATAGTAAATCTGGTTAATGGTAAATTTTAGTTATGGATATATAGTAAATCTAGTTAATGGTAACTTTTAGTAATGGATATATAGTAAATCTGGTTAATGGTTAATTTTAGTAATGGATATATAGTAAATCTGGTTAATTTTAGTAATGGATATATAATAAATCTGGTTAATGGTTTATTTTAGTGATGGATATATAGTAAATCTGGTTAATTTTAGTAATGGATATATAGTAAATCTGGTTAATTTTAGTAATGGATATATAGTAAATCTGGTTAATGGTAAATTTTAGTAATGGATATATAGTAAATCTAGTTAATGGTAAATTTTAGTAATGGATATATAGTAAATCTGGTTAATGGTTAATTTTAGTGATGGATATATAGTAAATCTGGTTAATTTTAGTAATGGATATATAGTAAATCTGGTTAATTTTAGTAATGGATATATAGTAAATCTGGTTAATGGTAAATTTTAGTAATGGATATATAGTAAATCTAGTTAATGGTAAATTTTAGTAATAGATATATAGTAAATCTGGTTAATGGTTAATTTTAGTAATGGATATATAGTAAATCTGGTTAATTTTTGTAATGGATATATAGTAAATCTGGTTAATTTTAGTGATGGATATATAGTAAATCTGGTTAATTTTAGTAATGGATATATAGTAAATCTGGTTAATTTTAGTAATGGATATATAGTAAATCTGGTTAATGGTAAATTTTAGTAATGGATATATAGTAAATCTGGTTAATGGTTAATTTTAGTAATGGATATATAGTAAATCTGGTTAATTTTAGTAATGGATATATAGTAAATCTGGTTAATGGTAAATTTTAGTTATGGATATATAGTAAATCTAGTTAATGGTAAATTTTAGTAATGGATATATAGTAAATCTGGTTAATGGTTAATTTTAGTAATGGATATATAGTAAATCTGGTTAATTTTAGTAATGGATATATAGTAAATCTGGTTGATAGTTAATTTTAGTAATGGATATATAGTGAATCTGATTAATTTTAGTAATGGATATAGTAAATCTAGTTAATTTTAGTAATGGATATATAGTAAATCTAGTTAATTTTAGTAATGGATATATAGTAAATCTTGTTAATTTTAGTAATGGATATATAGTAAATCTGGTTGATAGTTAATTTTAGTAATGGATATATAGTAAATCTGGTTAATGGTAAATTTTAGTAATGGATATATAGTAAATCTGGTTAATTTTAGTAATGGATATATAGTAAATCTGGTTGATAGTTAATTTTAGTAATAGATATATAGTAAATCTGATTAATTTTAGTAATGGATATAGTAAATCTAGTTAATTTTAGTAATGGATATATAGTAAATCTGGTTAATTTTAGTAATGGATATATAGTAAATCTGGTTAATTTTAGTAATTGATATATAGTAAATCTGGTTTTAGTAATGGATATATAGTAAATCTGGTTAATGGTAAATTTTAGTAATGGATATATAGTAAATCTGGTTAATTTTAGTAATGATATATAGTAAATCTGGTTAATTTTAGTAATGATATATAGTAAATCTGGTTAATTTTAGTAATGGATATATAGTAAATCTGGTTAATTATTGTAATGGATATATAGTAAATCTGGTTAATGTTACTAATGGATATATAGTAAATAGGATTAATGGTTAATTTTAGTAATGGATATATAGTAAACCTGATTAATGGTTAATTTTAGTAATGGATATATAGTAAACCTGGTTAATGGTTAATTTTAGTAATGGATATATAGTAAATCTCTTTGGACTATTTACTTTAACATTTCTTAATATAGTTTGAGTGGGGTGACAAGAAATTAAGGATTAATTGGGCCATTTGTTCTTCTCGGCATTGTCTAGGATAAAAAAATTGTAAGATTGCAATATTACTTTTGGTAACTAACATATATTAACTTTCTTTAGACTGTTGACTTCATCATTATGTATCTTCTTAATATGTTGAAATTGTGGGCGGGGGGGGGGCAAGATATTAAGAATAGAACATTAAAATAAGAGAAAGGAATGAGAGAAAAAGAAGGTTGGGGAGAGAGAAGGAAAGAGAAAGATATAGGACGGCTTGGGGGAGAGATAGAAGTTTTAATATAAAGATGTTACATAAAATATTTAACTTCTATTTTATTTTTATGACCCCAGATAACGCCAGGTAGCCTCGCTAGTGAGTTATAAAAGGCAACCACACAAAATTAAACTCTGCTTCTTAAAATGAAAACGAAAAAAACACTGATATATTTACATTGTTTTTATTTAATTTTGTATAAATTATTGCTTTTTATTCATTTTTTTTTTTTTGCAACTATTGTATTTTTTTTGCATTTTATTGTTGCTATTGCTATTTAATTATTTCAGTAGTCACTCCACTGTCATTCCAGCCAAGTTCCACAATGGTCTAGTCTTGAAGGTTTTCTATTTGTTTTCAAATTTTCACTACATCTTTGGATCGGTAGACCATTTCTCAATTGGTTTCTCAAAACAGATTTTATGGTCATTTGATGAAATGGGCAAATTCGGAAATTTCAAAAAGTTTGAATTTTCTTGAATTTCTTTTTCTTTTTTTCTTTTTTTTTTTTTCTTTTTTTTTTTTTCCTTTTTTTTTTTTTTTTAGCATTTATATTTTTTGAAATGTTAAATCATTTATTTAAAATATACTAAAGCTCAAAAAAAAGCTTAATCTACGAGGGGCGTTCAATAAGTAATGCCCCTGACCCATTTCCTATAGCAGTAGATTAATGAAACTTGGCACAGTTATTAGTCTTTCTCTACATAGGAACCACCCAGAGTCATGCATTTCTTCCATCGTTTGATGCAGCTCTGGACACCGTTTTTGTAGAACACCCCAAGTTAGTCCTCCAACCACGTCATAACTTAAGAAATCAAGGCTGCATCATCTGGGAAATGCTTTCCTTTCAAAAACAACTTCATGGCTGGGAAGAGATGAAAGTCAGAGGGTGCAAGGTCAGGAGATGGGGGAGGATTTCATAGCCACACACCAGTGTTTCTGATCTGGCGTCATGCGAGTTGTGAACCGGAGCGTTGTCCTGCAGGAAGATACCTTTGCTGATCTTGCCCCGCCTCTTGATTTTGATAGCTTCTCTTAATTTCATCAAAAGTGAAGCGTAATAGGCTCCTGTAATTGTGGTACCCTTTGCCAGGAAATCTGTCATCACTACTTCGTCCTGGTTCCAGAAGACTGTGAGCATGACCTTGCCAGCGGAGGGCTGCACCTTTGCCACCTTTGGAGGTGGTGAGGCCAAGTGCTTCCACTGCATTGACTGGGTTTTGGTCTCTGGATCATAGAGATGGACCCAAGTTTCATCCTGTGTAATTAGTCTTTTGAAAAACTTTGATTCATCTTCTTGGCACATCTCCAAATTTATCCTCAAGCACTAGATGCGTTCTTGCTTTTGGAAAGGTGTGAGCAACCTGGGAATCCATATTGCAGACACCTTATGCATATGCAAATGGTCATGAATGATAGTTTCCACAGACCTTGTACTAATCTTGTCCTCTTGGGCTATTTGGCGAATCTTCCAAAATGGCAGCCTCGACGGACAGATGCCTCATCAATGGGAGCTGTTTCCACAGACTTCCGGCCATGTTTGAATTCACGATGCCAGCGTTTTACAAGGTCATATGATGGGGCATCATCACCATAAGTTTCTTTCATTTCATCAAAAGTCTCCTTTGGTGTGCGTCCTTTCAAATACAAAAACCGGATCACTGCTCGACACTCAACTGGCTCCATTTCACACCTGACTCGGTTCAAACACCTGTAAATCAGAAACCACAATTAGTTAAGAGCTGTTTTTTGCAACATAACCCATACAGATATAAATAATTACACATGCAAAAACTGGAATTGCGTCAGGTGCATTACTTATTGAACGCCCCTCGTCAAAATGAAATTGAAATTAAAAAAAACGCGAAAATCCAAGTCTTGGTAGCAAAATAAGAAAAATTACAAATTTAGGATGTGTTTCTCCGTCACCCAGGAATTCACATTTCTGTAATCTGAACAAGATACTTTGCGGGGAAGACCAATTTAATTCTTCAAAATAACAATTTCAATGTTTTTTGGACCGCTAAATTTAAGGTCTCAGAAAAGCTCAAGGGCATAACATAAAATCTGATTTGAACTATAAATGCTCGAAAATAAAGAAAATTTAAACTTTTTGAAATTTCCGAAATTGCCCATTTTCTTCAAATCCCAGTAAAATCTTAAAGAAACTAATTGAGTTGAAATTTTCAGGAATGATCTAACTTATAGATCTAAAGAGGTAGTGAAAATTTTCAGGAATGATCTAACTTATAGATCTAAAGAGGTAGTGAAAATTTTAAAACAAATACAGATCCTTCAGGGTAGATTCTTCAATACCCCCCCCTTTTTTTGTAATTAGGTTTTTTTGTTTTTTTTGTTGTTTTTTTTACTATTTTTTGATGTGGTTTGTGTCTGTGTCTACAAAACGGTTCACCTTCCAACAATCAGAAATGATTTTGTTTATTTTTTTTTTAAATGTAGATATCTGAGATAGCATGGAGACAAAGAAACAATAAAATGCAAAAAATAAGATAAATAATGCAAGAATGTAAATAAATCTGTTTTTTTTTTAAATATTTTTTTATTTTTTATATTTCGGTTCAGCAATTCTGGTTTCAAACTTGTGATCGGATTTTATCAAGCCAATATTGGCAGCCATTGCGACCAATCTGTATAAGAAATATGAAATTTAAATGGATTCATTTTTTTTTTCTTTAATTAATTCATTTACATTTGATGAATTCATTTTTTAAGTGATCATTAATTTTTTTTTTTTCGATACGTGTGAAATATTAAAACAAATGTGTATATATATATATATATATATATATATAATATATAGAATGAAAAGTCCACACTTGGAAGCGTTGTTGAAATGGCAATAATAAGAATATTTTGAAAAAAAACAAAAAAAACCTGGACAACACATTTCTTTGTTTTTTAAAATAAATTATTTATTTATCTTAAAAACTTATCACCGAAAGTGCTCAAGTTTTTAAGATAAATAATTTATTTCAAAAAAGAAAGAAATGTGTTGTCCAGGTTTTTCAAAATATTTTTTTCAAAATATTCTTATATATATATATATATATATATGAACCTATTTTTTTATAACCCTACAGTTTATTTATTTTAGTTTTTTAACATTTATGCTAGAAAACAAAGGGTAAAAAGGGCATCTTTTGCCAAACATTTTTTTCTGTTTAAGTTTAAAAAATATTTGCAATCCCCAAAAAATCACCACAAATGAAACATTTGTTATAAATCCTCTTTTTTTAAAACTTCTTTATGTTCTTGTTTCATAATAAAAAACATTATTTTAAAGCTGTTTTAAATAAAAGCATTCAAAGCTTCTATTTAAAAATCGTTAACATTTTTTTTATTGTATTCTATAATATAAAGGAAAGTCGTGTGTCTGTCTGTTCACTCAGTAGAGTTGGATGGTAAGACAATTTTCAGTTTTTTTGGTTCGTTTCGTTTTTGGGGGTTTTCCCCCTTCATAACTCTGTTTTTTGGTTCGTTTCGTATTTTTGGGGGGTTTCCCCTTCATAACTCTGTTTTTTTGGTTCGTTTCGTTTTTTGGGGGGGTTTCCCCTTCATAACTCTGTTTTTTGGTTTGTTTCGGTTTTTTTTTGGGGGGGGGGTCCCCTTCATAACTGTTTGGTTCGTTTCGTTATTTTTTTAAAAAATTTAGTATCTTTACTTTCGTTCTAAGTAACTTAACAGACCTTAATATCTAAGTGAAAAACTGTATTGGCATGTCAGAACATGATTTCAAGAGTTTATCATATTTTTTGAGTATTACTGACCAACTGGAAAGAGAAATGTTGATTCAGTAATTCACACATATCTGAAAACAATTGGTAAATGTTTGCAATGCTCCTAATGGCAAAATATTTTATTTGACGGCTCTATTTACCTGAAGTGGTGAAATATCAAGAGTAGATTCTTGATGATGACAAAAACCGACGCTGCGTAGAAAGATCAACCTACCCCAAATCTCTTTACTCGTTACTTTTATCAGATTTTCCCAACTTGCGAAACCATGTGTAAGTAAAAAGGATACAGGAATCAACCTTTGACCAAAATCAAATCAAATCAAAATCTGATATTGGATTCGTTAAGATTTACTTTGCTATTTCATACTCCTGTGGGTATCAGGACGAAATACAAAGCGTCCTCTGGAGTAGAGCTTCATTTAACCTTTTTGCCTTTGTTAACCAGAATGTTGAGTGCCACCTGTTCGTGCTTGACAATTATAAGAAGGACAAGGACACAATCTTTGCTCGCTTGAAAAAATTGTATGCAAACTAACTTTTTCCTGGTTAATACAATTTAACCCAAGCTCATTGGGTTAACCAACTGGCATAGTTTTTCTAGTAACTAACTATAACTTAAATTATGTTACAAATTAAAGTCGCCTGGACATTCATGGGGTTGTCTACTCTTTTTTCCTTTCACTCAGATTATTACGAGGCCAAAGATGCAAAATCTGACAGACCAATCAATATTGTTGTTTGAAGATCAACCAGCATAACAGTAAGCAACATCAAGGTCGGAGATTTTGTCACGGTGATAAAAGGAGACTAATATAGGTGTTATTATTATAATTTATACAGTTGTTATATTTTTAAAAAACTACAGAAGACTAATAAAAAAAACAAAAAAACCCTCTTGGTTTTTGTCTGAAATGTGGCGTGCATGACACTGCAGTCTAACCAAAATTTGAACACAATTTCCTTCCTGAGAAAGGGTAATATCAAACAATGAGTTACCTACATTTTATAAGGCTGTATGAGGGTACATTGATCACTTATTGAGAGTTTTAAGTGAAAGTTAATCTGACTTATTTAAATTTTATGAAGCTTTTGTAAAATCTTTTTCAAAAACGTTTGGTCAACTGGCATATCTAAAATTTTCAAAGATCTTGGTCTGATGTGATTTTCCATTGATGAATATCGAAGTTTAATCAATACTCTACCAATAAACTGATTTGGGGGCATACCTAGAAAATTTATTTTGACATTTACAGGTTGACATTTCATAAGAATGCTCCATACCCGGTTTTACATTTTTTTAATTTTTTGATTTTAATGTTTATTTATTCAAAAATTTCTAAAGAAAAATATATTGCACAAGTTTAAATTTTAGCCAGGAGCAAAATGTAGTATCTTTTCCGATGGATACTGCACCCTATAGACCGGTATTGTCTTGGCCTTCGGGGCTTGATTCTGCCGGTCTATGGGTTAGTTCTGTGCAGTTCTAGGAGGTCCACCCTCCCAGGCTTTGCCTCCTCTCTTTGGGGAGGAGTAAGTTTATTGCTTACTGCCTGAGGCGCCCCTACCGGGAAATGCCGATGGGGCTGCCCAGGCATTTTTTGTAGGTCAGAGTGCTCAAATACTCGGGTGCTGGCTTTTCAAATCCCACTTTCCGACCTTGTGTCACATCTTACCGCTGTGGGAGGTAGATAAATAAATCACTTCTTATTTGTATTTTATTTAGTGAGATTGTACTAGAATTAAAAAATCTAATAAAACTTATTTTCCTGGTAAAAGCATGTGAAAAGAGGGCAAAAACTCTTAGAGAAATAGGTTTAATATTTGGCTGCGGTACAGTTTAAGGAGCCTGGAATTAATATTACAGACATTTGTTTTTTTTTGTTCTTGTTCTTTTTCTTCAAAGAAAAAATA
Organism: Sepiola atlantica; assembly: GCA_963556195.1. Classification (NCBI taxonomy): domain Eukaryota; kingdom Metazoa; phylum Mollusca; class Cephalopoda; order Sepiida; family Sepiolidae; genus Sepiola; species Sepiola atlantica. The sequence goes on from OY744515.1 coordinate 92,944,293, forward strand.
TGCAAATAAAACATTGTTTGCAAGACGCCCTGTCCTGTAAAATAATGCTCCATATATATTTTTTTAAACTTTCGTATGGTGTCTTACTAATATCTGCCAATGATGACAGAAATATTGTAAAATACAAAAATTTAATGTGGTACTTATCTCACCCTCTTTTCTAACGAGAGATCAATGACGCATGTGTACCCCCCCCCCTCACATCTGTTGTATTGTTTTTGAATATTGAATAATAGTGGATGTTTTAAAGATGATTATCCCTACCTCCCTGTATACATAATGCCTGCAATGCAAACCACGCTTGTAGTTAATCCTTAATATTTGTAACATCACAGACTAAAGAAGAAATGTCTGAGGCAACAATAGGGCAGAGGAGGCTTACAATAGAAACACATCTAACATAAAGTTATCTTGTGAGATATCAAAAGTTGGACCTAAATAGCATTTAAGCTGACATATCAAACTTTGATTCTGACTAGCCAACTTTCCGTTGTTATTGTTTCACCATCTTATTGACACTATAATCACATAGTTTGCTACAGTTTATTTGAAAAAAATGATGTAATCTTGCCTGAACAACTAGTAAAATGGAAACATTTTTCAATAATGATGGGGGGGGGGGGGTAAAAATCACAAGGAGAATAACTCTTATTTTAATTGAAGAATATAAAGAGTTATCTCCTTTACAATTAAAATTTTAATTCTTTTCCTGTCTAAGTTAAAAAAATGTACAAAAAATACGATTCTGCCAGATAGATACAGCTCACTCACTCACTATCTAAGTTTATTGTCTATGTTCCCTTCGACAAAATGTTCGACGCTGTCTGGCTGTCCTTATGCTAAATCTCCAGTGATCACGATTGTTGGGATTTGACTGTCCATTTTTCTACTGTTTACAGTTTTGCCTGATGGTTTCTTTCCATGTCTTCTTTAAGAAGTTCTTAGGGTGCCCGGCTTTCTTTTTGTTGTCTTATGCCTCTGCAAGTGCTGATGTAACCCTTGCTTCTTTCAACATGCCCGAACCAGCGAAGACGGTTTGCCCTTATTAGGGCATCAAGTTGTGGGATGGCTAATTTCTTAAGTAGAGTGCCAGACCTAATGTTCTGGATCTGGTCTGGCTTTATGTTGCATATCCACCTGATCATTGCCTTGTCGTTTCTCTGGAGTCGGACAAGTGAGGCATGGGTAAAGGTCCAACACTCACAGCCATACAACATCACACTTCTTAAGCAGCTACCATAAAAAAGGGATAGTTACATGCACTAATTTCATTTGACGTCCTCCATTTTCAAGTAAATATATATATTTCTTTTTTTTTATAATAATCCTGAAGTTGGCCCTATGACACGCTAGCAAGATAACAAGCAAGATCTAGACTTTTAGTAGTATATAGATATGTAACCAAGTTTATTTAAAAATCAAATACTTTCCTCTATTCATTTCCATCTGTTAATGTAAGTGAACTGAATCTTGCATTATGTGTCCTTAAGGGTAGGTGAATGGACAATTTAGCAGGACATGTTTGAGACAAGATTCTACTTCCTTTTCTGTCTTCAAAAGATGTTTTAAAATTGATTCTTTGTTCGTCTACATATAAGCCGTAGTTGTTAAATACTGCTACATTTGTAGTATCTTATAGACCGGTACAGATAAAGACATAATGGTTTGAACACTATTTTCTTATTCACATGTTGGTGGATCACATGTATATCCCTCTGTTTTGCTCCTACGGCAATTTTGCATTTGCAATTGCAGTTATATTTCCTCAGCATATTTATAGGAAGTGGCATTTGCTCATCTCTCCTTCTAAATCTTGATCAACTGCTGGATTAAAAGAGAATTATATCTTTATGTAAAAAAGTTGCAATCACCATATATCAATATAATAAAAGAGAATGTCTGTGTGTGTGTCAGTCCATTTATAGAAAGATGGAATAGATAGAGTTCCTAAAATATATAAGTTTATATATGTGTAGAATTTTGAGAATAACATGATGGGATTAATTCTGACACTTTATGGGCCTTTTTCCAACATTTTGCACGAGAAATACAAATTTAATTATAAGTGTTATTTAAAAAGACGACTTAGCAAATATTCCTATTACTCAGTTGGCAGAGACTCAGACTGACAACATAGAGTATGCTGTTTCGATCCTGCCTTAGATTGCTTCTTTTTTTTTATGAAAAAAAAAAGAATATCCTTTTTTCCTTTTTATATATAGATATAAAGATATATATATATATATATATATCTTGGATTTAGTTAGTTTCTCTTGGAATTTAAACTGCACTTTCTTTTTTTTTCATTTGTTTAAAATGACTCAAAGCTTCTTTAGACTATATATATATATATATATATATATATATATATATAGAGAGAGAGATAGATAGAGATATAGATAGATTTAATGGACATTGGGTTTCCTCAATGTAGAATTTGTTTAAGTTGCGGCATGGTATTATGTAAATGCTGATGTGGGTGGGGGGTCAGTTTTTTTTTTCAATTTTAGTATGATTTTCATGAGGTGGATATATATAATGGCCCCTTTTAGAATCATTTGAGAAACAGAAAGTTCTTATCATGTCTTGCCTCTTCCAGAAGAAAAGGTTATAACTGAAAAGGGAAAGCATGGAAATCCGATAGGCACAGGCAATTTTCAACACGTATATAATGTTTTGGCTTACACTGGCAATGTTTCAACTTATTGGTGTGTTTATAATGATAATGGAAGTTAAGCACAACTGCCACTATTATTATGAAGAAAGCAATAAGCGGAAACGTCAGCGCAGGGTTCACAAATGCAGATTATAATTCTGACTGTCCAATAAAGAGATTACTTCTGTTGCTGTTGGCAATAATTAATGTAATTTCTTCATGGGGTAGAAAAATTTAGCCAAGCAAAAGTGATTTAATTGCTTAATCAAAAATATGCCTCAAAACTCGTTAACTTGACTCCGATCCAGTTAGAAGTAAATTTCATTAATGTCTAGTTATTCTGCTTTGATAACCCTTAGTAGATCAGTTTGCATGCCTGGCATAGTTATATAATTAATAAAAATTATTTCATAAAATTTCATTAAACATTTAATAAACATTATTTCATTAAAATTGCATAAATTTCATTAATGTCTAGTTATTCTGGTTTGATAACCCTTAGTAGATCAGTTTGCATGACTGACATAGTTATATAATTAATAAACATTATTTCATTAAACATTTCATAAACATTATTTCATAAACATTATTTCATTCAAATTTCATTAAAAATACATAAAATTTAATTAATGTCTAGTTATTCTGGTTTGATAACCCTTAGTAGATCAGTTTGCATGACGGACATAGTTATATAATCAGAGATGGGGGAGTTAAAACACGAAAGCTGAACTTTCAACAGTGAACTTCTTAAAACAGTGACTATGATGACAGATTTCAAAGATTTTGTGAAGAATAAAACTTTGAATATTCATTTTGTTCTAATTCTTTAATACCCTTATTATGGTTTGCATACTTTGGGGAGTGTGGTGGTGGTGGGGGGGTCATTCTTAGACAGCAGAAAACAATGAAAGCAATTAGCGAATTAGCGAGACGTTCAGACTTTGAAAGTAAATTAACCATACACTCTTTCGATTGATACACTTTTCTGTGAATTTAGTTTTTTGTTCTTTCGAAATTGTTACAATTTACATGAAAATGACGTTAAATGTGGTAAGATTAATTGAATGAAGCAATGTATTTAAAAAGAAATAATCATTAGTGAAGTTTGCAGTTATGTTATAAAGAATAAGAATAAGGTGTCCGTCATGCCCAGCGCTTCGAGTATGCAAGCATTACTAAGCCTATCATTCCTAGTAACCTTGAAGAAGGTCTAAATAAAGTTTTAAAAAATGTATACGTAAAAGGAACTGTTTTCAAACAAATTGCCGAATTTTACCCAGTGTAAAGCTGTCATTTATTTCAAAAACTTTATTTCCTGTGTTTCATGTTTTTTTCCCGTTCAATTTACATATTTTTTCTATTATTTTTTTTCCTTCTTTAATAATTTATTTTTCAAAATCATTGTATTTTTCATTGGTGCCGAATGCGGTGTGATTGTTTTATTCCTAAATTATCCTTTTACGTATACATTTTTTAAAACTTTATTTATTTTAGAATAATTACAATAGTAAAATCCATTTTAATATATATCCTGGTTGAAAGTTGAAACTAGAGTTCCCCCCCCCCCTATTTGACTCTCCTCAAATTAAGATACATTTTTTTTTTTTTTTTCCGGACCTACAATCCACAAGCACCAAATTTTCTTTTGATTGGTAATATTAGTCTCTGATTTTCTAATCAAATTACCAAGGCAGTGACACGATGTCTTCCATCTTTGAATCTGTTTTGTGTTTAACATTTTCAAAAAAATAGCATTCCTGTCCTTGAAGAAAGGTTATTGATATATATATATATTTTTTTTGCATGTTCGTGTGAATCTGCCTATCCGATAGACTAGCTGCTAAATCATTTAGAGTTGTAATCAAGCAACATATTCCATCTCTTGTGTGTAAATGCAGTCATTTAAATTCTTGATGGAAGATTCAAAATTTGAAGTTGGTGAACATTTAATTCAATAGTCTTGATTTTGCTAATCGGTATGCGGATGACTGCTGTAAAATCTTGAATTATGCTCGTCAACATTTTAACTAAAATAACATGCGAGTGAATGCTGGACTTTCACTAATTCAATCTTTCTGACGATGAAGAGGAATGACGGCTATGGTTTGGTGGACTTGCTGTGTGTGTCTTGATGACAGTTTTAGTTCTGAAGGAGCCAGACTGTGGTCAGTCAGCTCTGCGTTGTGACCATCTATACTGGTATGTACATGTTGAACAAAAGAGTTGACCTGGTATTTTGGAGTTGACCGAGTCGGGTATTTTGGAGTTGACCGAGTCGGGTATTTTGGGAATCCTTAGTGTCCGACTGGACGTTATCCCTTCTGACTTCACAACTCTGGTGGCAAAGCTAAAATATTCTCTCTGCTGAAAACAAGGTACATCGTGCTGAAGAACTTGTTGATGGGCAAATTTGGATTGTGACCTCCTTAGGACACACCCCATAAGTTTAGATTTGTTCTTGCTAAGTTTCAGTTTCCTAGATCTAACATAGCCCCAAAATAGTTAACGGACGCACGCACGCACGAAAATTATTGGCATATGTATGCTGTATACAATGCTGCTTTTTGGTGGCCACTCATGTTATATATATATATATATATATATATATATATATATATATATATATATATAAGGAGAATATTAAAAAAAAAAGAAGATATTTTGAAAACCTGGACGACGCAAATTATTTATGTTTTTTAAAATAAATTATTTATTTACTTTAAAAACTTGAGTACTTTCGGTGATATACACCCTTGTCAGAAGTATAAGCATATTTTATTTTCTCTTTTTTTGTTTAGTCCTCCTTGTCCAGGTTTTCAAAATATTTAATATTTAAAAAAAAAAAATTCTCCTTATTGTCAATTCAGCAACACTTCAATGTGTGGCTTTTCAAACTATACATATATATATATGCCCGCTACGTTGATGATATTCTTATTTTAGTAAATAGTATAGATGAAATAAAAAAAACTACAAGATACTTTTCAAAATAATTCAGTTCTTAAATTCACTCATGAGCTTAATGTTAACAATAAAATTCCGTTTTTAGATGTTCTCATTGACTCCAACAGTGATGCATTCATCACCTCTCCCTATAAAAAACCTACATCTATTAACACCTGTATTTTAAGTTTTAAAAGTGAATGCCCATATAGATATAAAATTGCTATGGTAAAAAATCTATTAAACCGTGCAAAATTAATCTCCTCATCCAAAAAAATATTTTTTAATGAATTAAAAAACATAAAACAAGTCCTAATTAATAATCATTTTCCCAATTATATGGTTGATGAACAAATAAAATTAATGATTAGAAATTTAGATAATCCTACTAATAAGCTAAATAATTCCCACTATAATTAAAAAATGAGCAACACAGTAAAGATACTAAAACTAATACCGTCTGAAGATGATTTGACGATTCAAATCGAAAGTACTTGCAAAAAAGAAAAAAGAATGAAACAAGAAAGCCATGGATCATATTTATATCAATTTGACCGAAACATTAGATGGACAATTCGGAAAATTGAAAAAATAAAAAAAAGTTGCATCAAACAAAACCACTCCGTGTTATTTAATGTTTGCCTAAATGAAAATATGCTGCCTAAATACACACAATATATATATATATATATATATATATATATATAAATTTGTATTTAAATTTTTTATATTTCAAATATAAATTTTATAACATGAAGCTATAATATTAGCTCAATAGTGTTAGGCTAGAGTTATGGTAGAGAATATTTTAATGTTATTTAAATCGCATCAAATGTGATTCACACCATTTCGCTTAAAAATCTTTTTCTTTTTTTTTATTATTACTAGCATACAATTGTTTTGACCTACCACCAAGATATTTATAATAATGTTCAAGTATCCAAAGCATTTCTTTCTTGGGGTGGCTATCTTCAGTGCTCGTAAAAAAGAAGGTAATATATCATCCATAGACAGGCTGTTTCGCTATAAATTTTCATATTTGAAAAATAAAAAATATAATTATTGACGGTTATTTTATCTACTGGTCTGAGAAAACCTGGAATGACTTAGTCCACGATTACTACAAACAATGGCATATTGAAACCGACGTAACTAATAGAATTTCATGGAGAAAATCACTTTGTACTTCATGGTCAACATGCAACGCACATTTGATGCGAAAAAGACACATTAGATAGAAGAAAAGAGGCCATTTACGTTTCTATTGACAATCTGCTTATTCTCTGCATCTTTTTGGGAACAAGAATTTCAGCATGCCATAATTAATAAAAGAACTCTGCAGCAAGACATTAAAGACGTCATGGAATGAGCTCCTAAAAATAACTTCAACATATCTACGTTATGCAATGAACTGGTCCGAGTATGATAATCGGGTTAAAAAAAACTTTCAAAGTATATGTCATTATTATGTACTTTATTCTTATAAAAATAAATAAGTTTGTTAACTTATAAAAACGTGTAGTTGCAACTTTAATTTTGGAGGAGGAAATAGAGAGACGACTAGTGAATCTATTTGTCGATTTGTGTGAGGACCATATTTCCTTTACCTAAATGGGTAAACTGCCTGACCGTTATACTACTATACAGGAATATCTCTTCTAACTACAATCTTTACTGTTGAATTTCACTTAAATTCTAATGGAAGAAAGATCTCATGTGACAAATTTATTAAAATGAAGTTGCTTTTTAGTAGCTATTTTTAAATCTTACATTTAAAAAAAAAATTATTTACTTGATTTCTGCAAATATTTCAAGTTACATGTGAAAGTGCTGACAAATCTAAACGTGAATGATTGACGTGAGAAAGATTTCACCTTTGCACTATAAAGAGGAGCAATTGAAAAAAACAGATTGTAGCTTTAATAGATAAGAGTTAGGGCAGGGTTTCCAAAATATTTGATTAATTTGAGAACCTCACCCAGGGTGAAGGACAGGATTGCCGTGTCAGAAGGTATAAGGTTCGACTCTGCCTCTTAGAATTTCAAAATATGTGGCTCCTTATAAAATTTAATATATTCGAACTACTGTTCTCATCTTGGGTGTTTTTATCACAACGTTCGGCCGATGTAACCACCGACCTTCTTCAGGCGTACCTCGACGAAATTTGAAAGTAATTTAGTTATTTAAACTGTTGAATAGAAAGTCATATAAACTGGCTTTAAAATTCTTAGGTGATTACAAGTTAGGAGTGGATGGAGTAAGTTCTAGAAACTTTTGCCATTACTAACCAGCAGAGTGTTACCCGCTGTCAACCAATGAAAGAGTCTATCAGACCTGTGTATGCAGTGTGATGATGTATGAAAGTGAAATCTGGCCAGTGAGCATTGAGGCTATGTGTTGCATGGAGAAAAATCATATAATACAGATACGATGGATGTTTAATGTGAGTCTTTCAGACAGGCTTAGATCTGATGACCTCAGAAAGATTAAATCTAGACAGTATAGGAAGATGTATGTGGAAAAAGAAACTTTGTTAGTACATGTTTGCCTAAATTTGGGTGTGTGACTACCAAGCCTCAAAAAGTATGTGGCACTATTGCACAGTCAAAATTTTCTTTCTTTTTTTGCGTGTTCTACACAGTTTAAACTTTCTCTCATCCAAAATTCTTTTTCCATTCCATCTCCATTTAACTTGAAAAACAGACATTCTTATGCAACCATACAGTCTTGCCGTTTCCACTGGAGGATAAGTAAATCAAAACCTAAATTTATCAAAAAAATTCATTTTTCATTTGTACACCTGAAGAAGGTCGGGGTTACATCGACCGAAACATAATAAAAACACCCAAGATGAGAACAGTAGTCCGAATATACCAAATTATCAACCCTCATCTCAAAAATTCCGAAACAGAAAATTAGAAGTTATTTATAAGGTACATCATAGCATATTTTCAAAACATCACATCAACAGCTGTTGACGAATGAAGTTTTGCAAACGACGCAATCATTTTATCATAATCGTCATTACAGATTTTGTAAGTTCTTCCAGTGGGTGTCGTGGGTGCCTGTATGCCACATATGTTTTTTATAGGGATATAGCAGCTATCCCCACTTTTTGGTCAGTGGAATGTTTTTCATGGTCCATGGGGGTGCATGAATTGGACATCTACAAAGGGAATAATGTTGGAAGTTTCCATCCGCATCTTTGGAGTAGATGACTAGGAGATGCAACGATGCTGATGGAAACCTCCAACATTATTCTCTGTTTCATTTCAGATGACAACTCATAAACATTTTTATACAGAACTATCTCGTCCGCCTCAGGTCTTGGTTTGGATTAGTTAACCAAGTAGCATGGGCACATTCCCTAAGCACCATAATGTCTCCCTTTCGAGACCTTGTCAAACAAAATTCATGCTTCATTTGGAATCAGGATCTCGAGAATGCATTTTTCACATCCAGGCAAATCATTGTGAATTTGGTAAAAAAGGGTGTAACGACCTTTGATATTAACAGAGCAACCTGCCTTGCTCCAGACTGGAGTAAAGAAGGTATGGGTTTCCTGCTATTACAAAAACACTGTATATGTTCCACTGAGAAAGCACCGGTATGTTGTCCTGAGGATTGGCACATCGTATTTGCAGGCAGCAGATTTTGCACAGAGGTAGAGCGCCGATATGCACTCATTGAAGGCGAAGCAGCAGCAATTGCCTGGGCATTAGACAAATGCTGTATATTTATTATGGGCTGCCCTAACGTAATAGTAGTAACAGACCACCAGCCCTTACTAGGAGTATTTGGCGACGGGGGCCTGAGCAAGATACATAACCCGCGCCTCTTTAAGCTTAAAGAGAAATCACTCAGGTATTTTTTTACCATTCAACACTGCCCAGGAAAGTTGCATCAGGGTTCCGATGCCGTCTCTCGCAACCCAGTCCCTACAATGAGTGCCCTTACATCCCTATCTTCCACACACCCTTCCTCTGAAGACATTCATCTCTCGGATAAAATAGATGCTATGGTGGAGTTAGCAACCCAGCAGGCAATGAACGATTTTAAAGACAATGATACAACCTGTCAGCTGATCACATACGTGCATCAGGCCGAAATGATCCATCTTACACGACTCTGATCAACACAATACAACTAGGTTTTCCATCCAAACGTTCACTTACTGAACCGGAAATCCGTAACTTCTGGGATGTACGCCATCGACTAAGTACTGACAGGAGCTTAGCACTGATGGATGCGAGAATTGTGGTACCCAAATCTCTCAGAGGAAAAGTACTACGTTATCTACACTCAGCCCACCAGGGCGTGGTTGGCATGAAAGCCCGTGCCAATGAATCGGTGTATTGGCCCGGTATGAATGCATCAATATGCAACTTTCGAGCCAATTGCTTCATCTGCACAAACATTGCCCCAAGTCAGCCACCTGAACCACTCGTATTAACCCAAGCTCCAGATTGGCCCTTCCAGCAGATAGTGATGGACCTTTTTTACGTCGGACACATTGCATACCTTGTCTGTGCAGACAGACTCACTGGCTGGATTATTTTGTATCATCTTAAACCAGGTCATGCCATCACCTCAAAACTAATATCTATTTGTCGGAAACTATTCCACGCATATGGCACCCCAGAAGAACTTAGTAGCGATGGTGGCCCACCTTTTAATTCCAACATGTTTCAGCAGTTCCTCAAAACATGGTGTGTGAAGCACAGACAGTCCTCAGTGGCATATCCTCAATCTAATGGCCGAGCAGAGTTAGCCGTAAAAACAGCGAAGAGGATAATTTATGGAAATACAGGTCCCCAGGGCTCATTGAATAATGAGTGTTGCCAGAGCCATCCTACAATATCGCAACACCCCTATCCAAGGCATTGGTCTATCCCCAGCACAACTCTTGCTCCACCGCCGACTTCGTGACTTCATACCATCCCAACCCGCACTATATAAACCACATGCAAAATGGATAGCTGCAGCTAGGAACCATGAGATAAGCTTATCTCAGCGCAATGCTCACCTCACCGAGCAGTACAATCGCACAGCGCATACTTTATGCCCACTCCAAGAAGGAGAAAGAGTATCAATACAACGTGCAAACAATCGTCGATGGGACACAACAGGTCGTGTTGTCGAAACTCTCCCTAACCGTCAGTATCGGATCAGGATTGATGGGTCAGGCAGAATCACTTTGCGAAACCGCAGATTCCTCAGAAAACTTGCAACACCTGTAATTCCAGTCCCTATTCCCAGTGCTTCGACTGAATCTCCCAATCCAACGCCTTGTGATTCCCATACACCTGGTACACCATTGCCGCATAACAAAGGAGATGTAATGACATCGCCGAGGCACCCAACATCACCCGGCACTGCTAAACCAATGCCAGTGAAATCTGCCCGGGCATTGTCCAGGTTACTCCCCACAATCAACCAGGCCAGAAGGAACTCATTCTTCCCCAAAGACCATTGCGTTCGCGTACTGAGGGGAGGGGGGGAGATATAGAATTAAACTAACACTTACCGGCATAAGGGCCTCAATTGGTATCCATCTCATGGAGGAGTGCTTGTTATAATGAATGAACATTTATAGACTAAAATGGCCACATATGAATCTCAGCCAATCAGAACACAGAGAATGGACTTTCCCTTCTGAGCATAATGGAACATTCTAGCCTTGTTATAAACAGGCATTTTGATGTGCTCAACAGTTTGACTTATCTTGCTGCTCAACTGGTCGTACAGTTGAACCCTAAGCATCGACTCTATAATTTTAAGTAGGTTACAAAGACAAAATATTTTCGTTTGATCGGTGGACATGTGAATGAGCGTTTACCTTCAGTTTTACGCCATCTTTCAGAGTTCGAATCTGACACTAGACAATTTAAAAAAAATTTTTTTTTTTAACATAGTTCACCCCAAACAAGGCAGAACGCCACTGTAAACGTAAGGGGCTACTGAGAAAAAAGGGAGAAAGTTTGGGGGGTTAACCTAAATTGGGAGCTGCGCAGCGAGATGTCTGTTTACATTAGTTTTAAATTTCTGCATGTCAGTACTGCCGGGAAAACAGGGGGCAGGGAGGGAGTTCCAGAGGCCAGCAGCATGAGGAAATAAGCTATTGGAGTAGAAAGCTCTCCGGCATCTGGGGACCTCCACAGTGAATGGATAGGATTTAGCTGATTGCTGAGTTGGTCTAGTGAATTTACGTCGTGGGGGTACCAGAGTAACCAGTTCAACGGAGCACAATCCATTGAAGTATTTGTAAAACAAGCACAAGGATGCTACATTGCGGCGATGGGACAGGGACTGGAGCTTTGTTGACAGTGAGGGACCTATTAGGTTGGCGACTCTTTTTTGGACCTTGTCAAGGAGGGAGACTAGTAGATGATGCATCAGCCCAGATGTGGCAACAATACTCCATGCATGGGCAGATGGTGGCTTTGTAGAGATACAGGATAATGTCAGGTGTGAGGAGTTTACTAACATGGTAAAGGGAGCCAACCTTCTTTGCAGCAGCTTTGGCAATGTCTTCAATGTATTTGTTCCAATTCATGTTACCTGTGAAGGTTTGGCCGAGGAGTTTAAATGTTGAACTCTCGAGCAGGGTGCCATTTGCCATGACAATTGGTGGTTGGAGAGGTTTCTTGTAGTTATTGAAGGAAAGGAGCTTTTGTTTGCTCTGACTTTGATCTCACAGCCGTGCTCTTTCCTAGATCCAATATTTCTCTGAAGGGCAATCGAAAGAATTCAGTGATGGGAGTTCCCTGCTTTTTTTGTTTTATTTAGAAAAAGCGGAATTCCGTTGTTTTTTTTTTTTAAATTATTTTTTCTTTCTTAAAAAAAGGCCAAATCGCTAGAGCTTTACATCCTTGTTTCCCCATTTAGCTCAATTTTATTTCTTTTTTTTCCTCTCTCGCTTAACCCTTCTTTCTCTTTTCCTGTTTTTTCTCTTCCTCTTCTTCTATCCGTCTTGTCTTGTCTCTCCTTCCCCACTTTCTGAAAATGTTAATTTTTCCATGCATCAACCGATTCATGGGTAGAGAAGGTAGAAAACTTGTTTTGCCAATGAATGTCTTCCTGTCTCATTTAACACATATCAGTCAATACTGTCAGTATGAAAAAAAAGAGATTATGCTAAATCCCACTCCCCCCAATGAGATTCTACTTTCTTTTTTTTTTGCAATTATAAGTGAACATCTTGGCTCCCTAGGTTGGGAACTTCATCTCAATTTCAGATTTTTTTACCATTGGCCATTCACATCCCTGGAAAGATGTTTTCTAAAGATAACTTTGTTCACACGAATTAACTTTATATACGTAAGATGTATTAAATCTGTGGTTGTTATATATGTGAATAAATGCTATATTTCTAAAGTGGGGAGTGTGGTCAGTCGGACGGACGGACCATGCTTGCATTCCAATCAGTTTATTATGTGTTCTATCCCACTTCGCAGCACGCTTGACCATAGGCCATCAATCAACTACAGCTTTGTGAGTGCAATTGGGTATAACAAAACTCTTCAAAAACAGACTGACGTCATTGCTCCACTAGCTGACTGATGGATTTTCACGATTCAGCATCATTACTGGTGTAGCGGAGTCAGAAAGTATATGGTCTGACTCTGACTCCAACTCCTAGAACTCCGAAATGTCCGACCTAGGCACCTTAATTTAAAGTCTTCCAATATTCAGACTCAGTTGATTCTTCGGAGATTAAAAAAATCCAACTTTAACTCCTAGAATTCTTAAGAATCTGACTCTGCTGAGGCCTTCCAAAACTTCTGACTCTGCAACCCTGGTCTCTATGACCCTTAAAAAAGGGAGGGGGGGGGGGGTACATATACTTACTAAAAAAATGAACATTAAAGGTAAAAATAACTCCAAAAAAAGCTTATTTGTATAGGTTTTTTAAATTATTTACATCTTTTGGACTATTTTCCTCGTGTTGGTTGCTGTCAGTTTCACAACATTTCGACCGTTAAACTCTCCAGCTTTCTTCAGATGCCTTTTTGTCGAAATTTGTAACCCTCAGAATTTCGAACTGAACCTCTTATGCACTTGGATAATTTACTCTAATTTAGAATTTCATGCCGACACATGACCAGGTCGATATAGGGTAATAGGGTAATAACATATTCCTTCGTTAAATTATCTTATAAAAAGGGCTAGGGTTGTAAAAAGAGTAAATATTTTCTTAAAAGAAATTTAAGAGAAAGGGCCAAAATGGGGTCAATGAGCGAAACAAAAATAAAAGTTAAGACTCCCGTGCAACACCGGGTAGTGGCAGCTACCAATTATGTCGATTACATCATATTGCTAGGGTCAATTTAAGTTAAGGTGCAGATTGCACTAGACAGGCGGCAGGAGGCTGCACTTTGCGTTGATATGCGCATCAGCACATCTAAGACTAAGGTTCTCTCTTCCTTGATCTCTCCGGAGGACGTGGAGTATTTGTGTACCCTAGTTCCACCATTGTTCCATCCAGGCAGGGTGCATCAGAGGTCGATCGTACAGTTGAGGTTGCTAAATCCGTTTTTGTATGCTTCCAGCAGTCCTTTTGGGGCCATAGATAGATATCAATAAACACAAAAAGACATATCTACCCATCTGTCATCCGGATTGATCCCCCTCTGTGGCCATGAGACAATGGAGGTGGCTCATCTGAGGAAGCTGGAAGTCTTTGAAAATGACTGCCTTCGTCACATCTTGCATTGCCGTTGAGCTGATCATGTCCCAACTGCTGTTCTTTGCCAACACCTTAATCTTAAGTTTCTGCCATCCTGTCCTGTTGCAGCAACGTCTTCATTTAGCTCGTCACCCGAAGGGAGAGCTAATTCACGATGTAATCCTCCCTACCTCTCTGAGTGGCACATGCATGTCAGTGGACAGCTGAGGACCTGGACAAAAGCTATCGAGGAGGATTTAGCTGAACTCTGAGGTCTACAGGTGGTCGCCCTTCGACTGTAAAATTGCAATTGGCTAGCCATCTCGTGTGACCTTGCTCAGGACAGCAGTGCATGGGCCACCATGATTCGAGATGTGGTGAAGGTTAGGAAATAAGCCGTCTCGACCTGACCAGGGTGAACGCTGTTGCAACAACAACCGCCTGTCTCTATTAATGATTCACCACACCAAGCACCATCGTGAATTGACTTGGCTCTATGAACGCTTCCCCATCGCCATTATTAGAGAGAACACCTTGAACCTGCTCTCAGCCTGACAGATTTGTATTCAAACCGATCGCCGTTGAAGACGAGTGGAACAATCTGCTCAGCCACATGGAAATTCCTCAACTCTCGGGGTCTATTAATGGCGCCCCACACTAGGAACCATCGTAAATTGGCTTGGCTCTACGAGCTCCTCTTCATCGTCATTATTCGAGGAAACGCCTTGAGCCTTGAACCTGCTCTCAGCCTGCCAAGCCAGCAGGACATCTGAAACTTCTTGATGTTCCAAATATAGACTTTTTAAATTTTAAAATATTTACATGAACTTAAAAATGTTTGTCAAATGTCGAATGATGTATTCATTGAATAAACGTAATGTCTATACTTATAAAGAAGTATTAAATCGGATAAAGGTTCAACTTCATGACAAAGATTTTAGTATTTTTTGTGTTGGGCATTTTTCATTTATTACGTTTTGTTTTTTTAGTTAGAGTTGGTCAATTTTCACCGACTCCAACTCCTAAAGTAATGAATTTGCTCTAACGACGTCAGACCCCATGAGTATATCTTGTCTTGGTGCATATCTTAGTGCATATCTTGTCTTAGTGCATAGATGCTTCTAGTTTTTGCCTATGTAAGTATTGCAATTTGTGTAGTCTAATCTTCTTTTCGTCTTTATTTTTAGGTGTCTCTGGTATAAATCCGCAACCTGCTGGTAAGCAGAATAAACTATATACTAACCATCTCATCTTTTTAACCTTCTCTTTTTCAACTTTATACCTTCCTACTAACTTCTAACACGTTCTCCTAACACCAAAATATTTGGATATTAAAATAACAGTGAAATAAAATCACTTACTATTTTTATATTTCAAAAAGAAAATACAAAGTTTGTGAAATTAGAAATGGAATTCTTGGGTTCTATAAAAAAAGAGTCCCCGACTTAATACATCCCTCACTATCAACCAAACTCCAGCCCCCGTCCCATCGCCGCAATGTTGCATCCTTATGCTTGTTTTACCAATACTTCAATGGATTGTGCTCCGATGAACTGGCTGCTCTGGTGCCTCCCTCAAAGTAAATACACTAGACCAACTCGACAATCAGCTAAATCCCATCCATTCACTGTGGAGGTCCTCAGATGCTAGAGAGCCTTCTACTCCAATAGCTTTCCTTGTGCTGCCGGCTTCTGGAACTCCCTCCCTGCTCCCTGTTTCCCTGGCAGTACCGACATGCAGAGGTTTAAAACTAATGTAAACAGACATCTAACTACACTGCTCCCAACTTGGGGTGACACCCAAAACCTACACCCTTATTCTCAGTAACCCCTTATATCTACAGTGGTGGCCTGCCTTGTTTGGGGTGAAATATGTAAACAAAAAAATCAAACTTTTTTTTTTTACTAATGAAAATTTAATTATATATATATATATATATATATATATATATACCAATGAGTATAAATGTATTATTTTGGTTGTGGTAGCTACAATGTTTTAGTCACTAATAACATAAGCAACCTTTGAACCAGAGACGCCCAGATTAAAGTGTTACACTTTCTGTTTATAACATCTTGAACAGTGTGTGTGTGCGTGCATACACATTCATGCAAGTCATCAACCTTTAAATGGGAGAAGAGATAGGGAGGAGAAGGGTAACATCCGGTCAGGGGGGAAGTCAAAAGACCATGTCTTTGAACAGAAGACAAATAAAACAAACAAAAAGAAAAGATAAATTTGAACAGTAAAATATTAAGCTATTCAAGACCAATGTAATGTTTATTTTGTTTGCATCCTCATAATTGTATATGGTTTTGGTATCACCATCACTGCATACTGGTTAACATCATGCTGTTAACAACATATCTCTGGTCACTTCTGTCAGAAAACCTAATTTCGAGAATACCGATGGTTTTGTTCATGTCGTTTTCAAGAAGGAAGTTTGATAATGGTTTGAAGTCTTTTATCGCTTGGTTGAACTGTCATTTCTGATCATCTTGGGGTTTTTTGGTAGGCTTTATGAAGTGCTTGACGTGCAGGTTTTTCTGATGGCAGTCTCATTAAATGGTCAAACCATGAGTCTTTTTTTTTTTTTTTTTGGAACTATAACAGCACTCTATAGTTTTGCTTCGTTCGAGACTGTCCTTGACCAGCTGATTTAGATGATTCTTCTTGGTAGCTTCCGTTGAAAAGCAGCAATGTTGTGTTCTGATGTTTTGATCAGTTTCCACAACTCTGAATTGCACAGGAAAATGCTTTGGGTGTATGTCATAAATACTCTCCGCTTCATGTCTTCATTGACATGCTTGCTGTCGAAGAACGGGTTTGTAGGTCTTGTATGCATCTACAGCAAGCCCTTTTTTGTCTTTTGATATCTTCCTCTGTGTCTAGCATTGAGCCAACGTGTTTACATTTTCACCTATGTATGTGATACTTCTGTCTTTATCTTATTTATCAATAAATCTTTTTTCTTTTTGTAGCATGTTTGATACCAGTCTAGTGATTAGTTTTGTAGCCGTAGCAAGATAACATGTACCGTATCATTTTAAAACATGTAATATTGAAAAATATCAAAGTATCGATACATTTGACAACCTACATTCTATTGATCTCGAGTTCTCGTTAATTGTAAGTTGTTTTCCAGCTTTAAATTTATCCAGAGGTAAACCTTTTTGGTGTTGCTCCGCGATTGACTTTCATCAATGAAAAGCAGAAAATAAAATGGATTTTTGAGATTATCTAAATGAATAAATGCGAAAGTTTTTTCCACTTATCTTAACTATATTCACATCAAAACGGGTTATGCTTATTTAATTATATTAAACAACATAAAAGTTTTAAATACTGTATGTGTATATATATATATATATATATATGTGTATATATATGGGGTAAGGTACACGATAAGTAATGAAAATGAAATGCTGTGGTAGACAAAATGTGTGAAAAATGACAAACGGAAAAAAGGTTAAAATGCAGGAGAAAAACAAAAACAAGAGATTTGACCGGTTTCGTTCGTGTTAGCGAACGTCTTCAGAAAAAGTGAAGATTTGGAAATAATTTTATTTTGAAGACACACATGGGAGAAGGAAAACCATGTGTTAGATACAGATATTTTTATTAAAATCAAAAAAAAAAATCAAAACAATATTTTTTTTTTTTTCTTCATTTTGACTTTTTTTTATCTAATAATTTTGCTTGATATAACAAGCCTCGTCAGAGCTTTAGACAAATAAAAGGTATTAACCGTATTTTTTTTCTCGTAACAATCCTTCCTGGTCTTGTAGAAGTGACGTCTGATGTTGTGTGGACTAACGATGTAAATGTCTCTCTTAAATCGCGCATGGTCGCTGGTAGGTATAAATTTGGGAAAGTTCATTTTTTTTTTTAAGCATCTTTAAAATTTTAAACTCAAAGAAAGAGGCAAAATGCCTTCAAAAAAATATGTTAGATGTAGATATCAAAATAAAAAAACAAAACAATATTTTTTTTTCCTCTTTCTTTGAGTTTAAAATTTTAAAGATGCTTAAAAAAAATGAACTTTCCCAAATTTAAAATTTTTATATATATATATATATATATATATATATTAGTAATCTGCAAACACCTATAAACAGCTTTAAATTTTGATAATTTGCATATTTCTTTTTTAAACAGTTTCTAATAAATTCATATTCTGTAATAATACATTCGTAATTTGCATTTTCATATATATATGAAATATTTTCATCGATAGTAAAACGTCTGATGTTGCTAGGATGCGAGAACAGATACAACACTTTGATCTTAGCAAAAAGGTCAAGGAACTATAAAAAAAATAACGTTTTTATGACTCAGCATTTTTAAATGAATGAAAAAAAAATCCTGATTTTAATCTATTATTGTATCATCTTTTAATGGTTGTGGGTAGTGTAGTATCAGTTTTGTTGTCATTAGGTGGTCCTCCCTGGAATTACCTCAACCTTTTAAAAGGGGTGGGGATAATCCTCCTAGATATTACATCCTTCTTTGAGGGAGGGGGTAATGTATATGTTCTGTTGTCATGAGACCATCTTCCTAGGGATTACATTCTCCCTTTTTTTTTTTTTTTTAATGGGGGGGGGGGTAGTGTTTTTTTTGTCATGATACTATTCTCTTAGTCATTATCTCCTCCTTTTGGGGTCAGAGTAGTATATATTCGGAGGGAGTATATATTTGCTAGTTATTTATATAAACATCAGTTGCAATAATCCAAAGCTCAGCTTTTATATTGATAATGATAATGAAATCATTGTGTACAATACAACTCATCAAAAGTGCACGTATATTACATAGGATAATGTACAATAACAGTCAGGGAAATGAACAGTGTATGTCATGATATACATGTGTATGGAGGGCAGAGGCATCTGGTGTAGTTTGGGCGAATTTCAGGAAGCAGGAGGGTTTTAAAGGATACAGTATCTCGGCGGTGGACAACAATTGATGCAGGCAGTTTGTTTCATGATTCAGCAATTCTGAGCATGAAAAAATGTTTCCGAAAATCATGGGAACTGTGCCGTTTTCTGATTTTATCGGCATGTCCATATGTGTTAGCCACGTGGAGATCAAACAGGTACTCCAAGTTGTTGTTGGCAAGATGGTTAATAATTTTGTGTGTTTACATAGTTGGTTGCTAGACATCAGAGATTCAATGAATCTAAGCCCCAAAAAGCGTGGCGTTAAGAGTATGACAGGTGTTTCTGATGAAGGGTATTCACTTGGTTGTACATCTCTGAACAGTTTCCAGGCAATCAATGTTCTGAGCAAAAAGGGGAGTCCAGATTGATGATACAAGTTTTAAGTCGTCGTACCCTACAAGTTTTAAGTCGTCGTACCCTACAAGTTTTAAGTCGTCGTACCCTACAAGTTTTAAGTCGTCGTACCCTACAAGTTTTAAGTCGTCGTACCCTACAAGTTTTAAGTCGTCGTACCCTACAAGTTTTAAGTCGTCGTACCCTACAAGTTTTAAGTCGTCGTACCCTACAAGTTTTAAGTCGTCGTACCCTACAAGTTTTAAGTCGTCGTACCCTACAAGTTTTAAGTCGTCGTACCCTACAAGTTTTAAGTCGTCGTACCCTAACTGTATATGGTTTTAATTAAATAGCTCAAAGGTCTTGCGGAGTGATACCAAGACGCTCGCACCTTTTTGACAATTTTAGAGATGTGCTTTGTCGAACACAAATCGCTGCTAACAGTAATGTCCAGGTCATCTTCACAAGGAGACTTATTGATATTAATTTTGTGAAGGAAGTTTGTGGATGCTAGATTTTTCCTCTCAAAATGCATGTTGGTACACTTGTCCACAATAAACTTGCCAGTCCATTGCTGCATTGTGTCCAGGTCTTAGAGCCGGAATGATTTATAAAGTGCAGGATCTGCCCGTTTTACCTCAAGATACAACTTAACGTCATCTGCATATTTCAGTATTGTGTCATTCCTTAAGTTGGCATCTATGTCGTTAATATATGCAACAAACAGAAGGGATGTAAGAACGGATCTGTGTGATACACCAGATGACATATATGGCAAAGAATTCTGTCCTAGAACTGTGACTATATTTGTTTTCCACTGAGAATGAAGGATTTCAACCAGTTAAAAAGATCATCTTTCACACCCATTGCAGAGAGTTTTGTCATCAGCCTTTTATGTGGCACAGAATCAAAACAATATACCAGTCGACACAAATCAACAATTCCTTCAGTCATTTAAATGAAAATCTTTGTTTACCCCCCCTCCCTCCATTTAAAGTTATCTAACAATATTCATTCCACATTTGTGTATTTCTAAACATGCATGATTAACAATATGATTAATAGTTTTTTGGGTTTTTTTTTTTTAATATTTACATTGGTACTTTGTTAGATTGGGACCCGTGCTAAAAGTCCCTCGGCATCGGTGCTTTCCGGCGTTTTACGTAAAACACCAGAAAGCCCCGAAGCAGTTAGTCAATGAAACTGCGAAAAATGAATAACTGATTGAAATGAATAAGCAGACATTTAAACTTGATAATTGAATTTTTCAAGTCTGCAAACGAGCCTGCCCTAACCTTGCCCAAACCCTAATCCCGCCCCAATTCCTAACTATGTCCAAACCCAAACCCTAATCCTGCCCTAACCCTAATTCCTAACCCTGCCCAAACCCTAACCCTAATTCCTAACCCTGCCCAAACCCTAACCCTAATTCCTAACCCTGTCCAAACTCGCACCCTAATTCCTAACCCTGTCCAAACCCGCACCCTAATTCCTAACCCTGTCCAAACCCTAACCCTAATTGCTAACCTTGCCCAAACCCTAACCCTGCCCTAATTCCTAACCCTAATTCCTAACCACGCCCTAACCCTAATTCCTAACCCTGCCCTAATCCTAATTCTTAACCCTGCCCAAACCCTAACGAAAGCAACAATAATAATCGGTAAAAAAAATTTTTTTTTCGTAAACTTTTTAAAAAAAACATTTGATTAACTTTTTAATTAAAACACTTATTTGAATCACTTATTTATTCGTTAAAACAAATATTTATTTCATACAAAATTTTTGCTGTAATTTTTTGCTTGTATTTTCCTGCTTGTAAATCCTGCCTCGTTTATGTTTTTTCGACGCAAGTAAGTCGGCGGATTTTTCATTTGGCACTGTCCGGCGTTTCCGTAAACATCCGGAAAGTACCAACACCGAGGCACTTTTAGTGCGGGTCCTAATGTCAAAAAGTACCTTTACATTTATTCATGAATTTACACTTAAAAGAATAAAAAGGTCATCACAGTGATGATTGTCAAAGTGATTTTAAAGCCTTTGCAAGAATGGAAGTTTAAAACAAAAGTAGAATCTTATAATTCTTTTGTGCCGATAACGCAAAGAAAAAAGTGTTTTACGAAACAAAAGTGAAATTCTGCTACTAGAAATATAATCCGTCGAAAAGTATGTTCCTATTTACTTTACCAGGTCGGTTTTTAATGGGAGGGAGGGGGGGGGGTCCAGCTCCCCAAAAAGGGGCACTCTGAATTGGGAAATTCTTTTAAATTGCCTTAGTCTAGAAGGATTTCTCCTTCTCAAACCGAGAACATAAAATATGAAATGTAGTACTAGAACAGAAAAGTATGTTTCACTTGAAACTTTGTTTTTATTTTATTTATTTTTATTTTTTAAACTCTTCAACTTATAAAGATAAGAAACCAAAAGGCATGCTGGTTTTACCAAAATATTATGTTTTTTTTAAATTAGGAATTTTGTGGAGTTTGAATTAATTTTTAGTCATTAAATTAATTAAATAAAAAATTGTTTGAAATAAAAAATAAAAACTTCATTTGAATAGTGAAGTTTATATTTTGTTTGATAATTTTATGGGTTTTTTTTTTAATTAGGACCTTTGTATAATTTGAATTAATTTTTAGTCATTAAATTAACTAAATAAAAATAAAAATTGTTTAAAAAAAACAAAAAAAACTTCATTTGAATAGTGAAGTTTATATTTTGTTTGATAATTTTATGGCTGAACAGCCACTAGTTTGTTCAGCTGCTTATTGCTTTCTCTGTAATCTTTGTTTCATTAGCCCGAGGATTGTTGTACCTTGTGATATATTTAAGCTTCTTATAAATGTCACCATTGCCATTGGGCGAAAGTTCCATACAATGGTAAGGCCTTTCAATCTCATTACACAGTAACAGTTGTAAGTCCCCCGGCCGACCACGCACTTGTCATCTTTAATTCAAAGCTGAACATACAAAGATTATGCACATCAAATGCACCTGTTTACGGTTATCGCATCAGCGTGACATAATCCCCCTCCCTCTCTCCTTCTGTTTCTGGATCTCCCTTATTTCTGGATCCTGAATAAAAATCCCCCAAAATAATTGCACCTTGTAGATCCACACTGCAAGTAGCTCTTCTTTGATTCAAATACTTAAAAGATTAGCTGTACTTACCAACATGGCGTTGCACGGGAGTCTTTTTATTTATTTTAAATTTTTTTAAATTTTTAATTTATGTACATTTGGTGGTTAATTCATTGGATTTTTCTAATTAAGAAGAAATTCAGTAAGGGGACATGGTGAGCTTTTAAAGCTGGAGTCGCAAACATGCGTCTCGCAAACTGTCTTGTGCACTCCACTGGAAACCATTCTGGTGACAAATATTTCCCTCAAATCTTAATAAGTATGATACATTTTTCACACTTCTTAGTCTCTTTCCTTCTCTCTTAAAATCTGGTTTCAGCTGCTGTCTTCCAATGCGAGACTCTGAATTCTCACTTTCAATTTTGATTTGATTTTCAATCTTGCCTTTCACAAGATGCGGTAGCACGTCGAAACATTGGTTGATTGACGTAAGGCTATAATATTGTACATGTAATTTTATATACATATAGATATATAAGATATAAAACTAAAGGTATACTTTTAGTAGATAGAACCTATAGTGAAATGGTTTAAACTCAATATACGAGATAGAGCAATTATAAAGACAAATGAAAGAAGAGGTATAAACATGTACGAATGACAAATCTATTTCAACTTCGATTGTTCAATGCAAGGTGTACTCGGTAAAAACATTGAACAATCGAAGTTGAAATAGAGTTGTCATTCGTACATGTTTATCACTCTTCTTTCATTTATCTTTATATAGATATATATATAGATGAGTAAATATGAAGGTGTGAATTCCGAGGCAAGAGCAATGCAATGTTGAGAACCGGAAGGTGGAATAAGAATGAACAAAAATAAATGACAAGAGACGGTAAATCTCAGATCAATTCATTTATATTTCAAAATTTAAATATAAAGATAGTAAATTGTAAAATTTGTGGGCTTACTGTTAAATACTTAAAGGTACTTAATGTAACTATTGTTGACAATGAGAAAAAAAGATTTTTTTTTCTCTGCGTGTTTGTGTTTTAAGAAAATTCAGGTGATAATTGAACTAGTCTCCCCTCCCCCCACCCATTTATACTATCCTTCAATTCCCCTCTGCCTTTTTCCTCCTTTTTGTCTTTTTATTTTTTCATTAAAAAAATGAATAATACTTGATTAAAAATTATTTGGAAACTATTTGACTAAACATTATTTAATTCTTTAAGTCCTATTTTTCATTTTGTACTAACAAAATCCCCACTAGGGTGTGCATTTTTGTTGAGCAATGATAAAAAATAAATTAGTTAACTTTTGTATGCCAGATGTAGGGGGAGGTTTTAAAAAAAAAAGAAGCTCTTTGATCGCCTTTTTGTATGGGAAGAAAAAAAAGGTTTCTAAAATGACTTAAAATGCATTTTATTTATGGGGAAATTTATTTGATTTTTATTTTTCTCCATTCATGACACTGGTTTAAAATTTATTTTCTATAAAGAAAAAACTACTAATATTTCATTCTAATAAAGTTGTAAGCATACAAATTATTTGATGTAACAGGGGCATGTAAGATAATTCATTTTTCTTTGGTTTGGTAGCACAAATGAACTATAATAGTATAACTTTCTAATAGAAAAAAAAAACAAAAAAAACTTTTATAACATGATACTGAACTGTTGTCTTCAAACTAATTCATATCAGAAATAATTTTTTCTGTGGCGGTTTAAAGCTTAAAAATTGTTTTCCAATTTTGCATAGTCACAAAGTAATGAGTGTATCAGATATTTTAATCTATTATAAACTAGCGACCCAATTTTGCATAGTCATAAAGTAATGAGTGTATCAGATATTTTAATCTATTATAAACTAGCGACCCAATTTTGCATAGTCATAAAGTAATTAATGTATCAGATATTTTTATCTATTATTATAAACTAGCGACCCAATTTTGCATAGTCATAAAGTAATGAGTGTATCAGATATTTTAATCTATTATAAACTAGCGACCCAATTTTGCATAGTCACAAAGTAATGAGTGTATCAGATATTTTAATCTATTATAAACTAGCGACCCGATTTTGCATAGTCACAAAGTAATGAGTGTATCAGATATTTTAATCTATAATTATAAACTAGCGACCCAATTTTGCATAGTCACAAAGTAATTAATGTATCAGATATTTTAATCTATTATTATAAACTAGCGACCTAATTTTGCATAGTCACAAAGTAATGAGTGTATCAGATATTTTAATCTATTATTATAAACTAGCGACCCAATTTTGCATAGTCACAAAGTAATTAATGTATCAGATATTTTAATCTATTATTATAAACTAGCGACCCAATTTTGCATAGTCACAAAGTAATGAGTGTATCAGATATTTTAATCTATTATTATAAACTAGCGACCGAATTTTGCATAGTCACAAAGTAATTAATGTATCAGATATTTTTATCTATTATTATAAACTAGCGACCCAATTTTGCATAGTCACAAAGTAATGTGTGTATCAGATATTTTTATCTATAATTATAAACTAGCGACCCAATTTTGCATAGTCACAAAGTAATGAGTGTATCAGATATTTTAATCTATTATAAACTAGCGACCCAATTTTGCATAGTCATAAAGTAATGAGTGTATCAGATATTTTAATCTATTATAAACTAGCGACCCAATTTTGCATAGTCATAAAGTAATGAGTGTATCAGATATGTTAATCTATTATTATAAACTAGCGACCTAATTTTGCATAGTCACAAAGTAATGAGTGTATCAGATATTTTAATCTATTATAAACTAGCGACCCAATTTTGCATAGTCACAAAGTAATGAGTGTATCAGATATTTTAATCTATTATAAACTAGCGACCCAATTTTGCATAGTCACAAAGTAATGAGTGTATCAGATATTTTAATCTATTATAAACTAGCGACCCAATTTTGCATAGTCACAAAGTAATGAGTGTATCAGATATTTTAATCTATTATTATAAACTAGCGACCCAATTTTGCATAGTCACAAAGTATAGAGTGTATCAGATATTTTAATCTATTATAAACTAGCGACCCAATTTTGCATAGTCACAAAGTAATGAATGTATCAGATATTTTAATCTATTATTATAAACTAGCGACCCAATTTTGCATAGTCACAAAGTATAGAGTGTATCAGATATTTTAATCTATTATAAACTAGCGACCCAATTTTGCATAGTCACAAAGTAACGAGTGTATCAGATATTTTAATCTATTATTATAAACTAGCGACCCACACAGTCACAAAGTAATGAGTGTATCAGATATTTTAATCTATTATAAACTAGCGACCCAATTTTGCATAATCACAAAGTAATTAATGTATCAAATATTTTATCTAATATTATAAACTAGCGACCCAATTTTGCATAATCACAAAGTAATGAATGTATCAAATATTTTATCTAATATTATAAACTAGCGACCCAATTTTGCATAATCACAAAGTAATGAATGTATCAAATATTTTATCTAATATTATAAACTAGCGACCGTATGTCCCAGTGTGTCCTGGGAAAGTAAAGTAAGTCAAGGAATTTCTGGCCTCGACCTTGAACTATTCAATTATTTGTTGCTTTTGGTTGACTGCGCTGATGCAGATTCCACAATATTAAATATGTAATAATATAAAATAGCATTCTGAATATTACTATTCAAAGCAAACGTTAAGTATTAAATTTGTAAATAGCATAACCTTGTTGTGTAATTGGCTAAAAAAACTACTTGTTAGTAAGTAATAGTTTTGGAATAAATAAGACCTCACAGTGTAAGGTGATGGCTGTGGTAGTAGATCTGAGTATGAGAGTGAAAATATCTCTGACTTTCTGCATCGAATGACTGTTAAAAACTGTCTGTCCGGAAAAAAAAAATGTGAAGATTATTGAAAGCGAACAAAAGAACACATATTTTCTAAAAAAAAACAAACATGCAGCAAGAATTTGCCTAAATGGTTGCTGAAAGAGATTTGCATATGCATCTTTTGTTAATAGGTATAGTTGTCAGTGAAATGGGGGAACATCCACTTCACTTTATATTTCAGATGAAAAAATAGTCGGCATGT
>OY744515.1:92976019-93021019 GCA_963556195.1 Sepiola atlantica
ATCCTCGAAACCAACACTATGGAGAGATGTTTTGAAAGAGACTACAAAAAAGTCCAGTACTTGTGATAAGGAAGACGTTAAACCAGATGGTAATGATATGAGGCCATATATTACTAAATCAAGACGACGTTATATTGTTTGTCTTGAGGGCCACAGGTGAAAAAATTCTCTTGATCAGCTTCTCTGGAAACCTTGTTGTTGAAACGGCGTTCACTCTGGTCAGGTTTGGCTGGCTTCTTCCCTGATCTGCATCTCGAACCATGGCGGTCCTGAGCAAGGTCGCACGAAATGGTTAACCGATCTCTATTCCACCATCGAATGCCATCCACTTGTAGGCCTGAGAGCTCAGCCGAGTCCTCCTTGATAATTGTTGTCCACGTCCTCAGCTATCTACCAATATGCCTGTGCAACCAAGACAGAAGGGTAGGGACGATTCTTGAAGGAAATGATGGTAATAATTCTAAATTAACTATATTTAATTCACTTAACTAAAAGAAGTCTATTTCCTTAACTAGGACTTGCTTCTAGTTGAATAAATTTTTTTTTTAAATTAAAAAAAAAAAATTATTAGTTTTTTTCTTTAAATTTACTTTTTTAATTTCCAACCTTGTTACTTCAGCAGCAGGTAGCTGGGATCCTCAGGTAACACCCCCTTCAGGTAGGCTGTTTTTGAAAGGATTTGAAATTATAAA
The DNA here is from genome assembly GCA_963556195.1 of Sepiola atlantica. Lineage (NCBI taxonomy): Eukaryota > Metazoa > Mollusca > Cephalopoda > Sepiida > Sepiolidae > Sepiola > Sepiola atlantica. Next base: position 92,976,712 of record OY744515.1, read on the forward strand.
ATTCGTATTTTTTTTTTTTTTTTTTTTTTTTTTTAAAAGATTAAATAAATTAAATAAAATGTTATATACTACTTAATGAGTACTGCCTACTCGACCCCCCCCCCTAAATATTAAGTTCATATTTTACATAATATTCAAAACAATAGTATAATTCAATTCTACCAGATGTAAACAAAAACAATGTTGTCTACCAGTTTTTCTATACGGGAAACACATTAATTGTTATGTACACTATCCAGTTGAATAACCAATCTATTATTGAAAACGGGAATTTGGAAGTCTATCACACGGACTCCAAACGTTAAAGAAAAAAAAACGCAGTTCGGTTCAAATCCTGGAGAAGCACCAAAAACCTCTGTATAACTTCGAGCTCCAATAAACGAAAATAATTCGGGTCACAGCAAAATCTCACTCCGACACTCACTTCTACCTTCTTCAGATTCTCTCCCTCTTCTCCCCTTTTTTTCTTCCCTTTTTGTTAGAAGATTTCCCCTCTAAGTTAATTTCGTTTAACCAATCAAAAAAAACATAATTGGCTGACTCATTATTTGACGTCAAGATAAATCCACGTATTATCGTGCAGCAACCAGTGAATTTGTTACTTCGAGATTGTGAGTTCAATCCTCACTAGAAAACTATAAAGCCAAAACTTATTTCCTTTTCCATCTGCAAGTCAGGCAAAGGCGGACCCTTTTACTGTGGGGATGAAGTAAGTCGGGGCCACTTCCACCGCTCGAGTCTGGCTCAAGATCATCACTTCCGCCACAATTATATAAAGGAAAGTTGTCTGTGTCCAGCTAAAAGACAAACTACAGAAGACCCAACTACAAACTGATATTCTTTTTCACCATTGCTCCAGACAAAATATAAGCACATTTTTTTATATATATATATTTTTTTATATATATATTTTTTTATTATTATTATATTTATTCTTTCGGGGGTCAACAGCAGGAGAATTATTCAGTGGGTGGGGTGGGGGGCTGACATTCAGACAGGTTTTTAATTTTTATTTTATTTATTAATATGTAGTAATCTGTCAACAATTTTTTATCCAGTTGCCAGAGAGAAGGATAAAGAGAAGTTTTAAAAGAGATATGTTACACACACTTTAACTCTTCTATTAATCGCTCATTATCAATCATGTAGAATTCAAATGTTCAAATATTGGTTTGGTCGTATTTGCAACTTATTTCACAAAAAAACAAGAACAATATAATGACTAGGTCGATATAATTATTACTGATATTAATATTATTAACATCTAACTCCTTTAAAATGGCTAATAGTTAAAAACGCTATGTTAAATGCAAATGAAAATTATTGAATCTCAAAAATTTGGTGCTTGTGGACTGTAGGTCCGAAAAAAAAATTATCTTTAAGTTGAGGAGAGTCAAATAAGGGGGAGAGAACTCTAGTTTCAAGTTTCAACCACGATTTTCTGAAAATGGATTTTACTATTATAATTATTAAAAAACGAAAAATAAAATGATTTTGAAAAATAGGGTTAGTTTTATACTGGGTAAAATTCGGCAATTAGTTGGAAAGCAGTTCCCAGTGCAGTGTCCTTTCAGAATTTTTGTTTCCACATAAATTCGGCTATGTACGATTCCACCATTTGCGTGTGGGTGCCACATTCAACCTTGTTTCTTTTCTTCGCCTCATTCCACATTCGTTCTATGTGGTTAGTTGTGACACCTTGCAAGTTCAGATTGTTAAAATCCATTTTCAGATATTCGTGGTTGAAACTTGAAACTAGAGTTCTCTCCCCCTTCTTTGACTCTTCTCAACTTAAAGATAAAATTTTCACAAGTGCCAAAAATTCTTTATTCCATCGGTAAGAAAAATAAATCCCTACTCATGAGCACATCAATGCTACTGAAAAATGTATTGTAGATCTTATGTAACAAAACATGTCTAAAGAATGGTTTACTGCCTAAATATACCAATTTACATCATCACTTGTGCATTGTCTGAATTAAAGAAGTTTTTTTCCCCTGTTGGCAGGGTCATGAATTTGACGACTGCAAGCCCATGCAAAGGGGTAAAAAAAACTAAAAACAGGTCCACCTGTTGGCCGTGGATGGCAATCCGTGATGCCGTAGGATTGAAACCTGGTGGCTAGGCATTCTGCCACTTCAGCCCAATCTGATCAATCGGCTGGTCACGTCGTGCCCTAGTATCTATAAGTTCATCTCCAACCGTATTATTCGATCTGATCCTTCAAAAAATCGAAACCTTATTACTCCTTTTTATTTTTCTCCTCAAATAGATACTAGAAGATGATTACCAATGCCAAAGAAGTAATGCCTTCAAAGAAGTAATGTTTTTCTTGGAATAGTGTTTTCTGAGAATAATTCTTCTCTCTCTCAGGATTCCCTTTTAAGAGTAATATTCCCGCTTTCACTTAAATTTCCTTCTGAGAGCAATGTATTCTAGGAATATAAAATAATTATCCTACCTATACAATTATATTTGACAACTTTATTCGGCATTAAATCACCCATAGATGGTTGATATGCCATACACCAAACCATAAAAAAATAATGTTATAGGTCTGTGGTTTGGGGGATTGTCGGTCTTTTCCCAGCTTAAGTGTGGGTATTCTCAAGGAGCAATGTATTCTAGGAATATAAAATAATTATCCTACCTATACAATTATATTTGACAACTTTATTCGGCATTAAATCACCCATAGATGGTTGATATGCCATAAACCAAACCATAAAAAAATAATGTTATAGGTCTGTGGTTTAGGGGATTGTCGGTCTTTTCCCAGCTTAAGTGTGGGTATTCTCAAGGAGCAATGTATTCTAGGAATATAAATAATTATCCTATCTATAGGATTATATTTAGTAACTGTATTCAGCATTAAATAATCCATAGATGGTTGATATGCCGTAAAACTAACCAAACCAAAGAATTTTTTTTCAAAAGTTTTGAGATTTTTATAGAAAATACATTTTAATGAACCATTTAATTTCATGTGAAAACCTGCCCAAATGAATTTCCAATTCTGTTATCGTCAGTTTTGATAATTTATTTGGTGCTTGTGCATATCAATCCTGACATGTTAAACCGCTCTTAAAAATAAAATAGCTAAAGAAATGTATAAACTTTGTTATGTACTTACGTGGTAGATGAAAAAAAAGACTGTACACCAAAAATTATGCAAATTCATCCAGTATTTATTTAATTATAAATAAAAAACGATTTTATCACTCGGTAGATATTTCCACCATTTTGTATCTTAGATTTTCCAGTGGTCAAGGACGATACCTCATATTTTTACGATTTTGGGGTTTTCTGATTGTCCGGAAAATGACATAACTCAAAATTTAAAAATTAGTCTTTTCCGGAAATGACTCATAATCAACATTTCTTTGGAATCGCCACCCTAGGGTTTAGGGTTAGGTTATTGTACTTATAAGTTATTTTTCCGCAATTAGTAAAAAAAATTTTTTAACTTGGTAAAAAAAGAAAAAAGAAAAAGTTATCTCGCTTGTTTACAAAAATGTCAAAATGTATGTAAAATCATTTTTTTTTCTTTTTCTTATAATTTAATAACTACTGGATGAATTTGCGTAATTCTTTCTGCACAATCTTATTTTCAGCTAACACGTAAGTACATAATAAAGTTTATACATTCTTTAAATATTTCATTGATATTTTATTGATATGCACAAGCACCATTTATTTTTTTAATAGTTTTAACTTGGAGTATAAAAATATTCAACATATAAAGATACGGAAAATTAACATCATTGGAATGCTTATTTTATTCTCTTTCCATCCATGTAATCCTTTTTAAATTGGCCCACAAATAAAGGATATAGCTTGTTTAAGCAGATGAGGTGTGAAATTTTGCCGATGTCAAACAAAAAATTTTGCGATGTCCAACGAAAATAAGTTATCATCTTGTCATGCTACCTTAAGCTTAAGCCTTAACTTTTAGGCATTTTCTAAAATGTAATGGATTTTAATCAAAATTGGAATAAGGATTCAAGACATTAGGTCTATTATCATTATATCTTGATTTTATTCTTCATAAGGGGACATAAAAGTGGTGCAAAACTTCAGTTCAGTGAATTAATATCACCTGTCCTAAGACGGGTATACTTCTAGTGCAGTGATTCTTTCCTGGGGGAAATTTTAGAGGAAGGAATTGGAACCACAGATTAGCAAACACAAACTGGATCCAGGGCCACAACAAAGTGTGCATCGCCCATCACTACAGAAAGGTCATTTTGGATTTTCTCTCCACTAGCGTTTGTATTAAATGCTATTATGTTAGTATTAGTTAGTATTGTTAGTATGAATGCAGATTTTGAGTCAGACATTGTTTGAAAGGCGGGAAATATCATTCTGATACATGAAAGGGTTCATGGGCTAAAAAGGGTTGAGAACCACTGGCCTCGTGGATAAAGGTGTTAGCTAATAGATATTTTAGAGTGTATCTTACCTAGACGTAAGTTCAATCCCTGCTGAAAGAACTGCTGTGAAATATTTTTTTTTATTTAAGATTTTGAAAAATTTATTTGATATTTCTTCAATGAAGTATTATTGTTTACATGTTTCGAACTGTTATCCTCATCTTGGTTGTTATGTTCAGTGTTTCGACCATTGTACCCTCGAAGCTTCTTCGGGTGCCTTTTCTCAGAGTTGGTCACCTTCCGGGATTTGAACTGAACATTTTTATTTAACCCACTTTGTTTTATTCCACATTACATATCTCATAACCAACTGCTAAGCTTTGTGTCCTTTTAGCCTAGTGCAGTGGTTTTCAACCAGGGGGAATCCCCCCTCCCCTGGGGAGGAGAGGGTTTCAGGGGGAGAATTGGCATCACAGATTAGCTGGCACAAACTGGATCCAGGGCCACAAAAAACACAGTGTGCATTGTCCAGCGCTACTGAAAGGCCATTTTGGATTTTTTCTCTGCTAGGGTTTGTATTAAATGCTATTATGTTAGTATTAGTTATTATTGTTAGTATGAATGCACATTTTGAGTCGGACTTTTTTTGAAAGAGAAGGGAATATCATTCTGATACATGATGAAAGGGTTCATGGGCTAAAAAAGGTTGAGGAGCCGTGTGGGGGTGAGAAAAAAAAACATATTTACTTTTAGGGTTTATACTAGTTTATTTAAACCCTGTAAGATTCCAGTAATTTACAGAACCGATTCTTAAATTTGGTGTGGCACCCGATTGATTATAAACCAACTAGTGAAACCCAATACAAAAGTTTTTACTTCAGCAGTTAATTTAACCAAGAGATGTGTAAAAAAGGAAGAATTTACAAACCAAAATATTTCATGCAAAAGAGAATCGGTCCTGGAGACGTTTTCTGTTAGGTATGAGTTGTTTCTCCTCTGTGGTGTAGAATTCCTGCTGTAGCAGCTGGAATAAATGTTCGCATACATAAAGACAAAGACGTTTTTTACTTTACAAAAATATTTTTTCTTGTGAATCCATCCTTTAAGACTTGCTCCATATCTAAAATCTTTCCTTATTCAAATCCATCCAGCAATTATCTTCACTTATATCACATCCCAAAACACTATCATGTCATACATGTTTCGGAATTTTTGAGATGAGGGTTGATAATTTATAGAATTTGGTATATTAAGACTACTGTTCTCATCTTGGGTGATTCCCGAGTTCGACAAAGTACACCTGAAGAAGGTCGGAGATTACATCGGATGAAATGTTGTGATAAAAACACCCAAGGTGAGAACAGTAATCCGAATATACCAAATTCGTACCTAAAACCAAACATAAGTTCCATGAACAGAGTTTCTTTCCAAGAACTTCCCGTCTGTGGAACACATTGCCACAAGTCTGCTTTCCTTCAGATTTCAACATGGTCATCTTCAAGACCAATGCCAACAAATATTTGTTGAGCCGTCCTCTTAAGTGATCAGATGTTGTCCATTCATTGTTTTCAATCCTCTCATAATATTCTTTATCATCCAACTGACAATCTCATTAACCCTTATCTTCGAGCGGCTTTTGGTCTTGGTAAATGGTGATTCATTATTATAAAAAAAAGTCGCAATGCACAGAATTAGGAACAAACTCGAGGTCATCCATTGTCAATTATACCTTAAAACTTTTTGTATCGGTCATTATCATATTTTTAACTTGGAAAACATTTTTCTACCTGGCTTTAATCACAAGCATGTCATCATGTTAGATTATATACAAGAGACGCGCTTAATAAGAAAAGTATGTTGCGCATCTTTCTTAAAGATTTCTAATCTATTACATTTATAAAAAAAATAATTTGTCTGTGGCAAGAATCCCACCTGGATGTGTTTTCGTTTACACAAAGACAAGTTGGAGTTTGTCTGTTCGTATGCAAATAGAAACATGTGATTTGTTTACAAAAATTAATAAGCAGAGCACACGTAAGGCAGTCGTTTTTAAAATGTCAATACTTGAGTTCAAATCTCACGCAAGTCAAAAGGATTTTTTTTTTTAACTGGATACGTATTTTATAGATTTAAAGAAATTAACATGACAACATAAAAAAAACTTTACACAAATATTTTTTGTAAAACTAAGTGATAATCCACGAAAAAGGTAGACATAAATGGTATTCGGCATTAGTTCAAAGTGAATTAATTTTGCTTAGAATGTAATTTCTAAAGTATTTTTGCCTATAAAAACAATACGTAAATACATGCATCGTAGTTACTTACTCTCTCATGCAAATACTAAGTAGCCTTTTTTCCCCCCACAAAATTTCACTTCGTACTAGCGATAAAGTAGTAGAAACTAGGTAAGAGCTGGAAATTGACATACCCAGGTACTGTGCCAAGCAGCAGGTATTAATGAGTAATAAAAATAAAAATTAAACATAATTAGTTTATCTTTAAACTGATGTATTTCAAAGGTTGTATTAAAAGAATGTTCCTAGTTTTCTTATCATAAAATGTATTTAGTAACATTTTACAGAAATATTATTTTATATTGTTCATTTTGAGTTGATTTATACACAGTCAATGCCAAAAGGTAAGATAGTGGGTAGCGAGAGGTTGTTAGTTCATTTTATAAATATTGCTTTTTGGAGCCGGAATTGAATTAGTAAAGAAGGGAGGGGGGAGGGTAAGTATGTAGGAAAAGGCTGTTTAAATTCTTTTTGTTTTAGTTTTAGTTTTTTTTAATATCTATAGTGTTTTATGACAAAAAGTAATAAAATAATTCAAAATAATTAAATTGAAAAAGATGAATATTTATAATTAGCTTTGTTTAACATCTTGTCAAATGTGTCTTGTTTTCTTTTCAATAATGGTTTATTTAAAAAAAAATATCTTTGTCAGTCACACCCATATTGATAAATTTAAAAAATGTATATTTTGTTTATACTGTTTTGATCTTAAAAGGATTAATAAATGTTTTCTTTTTTTTGTCTTTTTTTTTTAAACATTTCCAGGTCGACTTATTTTATTTTTTTACTAAAAAAAATAAAATAATAAAAGTTTTTTTAATGTTTTTTAAATTTTAATATTTTATTAAAAAAATATATATTTCTGCCAGTTTCATTCATAAATAGCAGTAATTTATTAAGGAATAGCTTTAATTTAAAAAAAAAATAATGTTTTATTAAAAATATATATCACATTAAAAAAAATTTAATTTATATTTTGTTTATGATGTATCGATTCTAAAAAAAAAGTAAGAGTTTTATTTTAAAATGTATTGCATCTTTAAATAATAAAGTACTTATAGAATTTGGTATATTAAGACTACTGTTCTCATCTTGGGTGTTTTTATCACAACATTTCGGCCGATGTAACCTCCGACCTACCTGAGGTGCACCTTCTACAGGTGCCGAAACGTTGTGATAAAAACACCCACGATGAGAACAGTAGTCCGAATATACCAAATTCTACAAATTATCAACCCTCATCTAAAAAATTCCAAAACAAAGTACTTGTTGAAATTAATAAGAAACCCAAGCAATGCTGTCTGCTAGTCTTTAACTATCTTTAGCGTAATCTGCTTCTTTCCCATTTCAAACAAGAACATAAGTTAGGTGGGAGACTGCATATCTCTGCCTGACAACGTAAAGATGGACCAAAGTCTTATCTGGGCCATACTCTTCCATATTGTATAAAGTATTCCTGAAATTATGCCATGGAAACGTTAATAAATCAAAAACTATTTATCTGATCAGACTGAAATTTTGCAGGGTAGTTACTGCTATCAAAGTGCATCAGATTCATATATTAAATGTGAACAAATCGGAATTTGAAATCCCGTGAATATTTCGACCATGACCAAGCTTTTCATGGTTATATAAGATGTGGGACTTCATTGGCTACAATATGGACCAAGTAGTGAGTCTCGGTACACTATGGACCAAGTAGTGAGTCTCGGTACACTATGGACCAAGTAGTGAGTCTCGGTACACTATGGACCAAGTAGTGAGTCTCGGTACACTATGGACCAAGTAGTGAGTCTCGGTACACTATGGACCAAGTAGTGAGTCTCGGTACACTATGGACCAAGTAGTGAGTCTCGGTACACTATGGACCAAGTAGTGAGTCTCGGTACACTATGGACCAAGTAGTGAGTCTCGGTACACTATGGACCAAGTAGTGAGTCTCGGTACACTATGGACCAAGTAGTGAGTCTCGTTACACTATGGACCAAGTAGTGAGTCTCGGTACACTATGGACCAAGTAGTGAGTCTCGGTACACTATGGACCAAGTAGTGAGTCTCGGTACACTATGGACCAAGTAGTGAGTCTCGGTACACTATGGACCAAGTAGTGAGTCTCGGTACACTATGGACCAAGTAGTGAGTCTCGGTACACTATGGACCAAGTAGTGAGTCTCGTTACACTATGGACCAAGTAGTGAGTCTCGGTACACTATGGACCAAGTAGTGAGTCTCGGTACACTATGGACCAAGTAGTGAATCTCGGTACACTATGGACCAAGTAGTGAGTCTCGGTACACTATGGACCAAGTAGTGAGTCTCGGTACACTATGGACCAAGTAGTGAGTCTCGGTACACTATGGACCAAGTAGTGAGTCTCGGTACACTATGGACCAAGTAGTGAGTCTCTATGATAAACAGAACCAAAGTTATCACTGAAAGTGTGACTTTCATGTTTTCCTTGGCATTTGACTTAGAATTGATTTAATTTTGGGATATCTAAGTTAGACCTTGACCAATATTTTGACCAAGTTTGGTGACGATTGGTCAATCAATGTTCACGCTAGGCTGTACATAAACAAACTTAGTGACAAACCAACTCTACCAACTCATAAACTCTACTGAAAGTAACCTTGGCAAAGGTAATTAACAAATAAAAGAAAGTCTTTTTTTTTTTACCCTTTCATTTTAGACATTAGAAAAAGTTTACGTAAATTTAATTCTGATGAAATTTCTTGAAATGGTAGCTACAATTTTGTAATTCTCAGATTGTGTTTGGACATATACTTTCCATTAAAAAACTAAAAGGAAACTGTCATAAATCTAAAAAAAAAGTGATCAAATGTAAATATTTTTGTTTTTGATTTAATTTAAAATTCATTTTGGTAAACTTTTTTTTAGTAAATTTGAAAAAAAAAAAAAAGTAAATTGGGATGATTAAAATTGTTTTACAAAACAATCATAAAAATTCAAAAAGTTTAGTCTTGAACCATGCATTTTATAACACTACAATTAAACTTTAGACCCATTCAGATCACCACCTGTGCCATCTCCAATTATATCTATAAATAGAGATTATTTTGTCAATAAAAATTTCTCTTACGTGATAAACAAAAGGATAAACTATGGTTAGAACAAAAAAAACAAAAAAATTTCAGCACAATTAAACTTTAGTTAATTTCTGGTAATAATACCAAAAGTGATTCTTTTTTTTTTTTTTCTGCATCCTTTTGTGTTTTGCACAGCCCCACCAACTATTTTTCTTGTGATTTTTGCAGTTGCCATGCAACCAGTCTGCAAATGCTTTTGTTACTGCTTTCCAATTTTTAAAATGCTTTTATTTTATTTTCATTTTTTTTATTTCAACCCATTGCTTCAGCAGCAGGTAGCTGGGATTCTCAAGTAGCACCTTCTTCAGGTAGGCTGTTATTTCAGTAGGATTTGCAATTCCCCTTCCTTCTTTTTAACACGCACACACACATATATACCACAATATATTATGAATAAATTCTCCAGTGTTTATTTAAAAAAATGTTCAATATATAATGAGTAATATGTTTTTGGAATAAGTTGCCAGATCGGATTAAGAACAGCAATAGTGTGGATCAGTTTAAGATGAGGTTGATTGAATTCAGAGAAACTGGTAGGAGGGAGAAATTGAGGGTCACTTTTGGGAGTTGTCAAATGAAATATTTAACAGAATTTGATCTGGATATCGATACTGTACTAAGAGTTTTATTTTATTTTTTTAACAGTTGAATTGAGAAGATAGTTAAAGGGGAGATGCCCAAGGAGGCATAACAAACAAATAATAATAATACAAACAAATAATAATAATACAAACAAATAATAATAAAAAACAAATAATGATAACAAATAATAATAACAAACAAATAATAATAATAATAACAAACAAATAATAATAATAATAATAATAACAAACAAATAATAATAATAACAAACAAATAATAATAATAACAAACAAATAATAATAATAACAAACAAATAATAATAATAATAATACATAGTAGCACTTTTTAATAATAATAATAAAATCAGTAGGTTCAACTTTATTTCAATCTTCACATTTCCTCGAATCAGTCACTAAAGTTTTTCCATTAATATGTTTTTTTTTTCATTCCCCTCCTCCATGCCCTATCAATCAAAACACGATTATTTTCTTTTCATTCTCTGATCTTATTTTATGCTATTATTCAGTTAATTGTCTTATTTTTATCAAGTGCGTTTATATTTCTATTAGCTTATTATTTTATTAGCTGGGTATAGACAGAACACGGCAGATCTAGAGGAGTGAAATCTTGATTTAAAAAAAAAACTCCCTTTATGGGTAGTAGTAGTAGTAGTAGTTCCTGTGGCAATCATCAGCAGAGAGAACATGAAAGAAAATTCCAAAGGGCGTCTGCATCGAAAACCGGCAATTACTTTTGGTCTGTCTGTTGGATAATCTGTGGCATATGGAAGTATCAAAACAGGGTAGAACTGAGGACTCTACCCTCAAATGTATTCTCACAACACTTCTTTCTCAACTCTCTATTATTAAATACTTGTAATTTGTTTATCATCATTCAGTCGTGCTAGTGTCACGGATCTTCCTCCCACAACACCTCACTCTATCCTCCATCACACCAAGTAGGTCTTCATAGATGCATTGTGAGTCCGCTGAGTGCTAGTTGTTTGATATAGGTTCTGTGTGGCCTCCCCACTGAACTACATCCCTGCTTTGGCATCCACAAAAGAACACCACTGACGATTTAATCCTTAGCCCTCCAGCAGAGACCAGCAAATCTGGTTCTTCTCTCTTGATGAAGGTGTCTGCAGAATTGCTCTCTCATGGGATGCTGTCTATTAGATTCTGTTGTCGGCATTCTTGCAGAGGGACCCCCATAGTGATTGTCAACATCCATAAGTTAATTTTTTTTTTTAATTTTATATATTACATTGTTTTCCACGTCAGATTGAATCACAATAAAAATGTAAAAATCATTTTAAAAGGAGAAAAAAGGAAAAGAAGGGGATAAGTAAGAGAAGAAGAAGTGGAGAAGAGGACAAAGAACAAAAAGAGGAAAAAAGGAAAACGATGCAGAAAAAGAAGATCTGAGTGGGATGGTGGTGAGGTGAGGCTGGAGGTCTGTCACCCTCTCCAAACAGCACTTGCTCGCCGACTTGACTTTCGAGTTTAAAAATTCTACGCTTCATTCGGCATACGGCACACTGCACGTCACCAGAAAGCATGAGGCAGATACTATTATTGACAAAACTGTATTAGTATGTTACTATTAATACTCCAACTAAATTTGCTGCTGATTGCAAAAATGGCCTCCATCTATAATTTACATTACTTGGAAAAATATTCTGAGCATGATCATTAGTATTTGCAAAGAAAATGAATTTAATTAAAATTTATTCTTTTTAATAACATGCACAAACGTTCAACAAAAAAGGGCTAGGCAGAATCAAATATCGATTTGCTCGCTGCATTGCTATTTAGATTTCAGTTTGGAAATCTGACTAGCTAACTTTTATATATTAGAAAAACGCAAAAAATTGAATGGTGGTAATAAGGATAGCTGTACTGAAGCTAATAGAAATATAAACACACTTGATAAAAATAAGGCAATACAATAAATAATACCATAAATAATAAGCGGTAACACAATATAAAATTTAATTGAAACTGAAGATAAACAGATGCATGTCCACTAGAGAGTAAAAAAAATATTTTTGCCAATAAAAACAATACGTAAATACATCAGCGTAGTTACTTACTCTCTCGTGCAAATACTAAGTAGCCTTTTTTTCCCCCCCACAAAATTTCACAAATGTCTTTCTTCATACTAGCGATAAAGTTGTAGAAACTAGGTAAAAGCTGGAAATTGACATACCCAGGTACTGTGCCAACACCGCTCAAGCAGCAGATATTAATTAGTAATAAAAATAAAAATTAAACATAATTCGTTTATCTTTTAAACTGATGTATTTCAAAGGTGGTATTAAAAGAATGTTCCTAGTTTTCTGATCGTAAAATGTATTTAGTAACATTTTACATAAGTATTATTTTATATTTTTCATTTTGAGTTGATTTATACACAGTTAATGGTAAAAGGGAAGATAGTGGGTAGCGAGAGGTTAGTTAGTTCATTTTATAAATATTGCTTTTTGGAGCCGGAATTGAATTAGTAAAGAAGGGGGGGGGTGAAAAAAGTATGTAGGAAAAGGCTGTTTAAATTCCTTTTGTTTTATTTTTATTTTTTTAAATTTCTATAGTGTTTTATGACAAAAAGTAAAACAATTAAAAATAATTAAATGGCTGCTGCGGATAAGCTCTTAGCTGTTGAAATATCCGAACGATAAACGTATCGAAGAGCCATTGACACTAAATCCAGCTCCTGGCCTTCTGTTAAATGTTTTAAATAGGCAGAAAAATGGGCGAAAGGCAGTTTATTCGCATCTTAAAACTAGTTTGCTTCAGGTGGATAGAGCTTGTTAGTCTTGGATAACTTTCAAAACCGGTGTAAATGGGACTCCTTAACCAGGTATATGGCAATTGATCTAGAAGGAAACTGATCCTGTAAAACCGGTAGCCAATATGATTACTGGTCATCTTGCCATTTCATGTCTTTCTGCGATCTCATCCGTCACGCAAAAAGAAAAAATGTGTTTGTCTGCCACTTGTGCTATAGGTCTTGCAGATCTGTAGTTTGTAAAAAGCCACCTACGAAATCATGGACGAAGAAGGGATGACTGGCGAAACGTGATTAGATGCCAATCATTTTTGAAGTTGAAATAAAACATCATACATTACATATATATTGGTGCAGACGATATTTGTTCGCAATATTCAATAATTGATTAGGGACAATTTTAAACCTCCATTTTTGTGGAAGAGACATGTAGTTCTCAGAATCCACATCATAAGGACATTACTGGATGAATATTTAATATAATAAGATCCTTCTTAGATAAAAGAAAAATCCAGGTTGTCCTCGATGGCCGTACATCCAAACATGACATTAATGCGGGTGTGCCCCAGAGATCAATCCTTGGACTTTTGTTACTCCTGATATTCATTAACGACCTTCCTGACGAAATTGTGTCTATGATGGGTATATTTGCTGATGACACCATGCTCTATTCTAGACATGTGGGCCAAACGAACGCACGCATATCCAACGCAATGTCTGAATCCTTAGAAAAAGGACCTCCAGTCTGTAGTGGAATGGAGACATAAATAGACAAAGCTTCTTTCCTTTAACAAGTATAAGAAACCTTTTCAACCACCGATTGCCAGGGCTAATAGTACTCTACTTGAGAGTTCATTATTCAAACTTCTTGGCCTAACATTCACAAGTAACGTGAATTGGAACAAATACATATAAGACATTTCCAAGACTGTTGAAAAGAAAGTGGGCTCCCGCTACCATGCTAGAAAATTTCTCACACCTGACAGTATCTTATACAAAGCCACTATTCGCCCATGCGTGGATTATTGTTGCCACGTCTGGGCTGAAGCTTTAACCACTAGTCTCTCCCTGTTAGACGGGGTCCAAAAAAGAGTCTCCAATCTAATGGGTTCTGCACTGTCAACGAAGCTCCAACCCCTGTCTCATCACCGCAATGTTGCATCCCTATGTTTGTTTTACAAGTACTTCAGTGGAATGTGCTCCGATGACCTCACGGCACTGGTGCCCCTTCGACCTAAATACCCTGACCAACCCAACAATCAGCAAAATTCCACCTCTTCACTGTAGAGGTCCCCAGATGCTGGAAAACTTTCTACTCTAATAGTTACGTGACTTCATACCATCCTACTTCTTCCCTGAAGGCCTCAGGCTGAACACTAATGGCTACACCCACGGTCTTAGCGTAGTAGTGAAACCCTGTATCAACTAAATAGCTGCAGGTAAACCGTACGTGTGGCAGCTGGATTCGGCAGCCTGCCATACCAGCTGGAAGACCCAGGCCTAACTGTCAGAACTTTGTCAATCACACTTTACCTGACATATGACCTCTCAGCTTGCCTGACTGCAAACTCCTTTTTTGGGGTACGATAGAATGAGACATCGGCAGATCCACCTGTAACACGAAGGATGAACTAAAGGCCAGAATCACCGGAGCTTTTTGGGAATTGAATAAAGAGACTGATAATGGAATGTTTGATATGCTGAAAGCTGCTTATTTTAATCAGTTTTAGGTTGTTCCATTTCAATAACGATAGATGGCTGATAACACTAAGCAAAGAATATTAAAGTTGTCATTATTTCATTCAATTCAAAAAAATTTAAAGTCCCTTCTAATAATCACTTTCGGACTAGCTCTGATAGCATTAAGCAGATAATTTATAGTTATAGTGAAAACCACTTTATCATAAATACCAAGCTCATGACTATCAATCAGACCTGATCTTAACATTAACCTGAAGCTGATGCTTAAAGAAACAATTCGCATTGCGATGTGAAGATTGATTTTACAGATTAATTCCAGTTGTATGATGCATACCGTCATTCTAGCCACTGTCAGATTAATTAAAAAAAGAACATTTTTTTTTTAAAGAAAACAAAATTAGAATAGTTTTTAAATTAAGGAAAAATTAAAATAATTTGACAAAAAGTCGATAGAGTATATAGAAATATACCGAGAAAAAAGATAAACTCGAAACTATAATTCTAATTAAAAAAAAATGTACCATAATCAGAAAAAATATGTACCATAATTAGAAAAAAGTGTAATAATAATGAGTAGAGTAATAAATGTATATATAAAAAAATTCCAGGGAAGAATTTTTTAAAAATTCAAATTAGAAAAAATATTAAGAAGTTATTTAAGTAAAATTACGAGAATTAGAAAAATAGAAAAAAAATTCAAAATTAATTAATAAGAGAAAACAGAATAATTAGAAAAAAAATTAATTAATAGAAGAAATAGTAATTAGAAAAATAATAATCATTATAATCAGAAAAAAAGAAATAAAAGAAAAACGCAATATCTACATACATGTGTACAGATATACATACATGTATAATATACAAGATAATCAAAAGCGCTTTTTATATATAGAAAAAACAATGAAAACTTAAAGAAAAAAAACATCAGAAAGCAATTGGAAGAAAACAAAAAAATAAGAGGCAACTTATACATAGATTCAAAAAAATGTTCCTAGGAGTACATTAAAACAATAATTAAGCCATTAGATTTCAAATTATCTGAGAGTTTTTTTTATAAGATCAAATAAAGTCTAAGCTCAAATATTGTTGTAGTTTATATGTGAAATGCATAGAATAAGAGAGTACAATGGAACTTAAAACTTTCTGGTAAATATTGTTTAAATCATCCCGTAATCAGTTCCCAACCATCTGTGGATATTTATTACGGTGGCCGTCACTTCCGAATAAGCTTATTTTAAAAGTAACGATCAAGCAATATATATATATATATATATATATATTAGATTTAATGTGAGATACTACATATAATTATTTCCAGTCAGACATAACACCGCAGCCCACAGAAACGATGAAAGCCACAAACTGGAAGCCCTAGACTAGAGCCTCACCTTCCTTTGTATTCAAAACTTGAGTCACTTGTATATGAGGCGAATACTTTGCCACCACACCACACCACACACAAGAAAATCTATTAACTAACGCAGGTCAATGGATTCTGCTCTGGTGCCTCAACGATGCAAATTCACTCGACCAACCCGACAATCAGCTAAATCCCATCCATTCATTGTGGAGGTTCTCAGATGCCGAAGAGCTTTCTACTCCAAAAGCTTCTTTCCTCGTGCTGCTGGACTCTGGAACTCCCTCCCTGTTTTCCTGACGGTACTGACATGCAGAAATTTAAAACTACGGTAAACAGACATCTCGCTGCGCAGCTCCCAATTTAGGTCCCCCCCACCCCTAACTTTCACTCTTTTTCTCAGTAGCTCCTTAAGTCTACAGTGGCGGCCTGCCTTGTTTGGGGTGAACTATGTTAAAAAAATAAAAATTGTTTAAATGCAAACTACAGGATCTGGGGTGTAGTCATTCAACTACAAAGAACAGACCGATGTCTCACAAGTAGGATTTTAAATTTGTCAGGTCAATACAATCCAACAACAATGAGCCCAATGGAGAGCAAAGGTCTAGTCATGGGGTTCCGGTCTGTGGCTTTCATGATTTCTGTAGGCTGCGGTGTAACGTCTGACTGTGGAAAAAACAAATATATGTTATAATGATACAAATAATGACTGAAAATCAACAATAATTGTAAATTAAACTTTATTCAATTCATGTGACACTCCAGTAAAATGGATACCTTCTTTGAATATGTGAAAGCCAAGAGAAAAAAGGATTATTAATTTGGCACTTTTACATTTTAACAAAATATATAAATTGAATAAACCCTGTTTTAAACACATTCACACAGCGTCATTATATTGATATTATTTTGCATGTATGCATATATATACATATATATATATATTACACACGTTTTCTTTTTTTTCTTTTCTTTTTTTGCATGTTTGATTTTGTTGTAACAAAAAAAAACACAATTCAATATTTTCTCTTATTTTTAAATAAAAGATTAATAGCATATATATTTCTAACTCTCTCATTGATCAAACCTTTTTTTTATATAACAATCTTATATTTAATCTATTTGTGAAAAGATATACTATTTTACTTTTTAGCTTGTTTTAAGGGTTTAATTTAAATACCCTAATCAAATGCTACTAGACCAACTTCCTGTATCAATGATGCATAAAAATCTACCCGGACGCAGGAAACTCCCTATTTGTGTCCCGAAAATGCACCTAAATATTTCTTCTATGAATTCGTTGTGTGCAATTTTGTCTTGAGAAAATGAGAATGTTATTTTTCGATTTCTACTTTTTAATGATTGACTTAACTTCCAGGCAATAAAAATGTATTCCATCCCCACTTAGTTTAAACAACAACAAAAACTTCGACGGAAGTTGATGATAATTGCTGAATATTTTCATCCAATTTTCGTCAAAGACTTTTTACTTTTTTCCCCCCCAAGTTAAATCATTTTGTTAGACATTTTAAATTTACCTCTGATGAAATTGATTTGAAGGACGGCTTCAATTTTCTAATTATGAATTCAGGTTAACTTACTGTCTTTTTAAAAACAAATAAACATTTTGTTATAATTTTCAAAAATATTGTTTGTTAATTAAACGGTGATTAAGTGATTTTTCAAAATTTACTTGATTAAAAAAAGTAAAACTTGTTTTAAAAGTGGAAATAAAGTTTAAATTTAAGTAATTCATGGTGATGATAAAAAATAACTTAGTCTGAGGGCCCTACAGTTTAACACTACATTTTATTAAGAAACTTTAATTGGGACCTGATTAGATTTTCCACAGACTTATTCAAATACACAGCTGTGCAACCCGGGGACTCCTTACCTTGTAAATCTATCAGCATCATTGCATTATTATTCAATGCTCTTTTCTACTATTTAGTCTTATAATTAATGGTAGAGTTTGGGAATAAGCATCTCTACCTATAATATTCATTGACTTATAAAAAAAAAAGAAAAAGAAATCTTAAAACACGTAATTAATAATAATAAAAAAATTAAAAAAAAAAAAAAATCTCTCCCGGCAAGAGAAAGCAACTCCACATTTTTCAAACAGGAGTTACTTCCCTTGGCTGGCACCTAATTCTATTTAAATTCAGTGTAAAGTGTTCCTTTAACAATTTTGAAATCCGTTTCTTTCCTTTCTGTATAGCTTCACCAATCATTTTAGTTTGCATGACTTTGTAGTTGCCTGCAAGTGCTTTTCTTGCTGCTTTCCAATTTTTAAAATGCTTTTTTATTTTTATTATTTCCACATTTGTTACTTCAGCAGCTGGTAGCTGGGATCCACAGGTAGCACCTTCTTCTTCTTCAGGTAGGCGGTTATTTCAAGAGGATTAGTAGAAGAGCTATAAACAGGAACCTTGTCTAATTCTTTGCAAGGTACTCCAAATTTGTACATTGATGAGGGACCATTTTATTAAGACTTCATATAAAAAATGGAACCCTAGTGTAAGATTAACCCCTTGGATTTTTGACTAAATATCTTGTATTTTGATTCTTCTTTGTTTTGGGGAATAGCACAAGATAATAACTTTAAAAAAAAAAATTCTTGTAATGAGAACTGGTAATGTGATATCTCTTGGTTTTCATAACTTTTTGCATTATTCTGACACACACACACACACATTAGTTGTCTCAAGAATTTTATAGCTCTGGTAGCAACGTGTGACAGCTCTTTTTTAATGTTTTTATTTAAAAGCTTTCACTTTAATTTAACCAGGCAACGCTAGATAGGGACAATGGGTATTGAAAAGTCTGTCTTTCTCGCTCTCTTTCTCTCTTTCCCTCTTTCTCTCTCTCCCTCTCTCTAACACTCTCCCTCTCTCTAACACTCTCCCTCTCTCTAACACTCTCCCTCTCTCTAACACTATCCCTCTCTCTAACACTCTCCCTCTCTCTCTCTCTCTAACACTCTCTCTCTCTCTAACACTTTCTCTCTCTCTCTTTCTCTCTCTCTCTTTCTCTCTCTCTCTCTCTCTTTCTCTCTCTCTCTCTCTTTCTCTCTCTCTCTTTCTCTCTCTCTCTTTCTCTCTCTCTCTTTCTCTCTCTAACACTCTCTCTCTCTCTCTCTCTCTCTCTTGCCCTCTCTTAATTTCTACTTTTAAATGGCACATGAAATAGAAGAAATGCTTAAATATCAACAAAGTTAGAAATAAAACAAAATATATAGTTATTTATGGCGGATTTTATATATCAGGGATGTGAGTTCTGTTTTTAGCGGAATTCCACTTTTTATTTGTAATTCAGAAAATGTCAAATTCTGTTTTATATTTGTTTTTTGTTTTATATAAAGAAAAGACTGATTACTGCCAAGCATCCATATTTTTTTCATCATCTGGCTTGATTTTATTTTATCTTTCTTCCTCTCTCTCTGTGTCTCGTCTTGTCTTCCCTTTCTCTTCGCTGTGAAAACTTCAATCACCAATTTGTCTGTTGTCACCAACTACGATCTCCCCACATGTCTATCACCTTTTTTCTTTTCTTTCTTTCCTCTTCATATTGTTCTACTGTACAAAAGGTATCAAAGATATCATATATTTACTTTGACAAAGTTTCTGTTAATAAAGAAACAAAATATTAGTCTATTGATGTGCGTTAGATTTCATTATCTTTTATATTTTGCGGTTTGCCTTTCTTCATTTATTTTTTCTCTCTCTCTCTCTCTCTCAAATATATACATATTTACACACATACAATTTTGGTGAGGTTTTGTTCATATGAGTTAATCCACTGAATCCTTACTGAGTTTATATAATAGTGCTGAATAGCAAGCAGAGCTGTATATTTATTTAGCATACTTTTTTTATTTATTCAAACATCTTGGCTACACATTTACAGACATTTTTTTCAGTTCTAGCTGAAAATAAGCTGAACTCCCTCATGACAAGTTCTTAGTATGAAGGTGGAGATGAAAAAATATATAGCTTACTTTAAATGAATAACTTCATTAACAAAGTTTGTATTCATAAAAATACAATGAATCTTCGTAGTAGTAATAGTGTTTGAAATGGTAAAACTTTCTTTTTTTTTTTCGTAAATGAAATCTTCGGAAAAAGAACAAAGCTTTATCGTTAATTCTCAGTAATTTCTGTTAAATTCAAAGCAGATAGCTAACTTTTTTTTCATCTCTGCCTAGCTAAAACTGAAACATGTCTGCAAATGTGTAGCCAAAATGGTTGTATAAATAAAAATTTATATTATATATATATATATACATATATAAACTTAAATGTTCTGAGTTTACTTTTTTAAAACATCTTTATTCATACAATTGTTTCTGCCCATTTCAAAACACATCTTTGTTCATACAATTGTTTCTGCCCATTCCAAAACACATCTTTATTTATAGAATTGTTTCTGCCCATTCCAAAACACACATCTTTTATTTATGCAATTGTTTCTGCCCATTCCAAAACACATCTTTGTTTATACAATTGTTTCTGCCCATTCCAAAACACACATCTTTATTCATAAAATTGTTTCTGCCCATTCCAAAACACACACCTTTATTCATGCAATTGTTTCTGTCCATTCCAAAACACACACCTTTATTCATGCAATTGTTTCTGCCCATTCCAAAACACACATATTTATTCATACAATTGTTTCTGTCCATTCCAAAACACACATCTTTATCCATACAATTGTTTCTGCCCATTCCAAAATACATTTTTATTCATACAATTGTTTCTTCCCATTCCAAAACACATCTTTATTAATACAATTGTTTCTGCCCATTCCAAAACACGTTTTTTTTTCTTGATAAATATTAAATTTAATGTTTTCAAAAGGCTTCCTCAATGAACTTTTTATCTCCAATCTCAAAATTCTTTTCATTTAACTTATCTATCTTTTTAAAAGCAAACTAACGAAGAAAAAAATTCTGGGTTGTATTGTTAGATTCTAAATAAATGTAAAAGATGCCTAATGGAATCTGCAGAAATACTAACATATAAACTAAATAGAAGAGAAATGAAATTAGTTGCTGTCTACATATTTGTAAATATACATAGAATAATAGAAGTATGAATAAATTGAAAGATTATATATAAATAAGCAAGTATTAACTAAAGTATAAATTATATATTGTAACGTACTGATTTGCGACTGATAAAGAAAAATTATATAAACATTTAGCTCCATATGGGTACGTGTAATATCCTTAAATGTATTATAGGGACTGATTAATTAAAGAATCGTGATAATTAAGAACGTTGGAAGATATAGTTCAGATAAATAAATAATAAGCGTAATAATTATGACAAGTAACGACGTTACCCAATAGCAAAAAATAAATGTAATAGCAGTAGTCACTTGTAATAGTTGTAATTAAATAGGAAACACTAATTATCTTCAAGTTAAAGAGTAATACTAATCGATAGCGGTATAAATAGGGAATCTTTAAGTAATATAATATAAAGAACTATCTAAAAAATGGGTGATAAAATAACTAAGATATAAATAGTATATAGAATTTTTTAAAAAGGATAATGCATAAAAACCCTATTAACGCCACAAAGATTTTTTAATTAAGAATAATGATAGGAAGTATAGAAATTCAAATAATAAATATTTTAATAAATACTAAAAAGAAATGAAATATAATTATGGTATAACTTTATAAATAATATTAGATGAAAGCAATAATGGAAAATAAATGTATCATAATTAAAAGAAATTATCTACTGAAATCAAAATAGATTATAAATAAATAATATAGCCAAAATATTGATAGTATGAATACCATGGATAAAAATACATTTGAATGCTAATAATAAAAGCAATAATAATACTAAAATTAATAATGGTAATAATAAGAATAAAAATCAGAATAATTAATTAGAATAATTAATTAGATATTTGTGTGTGTATGTATGTATATATGTAAAAACCTTAATGTGGGTTATGGAAATACCTAATATAGAAATTAAAAATGGATCTAAATTGGTTAAAAAAAACAAATGATATAATAAACGCTAAACTATTAGATTGGGAAACATGAACTATTTAAGACGTATATTGAGGGGGAAAGAGAGCAACAACATATTTAATACATATATGGAGAGAGAGGGGGAAATGAACTATTTAAGACGTATATTGAGGGGGAAAGAGAGTGACAACATATTTAATATATACATCTTCAATAGTTCATTTCCCCCTCTCTCCATATATGTATTAAATATGTTGTCGCTCTCTCTATATGTGTATTCAATAGTGAGTGTGAGTTTCTCTTTTTTCATTTTCAAAAATGCAATCGCCTTACTTGGATGCTTGAATAAGGCCGGAGGGTCGAAATAAATTATTGCACCGCTGATTATGTGATTCCATGTTACTTTATATTATTCTTGCTCTGTTTATTACATTGAGCTCTCATACTCAGATTACCTTCTGAAATTTATTTCACTCTAACTATATATATATATATATATAATTTAAATATTTTCTTTGTAGTACAAAACTTTATAATGGCATGAAAGAGACAATATTTATTAATCATGATGAATTAAGAATTAAAAAGATGAAAGAGCAGCTGACCGGTTTCATACCTCACTCAACAGAGCTAAATATCGAGGTATCGTGTAAAAAAAAATATAAAGATGCGAAGGAAAGGGGTAAAAGAAAAGAAAAAAAAAGTTCAATCAAATAGAAACAACATTTATATATGATAAAAACACAATTACAGTGTTCAAATTTTTTCAGTAAGGTAACTTAATCAAAGTGGTCAAGTTTTTAGAAAAAATATATTTAACCACATGCAGCCATTACTGATTCATTTTTTTTTTCTTTCTTTCTTTGTGTTTAGTTCCAGCCGGTCAACCAAGCTCAACAGCTGCACAATTGGCAGAATTCACCAGCCCACCTCGGCCAAATGTTGGTTTGCTTGGAAGAACAATCCAGCTTCGTGCTAATTATTTTAAAATATCAATTCCTAAAGGCTACATACATCATTATGATGTGTGCATTACACCGGACAAATGTCCTCGCCGGGTTAACAGGTATGTACACTCGTTTCCATTTAATGTACTTGAGTTAATTTTTAAAAAAATTTTTATTTTCTCAGGGGTCACAGTTTTATCAAAACTCTGTCTAAATTATTTAGCATTGAGCACTTTTGTAATATGTATTACTGTGTATTTATTTCTTATAAGCTTTCTTATCAAATCTTTTATCTCTATTTATATAAAGTTAGGTATGTGTATATGTTTATATATTTGTATGTATAGGATTCACTCCTAAACAATTAACCGATCATTATGAATTTTGGAACACAGCTACTAGGAGTGAGGATGAATAATGTGGGCTATATTTACTTTAATTTAATTTTGTAAAAAGGGGGTGTAAATTCAGATGGATCCGATTTTTGTGAAATTTTAACAATAGATATTAGATATCAATTAATAAATATTTCTCAAATTTCGGGGGGGGGGGGGGTATTTAAAAAAAAATTTTTTTAAAGGTTTTGAGAGGGCATATGGGAACGACCTCCCATTTAAAAATTCAAATATTTCAGATTTGCATTATATTTGATCCATAGTCATTAGATAACAAACAAAATTATTTCAATTTCTTAAGACCCCTTAAACTTAAGCCTTTAATTTGACATTTTCTAGAATTAAAATCATGTAATGGATTTTGATCAAAGTTGGAAAAAGGATTCTAGACATAAGGTTTAGTAGATTTTAATCTTTATAAGGGAACATAAAAGTGATACAAAACTGTTCTGTTTATGGAATTCCTTTTAACCGTCCTGGGACAGGTATTCTAGTTTGCTCTAAACTTTTTTATCAAATATTTTTATTTCTTAATAAAATTAGTTATAGGTTCAGTTTTCATTCTAAAATGGTTATAATGAACCATAAGACGATAAGATTTTGTACCGATATTATGAGTTATAAATAGCCATTAGCAAATATCTAGTTTCACTCTAATTAGATGATCGCTCAATGTGATCATACCAAAATGTAAACTGTGCAGTATCCAGTTCTACCAATGTTTACAAAGGTCATAACTAGTCTTTGAGCTGCCTATAAGGAAGAGAGAATAATTTGAAGTGGGAGACAGAATTTGCCACAACCAGATGATGGCTTATCTAAGGAGATGGAGGGGGAGGAGTCCATCCCCAATGCCTGAGAGATGATAACTTGTGTTAGCTGAAGGTCTGTTTGTAGTATAAAACTTGATACTGCTATAGATGACGCGCCTGATTTCCATGACTTCGTGTCGACAACGATCGGGCATGTTGTGGAAGTGGCCGAGCGCTGGCAGAATAATATCATTTTTTTCTTTCCTTTAGCTTATAAAAACATTGACAAAATTTTCACCCCCCCCCCCAAAAAAAAAACCCCCATTATTTTCACCAAAAAAACAAAACAATTTTTATCTGTTTTTTTTTTTTCTTTGAATGCATTCGTCTTATATTATCGTCTGCCATTTTTCCAGTTAGAGCTTGGCAGTTTGAATGCAGGGCTTGGCTATCGCTAAGAACGGGAGCCCTAACCCTAACGGGAACCTTAAACCTAACCCATTTTTCTTTCTTTTGATGTTAGCAAGAAGAAGAAAAGACAGCGAAACAAATGAAAAAGAAAACATTGACAAAATCTCCCCTCCCCCCCCCCCCCAAAAAAAAATTCTTTCTACACATTTGATTGAAAATGGTTCATTTGACCCCCCCCCCCACCTACAGGTTGTCGGTTTTTATCTTTTTATCTATGTATTTTTTTCTTTGAATTTATTTGTCTTATATTATCGCCTGCAAGTCTTCCATTAACGCTTGCCGTTTTCGTCTCGGCAACTCTCGGGCGCTTCCGTGACCTGCCCGATCGTTGCCGACGCGAAGTCACGGAAATCGGGCGCGTCATCTCTAACAGCACCTAAAACTTACGTATCCCAATGCTTCTCACAACCGCTATGAAAGAATGATCCATACGTAATAAGAAAATCGAGAACTCTGGATCTGCTTTCTTTCTTGCCCACTCAGACATGGGTGCTGGAATAAGGGTGTTACTTTCAGACTTTGGGACGGGGTTGCGAAGTCGAAAGTATGAGATTAAACTCTGACTCCTAGAATTCCAAAATATCCGACTCTGATTCGTTATTTTAAAGTTTTTCAAGATTCAGACTCTCTCTTGATTCTTTGGAGATTAAAAAATTCAATCCCTATCATTCGTACAACTCCGACTCCTTTCCAAACCTCAGACTCCGACTTCTGCTTTGTGATCGTGACTCGATTTGATTGAATTACAGCAAATGATTTTTTCCAAATACAAATTTCTGTTTCTTTCATTCAAAAATTAGAAAAAAAATATCATCAGTATCCGTTTCAACAATGTAAGCAATAATAATAATAAAGATAATAATAATAGTAATAATAATAATGATAGTAATAATAATAGTAATAGTAATAATAAGAAACAGAATATAGAAGTAAAGAGACTTATTATTTTTAGTTATACAAGAATGTCTTAAAGATATGTCACAGTTTATGACTTTTCAAATGAAATCAAAGTAGAATAAATAGTGACATTGGTTGTGATCCAACGGGTCACAGGTTTGCTTCATAATTTAGGAATAGAACGCATAAAAGTAATTTGAATATTTTATGCAATTCATTTTCCACGCTCGAGTTGAAAATCTTAAGAATTTCTACGATTTGTCTGGTTGTTAAACGGCAATCTTGCACACCTGCATTAATGTCATGTTGTTTAGAAGTTATATCATAACGTTTTACCTCGTAACTTGTTTCTACTTTTGTTAAATAAGAGAGGCATATTTAGATTTCTCGTCCATTTTTCTATCATTTGAGTCTATAAAGTAAACTTTTTTTTTTTTTTAGATAAAACATATTTTAATTACAATATGGACATCCATGTTACTGCTTCACTTTAGCACTCACATATTTTAATCTAACTTTTTTCTCGGCACTCAAATTTTGATTTTGTTTTTTAAAGTCAAAATGTAACTGGATTTCAACAATGTAATGTAGTAGTAGTAGTAGTAGTAGAAGTAAAGAGACTTATTATTTTTAGTTATACAAGAATGTCTTAAAAATATGACGTCACAGTTTATGACTTTTCAAATGAAATCAAAGTAGAATAAATAGTGACATTGGTTGTGATCCAACGGGTCACAGGTTTGCTTCATAATTTAGGAATAGAACGCATAAAAGTAACTTATGTATTTGAATATAGTTTTAAATTATGACTTGTTTGTCAATGCATCCCTGTGCTCATCTTACAAGTACTTCCACGGAATGTGCTCCGATGAACTTGTAACACCCCACCCCCGTTTACTGTAGAAGTCCCTAGACGCTGGAAAACGTTCTACTTGATAGCTTCTTTTCTCAGACCGTTTCCCTTTGGGATTACTCCCCTTCTCACTCGAATGTACAGACATGCAAAAATGTAAATGTCATGTAAACCAACATCTTGCTACCCAGCCCCCCCCCCCCCCCCCCCCGAATCTGGCCTATATCACAGTAGCCCCTTATGCTTCAGTAGCAATATGCCTTGTTTGGGATGAATAAAAGTTGATAAAAAAAAAATCTTTTAAACTTTTTAAAATTTCAATTTGGTTCAGAACTTAGATATCGATCTGAAAAAATGCAGACATTAACGAAAATGTGGATTCAAAGATTATATTGAACCACTACTATGTATATATCTAAAGTATTGGGTTGGCCAAAAAAGTTTGTTCGTTTTTCTCTTCTGTCAGTTTAGAAACATAACCGAGTTTATGCAATTCATTTTTCATGCTCGAGTTGGAAATATTACGAATTTCTATGATTTGTCTGGTTGTTCAATTACGGCTTTCATTTGGTCACTGTTGATCATCTCTGGCCGGTCAGAGCGAGGAGCATCTCTCACTGAAACATTTCCTATTCGGTATCGAGCAAACCATTTTTGGCAAAGCATTCTCCCCATACACATAGCATATCGTAAGTAAAAAAGCAACTCCTCTGCTCGGAGTCTTATTACACACTGACGTCAACATACTCGTTACACCAAATACAGGATTTGAAGAATAGGAATATAAAACGATCTTTAGTAGGCTAGAAAGTATTACATTAAAAAAAAAACGAACAAACTTTTTGGCCAACCTAATAAATTTGCAATCCAATATTTGTATAGAATAAAAAAACAATGTTTTATATCAATTCACGTTTCCAATTATGTTCTTTTTTATTATTGCAGAGAGATTATTGAAACTATGGTACAAGCATATAGTAAGAAAATATTCAATGAGGAAAAACCAGTGTTTGATGGACGAAAGAACCTGTACAGTAGAGCATATCTCCCCTTCAATAGAGATCGGGTAAGCTAAACTTTTAGTATTACTACTAGAATACACCCTCCGTCAAAACTGGGGGAGGGGGGATTATGCTTCATTATTTATCTATATATATTACTAAAATATTCATACAAAATCGTAGAATTATGCCAGTTATTTAATTATTCATATATAAATTATTATTTCTGATGACGTAAAGAATGAAAAAAAAAAATCAACTGTTGACTTTTTATTATAGAGTGGAGGATTTATTTCCGAATTAATTTTTAGCAACTGGGTAACTCTGAGGTAGTTGTCTTCTTTCGTGTGAGTCCGATGATTCTGGTGTTGGCATTAGTTTCCCCAATGTTTTTCTAGTTAGAAATCTTTCTTGAAAGACATCGGGTACTTACGGGAAGGACCATGAGAAGGTTGCCAACATCTCTAAGTGAAAGTGGTACTGTGGAACCGATTGGATTCGAACTTGGAACACCCAGGTCTTCAGTCTGTGTCGTTATCCACTTAACCACCGTCACCTCTCAGGTAGTTGTCTGATTTGCTATTTGTTTTCTCTCTTCCCCCTCACTACTTGAAATGGTTTTGTTTGAGAGCTAGAAAAAGGCACATGTTTTACTCGCTGACTTGTTTCAAAAAAAAAAAATACCCTGAAAATTAACTGTTACAAAATAGGAAATATGTATATCATGATTTTTTTAAACATAGTCTGCTTTTTTCTTTTTCTTTTTTCTTTTTTTTTTATAATTATGTGTGGTTTTAAGAGGGTCTTTGGGTTAGTGGTAGAGCTAGGGGCAATTACATGTGAACACCCTGAAAACAATTATTTTTAGAATGGGGGATTAGTTTCACATAAATTTATAGCTTGTCACTGAGATTTAAGGTTAATGCTACAACATGTTCAACCTAAAGTTAGTGGTAGAGTAATTATTTATTGTATATCAAGTTTTCAGCTTGAAAAATTATTTAAAAAATTGCACTAAAAGGCAAGAATGGCCGGGAAATGGGAGATCATTTTACATTAAATTTATATGCAAAACTGATCCCCCCCCCACACACACATTCTAAATTGTTTTTGTGGTCTTTTTTCTTTTTTCCGCCAAGACGTTTAGGGTGTTCACACGTAATCGCGTAAAAAAGTAGAATCTTATTTATTCTTTTTAAATTGGTGACTAGTCATTATTACTAGAATTAAGTTTGAAAATTGAGCATTTGAAAACCAGTATTTTTTTAAGGAGTCACTGTTTTATTAAAGAACCACAAACCACATAAACTGTTTTTAAACACAAAATGTATTTTTGTCTTTTTTTTTTTTTTTTTTAAAGTCCGGAAACAAAGTTTACAAAACTGTCTATAGCCAACTGGTGCTGCTGGCTGATTGCTATATCAGCGATAATAGTTAAATTGTTGACTTTCACTGAAACGGAGACAATATTCTTTGGATAATTTAAAATTACTACTACCAAAAGACAAAACAACATACAATTATAATTTTAATACATAAAAAAGGTAAAAAGATTGATTTATTTACTAGTTGGGGTACAAAAAAATTTTTTTTTTAAATGTTCAATACTCGTCATGTTGAAGTTTTATTTTTAAGATTCCAAAATAAATAATGAATCAGTTAATTTCGTACCCTGACAATAATTGAAATTGATATTTTTCCTGATTGTTTTCCAAATTTAATGACGAAATTCCGCATAGCCGAATGGTACGATATCTTTAAAAGAAGTGGGGGGGGATAAAAAAATGATGTAAATGGCCAAAAATGGCGTTAACATTTTTATAACTTTATTTGCTGAAAACTCTCAAAATATATAATGTAGATTATTATTTATTAATGCATGTGAAAGGATATTTATTTCCGAACAAAATGGTGGTATTTTGACGACTTAAAGTGCTTTGGTTTTTAAAATATGACTAATTTAGTAGAACTTCCTTGAAATCCGTGATTATCCAAACCGTTTTATAGTCGGTTGGTATTGCTACTAAAAAAACTTTTAAAAACATTGCATTGATAATATCTGAAAACATTTATATTTCTATGCAGTTCTGGTCAACGAGAATGTTTTTAAAATAAGTATTTAGTGAACCCGTTTTAGGGTTCTAGTTTTTAGGGGATGACTTTCGGGAGAGCCAGTTTTAGGAAAACGGTTTATGGGAATATAAGCGTGAGAGAGCAGGAGAAATGTTATATAGTAAACACACAAAATAATGAGTACAAAAGCATAAGTTCACAAAAGTGATCTTTTATATATATTTAAAAGTGGAAGTTTACATAGATATGAAAACATCGAATATTTGTTCATATTTTGAGAGTCCATAGAGAACAAGGGGGGATTCATTAGCTGAGATAATTAGGAAGTCTGAGTCGATTATTTAAGTGTCAGAAAAATCGTAATCAAAACTTCCCCACTCAATTACAAAAATTGCATTTCATTGAAAATTATTAATAACAGTTAATATTCATTTGTTTTCATTGTAGAAAGTTCAGTGAGACATGTTACGAGTGTTTATATTTGTTTTCAATCGGTGTAAATGTGCATGGCAACACTATGAAATAGTTAAGGCATTGTGTGTGTGTATGCGTAGTGTTAGAGTGCATATGATTTCTCTCTTATTTTTTATTTTTCTTATCTTTCCGTTTTTGCTGGAGATGGGGCATCCTCCCGGATGCCAGACATTCACCGGCTATTTCAGACACTCCAGCCTAGAGATCTTTTTAATATTCTAACCGTCCTTTTAAGTGCAATTGTTTGTATTTATCTTGCACTTGGTTCATCGGGTATACTCACCACAAAGTTTTTAAAAAATTTTTTCATTAGTCCTGTTGCTCCTATAATTACTGGTATGATGGAGATTTTCCTAAGATTCCAGTTTCTTTTCATGTCGTATATAAGACCTTGGTATTTCATAATCTTTTCCCTTTCAGCTCTGTTTAATCCTGCATCATTAGGGACACTGACTATATTACGATGTCAGGTTTAACAGCTCCGTTTTCTAGATATGTAGCTGTAGGGAGTGCATAGTCATAGTGGATGGTGTATGAATTATTTCCAACTGTTCTTTCTGGTATATGCTCCCAGGACTTGCTGCGACACTGGATATTCAACTTTTTACAAATAGTCCAGTGAAGATATTTACTCACTCCGTTGTCGCATTGTATAATAGCCATCCCCCAGGAGAACCTTACAACTGGATGTCAGGTGACTCACACTCTCTACTTCTGCACCTGCACTTGTTATTGTTGCTGAGACCACTCATCTTTTTAAAGACATTGGTTATCAAGCCTTGATCTTGAGCCGCCATTATCTGTGTGTGTGTGTGTGTGTGTGTGTGTTAAGAAATGAATTTAGCTTTCCCATGCCCGACGGGGGCGAGGGAAGCTGGCATAATATAGATGAAAAATCTGGCCTTATTTAAGCTTAAGGTGGATCAAAGAATCAAATTCAACCATTTCCAAGATGTCTCTAATCGGCTAAAAATGTTTTTATTTGTTTTTATTAATTCAGGCAGATGTACGCTTGGAGCCATATGTGCGGAAATGATTTTGAACACTTTCTATTTTGTGCACCAAATGGTAAACTTCTGGTGCAACAAGTGTTACACATACTTTTACAGTTAACAAGAACACCTTTGGATGTAATTTTGCAAAGATGTCCAATACATTTAAAAGAAGAAAAAAAATCAGTTAAAAATTGTTTGTATTGAATAAAATCAGTTAAAAATTGTTTGTATTGAATAAAATCAGTTAAAAAATGTTTTTATTGAATAAAATCAGTTTAAAAAAATGTAAATTACAGCATTTTCATCTTTGTGCTACTTAACATATCAGATTTTATAGAAAACATTTCCGGGAGAGAAAGTAGTTTGCTTACAATTGTGACTAAATCACGAAAGGGAGCTAACTTTGATTTCATATTTATTGCTTGTACGCATACACAGTACAGTTGTAAGTATCTGTAATAACATGTTTTTATTAAATAAAATCAAGTTACAAAAAGTAAATTATAACAATTCTCGCCTTGCGCTATTACAATAAGATTTCATAGAAAACAATTAGATTTTAAAATAATCATGTTACATGAACATTTAACAGTTAAAATATCAATAATCTAGGGTAACGTCGGGTCGGGACAGCTACTAATATATATATATATATATATATATATATATATATATATAAATAGAGATTTTGTTCGTCCGTCCATCAGTCAGAATTTTTTAAAACGTAATAAATACATTACGGAATTTGTCTCATTTTGAAATATCAGATCTTAACTACTTTTAGAAATGGAAAATGTTGCATTAATAATAAATTCCCAACAAATAAATCGGATGCCATGACTGAAAACCAAAACCTTGAGATTTTCAGTCTGAGGTTCTACTAACTGAGCTATTTGGACTTAGAAATAGAGCTTAAAACATTTCCTTAACAAAATAATTATAGCTTTGGTGTGATGTCATAGATTTATGATTTATGGTGGGTTTTTTTGGGGGGAGGGGGGTTACTTTTTTCTTTTTTTTTTATACTCGGTTTTCGGGTTAAAATCGTTTAAGATATCGATGTGAGCGACGATTCTTCTTTTAATTTCATTTTTGACTATTTCATTTCCGCTAACGTCTTTGATGTTAAAGTCCAGAGTCATTTTTGCTAATGTCTACCCTCCCTCAATCTCATTTACTTCCCAATAATCAAAAGAAGAGAAAAACAGCAAATAGAACAGTTGGTGTTTTTTTTCTTTTGGTTGACTCGCGATAGTTTAGTCCCTAATTATCCTATTGAAATAAAAATTAAATTTATTTTTAATCAAACATTAGGAAGACTTCCATTGGAAAGCAATTAGCAAGTCAGACAATCCTCACCATTTGAAATTAATTAAAAAAGAAATACTCCACTCTAAATAAAAAGTCAACAGATTTTTTTGTCTGTTTGTTTAGGTCATCAGAAATGGTAATAATATATGGAAAATTAAATTACTGGCAAAATTCTATTTATTTTATATGAATATTAGTGCACCGGCGAAGCATAATTTTTTTTTTTTACATTTTTATCTCTTGTCGATTTGATTACTAATCATTTTTCGAATTGGCGTCATCTCATCGTTTCCTCGGCTCGTTCTTTTTCTTTAGGTTGAGCTTGAAGTCACATTACCAGGAGAAGGCAAAGACAGAATATTTAAAGTTGGTATCAAATGGATCGCACAGGTAAATCTTTTTGCCTTAGAAGAAGCCCTCACAGGACGGACACAACAAATTCCATTTGATGCTATTCAGGCTCTTGATGTGGTCATGAGACATCGACCCAGTATGACGTAAGTAACATTTAATCCGTCACACATTTAATCCGTTTGTGTTCGATTTTTTTGTTTTTTTTCATTAGTTTTGTCATTACTTTATTTTATCTAATTATTATTTTTGTGTTCAGTTTTTTTTTTTGTTTGTTTTTTTTTAGTTTTGTCATTGCTTTATTTTATCTAATTATTATTTTTGTGTTCAGTTTTTTTTGTTTTTTTTTTGGGTATTTTTTAGTTTTGTCATTGCTTTATTTTATCTAATTATTATTTTGGGGTTTTTTTTTTGGTTTTTTTGGGGGTTTTCTTTTAGTTTTGTCATTGCTTTATTTTATCTAATTATTATTTTTGGATGTGCATAATTAGCCAGATGAAAAGAATTGCAGACTGGAATCTGTCATACAGAATTGAAATCCATCTAATCTATTATGATCATTTGCGCACTGATACTGTTAGAGATGCGGAAAAGTATGACGTTATCCTAAGACGCAGCGACCCACCACCATCATCATATTCATCGTCGTCGTCATCATCATCATATTCAGTTTAATGTCCGTTTTATATGCTGGCATTTGTTGCACTTCCAAACTAACTTATCTCTGACCAGATCCATATTTATCCCTCTTTCTCTCAAGTCTATCCTTATCACTTCCTCCCATCTTTTCTTTGGCTTACCCCCTGCCAATTAACCCTGCTACCTATACTTTTCTACATCTACTAACCCAAACACTCAAAAGTCTCCTGTTCTGCACACATCTCCCTATACTGTTTGGTCCTGGGTATGACCTTAAAAGATATCCAATTGTGAGGCCTCCATTTGGGAGCTGTGGAGAATGTGGAGTTGCCGCTTAGTTGCCATTGCTCCCAGGTCCACTCTGCCCCGGAGTGGTAGTACCTGTAAGGGCCCCATCTATGGGTCAAATAGAACCTACTGGCGCTACCAAATCAGGCTGTCTGAAGTTATTGACTTCCTGACTAAAAATGCACCAAGCATTGATGTTTTATTGGTTTTTTTTCTTTGCAAAACTCAATCATGTTCTGCAAAATCCAAATCAAAAAACAATTTACCTCCCTCCCCCCTTCCATCCCCCTCCACCACCCCCCCTTTCACTCAACTAAACACCATACATAAATACTTAAACATATAAAGAACTTGAAGCATAAAAACTTTCACCAAAATGACCGGATTCAGCATTAAATAACCCAAAAAGGGTTGATAAGCCGTCAAACAAAACAACCAAACCAAACATCATGAATGAATACTTGAACATGTAAAGAACTTAAAGCATGAGAACTTTTGCCAAAATGACCGGCATTCGGCATTAAATAGCCCGAAAGGAGTTGATATGCCGTAGAACAAAACAACCAAACACCAAAAATATTAAAATACATAAACATTTTAAAAAATGCTATTAAGATACATAAACATTTTTAAAAATGGTATTAAAATACATAAATGTTAGAAAAAAATGCTATTAAAATACATAAACGTTTGAAAAAAATGCTATTAAAATACATAAACATTTAAAAAAATGGTATTAAAATACATAAACGTTTGAAAAAAATGGTATTAAAATACATTAACATTTTTAAAATGATATTAAAATACGTAAACATTTAAAAAATGATATTAAAATACGTAAACATTTAAAAAATGATATCAAAATACGTAAACATTTTTTTTTTTTTAAATGACTCACTGCCTTAAGACTCAAATGAAGGATATTCCTTTCCACATTCATGGCATGAAATGACCCTTAGGGTTGGTGTGCCATTAAGCAATATCTTATCTTACCTGTTCAGATTTAATCTTCCTCTAAGGTCATCAGATCTAAACCTGTCTTTAAGACTCACATTGCACATCCATTGTATCATTCTCCTGTCGTTTCTCTCCATACAACGCATGTCCTCAACCCTCACTGGCCAGGTTTCACTTCCTGACTAAAGGACAAACTAGGGGGAAAGCAACGGTTATGAGATTGCTGGAAGTAAACTCAAGGTTCCCTTTCTACTCTTTGTTCATGATTCGTGTAATGAATTTCATCGTAGAATATAGTATTGGCTGTCAATATTAAATCCTACGTCATATCTATTGTGTTAAATTCTTCACTAATGCCCTTAGGAAAAGTATTAACCCCTTCTCCTCAAAGCTATGGATAAAATCGACTTGGAAATCTAGTGGGGGGGGGGGGGGTGAAGTGATCACTTCTCTTTCCTACAACCCTTTTCTCACAGAAGAGAAGTTGCTAGTTGTTCTCTGCTCTATCATTATTTTCATGGTAGTTTCTCGACTGAGCTCCAATCTCTGTTTTCTCCGCCTGTAAAACGTTCACAGCAAAAACTCATTTAGTCTCAAGCACTCTAAAAATATTTCCTGCCTTCCTCTGTGTACCTGAAAGTAAATGGAACTTCCATGAACAAAGTTTCTTTCCAGGAACTTCCCATCTGTGAAATACAATACCACATGGGTGTTTCCCAGCTGAATACAACATGGCTGTTTTTAAATCCAATGTTAAAAAATTCTTGTCAAGTCGTACGTTTAAATAATCAAATTCTCATCATTTTACCCATCGTTTCCAATCCTCTCGTGATGTTGTTCATCACCAACTGACAATCTCATTAACCCTTATCATTGAGTGGCTTTTGGCCTTGATAAGCGGTGACTCATTAGTGAAAAAGTTTTAAAAATAAATAAGCTGATCTGGCTTAAAAGTTCCAAAAAATAAATAAAAAGCTGATCTGGCTTAACAAATGTTCCAAAAAATAAATAAAAAGCTGATCTGGCTTAACAAATGTTCCAAAAAATAAATGAATAAGCTGATCTGGCTTAACAAATGTTTCAAAAAATAAATGAATAAGCTGATCTGGCTTAACAAATGTTCCAAAAAATAAATAAATAAGCTGATCTGGCTTAACAAAAGTTCAAAAAAATAAATAAAAAGTTGATCTGGCTTAACAAAAGCTCCAAAAAATAAATAAAAAGCTGATCTGGCTTAACAAAAGTTTAAAAAAATAAATAAAAAGCTGATCTGGCTTAACAAAAGCTCCAAAAAATAAATAAAAAGCTGATCTGGCTTAACAAAAGTTCCAGAAAATAAATAAAAAGCTGATCTGGCTTAAAAAAAGTTTTAAAAGTAAATCTGCCACTCTACTCATTTTTCCTGTCAATCAGAAACAAGATATTTTTAGCAGAGCAGAAAAGGTGGTGGGGGTATATTTTATTCCACTATCTATAACACAAATACTGGTTTCTAATTGTCTAATTACTTTTCATGTTGGATGTCTTTCAGATACACGCCAGTGGGTCGTTCTTTCTTCTCACAACCAAAAGATTATGAACACCCCTTAGGAGGAGGTCGAGAAGTATGGTTTGGTTTCCACCAAAGTGTCAGACCATCCAATTGGAAAATGATGTTGAACATTGATGGTATGTTCGTTTATATCTCTATACTAATAAAATTGTTTAACCACTTCCTGTGTGTCTATGTATGTCTTGTCACTCTTTGACGTTTGCATTTTTCATTCTTCTTCTGAAGATAGTGAAGATTTTACCACTGCTGTTAAATACCTACTCCTTACCCAATCCCCAAAAACAAGGGATAAAAATGACCTAAAATCGTTTTTCTATTTCTTTTATTTTAGTGTCTGCCACTGCATTCTACAAAGCTCAGCCTGTGATTGAGTTTATGTGTGAGGTTCTCGATCTACGGGAGATTGGTGAACAAAAGCGACCGCTTACAGATTCACAAAGAGTAAAATTCACTAAAGAAATAAAAGGTAACTATTTGTTGTAGAATTTGTTGTATTCGGACTACTGTTCTCATCTTGGGTGTTTTTATCACAACATTTTGGCCGATGTAACCTCCGACCTTCTTCAGGTGTACCTTTTCAAACTCTGTAATCTTTCTGTTGAACTCGGGAATCTGGACGGAATTTCGAACGGAACCCTTTATTAAATCCACAGGGGTAGCATGTTCTCGTTCCATCTGCCATGACTGGGAAGAAGTCTTCAGTAATTCGTAATTCTTCGTATCGCCCGCACTGAGGATTGAACCTTCAACCTTCAGATGACTGTCACTTAGAACAGAGGTTACATCGACTGAAACGTTGTGATAAAAACACCCAAGATGAAAAGAGTAGTCCGAATATACCAAATTCTACAAATTATCAACCCTCATCTCAAAAATTCTGAAACGTAACTATTTGTTATTATGGTTGGTTGTTCCCTTTGTATCTTTCTCTTTCTCTTTCTCTCACATTGTTCTTCTGTAAGATTAAGTTAAGAGGATCTGTTTTTGGAAGGTTTAATCTAGTGTTACGTAGGGCAGATTTTATTTCATTTCTTTTCTCTTAAGATTATTTTTGTTTGTTTTTAATTCAGTTTTCCCCAGCCCAGAAAAGGGTCTACTTTTCTTTTTATCAAAAGATAGGACCATTTCTCTGTTTCTATAAACATGAAACAAAAAAAAAAGAAACCATTTTCCTCTACTCTCATCCCCTCCCTGAATTTCACAAAGCCCGGCAATTAACGTGGCCATTATCGGAGATGATTTTTCTAATGTTTTATCCTTATGAATTTTTATTTATTTTTTTTTAGAATTATGGACAAAATTCAATTCCACGTTAATATTTTTACTCAATTTAAAATTTTTACTCAATTTCAACAAAAAATTATCAGATTAGTATTATTAAGTACCATATTTTCAGATTATAAAAAAAATACTTCAAAAAATATTTACTAGTTCGAACTTTAACAGAGGGTTCACATGAAGTGTTCCTTCCCACATGGATTTTTTTTGTTATGCAGGAAGATCATTTTATGCTAGACTTAAAAAAAAAAAAAAAAGGAACAAAATAAAAATGACTTTAATTGTGCAATTGTTGTGATTCTAGTTGTCTCGTGATTCAAGTTGTCTCATCCAAATTAAGTACTTTGTTCTTTTCTCTTCAAGGCTTAAAAGTTGAGATCACGCATTGCGGGCAAATGCGCCGTAAATACAGAGTTTGTAATGTAACCAGACGACCAGCTCACACACAATCGTAAGTAGTTTTTTTTTTTTAAATTTGAAGTGGTTGAGGATTTTTATTTTAAACTTAATTTTAATATTTAGCATCGATAAATGAAAAAAGAAACCCTGTTTAAATTAAATAACAGGTGCAGCTTGAAATTCCTGTATGGTTACCGACTATGACTTAGTATATCTGAGGAAAGTTGGAGAGCACAATAGTCGAGATGAGGACAACCGTTCAAACAAATTTGTGTTTATGAAGTGATACACACGTCACACATTTAACGTTTGTTTTGTTTGTTTTTTTTAGTTTTCTGCGTTCAATATATTATACAATAAAGATGAAGATAACATTCCAAAACATATAAATGATCATTTCGTAAATGGTAATTTTGATTAAAACTGCAAAACTTTTTAAACTCTGAAACATGAACTTTAGTTATATATAAAACTAGAACAATACCCGTTCCAGGATGGGTAAAATTAATTCCCTTAACAGAACCGTTTTGCACCACTTTTATATGAAGATTAAAATTAAGATATGTTACTAAAAAAAAAAAAAAAAAACCTTGTGTGTTTTTCCAATTTTGATCAAAATCCATTAAATGATTTTGATTCTAGAAAATGTCTAAAATTGTAGGAGTCTTAAAAAATTGACATTCAGGGAATCTTGCTTAATTGGTGTCTAATGACTATGGATCAAATTTTATGCAAATCTGAAATATTTGAATTTTCAAATGGAAGCTTCTGCCATTATTATGCCCCCTAAAACCCCTTTAAAATACTTCAAAGAAACTGAAACTTTGGGAATATTAATTTATTGTTAAAATTTCACAAACATCTGAATGTTCATGAAGAGCTTCCATCCACTGTTTGCCCCCTTTGCATAAAACTAAATTAAACTAAATATAGCTCACACTACCCACTCTTACACCGAACAGCTATACATAGAAATATATAAACATATACACATATCTAAGTAACATAGAGATATATTGATTGATAAAAAACAGTTTATTATAATTATTTTTATTTTTTTAGTTTTCCACTGCAATTGGAGAATGGCCAAACAGTAGAATGTACTGTATCGAGATATTTTTATGATCGATATAAAATGAAATTACAGT
This sequence comes from Sepiola atlantica, assembly GCA_963556195.1. Lineage (NCBI taxonomy): Eukaryota > Metazoa > Mollusca > Cephalopoda > Sepiida > Sepiolidae > Sepiola > Sepiola atlantica. Next base: position 93,015,701 of record OY744515.1, read on the forward strand.
AAGTATCCTTTTTAAAAATAAGTTTTAAGACAATTCTAAAATTTTATTTGTATTTTTAATTTTATTTCACAGTAGACATAAAATATAAATCTGATAGTGTTCCTATAAAAAAATGTTTTTACTTTAATAAGTATTTCCAAAATGGCCAAATTTTGGTTAATAGCCTTTTTTGTTTTTAATGCAGTTTTTTTTATTCTTTTCAGGTATCCACATTTACCATGTCTTCAAGTAGGTCAAGAGCAGAAACATACTTACCTCCCCTTGGAAGTGAGTGAATGAATTGGTTAAAAAAAAAAAACTACCACCATCTTCTTCTTCTTCTTCTCTTTTCTCTTCTCTTCTCTTCTCTATTATATAAAGGGCAGTTGTCTGTATGTCTGTCTGTTTGTATGTCCAGCTACTTCTCGAAAACTACTCGGCAAACTGTCAACAAGTTGACATCTTTAGGACCGGACAACATAATATCTCAAAGTTACAAAAAAAAAAAAATGTCCCCGGGGGTCAACGGGGCCAGTTTTCGGGGGCGGGTCTGTTTTTTTTTTAACCTTTTTCAATGTTATTTACTGGTGATTTTGAAATCAGCCAATGTATTCATGTAACAACTTGATAAAAATGCAATGTCCAGTTGTATCAAGTCATCCCATAACTTCTGTCTGGATGTATCAATAACAGTGAAACAAGGGTTGCTCAATCACATCCGCACCTAGCAACCTAAACTTATATCTTTTAAAATAAAAATAGTTCTTTGGGGGGAGGGGGGGGGTGTTTGGGGGGTGGTGGAATTTGGGGGGGGGGTAGGGGGGGGATTATCAACATCTTCATCCTGCGGGGGTGCTTATACAATATAGGACCCGGAGGCTTCTGAAGTATATGGACCTGGGCGGGGGGTTCTTCTGCAGTATAGGCACCGGGGGCGGACCTTGCCAAGAGATGTGGGCATCAGAGTGGTGACTACGAAGAAGAAAGCGCTGAACGAGGATTTTCGCTACTCCTCATATGAGAGTTGCAAGGGCAAACTATTCACTGCCAAAACCCAAGAGAACTGCCTTATGAAAGCCAAGAAACTCCTCAATAAGGTCAAACACTCAGTCGAGCCGGGGATGCTCTGGTAATAGTTAGACGAGAAAAACTTCTGCCAGAACCAGTTGCATAACTCGCAGAACAGGTGGTTAGCTTACAGTCCGGGTGTCACGAAGACCAAGTTCCCTCAAATTGTTATTTTCTTTGGGTGTTTCCAATGAAGGTCATATCAAAAAGGCTCAAACTCACTTTAGGTCATGCTGCCCTTCATCTTTGAAAAGGGACTCGGACTCAATTTGGATGGCTGTATAGAGTTACTGTCCACTGTTGGCAAATGGTGTGTAGAGAGGGTGGTTGCAGGAAGGTCATATGTGTGACAGCAGGACTCAACTCAGCATCACACCTCCAGGAAAACCCAGAATCGGCTGTCGAAGAACTTCCACGACATCACCAGCCCTAACATCTGGCTCCCAACTCTCCTCATTGCAACCCCATGGACGATTATGTTTTGGGTGCAGTCGGGAAAGACACCAACCATACAGCCTGCAACACCAAAGATGAGCTTATTGCCAGGATCCAACTGGTGTTCAGAGGTCTCTTGAAGATCATTGTGAGGGCCATGTGCTGTAGGTCCCATCTGGAGGCCATGGTGGAGACTCAGGGCAGCTTCTTAGTAGTGCGAGCTGTATTTTACAAAAAATCCTCTAAGAGATGCATTTTGTATTTTTAGAATACACCAATTATTGACCAAGATATGGCATTTTTTTTCTTTTCCAAAAAGGGCCAAATGTATCCTGAACACTCTATATACCCATAAGGGAATTGCATTCCTCACAACAGTTAATATTAACTTCAGAGGAAATCCTTAAAAACTGCCATTTAGCACTATGTAAAACATCTTACTGTATAAAACTAATATATTTAATGTTTTTAGACAAAAAACGTACAATGTGATTTTAAAAAAAAGTTCCTGTTTGAATAGCCATCTTGGCTGCGTCGTCTTTTCATGGTTATACATTATGGATCAATATTTTTTCTTTCCGATGGGTTTTTAAAGGTTGAATTTAATTATTACAGTATCATTTGATCATTAAATTATTAATTGAATAAACTTTTGCAAAACTATAACTAATTTACTTTAGGTATTTTTATTTTAATTTCTATTTATTAGGGATGTGAGTTCTCTGCTTTGTAACGAAATTCTGATTCTTTTTTTTTTCTGCTTAAATCCCTGAATGTGAGTTTTCTGGCTTATTTGGCTGGATCTTATTACTCTTTTTTCCTCTCCCTCTCTTTCTCTCTCTCTTTATCTTTATCTCTCTCTTTTCTCTCTTTCTCTCTTTCCTTATCTTTCTCTCTCTTTCCTTATCTTTCTCTCTCTCTCTTTATCTTTCTCTCTCTCTTTATCTTTCTCTCTCTCTTTATCTTTCTCTCTCTCTTTATCTTTCTCTCTCTCTTTATCTTTCTCTCTCTCTTTATCTTTCTCTCTCTCTCTATCTTTCTCTCTCTCTCTTTTTATCTTTCTCTCTCTCTCTTTTTATCTTTCTCTCTCTCTCTTTTTATCTTTCTCTCTCTCTCTTTTTATCTTTCTCTCTCTCTCTCTTTTTATCTTTCTCTCTCTCTCTCTTTTTATCTTTCTCTCTCTCTCTCTTTATCTTTCTCTCTCTCTCTCTTTATCTTTCTCTCTCTCTCTCTTTATCTTTCTCTCTCTCTTTATCTTTCTCTCTCTCTCTCTTTATCTTTCTCTCTCTCTCTCTTTATCTTTCTCTCTCTCTCTCTTTATCTTTCTCTCTCTCTCTTTATCTTTCTCTCTCTCTCTTTATCTTTCTCTCTCTCTCTTTATCTTTCTCTCTCTCTCTTTATCTTTCTCTCTCTCTTTATCTTTCTCTCTCTCTTTATCTTTCTCTCTCTCTTTATCTTTCTCTTTCTCTCTCTTTATCTTTCTCTCTCTTTATCTTTCTCTCTCTTTATCTTAATCTCTCTCTTTCTCTTTCTCTTATCTTCCTCTTTCTTTCTCTTTATCTTTCTCTCTCTCTTTCTCCCTCTCTTTATCTTTCTCTTTCTCTCTCTTTTTCTCTCTCTCTTTATCTTTCTTATTTTTTTTTTCCTCTCTCCCTCTCTCTCTCTCTCGCTTTCTCTTTTCCTGTATTTCTCATCTTGCCTCGCCTCCCTTTCTCCGTTTATAACAGGTCTTTTTTTAACTATTAATAACAGATTAAAATGACTGACCTGTTTATGACGAAACTGAAATGCATTATGATGGATTTATTTTGTAATTAAATTATTTTTTAAATAGGAAAAAAAACTAATTTTTCAATAAAAATGTTTAATTTGCATATATTTGATTTCAATTAATAATTGATTAATAATAAATCAAAATTATGTTGGCCTGAAAAACATCTACGCACACAAAAAGTGGGCACGCAGTTTTATAAATATTGAGATTTCTTTATTTGTTACCTCCATTTTTTAAATAAATTGCTTTTCCCTAGTTTAAAATAAATGTTTATTTTGTTTATTTAGGTATGTAACATTGTTGGAGGACAACGATGTATAAAGAAATTAACAGATATGCAAACTTCCACCATGATTAAGGTAAGTTATTGCAGATTTTTGTTTTTTATAAAAAATAAGTGAAATCTTTCTTTTGCACAATTTTTTCATCACATAATCTTTGAATCCATTAATTTGGAATGAAAACTAGGTCCATTTAGATCAACATGTTTTTATTTTTGTTTTTTTTTATATAATTTTCTTTCTATCATTTAAATAAATAAAATTAAAAAATTACAACATTTTGAAAATGAAAAATTATTTATTTTTTTAACTTTTGGAAAGAGTGGGAACATTTTTTTAAATAGAGAAAAAAATACAAACTGGATCAATATATCAGTCCCCAAAAATTTTTCCCAGCATTCCACTTTTTAAAATCCCATCCCAACTGTTTCAGAAAGGTTTTTTTTTCTCAATTTTCTAAATTCAAAAAAAAAAAAACTATTTTAAATCCATTAATTATATTTTTCCAGATTCTGTCATTAATTGAAGAAAACTTGATTCTGAAAACTGTTTAATTTGAATGGAAAAAATGGTTATGGTACAGCCTAGTTAACACCCCTCCTCCGGTCCTCCTCATGTTAATGGGTTTCTAAATAATAATGTTATTATTTAGAAATCCATTCTTAATATAAGAGGAGGCTTTGTTAACTATTCTGTTCCTACACAAAAAATGGCTATCATTTACACCATTTTAAAATTGGTTAAAGAAAATAATTTTTAATCTGTATTTGCAAGACGAAAACTGACTTTAACAAGTTTTATTGTCAATTAACAGAAGATTTCTATATTTTAATTGTGACTTTCCTTGAAAAGAAAAGAAAATTGTCGACAAAAAAAGTGTCTTTTTGATGAAAATAGAATATGCTTATCCAAGTAGTCTAGTTAATATAGTTTCATCATATATATGCTTATTGTAGGAAGAGTTTGTGATGTATATCTTTTTTATGAATGTTTGACATGAACTCAGACCTTACAATATTATTGTATCCCCATATATCAAAATGTAATGTACTTATCCAAGTATCTTGGGTAATGTAGTTTAAGAATATGTAAGCTTATGTGGGGTCTATCTCCAAAACCCTAGGAGTTTGTGGCATATGTTCTCTTTATGGATGTACAACATAAACAGTACTCACAATACTATTCTACTCCTTTTGATCAAAATGAAATAGACTTATCCAATAAAATATGAACCTAAGTACACTGTATTATGAGGATCAGTAATGTCATGAAATGGCTAATATTTTGAGCAGACAACACTTTTGCCACTCTTTCAAAATATTTTTTTTAAATAAAAGAATAAAGAAATAGATTCACCTGCCAAATTTGACCTAAATAAAATCTTCTGTTAGAACTATTTTTTAGGACAATGTAAAAAAGAAAAAGTTTTGTTATTTTTTTTTTTTGCCTTAAAAATTTCTGCCCTCCTCACTTGTACGAATTTTGTCCCTGTTCACTCTCAATATATGAATATTAAAGTAGTATTTTGATATAACCTGCCTGGGTCCACACAGAATCCAATGATGCAAGGTTTGTAAGTGTATCTTGTGTAGTTTCTGACATTTTACTGGACAGAGACACAGACAGTAAACATGACTTTATTATATAATAGCTATTGTTCTGAAATTCGATGAGTTTAATTTGATATAATCAAATTAAAATCAATGATAAATTTAAAAATAAATCTGAAAATTGTTACAGTATCATAAAATCAGCAAATCCTCTTCCATTTTTACTTTTTTT
>OY744515.1:93028519-93106019 GCA_963556195.1 Sepiola atlantica
TATGCATATAAAAATTGTGACATTTGTGATAATTGTTTAGAATTTTTTTAGATGAGAATTGATAGCTTTGATTATTCGGACTACTATTCTCACCTTGGTTGTTATATTCACAACGTTTCTGCCGATGTAACCTCCAATCTTCTTCAGGTACATCTTTTCAAACTTGAGAATCTTTGTCGAACTCAGGAACCTATATGAGGAATTTCAAATTGAACACTTTATCTAATCTTCGAGCGTAGATTGGTCTCTTTCCGTCAGCCACGACTGGGTAGGAGTGTTAATTTATGTTATTTTTAGTTATATAAACGTAAATGTCTCTCACTCCTAGTACACAGAGACAAATAAAATGTTGCGTGTGAGTCTCTCTGCCTGGTCAAATATACACCTAGCCCCAGGGAGTTAATACCTCTTGCGATGGTTGATGTGGCATTGCCGATTTTTTTTGGGGGGGGGGGCTGTATTCTCGAGATGCCATGGTTGACAAAGAGTTTCCGCTACCCTGAAGAAGACTGATGGTGTCATAGCGTCTTTGTTGACCAGGCTGAACTTCTCCCACGTTGTGTTGATTTATCTGAAGTCAGGATCCAGTGTTGATCAAAGAAATGGACATCAACTGAGAGATTAGAAATATGTTTAAAGAAGCAAAGTACAGATAACTAGACAAAATATTCTAAATATAAAAACAAGAATGTATTTCAGTGAAATTCATGGTTACAAGAACAAAATCTTTCATTAATTGGGGGTTAATATCTCTTGTGTTCTAACTTTATTTCGCTAACTGACAGTTCACAGATAAATTTTCGTGTACGGGGCTACAAATTCACTTCTCCGGGTGATATAAAACAATTCCTGTCGATCAAACAAAACAATTTTCTTCTCAAATCTCTTAAAACTTGTCTCCAAACTAAATAAAATTGAAATTGTCGCACATTATATTAATTGCAGCATTACCTGGCACTGCCTGGGCTAAATTCCACCTCATCAACTTAGAACTCTTCCCATTGGTCCTCTTACCTTACCAGATCACTGCCACCTGGCAGTTTTTTTCTCATCTCTGTAAGTTTGGCCATAACTTCCTTAGTAATTAGCTAGGATGTAACTTTACAGTTTCCTATAAACTCACCCATCTGCATTTCATTAGCGACTGGATTTATAGCTCACCTGACCCCAGATTTATAGCTCACCTGGCCCCAGATTTATAGCTCACCTGGCCCCAGAACAATGATGACAATTGACTGCAGCTGACCTCTAATCCCAACCCTATCTCTTGCGCTATCGATTCAATATGAAAACAGGAAATAACCATTTTTGTTTTAAATCGGAAAACATTTTTCAATTCATTTAAAATTCACGACAATGGTATTTTTTTTCTTGACATACCCAACAATATATACTAGTGTCCCGCAATGATTTTTTTTTTTCTTGACATACCCCACAATATATACTAGTGTCCCGCAATGATTTTTTTTTTCTTGACATACCCCACAATATATACTAGTGTCCCGCAATGATTTTTTTTTCTTGACATACCCCACAATATATACTAGTGTCCCGCAATGATTTTTTTTCTTGACATACCCCACAATATATACTAGTGTCCCGCAATGATTTTTTTTTTCTTGACATACCCCACAATATATACTAGTGTCCCGATCTTTCGTAATTTTCCTCTTGTTACCACTATTTTGTCACAGTTATTCTCGCCTGTAGTAAGGATCGAACTGTAAACTATCAGAAAACTGTCACTTCGAACTGATTAAGAATAACATAAAATTAGCACTTTTACCTGATCATGGCTGACAGAATGAGAACAATCTACCTACATCAGTTAAATAAAGTGTTGTTTAAAATTATGTACAGATTCCCAAGTTTGACTAGAAGGTTCCCAAGTTTGACAAGGTGCACCTGAAGGTCAGTGGTTACATTGGCCGGAACGTTGTGAATAGTCGGTCGAATAATCTAAATACAAATTTTTGATAAAATAATTCTGTTCTTAATTCATTTTGATGAATTGTTTATTGAGATGTTTCTGTTGTATGCCGATTAATAAAACTTTAATTTTCTTAATTCAGTTTTTCAAATGTTTTTTTCTATGGGAGATGATACATGCAAAGATTTGAGTTTTTACTTTGTATCTGAATTGTTGTTCTGTTTGTATTAGGGCTCAAAACCGATGTTATAAACCGGGTTTTCATATAATCACTAAAATTGAAACCGATTTGCCAAACCCGATTTTAATGTTTGTAGTGAAACATTTCTCTATTTCCTTTGAATAAATATTGTAACTGCAGTCAGCCAGCCTTTAGCTAGCTGAGTATTGTCTGTTTCATTGAAACATATCACAACATATCAATTTCCTATCCTGATCGCACTGTTGTCACAAAATTATTTTTCTCTTACAGTGATTGGTGTTTTATATATAAACGTTTTATGTACATTCATTCATTTATCATAAGTCAAAGCCTACAACAGTGTAAAAATTTTAATATATAAAAAAATGCCCTTTGAAGAAATGGCCAGCAAATGAAAATAATTCCTAAATTTAATTCTTTGAACAATGACAAATTAATTTTCATAAATACTCATTCTATGTGTGCGGCGCTGTTTTTAACATAGAATGTACGAGGATGTGAATATTTATAGTCCGGGTCATATTTTAAAGTCTTGCACACTTTGTGTTGAAAACAGTGCACAAATAAAATGAATTTTTGAACTCCTAACTTCTCAGGGTTAGGATCGGTTTCATTAGGGGATAGTTTTACTATAAGCTTGAATGAAGCAATAACCCCCCCTCTTCCTGAAATGTTGAAAATAATACTTTCCCAAATTTTTCCGATAGTCTGAAAGTTTTATGTCTAATCTATCCCAATTCATAATATATATATAACAATTCATAATATATATATATATATATATATATATATATAATAATCCAGGTAAAACATCCACAGAGTAGTAATCCAAAGAATTTCAACTGGGTTTATAAAAAGTGCTCAATATCAAATAGAGCTTTTATATATGATTATTTTTATTTACACAGACATGTACAAAATCTGCGACACTGGCATGTCGATGTTATCGATCAACAGCTATTATAAACTGAGATCTCATCAGGTAGAGTTAGAATCCGATCTTAACTAAATGTGATCTACGGTTAAGATCGGATTCTAACTCTGCCTGATGAGATCTCAGTTTATAATAGCTGTTGATTGATAACATCGACATGCCAGTGTCGCAGATTTTGTACATGTCTGTGTAAATAAAAATAATCATATATATATATAAATTGGGGAGGGGGCACTTCTCTAAGTCTGCCCAAACCGGTTTTGAGAATGACTTACACTTAAACTTGGTTTTTAGAATTATCGGTTTTTTGTGAGCCCTAGTTTGTATGAATGTATTTTCTGCCATAAAATTATATGCTTCTTCAGGATGGATTTTATTATTTAAAAAAAACAAAACAAAAAAACATTGGTCATTTTTGTAAATTTTTATGCAAGTATCTTCAGTTAAACCAGTAAATAAATCAAGAACATATAAACAATATAATGATTAATAGAACATTTGGGCCACTAATTTTCTATTTTTTAATCTTATTTTTAAAAAAAAATTTTTTTCTTTTTAAAACAAAATCTAGAAAAAAAGTTGTACTTTTAGTTTATTTTTAGATAAAGTATCACGTGAACAACTTATTTCTTTTATCATATTTTTAGTTAAGTTTTTTTTTTATTTTGATAAATTAATGAAATTAAATCTTTTTAAGAGAATTGTGTCATCCATTGTGAAAACAAAGTGTTAATAGAAGCAGATGTTTATGCTTTTAATTAACGAAGAAGGAAAGGGTTGAAGCAGTAACCTTATTTGTTTTCTTTTGATTTGTAACTTCAAGAATGAGATTTTAGTTACAATGGTTTCGATATAATAATTAAGATTGTGTATCAAATAATTGATATGCATTGAATTTTTTAATGGCTAAGCAAATTTTGCTTGTATTTACTTGAAAACCAGTGAAAAAAACAAGTCAATAGAGGGTAACAAAAGGATTAAACTGAAGGAGCGGTGGGGTATTTAGCTTAATGAAACGGATCAAATGGATATGAGGCACCCCAGGATGAACAACAACTAAAAGAACACATTTTGTCTTGACACTGCTTTTTTTTTTTTTTATTGAATTAGGAACAAAACGTCATGTTTGCCTTCATAGATTTTTTATGGGAAAGAGGGGAGATAATTACGAAAAGTTTTACTAATAGGCTAAAAAAAACTAAATTTATTTACAAACTCGTTTTGTTATATGCACATGTTTAATTAAAAACAAAAAAGCTTTGTTTACAAAACGTTTTATTTTGTAAACTTTGAAGAGATATAAAAAATGTAAATATATTGTTTTATTTACAATACTTTGCTTATACATTTTGCTTAAATAAACGAAGCAAATACATATTTTTGCTTATACATTTTGCTTAAATAAACGAAGCAAACATATTTTTTTTATAAACATTTAGATAAAAGAATGTTGTGCAGAGTTTATTTATCTCCCTCCCATGGCGGGAAGATGTGACACAAGGTCAAAAAGTTGGATTTGAAATCAACGCCCTAGAAGATCACTCTGTCCAAACAGAGCAATAAATTCACCTCTTTTCAAAGGGTGAGAAGGTAATGCCTGGGAAGATGGACTTCCTAGAACTGCACAGAACCATACCTCAGATCGATAGAGAATAAGCTATCCTCAAAAATGGCAGATACTTGGCCGGTCTGATTTTGGTATGAACCCTAACCCCGAATAGTTGTGCAGAGATTTTATTTATCTTTAAAATTTTACAAAGAATTTCACAGTATAGTAAGTTTTCTTTATAAAATGTCGTCCCCTTTGTTTATTCTCTAAACTAGTTTGTCATCAAAGTACCACATTCACTCTATAGGTAAAACCTAATTATTTCCAATGGTTTGACATTCTTTATTTACCAAAAATATATGTACATATTCATTGATTCGGAGGTGCTAAAAAGCAACAGTGTGGTGGTTAGTAGGACCCTCCCAAATCTATCTAGGTATGAGCTGCTCACTGTTTTCCGGGTTGTTTCAAGACAAAATATTGAATTGTATTTTTTTTTTTTTTTAATTTTTTTAAATTATGGATTTTTCACTGTAAAAATCTTTAATCTATCGTAAGTGATAAAACTGAAAGTCAAAAGTAAAAAAATCTGTTAAAACAAAATGTTTCCTTTTGGCTGTTGCTCATTTTGGGATGCCTCAAGTTCATTTGATCAAAAAAAAATTTGATTAATATTATATTAAATCCTTCACCCTGAAATATCAAGTTTTATCTGAAGAAATTTAGACATGGTATATATAATGTTCAGTTTTAAGGGTTAGAGTAAGATTGTTTATAAAAAGAAAAATCAAGATGGTTGGAGAGATACTGACTAGTTAAACAAACTAATAACAGAAACATGGGAGATTATGACAAATCTATCTTAAATAAATAAGTTTATTTCATTTTATTTTCAAAATTTTATTTTATAAATTTCATTTTTTAAATTTTATTTTTATTTTTTAGTAAAGTATTTTATATTCTTGCACTTTGTTTGAAATTAGAAAACCAAAATAAAATAGTCATCATGAATCCATACATTTTTTTTTACCATTCATTGTTTTTACTTAATATCTTACAGATAAAGTAGAAGTTGTTGATGAAATAGGAAAGAAAAAATTTGAAGAAAACATTTTAAGTTTGTCTATCGGAAGCTTAGAATTGGTATATATGTGTGCGTGCATCGAGTATGGTTTTTATTGGGCATGATGACCAAGTTCACTCTTTGCTTATTTGCCTCATTGTATGTTGACTGTATGATTTTGATGCCATTTTGTCTTCAATGAGGATCTATTTATACTTTTAGGCAACGTTATCTTGGCAGCGAATATGGATACATACTTCATGAGCTCTCGGAAGAGTTTTTTCTTCAGCTAAAGCTCTTGAAAATAATTTCTTATGGCTATATCAAAAACAAAATCTCGTGTTTAATTGGCGAGTTCAATGATGTATACACGCACATGTTAGTAAATTGATTTCACTTACATAGAAGTATTCATTCTTAAGGAATTTTCTTTTATGAAATATAAATCCTTCGAAAGCAAAGAAAGTTGCCGTTCGTGCAGTCTGGATTGTCGATGCCCAATAAAGTTTCTCGAAAGCAAGAGATAAAAACAAAAAAAAACCCAACTTTCATTGTTGGTAAAAATGCAAGAATTTGATCTTGTTTTAAAGTGGTTTATTCTAAAATTGCTTTTCAGCTAATTATTTTGTAATCTAAATTTTCATTACATAAAAAAAATCTTTTTTTTTTTTATCTCGCTTGGTTAAGTCTAGAATCTTTTTAAAAGAAAATCCCCCCTCCCCCAAGATTCCTCTTGCTATTGTTTCCGTGAAGACTTTAGCATCATAATTCTCTGCCGTCTGCTGAGAATTTCCGAAAAACATGTCTCTCTACTTGCTGCCTTTAGGCGTGTTCGATTGACGTTACCTAAAAATAGAAATAGTCCACTGAGATTACATGATGCTAAATCCAGTCTGTTCTACCCACTCATTCTATAATGATTTTTCTTTCTCTTATATGAATGGGAGCAACAATATTTCTCTTCACTGGGCGAGGACCGGAATGACTCGTCCATCCTCGGTAACTTAAAAGTATGCATGTTTCCTATTTTGTGGTTTCACATTAAGCTCTTTCTATCTCTCTCTTTTTCTCTCTCTCTCTCTTGCTTGATATTGTTTTCTATTCAATACTTTTAGGTTTTTAAAGTTATTTAAACATTTATTTTTATTTTATTTTATTTACAACTGTACAACATTAACTAATACCATTGTGTGCCTTGATGATAAACTGCTAAGATTTAAGGTAATACATACATACAACCTATATGCTTAAATATATAAATATATATATGTATAAAATTGATATAAGTATCATATCCAACAGAATTTATAGAAAAAAATCAAAATAAAAAAATGGACAAAGCATAAAAAATATAAGACAAAAATCACATTAAAAAAAAAAAAAGCAATTGGTAGACTTCCGCTTATATTAACAGAAACTTTGTCAGAGAGAAACAAAGATAGTACCGATTCACACCCATATTTTTACCTACTCTGTATCTGTTCACTGACCTCCCCTTCCCATGGTGGGGTTACCTCCTAAATTCTCAAGATCACTGAACTACTATCTCCATACATTCTATCCAACCCTCTTTAATCCTCTTCAGTTGTCACCAGTATTGCACAGGGGGGGGGGGGGCATTCAATCATATTCAAACTATCTCCCTTTCTCATCATATTTCTTAGTACTAGGCCCTATACTTGAGTCTCTGTGGCATTCAATAAAGGAGTTGCCCCGGACATCATCAGACTTCTGTACACCACTGGATGTCACTGCCATCTCTATCACCTTTCTTTCTCATAATTCATCTTTTGTATAACCATAACGCTAACCCTATCATCTGTTTCACTCTGACAAAGTTTCTGTTCGTAAAAGAAATTAAATATATATCTACTGATTGTTTTTTTAAGCGATTTTGTCTTTTAAATTTTGTGGCTGCTTCATTTTTTGAATTTTATTACACACACACACACACGAGAGAAGGATTTTTTGTTTTAATTTAAAAAAAATATTTTTTCCTTTTACTAATTTCCACCTGATTGTATATCAATAACTTGTAGGATATGTTTGTTTTTTGTTTCCCCTTATTTGTCAGTAATCTCATTCAGCCAAATTAATCTTATTTGTATTTCGATTTTTTTTTTTTTAATTCTTTCTTCCCATCTTTCAATAATCCTGCTAAAAAAAAAATTTTTTTTTTGCTGTGTGTGTATTTTAGGTAAAAAAAAAATTTCAAATACTAAATTTTTTTTTATTTCTGCTTTTGACAAAATTTTGTTAAAAGCAATATATTTTAAAGAAAATTAGTGGCCCTCTAAAAATAATAAACCCAAATCATAATTGAATAAAAAAAGCAACCTAAAATTTAATTAAAAAATTTTTTATTTATTTTTTTTTTTTCCCCCATTTTCATTTTTTTTTCTAATATCTTTGAATTTGTTGTAAATGAAACAAAACTTTTCTCGGTTACAAAGTGGGCAAAAATTTATCCCATAAAAATTATTGGAAACAGCAATTGTTTTTATTTTATTTTTTCTAAAATTAATATTTTTCATAAGATCATTTAATTTAGAAAATATTCTGCAAAATATTTTGGTGACAACTTTTTGAAACAAAAGAATTGGACCTTCTTTACAATTACCCCATAATAAAAAAAGTTTTTTTGTTTTTTTTAAATAGGCCAATTTTTGTTGGAATGAATACTCTAATAATCTCTGCATTTCAATGACAAAAAAGTTTTTTTTTTTATTTTACTTATTAAATAACATTATCGGTGTCACCATGTTTCATTTGTTTTATACCAGCTAGCAAAAATATGCTCCCTTCGTTTGCATTTTTTAGCTAGTATATATAATGTAAGTGTTGATTTTGTTAATGAACAGTAAATTGTAAGAATTTCTTGTCACGACGTACACTACTCCCACCCCTAAAGGAGGACGTCATGGCTGGTATCATTACAACAGAACAGATACTACACTATCCCCTTCTCAAATCAGATCCTTCCTAGACAAAAGAAAAATCCAGGTTGTCCTTGATGGCCGTTCATCTAAGCAACATGACATACATGCTGGTGTACCACAGGGATCTATCCTTGGACCTCTGTTGTTCCTGATCTATATAAACGATCTCCCTGATGACACAGTGTCTGAGATTGGTTTATTTGCTGACTACACCACGCTTTACTCTCGCCATGTTGGCAAAACCGACACAATCATATCCGAGGCATTGGCTGAATCCTTAGAAAATGACCTCCAGGCTGTAGTGGATTGGGGTCACAAATGGTTGGTAACTTTTAATGGCGCTAAGACAAAGCTCCTTTCCTTCAATAACTACAAAGAACCTCTCCAACCACCGATTGTCATGGCTAATAACATCCTACCTGAGAGTTCATCATTCAAATTCCTCGGTCTAACCTTCACAGGTAACATGAATTGGAACAAATACATCGAAGACATTGCCAAGGCTGCCGCAAAGAAGGTTGGCTCCTTTACCGTGCTAGTAAACTCCTCTCACCTGACATTATCCTGTATCTCTACAAAGCCACCATCCGCCCATGCATGGAGTATTGTTGTCATATCTGGGCTGGTGCATCATCTACTAGTCTCTCCCTCCTTGACAAGGTCCAAAAAAGAATCGCCAACCTAATAGGTCCCTCACTGTCAACCAAGCTTCAGCCTCTGTCCCATCGCCGCAATGTAGCATCCTTGTGCTTGTTTTACAAATACTTCAATGGATTATGCTCCGATGAACTGGCTACTCTGGTGCTTGGCCTTTTGGCTAAGATCAAAGTGTAGTATCTGTTCCGATGGATACTGCACCCCATAGACTGGTATTGTCTTGGCCTTCGGGGCTTGATTTACGCCGGTCTATGGGTCTGTCCTGTGCAGTTCTAGGAGGTCCACCCTCCCAGGCTTTGCCTCCCCTCTTTAAGGAGGAGTAAGTTTGTTGCTTACTGCCTGAGGCGCCCCTACCTGCCGACGGGGCTGCCCAGGCAATTTTTAAACCCCACTTTCCCGACCTTGGGTCACATCTTACTTGTGGGAGTAAGATAAAAACTGGCCTTGTGCCTAACTCCTGGAGAGGAGTAAATCAATACTCTGGTGCCCCCTCGACGTAAATTCACTAGACTAACTCGACAATCAACTAAATCTCATTCATTCACTGTGGAGGTCCCCAGATGTCGGAGAGCCTTCTACTCAAATAGCTTCTTTCCTCGTGTTGCTGGCCTCTGGAACTCCCTTCCTGCCCCCTGTTTCCCCGACAGTACAGACATGCAGAAGTTTAAAACTAATGTAAACAGACATCTCGCTGCACAGATCCCAATCTAGGTTGACTGCCTCCTACCTTCTCCCCTCTTCTTTTTTCTCAGTAGCCCCTTACGTCTACAGTGGCGTCTTGCCTTGTTTGGGGTGAACTATGTTAAAAAAAAAAAAATTTTTAAGCCGTGAAAGATGTTACAATAGTACAGTAATAGAAGAAATAGTATAGTTTCTGACAGACAAATACCAAATCTCCATCAGTAATAGATGAGTCATCACTTACCAAGGCCAAAAGCTACTCGAGAATAAGGGTTAATGAGATTGTCGATTGGATGATGACCAATATGATGAGAGGATTGAAAAGATGAACAGAATGGAAAAAATCCACAACTAGATTGCAAAGTCAACTTTGTACTGTGTCAAAAACAAGAAATAATGCTGTGAGCGGCACTCCCCAGATGTGGCAGCAGTACCTCCCCATCTTAGGACATATCTGACTCTTATATAGGCAGAGGATTGCATCAGGAGCATTGGAATGATCCAACCAGTTTTCCAACAACCTTAACAGTAGATTGGATGCAAGTCTTCCATTTCAGGTTTGGAGTGAAAGTCAGTCCTAGGAGCTTATCAAAACAAGGGGCTTTATCGAGGAGTGAGCCATTCATTTCAGCAAACTTCGATATTTTGTGCATCAAACATAGTGATTGTCTTGTGCTACGATACTTTAATAGACGCCAATAATATGGTGATACCTGTAATGTTAACACGTAATTTAAAAAAATAGTGGGACCAGTAGAAATTCCAGAGTTGTATCCTTCATATTGCTGCCATGCTTAAAAATATTTCCATTCTATGAACATCCGGCACAAAGGCAGACCACCACAATATTATTATGGGTGTAATACTGATTCACAATCCCATCATTCTGTAGCACAAGAAATGTCGAAGTCCCCTTTGTGTGCAACCCTGAACCAGACTTGACTAAAAGACTTCTGAATATCAAACTGTCCCATTGATATTGTCACCAAGGCCAATTAAAGGGGCAAGGTATTATGAAATAACGGAGAGTAAAAGCTGTCAGTCCCCCCCCCCCCCCCCGAAACATACCTAAGTACTCTGGTTAATGTAGTTTCAGAATATATCTGGTAATGGGGGTCTTTCTCCAAAACCCTTGCAGGAGTTTGTGACAGATTTCCATTCTATGGACGTCCGGCGTGAACAGATTCCACAATATTATTGTACCATCTTTGTACGGAACAGTTACTACAATTTAATCCTAGTCTGAAGGCTGAGAAAGTGTATTTTAGCTTGAGTTTTATGTTCGACACAACAGTGGCATCAGATGAAATTTAAAAAATTATTTTCTTTGCATTGCATCTTCGATCGGGCGATCCCATTTTTTTTAAATGTGGTAGTAGCTGATAATATACATACGAACATGAAATTGCCTTAGCGTGTTATTATTATATGAATGAAAAACCGAAAAACTACTTGTTATCAAAATACATGAGGATTCTAAGAGTTTATGACTATTAAAAAAATACATGAGGATTCTAACAGTTTATGACTATTCAAAAAATACATGAGGATTCTAAGAGTTTATGACTATTCAAAAAATACATGAGGATTCTAAGAGTTTATGACTATTCAAAAAATAGGCCTTAAAAAATATGCTTTTTGCATGGCAGGGTGATTGTAATAGAAGCACTAATAGATTTGAGTGAGTTTTTTTTTTTTTAATTCCACTGTCGATGTGTTTGTATTTTCATGTCAAAAGTTAAGTGAAATATCTTTCTGTCTAAAATTTAGAAGTTTTCAAAGATTGCAAAGAATGGTTTACTACACATCAAATTAACATTTGGCCTGCCTCTGAGTCTTTCCTTTTAAATTGGTGTTTTTCATTTCATTTTAAATCTTTTTCAATGAATCCGCTACAGAATATTTTTCTTTTAATTCTTGTACAACTGCAATTAATAAATATGAAGATAACAAAATATACATGAAATGCAAATAATAGCGTTTATTAATATTCCAGGTTTCCTCCCATTTAATGACTATAAATCCTATTTATAATCATTTTTGTTATGTATTAAGCTGCTTTTTTTGTGCGCAGATAATATTACTAAACAAGCAATTATTTAGTCCACAGAGCTGGAAATAAACAAAGAATATCACAAAGTGAAAAATGAGACTCTTAGCTGTGTTTCAGAAGAGGGACCACCTAACATAGGTGTCGTCTGGGACCATTTGATTAGCGAGCCATACACCCAGAGAAAGCCGAAATTGTACCAATAACTCATTCCCCAAGTCTTGTAGCAGATCTTTGCTTACAATTTTACTAACAATGTAACCATATCTCCTTGCTGAGGCCCGTGTTTGAATCTCATTTTTCACTTTGCAGTATTCTTTGCTTGTTTCTAGCCCCGCAGACTAAGTAATCGTTTGTTTACTAATATCTGTGCAAGCAATAGCATTTGAAAAAAAAAACGGAGCTTAATACAGAACATATTTCCAATATTTAAAAAATATATATAATCGTTTTTGGATGAACGAACTCATTTATTCGCGTCTCTAACGTTCTGCAAAATTTAAGGTTTTATGTTTCGGAATTTTTTAGATGAGGGTTGATAATTTGTAGAATTTGGTATATTCGAACTACTGTTCTCATCATGGGTGTTTTTATCACAACGTTTCGGCTGATGTAACCTCCGACCTTCTTCAGGTCTACTTTGTCGAACCCGGGAATCTGGACGGAATTTCGAACAGAACCCTTTATTAAATCCACGGGTGTAGCATGCTCTCGTTCCATCTGCCATGACTGGGAGGAAGTCTTCAATAATTCGCAATTCTTTGTATCACCCACATTGAACCTTCAACCTTCAGATGATTGTCACTTAGAACTGAATTATACTTAGTACTATATCCACTGCGCCATGGGTCCGTGGCACAGTGGATATAGTACTAAGTATTGCGAATTACTGAACACTTCTTCCCAGTCATGGCAGATGGAACAAGAGCATGCTACACCTGTGGATTCAATAGGGGGTTCCGTTCGAAATTCCATCCAGATTCCTGAGTTCGACAAAGATTCCTGAGTTCGACAAAGTACACCTGAAGAAGGTCGAAGGTTACATCGGCCGAAACGTTGTGATAAAAACACCCAAGATGAGAACAGTAGTCTGAATATACCAAATTCTACGAATTAAGGTTTTATCTTCTCAATTTTGTATCTGATTCTTTCTATATTTTCTTATCCGTAAAAAGAAATGTGGATTCTCTTGAATTATATTTTGTTGAGAAAGTTCGTTTTTTTTTAAAGATAGCAATAGTTTTTCTTGCTTATTGGGGCTACTTAGCTTTGTTTATAAAACAAATCTTCAGAAAAATTAATTTAATCCAAGTGAAACTGGGCCAGTGATGGTTGAGGACATGCGTTGCATGAAGAGAAATGATATGAGAATGGTATGATGGATGTGTAATGTGAGTCTTAAAGACAGGTTAAGATATGATGACTTCAGAGGAATGTTAAATATGGACAGTATAAGAAGTAAGCAGAACAGGAAACTTCGATGGCATAGCCACATTGAAAGAAAGGATTTTTTTCCAATTAACGTCTTTTCGCACGTGCTCCATATTTTCAAATAGCTACGCACGCGTCAAAACATCCCATTTTGCATTTCTTTTCCTATGTTTTATTGTTTAATAAATTTCAAATCTTCACTTTTTCTGAAGATGTTCGTTGATCCGAACGAAACCGGTCAATATCTCATTTGTTTTTATTTTTCCTGTGTTTAATTTGTTTTTACATTTTGTCTTTAACTACATTCTGTCTCCACAAAATTTCATTTTATGGTATATTGTGTATTTTATCCTCACACGCACACACATATACATATATATATATATATATATATATCCCGAAACAGTTTTTCAGGGTAAACAACTGATGATCCCTTAAATAATGTTAGAAGCAAACTAATATAATAACTGTAAAAAATAAATTGACTTACATGAGTGATTTTTCACTGAACGACTTGGGACTAAAAGTTTTTTTGTTTTTTTTTTTAATATTTTTTTTTATATAGTTTTAATGGTTGAGAAACTTCCGAGACTATATATATATATATATATATATATATATATATATATATATACTAGCAAAACTTACCTGCCCTCCGGACAACAATTAACTGGAGTAAGGGTATTGTTAACTAATATATTTTTAACACTAACCCTAAGTCCGACTGGCAAGGTCGTAAAACCACAGGTAATCGCCTAAAAGAGTGGACCCCCCCCCCCTAAAAAAATAACACACAGAATAACACACAATTTCTAAAATGTTTTCTTTTCGTTTTCCATGATGTTCACACGTAATCACCTAAAAAGGCAGAATATTGGGGGGGGGGGGGGGTTAATCTGCAAATTTACCCATATTTTATTTTTTAAATCTTATATTTGTTTAACTGTATGTCCCTTTCTTATTTTAATTTTCGGCAATTGAGTTTAGTTGTTTACTTTTTCCGTGAAAATTAAATAAATAGCTTCTTTGAAATTATCTAAATAATTAAATCTCTTATTTTTCATGTATATATTAAAATCCTGGCAGCAATAGAAAACAACAAAATTATTTAAAAATTTAGAGTGGGGTATCAGTGTCACATATAAACTGGCTATTCTAGGGTTTTATGGCAGTTAACTATTATTTTTTTTTGCTATTGGAGATAAATTCTGTAGGTTATTATTGGGGGGGGCAGGGGTCTACTCTCTTAGGCGATTACGTGTGGTTTAACGACCTTGCCAGTCGAATTTAGGGTAGCGTTGAAAAATATATTAGTTGACTGTCCTAAGTTAAAATGACCCTAAAAAGTAGGATCACATTGGGGGAGGGGGGGGGTAATTTAGCTGAGGGTGTTAATCTTACCAATGTTTGTCGTTAAAATTATGTAAGTCTCTGAGTAAAAACATTGTTTTAACTATACCCCCTCCCTCCTAATCAATTGGTGTTTTGATATATATATATATATATATATATATATATATATATATATTAGTTTGGATAAATGGAAAAAGCCTTTCGCATTTATTCATTTAGAAGACAGAAAAAAAATAAAGTTTTAAAAAAAATATGAATCTATTTTTTTAATTTAAAAAGATTAGAAGGTGGGGGACTTTTCTTTTTCTTTATTATAGCTAATATGATCATATTCAATAGGCATCGTTGTTATTGTCGTTAAAAACAACAAATTTAGTTTTAAATATAAAGTATATATCTAAAAAAAAAAAACTTTGTTAGTTATTGCGTTCAATGCGGAGCTTATATTTAAAAATAAATTATTCCAAGTAATCTAAGGTATTCATTTGTGTAAAAAAACGCGTGACCGGAAGTTATTCAAATTTCAAAATAATCAATGTTAAACGTTTTTCATAAAATCGTTGTAATTAATATTACTACTAATAATAACTTTAATATGAACAAAACTTTTGAATATATATAAGGAAACTGTAGAACGAAAATAAAAATGAATTGTGCAGAATATTGATTTATTATAGGGTGTTTATAAAATTATTATTCAAATGAAGCATCGGGATGAATGTCTTTACGCAGTGTTCCGTTGGGTATATATAATGTATTTGAAAATGCTGTTTTGATATAAACATAGGATAAATGGAAAAATATTTTGCATTTATTCATTTAGATATATATATATATGTTGCATTACCTGTTCTTTCGGGGTACCCGGTAAGATCCCATAAGAATGACAAAGAAAAGAACGTATATGGAAAATCTTTGGTTTTCTTTATTTCCCATCACCGGATGGTTTACGCCGGCTACGCACACACATATAAAAAAAAATATTTTGACATACTTTTGTCTCATGAAAGTCTTTTTCTTGCTGAGGTCACAGACTTGGTTTCCGCTAGAAACTCGTTCATATATACATCCGATTGGAAAGCAATTTGCTCTGCATTGTCTATCCGAGCGTGAACTGAAGCAATTGTTCCACAAGCTCTTCCAATTGTCTGTTTGATGAAATACAAGTCAGGGGATTCCTTCACAGTACCAACTTGCTTAACAGTCGCATTTTTAGTCAGCGGACACGAAAGCCTAACAGCAAGACGGGCTTGGTACCATAGCCAATAAAGCTTCATCGGTGCCATAAACATCAGTAAACTCCCATTCTTCCGGTACTTCGATACTCCGATCACCAAGCGCTCCGGCTCTTCGCGTTTCTGAAACCGCCGCCTTTCAAGTCTCGCTTGCACTGCAGAACCTTCTCCTTTTTAACAGTTATCAAGTCGATTTTTTTTCTTTCCTTCTCGACGTCCCACCCACAATGGACTCGTCCACGATTCATTTTTGCCACTCTTCATTATCTTACATATACACACACACACACAGCTAGTATTATATATATAAATATATTTTTTAAATGCATTTAGCTTTCGCGAATGAAAAAACATGAACGTTTCTGTATAGCTTACTTGCCATAAATATATTTTTTATCTACTACTAAGCTCTACTCATGTATTGAGCACTGTTGAACTAGATACTGAAAATACGTAAATGCATTATAATATATTGCCTTATAATATTATGTGTATATACATGAAATAGTTAATAATAGATATATATTTATAAATAAATAAAATTATATAAACTTAGAACATCATACACAGCCCCATAGAGATGTACTAACATCGAAATGCAGCTTAGTCCGCGTATGCTAATGTTTATATAATTTTATTAATTTATAAAGCTCTACTTTGTATTGAGCACTTTTGAAAAAAATATTGGTTTTGAGTTCATTTTATCAATATATTTGAACTTAGTTATATATATATGTATGTATATATATATATATATATGTATGTGTATATATATATATATATATATATGTATGTATATATATATATATATATATATATGTATGTATATATATATATATATATATATATGTATGTATATATATATATATATATATATGTATATATATATATATATATATATATGTATGTATATATATATATATATATATATATGTATGTATATATATATATATATATATATATGTATGTATATATATATATATATATATATATATATGGTACTGTTATAGATGATGTGCCTGATTTCCGTGACTTCGCGTCGACAACGATCGGGCATATCGCAGAAGCGCTCGAGCGCTGACAGAATAATATCATTTTTTCTTTCTTTTATCTTATAAAAATATTGACAAAATTTAACCCCCCCCCCCCCCCCCAAAAAAAAACATTATTTTCACCAAAAAAAAATGATTTTAATTTATGTATTTTTTCTTTGAATTTATTCGTCTTATATTAGCGTCTTCCAGTTAGATCTTGGCAGTTTGAATGCAGGGCTTGGCTATCGCTAAGAATGGGAGCCCTAACCCTAAACATAACCCATTTTTCTTTCTTTGTTTTATGTTAGCAAGAAGAAAAAAAGAAAAACAGTGAAACAAATGAAAAAGAAAACATTGACAAAATCCCCCCCCCCCCCCCCCAAAAAAAATTTCTTTCTACATAATTGAGTGAAAATGGTTCATTTGACCTATCCCCCCCTACAGTTTGTTCGGTTTTTATCTTTTTATCTATGTATTTTTTCTTTGAATTTATTCGTCTTAAATTATCGTCTGCAAGTCTTTCATTAACGCTTGGCGTTTTCATCTCGGCAACTCTCGGGCACTTCCGCGATCTGCCCGATCGTTGCCAACACGAAATCACATAAATCAGGTGCGTCATATATAACAGCTCCATATATATATATATATATATATATATATATATATATATATATGGGCAATGAAAAAGGAAAAAACCAAGATATATTTTTTATATATTCATCAACGTTTCGTCTTTATTGTAAGACTTCCTCAGGATGATAATTTTAAGAAAAATGTCATGCAAGTACATCGAAATTTTGGGTTGACATGATGGGGAGATGAAGTAGTGGCTACTGTGAGCGCTGGAGGAGAGTCCAGTCTGTGCGAAGTCAGTGGTGGCGAAGAATGAAATGAATATGGAAAGCTTTGAGTGGGTACCATTAATGCAGCAGTGAAATGGGGAGGGTGAGAATATTAGTGAATTTGCCTTAGGGTGGGAGAGATGAAAGAGAGGCTGAGATTTTTGTCGTGGTGAGGTGTGGCATGGATTTTGGGAGGCTGGGGAAAGAGGAGGGACCTTAATCAGTTAGTTATAAAATGCAAAATCTGATAGGAATGCATACACTTGTTGAAATAAAATTATACAAGTCTCAACGTTGTTTTTTTTTTCTTTTTTTGGGGGGGGGGTTGTTATAGTCTGTCCTGGTAAGTTTCAAAACAGACCCACACACACACTTCGAAGTAAATTTTTTAAATGATTTTTCTTTTCCTTTGTAAATTTTTTTATTCACTGTGTGTATGTGTTCATTTCACTTCCGATTGCTTTTTTTTTTATATATAGTTTTTTTTCTTTTTTTTTTTTTTTTTTTTTCTTTAAGCAATTTTGATTCTCCCTTCCCCTTCTTCCCAAACACAATAATCTTTTCCCTTTGGCTGATCATTCAGCTTGAAACCTTAATAAATGTTCTGATTTGATTGGTTTTAGATAATCTGCACCATTTTCTATACAACTTTGGTTGATTTCAGGACATTACATTTCGGTTTTGATGTACAAAGAATTTTTTAAGTAATTTATTTTTCTGGATTTATGATGTAGTGATTTTTATTGGGTCAGGTGAATTTGTTGATTGTTAGGGTAAATGATTTCATGCCTGAAATCTTTATTTCCTGCTCTTTTTGCAGATGAATTTCTTATATAAATGTTATTAATAAAATTGGTCGTTTTTTTATTTTTGTTGTACCAAAACAAAAAGGAAAATAAAACAACTCTGCAATCCTTGTTCAATATTGGCAGCCTCTTTACAATAAGCCTGCCATGGAAAAAAAAATTGTATTTTTTAAATTGTTCAATTTTTGACATGGGGCTCCAATAGTTAAAAACTCTTAGAGGCTGTCTGTTTATGCAGTGTTTCTCTCTCTTTCTCTCTCTCTCTCTCTGTCTCCCTCTTTTTATTAACAGTCGAGGGTAACAAAATATTCCTCCTCCCATCTCTTTTTATATTGATGAAGAGAGACAGCGAGAAGATAAGCTACTAATACTGTCTCTGTCAGCTTCTCTCTCATTTTTCCCCCATTGATGCTTCAGTGAAGTTGCTATTTTTTCACATTGGGATTATTGTAAAGAAGCACCAAATATCTATTATAATCGTTGTTATTTTACAAAGATACTTTTCTTTTTATGTTTATATAAAAGCATGAGTTCTGATGTGTTTTCTAGGACTGATTATGGAGGGGGGGGATATAATATATATTATTAATTTCATATATAAAAAAATAAATGGCTCGGTCATAGTCAATGGTGATCCAAAGGCTTCCTTTGCATTGGCTACTACACCGAGATGTAGGGGAGGATGCCACTCCTGTTTTTAGATTGCTCCACTTACTCTTGATCCTCATTTGATAATGCTGAGTGTTTAGCAAGGAGGCACCGAGTACCATTTTTAAAAAATTTTTATTTTTTTGTCTTTAGCATTATTCGACCGAAGATTGAACCTTGGTCCTCCAGCCCATTAGTAAATACTCTAAACATTATGCTAAATAGGCTGGTCAATTGAGATATATATATATATATATATATATATATATATATATATATATTAAAGCAAGGAATATAAACGTTTGGAGGGTGGAATGAAATTGAAAAGTGTAAAAACAAGAGGAAAAAAAAATTGGCGGGGAGGGTCACAAGTGGATCACATTATGAAAAGTGTAAAAACGAGAGGAAGAAAAAAAATTGATCGAGAAGGGTCCTAGAAGCCACTCCTTTTGTTTACAAAGGGAGGGTTTTAGTTTAGTCAACACATCCAGGTCAGCTATTGCTGACCATCTTATAAATAGCTTACACTAGTGACAGGTTTTCTGTTATAAGTAGATCACATTAAAGTCCTGGAAGCAATATATATTAAGTTATTAAAACCCTTCCTTTGTAAACAAAAGGAATGCCTTCTAGGACTCAATGTGATCCACTTGTGATACCCCCACCCACCCACATTTTTTCCCCCAAACTTGTCACTGGTCTTCATTCTACTATTTTAAGTTTTTAGTCATAGTGCATGAATTATTTCCACGTATTTACTCTGCTGAGGGTGGACGAAAGCCAGCTTAGTATATTCATGTATTGTTTGTTTTTTTGGCGGGGGGGGGGGGGGGGGGTCCTCTTGTTTTTACACTTTTCAATTTCATTCCACACCCCAAAAAAATGTCACAAACGTCTATATTACTTGCTTTAATAAGATGTTGTACAACTAGAAATTTATTTAAATATATATATATATATATATATTGGAAAAATTTTGGCCTGTTTTAGTCATCCATTAAGCTCTGGTTAGATATCTTTGGCGAAGGAAAAAGTGAGTTTGAAAAGCCAGTTAAACTTTTAAAACAGACAAAATCCAAAATTAGTTTCTTTCTGCTCACTATATATTTCTCTTTTTTTTCTCTTTTCCTTAACAGCTCTGGGTTAAATAGAATTACTACTTTAATTTTCTTCGTCAATATAGAAAGAGAGGAGAAGGAGGAGGTTTAAAGGATGCTGCAACTGAGGAAAAATAAAAGAGAAGCTGACAGAGACAGTAGCAGTAGTCGACACCTTTGACGTTGCCGGGCTCTTATCTTCCCGATGTCTCTCTTTGTCAATATAGAAAGAGATGGGAGGAAGAGAAGTTTATTACCTTTGACTGTTAATAAACATAGTGAGTGACAGAAGCAAGAATCATAGACACTTTATAAAATAAAAGCGGCGGTCAAAAAACATACTATAGTAAGAGCTCAATATGCATTTATTTTGCGTTCCCCAGCACAGTCCAGGGGCCATAGAGGCGGCAATATTTCGGATGAAAAATTAATCTGAACATGTAGTATCCCAGATCATGGATTTTCTATGTACGAAGGGGCTATAGTACATACAAGTTGATTCATATATATATATATATATATATAAAGGGAAGGGATCAGATATAATTGAATTTGTATAGCCATTTATTATAATTTTTTTTATTATTATTACACAGGCACATGCACACATATAGAGAGTATGTTATGTATTAAGCTGCTTTTTTGTCTTGATACTATTGTTTGCGCTAATAATATTACTAAACGAGCAGTTATCTAGTTCACAGGGCTGGATATAAGCAAAGAATACCACAAAGTGAAAAATGAGACTCGTACAGAATTTTTCGATTTGTGTTATTCTTTGCTTATGTCCAGCCCCATGGACTAAATAATCACTTGTTTATTTATATTATTCATGAAAACAATAGCATCAACAAAAAAGCAGCTTAATGCATATCATACTGTGTACTGTCAGAAATAATTTTCCAATGTTAAATCATACATATATATGTATCGTAAGTAATTGAACAACTTAATTCAAAATCACTTAGAAAAAAAACTCACCTTAGACTTCCCTATGCAAATTAATCGTAATCTACAAATAAAAGTTAGCTAAATAACTTAATAGTTTCATAAGGTAGAGCTATTATGCAATTATATAGATGTAAAAAGTGTTTAAATCAAGTTTCAGAAAGAATCGTACACAACTTATTACACATGTTTCAGGATATTTAATATAAGTAAATACTCCGAAACGCGTGTAATATGTTTTGTATGCTTCTTCCTTCCTGGAACTTAATTTAAACATGTTTTAAATATATTTTTTGTCGTGATGCCATTGTTTGCGCTGATAATATTACTAAACGAGCAGTTATCTAGTTCACAGGGTTGGATATAAGCAAAGAATACCACAAAGTGAAAAATGAGACTCGTACAGAATTTTTTAAGTTGTGGTATTCTTTGCTTATATCCAGCCCCATGGACTAAATATATATATATATATATATATATATTCCTTCATTTTTTTAATAACTCATTGATTTTTGCCTGCTTTGTATGTTTCCTTTTAGTTTTCATAATCCAGCCTTGTTTGGGGTTAAGGACTGGATGGAATGGTTGTCAAAAAAAGAAAACTATTTGTTTGCTGATGATGAAAATCCCCTTTTTTATTTTGTAAATACTCACACAGATTTTCTTTTTTTCCTAATCTAATCTTTTTAATTCTTTTCCAACATGATTATCTCTCTCTCTCTCTCTCTCTCTCTCTCTCTCTCTCTCTCTCTCTCTCTCTCTCTCTCTCTCTCTCTCTCTTTGAAAATATCTTGTTCTGATTTGAGCCGTCTTTCATTTATTAATGTCTTTTTGTTTCTTCTCCTATCTCCCTACGAATGGTTTGTAGACCAAAGCACTAGCAGTTCCAAATCAAGGAGTCTGGGATATGCGAGGGAAGCAATTTTTCATAGGAATTGAGATTAGAGTTTGGGCGATTGCATGTTTTGCAGCTCAACGATCTGTAAGAGAAGAATCACTAAGGTATTTATTTTTTAATCATTTTTACCTTTTCCTTAAATAAATTTAAAACTTTGAGTCAAGAAGACATTCTCTGGCAGACATATTATAATATGCAAATTCAGTGCTTAATTGATCGTAATTAGAATCAAAATAACGTCTATATTAATTGATCGTAATTAAAATTAAAAAGAACATTTATATTAATTAATTGTAATTAGAATTAAAAGAACATCTATATTAATTGATTGTAATTAGAATCAAGAAAACATCTATATTAATTGATCGTAATTAGAACTAAAAGAACATCTATATTAATTGATCGTACTTAGAATCAAAAGAATATCTATATTAATTGATTGTAATTAGAATTAATAGAACATCTATATTAATTGATTGTAATTAGAATCAAAAGAACATCTATATTAATTGATCGTAATTAGAACTAAAAGAACATCTATATTAATTGATCGTACTTAGAATCAAAAGAACATCTATATTAATTGATCATAATTAGAATCAAAGGAACATCTATATTAATTAATTGTAATTAGAATCAAAAGAACATCTATATTAATTGATCATAATTAGAATCAAAAGAACATCTATATTAATTGATTGTAATTAGAATTTTAAAAAACATCTATATTAATTGGTTGTAATTAGAATCAAAAAGAACATCTATATTAATTGATTGTAATTAAAATCAAAAGAACATCTATATTAATTGATCGTAATTAGAATAAAAAGAACATTTATATTGATCGTAATTAGAACTAAAAGAACATCTATATTAATTGATCGTAATTAGAATAAAAACATCTATATTAATTGATCGTAATTAGAATCAAAAGAACATCTATATTAATTGATTGTAATTAGAATTGAAAAAACATCTATATTAATTGATCATGAGTAGAATCAAAAGAACATCTATATTAATTGATTGTAATTAGAATCAAAAGAACATCTATATTAAATGATCGTAATTAGAATTAAAAGAACATCTATATTAATTGATCATGAGTAGAATCAAAAGAACATCTATATTAAATGATCGTAATTAGAATTAAAAGAACATCTATATTAATTGATCGTAATTAGAATCAAAAGAAAATCTATATTAATTGATCGTAATTAGAATTAAAAGAACATCTATATTACTTGATCGTAATTATAATTAAAAAGAACATCTATATTAATTGATCGTAATTAGAATCAAAAGAACATCTATATTAATTGATCGTAATTAGAATCAAAAGAACATCTATATTAATTGATCGTAATTAGAATTAAAAACCATCTATATTAATTGATTGTAATTAGAATCAAAAGAACATCTATATTAATTGATTGTAATTAGAATCAAAAGAACATCTATATTAATTGATTGTAATTAGAATCAAAAGAACATCTATATTAATTGATTGTAATTAGAATTTTAAAAAACATCTATATTAATTGGTTGTAATTAGAATCAAAAAGAACATCTATATTAATTGATTGTAATTAAAATCAAAAGAACATCTATATTAATTGATTGTAATTAGAATCAAAAGAACATCTATATTAATTGATTGTAATTAGAATCAAAAGAAAATCGATATTATTTGATTGTAATTAGAATCAAAAGAACATCTATATTAATTGATTGTAATTAGAATCAAAAAGAACATCTATATTAATTGATTGTAATTAGAATTAAAAGAACATCTATATTAATTAATCGTAATTAGAACTAAAAGAACATCTTTATTAAATGATAATAATTAGAATCAAAGGAACATCTATATTAATTGATCGTAATTAGAATCAAAAAGAACATCTATATTAGTTGATTATAATTTGAATCAAAAGAACATCTGTATTGATTGTAATAAGAATTAATAGAACATCTATATTAATTGATTGTAATTTGAATCAAAAGAACATCTATATTAATTGATCGTAATTAGAATCAAAAGAACATCTATATTAATTGATCGTAATTAGAATCAAAAGAACATCCATATTAATTGATTGTAATTAGAATCAAAAGAACATCCATATTAATTGATTGTAATTAGAATCAAAAGAACATCTATATTGATTGTAATAAGAATTAATAGAACATCTATATTAATTGATTGTAATTTGAATCAAAAGAACATCTATATTAATTGATCGTAATTAGAATCAAAAGAACATCTATATTAATTGATCGTAATTAGAATCAAAAGAACATTCATATTAATTGATCGTAATTAGAATCAAAAGAACATCTATATTAATTGATTGTAATTTGAATCAAAAGAACATCTATATTAATTGATCGTAATTAGAATCAAAAGAACATCTATATTAATTGATTGTAATTAGAATCAAAAGAACATCTATATTAATTGATTGTAATTGGAATCAAAAGAACATTTATATTAATTGATCGTAATTAGAATCAAAAGAACATCTATATTAATTGATTGTAATTAGAATCAAAAGAACATCTATATTAATTGATCGTAATTAGAACTAAAAGAACATCTTTATCAAATTATAATAATTAGAATCAAAAGAACATCTATATTAATTGATAAAAAGTGACTGACATGTGTTTACTAGTATCGCACTTTCTATTCGTCTGTTTAAAGACTTAAAATTACTTTCAAATTAAAGTTTATTTCTGGCTTAAATTAAAGTTTTACGGCACAAGTCAAGTATTATGGTTCTTTTGTACTAAAACAAAAGGGAAACAAAACTAATTTTTCTATTCTCCTCTATGGTATAAAAGAACCAAAAATACAGGGTCCGCCATAAGTAACTATATATTTTATTTTGTTCAAAACTTTGTTGATACTTCAGCATTTCTTCCATTTCATGTGTCATTCGAAAGCAGAAACTGCTTATTTTTATAGCATTGTTGAACTTAAGGAACAAGCCTGAGCTGCCATTGCTCACGTGCCGTGTGAGCTGTACGCTAAAGTATGCTGCTCAGGCCTTAAAAGATTAGCTAAGTACATAGAGCTTCATGAAGAGTACGAGGAGCTTTAATAGATGTTTAAATAAACATCATGTTTTATGTTGCCTCAAAAAACTTAAGTGTGTTATCTTTGTTAGTTTCTATATTGCATGTTTTTATTTATTATGGTGAAATAAAATTATATATTTAATTACAGCGGACCTACAGTTGGAGTAAATCTTTGGTAAACGTATAGATTTTATGTGAATATGTAGTGCTTAATCAAAAAGGTTTAAGAAAGCTTTTAGTTTTAATCCGTACAGCATTCTTCGCCGACCATACACATTTTATAATGTGAAATCCTAAGGGCTCTTTATGCCAAATTTGCAATTCTACCTAATAGTTTTTGAGCCTATAACTCTTTATAATTAGTCATCATGACTGCCCCCTCATCTGTGTGGATGGCTGTCATGTTCTGGTTTAGGACCGGTGGAAAAAAACTGACACCTGTGCATGGATTCCCCCCCCCCTCAAGTTTACGCTATGTCTCACTACAGAGAGTACACCTTCCTTCACAAATCAATGTACTATATCCAATGGTAAGAAGATCCTAGACAACTTGTAGCCCTTGTCTGTTGATCTAACCGTTTGTTTCATTCTGCCCAGACAGAACAATTAAGAGCACTGCTATTATAATTTTGCCCAGTACTTGTGGAGTTTGTGTTTACAAGGTAGTAATATAATTTTTAGTTCCCCATCCCCTCACACGGCACATATCAGGCATACCAAATTTGGTACAATTCTGCCCAATAGTTTTGAAGCCTATAACTGGTTAAAGTTTTTACTATCAGCAGTAACTCCTATAGTATTAACACTTTTACCCACTATGACATAACCAAACATCTTGGTCTTTTGACTAGGAACAAAGTGTAGTATCTGTTCTGATACTACACTTCATCTTTTCTGTTCTCGGTCAGTGAAAGAGAAATCCTTCTAGGCTGAGGCAATTTTAATTTTTGTCCCAATCCAGAGTTCTCCTTTTTGGGAAGCTGGATTTTCCCCACATTGAAAACCGACCTTGTGTCTATGCCCTCATGGGGAGACAAGTAAATATGGACATAACCAACATCTCAAGATATTTATAATTTTTCAATGATTTCGCTAGCACCTAAAGTAAAAAATGTCCCATCATTATTACTTAGTTCTTGTTTTATTTCAAAGGATGTCGGCAAATCTCAAATATTGTATTTATTCACTCTTCTAACCCTAAACCCTAACTCCTCTTCCAAAATTGTTTCCTGTTCTCTTTTGTAGAAGTTTCACACAACAGCTTCAGCGAATATCAAACGATGCTGGGATGCCAATTAGTGGTCAGCCATGTTTTTGTAAATATGCCAATGGACCTGATCACGTGGAACCCATGTTTAGATATCTGAAAAATACATACCAAGGCTTGCAACTTATTGTTGTTATTCTTCCGGGAAAAACACCCGTCTATGGTAAATACCTACTTATTATTCATTGTTTTTCACCTCCAACTTATTGTTGGTATTCTTTTATGATACAGGTACTGAACATCTTAGCCGGCTTCCAGAAATCTGAAATACCAGAAAATCGGCTTTTGAAGGAGAGGGGTGGGCTGTTGATGAAAACGTGCTTGCCACCAAAACTTTGTTCCATGGTATACTTTGCTCCGGTGACACAGTATTCAAACTCTTCTTCCTATTACAACAAAAAAAACTTTCCTTTCTTGTTCATGTGCCTAGCGTCGGGTAGAATTTCCATGAGCAGAGTTTCTTTCCAATAACTTCCCATCTATGGAACAATTACTATGGGACCGCTTCCCTGCAGATTACAGCATAGTTGTCTTCAAATCCACTGTAAACAAATATTTGTCATAAACCGTCCCCTATAAATAATCAAACTTTTTTTTTGTTCCCATTCACCCTTATCCTCGAGTGACCTTTGACCTTGATAACTGGTGACTCATTAGTAAAAAAAAGATTCTAAGAGATTTTAACTATTGGAATGCCCACAACAAAAGTTCAACTACTTTAAAAAAAAAAAAGAAAAAAGTTTTTATTGATTTTTTTTTTTTTTTTTGATTTTTAATAATTATTGTAAATGAACAAACAAATTCTATTTCAGAAACAAAATTTGACAACTTTATAAAAAGAAAACGGTTTCTTCAGTAAATGTTACTTAGGATGTTAACTAGGTACTGGGCATTGACCTGAGATGACCTTATAATGGTTGAAAGGAACTGGGTACTTACTCTAAACACAACTGTCTTGGAAAATCACCCATTCAGTTTTATATTATTTGAGTCACTATTTACTTGCCTCCCCATAAGGGCAGTTAGACACAAGGTCGGTTTTTAATGTGTAGAAAATCCAGCTCCCCAAAAAGGGGCACTCTGGATTGGGACAAAAATAAAAATAAAAATTGTTTCAGTCTAGAAGGATTTCTCCTTTACTGACTGAGAACAGAAAAGATGAAGTGTAGTATCAGAACTAGTGGTGGGACGATTAATCAGAATTGGAAAAATCGGAGCTTTTGGGGGTATCGGAAAAATTTGTGCCTATTTTCCAATGCCAAAAACGATTCTTTTGTTTTCTTTTAAAACAAAATTTTCCACTGCTGGTACTAAAGATAAAATGATAATTTTTTATCGATTTTAAACGACCAGTAAAACTACCCCCCCCCCCCCCCCCCAGCATATTTTTACGTTTTGAAAATATATGCACATATTACATGGATTTTTACGGTAATCCAAAAATTAAAAAATTAAAAAACAACTCTTTAGCTAAATATTTAGATGTTTTAAAAGAATCTGTAATCGTATCGGGGCTGACCCACGACAAGTTTTTCTCTATATCCTCCCAACTCGATCTCTGCTATGTAAACGCTCCTTCTTCCTTCGTTTAAAACTGCCGTTTTAATTTCTGACTTTGCACTCTAGGTGCCTTATTCTTCTGACTTTGTGCATCTGACTCTTTTAAAGGTTACCGAGTCGTTTTTTCTTTTGATTTTTTTTTTACGACGTCATACTCCGAAATGAACTTGGCGACCTCACACACCTGAGCTCGTTCAAAGGTCACCGATTCATTTCCGTTGTTCTTTTAGCCTAATTGACAATCTATCTAGTCTTTGGCTTTTCTTCATTATTGTGGAGTCATGCCCTTAGCATCCCCGTGACGTTTTAAGCGTTATTATTCAACATGTCTGCATCATCATTTTACACATACACACACATTGCAACATTTTCAGCATTTTTTTCGTTGAAATTTATCTCTTATGTTAATTGATGCTCATTCTTTTCATTGTGTTTTTTGCGTTTTCAATCATTTTAACACGGCCTTTGACATCTAAAAGACAACGTTTATATATGAAATTTATACAATATATCTATATTTATCTACTGTTTTTTTTGTTTTTTTTTCTTAGCTGAAGTGAAACGTGTCGGTGACATACTATTTGGTTTGGCCACCCAGTGTGTCCAAGCCAAGAATGTCACTCGAACATCTCCACAGACCTTGTCCAACTTATGTCTGAAGATCAATGTCAAATTGGGAGGTATTAACAGTATCCTTCTTCCAAGTATTCGGTGAGGTTCTTTCTTATGATTTTTAAACCTTCTTTACTTCTTTTTAATCGTATTTTATTTATTTATATATTAGAGAGTAATTAGTCACTGGATCAAGTTATGAATGCATCTAGTCTAAATTGTTTATAACTAATATTGACTAATTTTGTGAATGGATTGTATGGACAGTATTCAGAGTTTTCAGATCATATTTTTAAAATAATCTTAACCTAGTCGTCTTCAAGTTCAATGTCAACAAATACTTGGCGAACTGTCATCTTAATCAAATTTTGTCCATTCTGTTCATTGTTTCCAATCCTCTCATAGTATTGTTCATCATCCAACTGACAATCCTATTAACCCTTATCCTCGAGTGGCTTTTCATAGTGATGACTCATTAATATAAAAAAAAAACAATAAATACAGTATTAGAAATTCATGTAATTTTTTATTATTATTATTTACAGACCCGCTGTATTTAGAGAACCTGTCATATTCATTGGTGCTGATGTTACTCACCCCCCCGCTGGAGATGCCACAAAGCCATCAATAGCTGCCGTAAGATTTTTCCACTCTATCCAATTCTGAGAGCAGTGTATTCTGGGAGCAATGTATTTGAAGAGCAATGTATTCTAGAAGTATAAAATAATTATCTTATCGATAGAATTATATTTGACAACTTTATTCGCCATTAAATAACCCATAGATGTTGATATGCTGTAAAACAAACCAAACTACTCTATTCACGATGAAAATGAGGCTATGGGGCAGCTATTACTTTTCTGACATTTCATGACATGTCATTATATAGGAAAATGATCCCCCACTCTAAAGTCTAAATTATATTGGCCTTTTTTTATTATTCACTATCTTGCAAATATATTTTCAGTTTGTTTTCATCTAATTACCTAAAGAAAAAGAAATAAAAAGTTCAATTTTTTTTTTGTTTAAATTTATGGTTAAAGACTCAAAATTCAAAGGTTTTTTGGGTTTTTTTTTTAAACTCGTTTAGATTTTTAATATTTCGCTTTAGTTGATCTTAACAATTCTAAGCAGATTCAGAAGTATTTTTTCTAAAAAATGTTCTTTTATTAAAAGAACTTTAACATGAATATTAAGACATATTCAAAAAATTGACTCAAAGGATCGATAGTCCAATACATGCTAGAATATAAAACAGACATTAAAGCGAATACGATGACATGGAAAATTTATCGATTTTGTTTAATCAAACTTATTTTAAATATTAATGTATACAAATTTTCTACAAATTTTTAAGTTTTAAATTTATAATTTACTTATTTGCAAAAGGTACAGAATATATAAGAAAATACTGGAGTTTTTTTTTGTTTTTTTTTTTTATTCCAAAATGTTCTATTTCTTGGGTCCCCAATTGTTAATTGGAAAGGATTTGTTTTTGTGGGTTTCTGATTTTCTCAAAATCGGTTCATTAGTTTTGCATAAAGGTATAATTTGAGCGTTGATGCAGAAAAATGACTTAGCCAGATTTTTCGGGAAAACTTATACAGATGATGGTACATATGAAGCGCAGTTACACAGGTGAAACTCGCAGTTACACGGGTGAAACTCGCAGTTACATGGGTGAAACTCGCAGTTCCAAATATATTAACCAGAAAACTCTTTGATATACTGATGTATCAGGCAAAAATAGGTATATACACCAAAAATCTGCTATTGATTAGAGCGAAAAACACGTAAATCAATCTGTCATATAAACAAGTAATAAATGAATGGCGGTTGGCAAAATACAGTAAAACTGATTTTTATTTTTAATTAAAATTCTACTCAATAATTTTTCCTAATTTTTGGTGATGATACTTATTTCTGCCTGATACGTAAGTATAAACAATAGTTTTTATTTGGAAATGCGTTTTTCATATGTGCCCCCATCTGTATAAGCACCAACTCTGGTTTGTCCCGCAGGTCGCTCAAAATTCAACCAAATATAAGGATTGATGGAAGTGAAACCTGGCTAGTGAGAGAAATGATATGGGAATGATACGGTGGATGTGTAATATGAGTTTAATGATCGGCTTAGATCTGATGACCTCAGAGGAAGATTAAATCTAGATAGTATAGGGAGATGTGTGCAGAACGGGAGACTTCGTTGGTTTGGTCACATTGAAAGAATGGATGAGAGTGCTTAGGTTAGTAGATGAGGTAACAGGGTTAGTTGACAAGAGAAGGCCAATGAATATATAGGAGGAAGTGATAAGAATGGACTTGAGAGAAAGAGGGATAAATAAAGACCTGGCCATAGATAAGTTTTTAAGAGCCGTCAAACACCTGTCAGCATGTAAAACGCACGTTAAACTAAATATGATAAAACAAATATTGATGACTCGATAAAAACTCTGATTTACTTTTTAGAATTACTGAAGTTAATAATGCCATCCAAATTTATTTGTTTGCTTTTTTTTTCATCTTGATTTTTTTCCATCTGTGGAACACATTACGATGACTGCTTCCCAGTATACTACAACATGGTCATCTTCAAGTCCAATGTCAATAACTACTTGTCGAGCTGTCCTCTTACTCAAATTTTCTCCATTTCATTCATTGTGTCAATCCTCTCATGGTATTGTTCATCATCGAACTGACAATTTCATTAGCCCTTATACTCGAGTGGCCTTCTGACCTTGATAAGTGGTGACCCGTGAGTATAGAAAATATAAAGAAATAAGTTTGAAAATTATATATTAAAAAATATTGATACTATATTTAAACAATACTATATTTGCATTCAAACATATTGGCAATAAACTGGAGATAAGAACTTTCAACTTATATATGTGAACTGCAAAGGATCCTGCTGAGATATGTGAACTGCAAAGGATCCTGCTGAGATATGTGAACTGCAAAGGATCCTGCTGAGATATGTGAACTGCAAAGGATCCTGCTGAGATATGTGAACTGCAAAGGATCCTGCTGAGATATGTGAACTGCAAAGGATCCTGCTGAGATATGTGAACTGCAAAGGATCCTGCTGAGATATGTGAACTGCAAAGGATCCTGCTGAGATATGTGAACTGCAAAGGATCCTGCTGAGATATGTGAACTGCAAAGGATCCTGCTGAGATATGTGAACTGCAAAGGATCCTGCTGAGATATGTGAACTGCAAAGGATCCTGCTGAGATATGTGAACTGCAAAGGATCCTGCTGAGATATGTGATCAACTTCAATTCCAAGAGAATAACAAATATCACAGGAAAACGAAACATGAAAAATCTGGGAAAGACGTTCAAATTCCGTAAAGCATGTCATACGACTGAGTGAATATAATTCGGTGCAAATTGTTGTAAAGAAGCTCTAATTCCAATTAATATGAAGAGGGATCGACTGAAAGCAACGTGGATTAAGACTGTTCTCAACTGTGGTAGCTTTCCTGAGGAAACGATTCACACACTAGTAAGCATCACAGAAGGCAGAAGATTGTGGATACTCCACCAGACAAGATGAATTCTTGTCCTAAAATCCGGTAAGACCAAGAGACCACAAGAAAGATATATTATAACATAATTAACTGGTCAATTGGGGAGAGGAGAATCAATGTTCGTAACTTTGTTAACTCAACGTTTGACACTCATACAAATAGTGAATTGTGAAAGAGGAAATATAATGAACTTGCTGCTCTGGTGCCCCCACGACGTAAATTCACTAGACCAACCCGACAATCTGCTAGATCCCATCTATTCACTGTGGAGGTCCCCTGATGTCGAAGAGCTTTCTACTCCAAAAGCTTCTTTCCTCGTGCTGCTGGACTCTAGAACTCCTTCCCTGCTCCCTGCTTTCCTGACGTTACTGACATGCAGAAATTTAAAACTAATTTAAACAGACATCTCGCTGTTCAGCTCCCAATTTAGGTTGAACTCCCCCCCCCCCCTCTTTTCTCAGTAGTCCCTCACGTCTTCAGTGGTGGCCTGCCTTGTTTGGGGTGAACTATGTTAAAAAAAAAATAAGACTTGTCACACATTAAGTTGGCGGAATGTTTTTGAAGAGTTAATCATTAAATGTGATTGATCGAAGATAAGTTTTAAGAGCAGATGATAGTTTGGTTGATTGACTCCTATGAGATAGATGATTATTTGAAAGAGGTGATATATAATGCTGTTTAAAATTCAGAAGTGAACGGTTATGATTTAGTGTTCGGATAAATGCTCATGTTTAGATTTCTTGTGTCTCTTCTGATGGCCTAGCCAGAAACAACTCTTTGAACAAAATTTATTCTGATTAAAAAAAAAAAATTTTTTAAATAAATCTATTTCCATTTTCAGGTGGTAGGGAGCATGGATGGTCATCCTAGTCGTTATTCTGCTTCAGTTCGCGTGCAACAACATCGTCAGGATATCATAAAAGAGCTGTCTCATATGGTTAAGGACTTGCTGATGGAGTTCTATAAGTCTACACTTTATAAACCAGCACGCATCATCTTTTATAGAGATGGTGTTAGTGAGGGCCAGTTCCAGCAAGTAAGTCTCTTGGACACATGGCCTTTTTTTCTTTTCTTTCTTTTTTCTTTCTTTTTTCTTTTTTTTTCTTTTTTTAAACTTTTTCTTCTTTTTTTTTCTTTTTTTTTTCCTTTTTTTTTCTTTTTTTCCTTTTTTCTTTTTTTTCTTTTTTTTCCTTTTTTCTTTTTTTCTTTTTTTTCCTTGTTTCTTTTTCTTTTTTCCTTGTTTCTTTTTCTTTTTTTCCTTGTTTCTTTTTCTTTTTTTCCTTTTTTCTTTTTTTTTTTTTTTTTTTTTTTTTTTCTTGTTAGTGAGGTCCAGTTCCAGCAAGTAAGTCTCTTGGACACATGGCCTTTTTTTTTTCTTTTTTTAAATAAAAATTTCTTTCAGAACTTTTGAGATGCGGATTGATAGTTTGAATTATTCAGGCTATTTTGTTCTCCGCTTGGATCTGATATTCAAAACGTTTCAGCTTATGTAACTTCCGACCTTCTTCAGGTGTCAAACTCTGGAACTGTACGGAATTTCTGACTGAACACTTCATATAATCTACGGGGGTATATTGTTCTCGCTCCATCAGCCATGGTCGTGGATTTAAAAATGAGTTCAGTTAGAAATTTCATACAGATTCCTGAGTTTGACACGATGTACCTGAAGGAGGTATGCGATCACATCGACCAAAATGTTGCGGGAATAACATTCAAGATGAGAACAGTAGTCCGAATAATATAAATGATACAAATTATCAATCCTTATCTCAAAAATGCTGAAACAAATTTCTTACATATTTTGTTTGTATTTTATCATAGCAGTTTCTATGTAGACTTTGGATATATTTCTAATGTCGGTCATGCATCTTAACTATTTTTTTTTTCATTTTTTTTTCATTTGAGTACCCAGATGTATGTATGTAGATATTTATTTATTTATCTAGAGAGAGTAAGATGAAACTTTAAAGATATAAATAATATCTTTAGCCAGTAGACTATTAAGATAAAAACAAAGCTCAATATAGTGTATAGAGCAATAATATTAATTGAATGGCATAATAAAATGAGAAATTAATCAGATTTTATTAAAGTTCAAAAACAAGGACTGATACTGCGTCCTTAACTCATGAGTTTTCAAAGAAAACCTTCTCCTCAGAAGACCATTACCGCAATGACATTACTACAGGTAATAAAAATTAAGCTTTGAAAAAATATATAAAATATAAAATATATTGGCAAAAAACACACTGTTTTGTTAAACTTATGCAGTTCATCCAAGTCAGAAAGTTTAAAACAATTTCAAGAAAAATGTCAAAGTCGATTAAAAAAAACAATCCAGGTAGTGAATGGTAATCCAAAATCTGAGAAGATTTTCTTTGAAAACTCATGCGTTAAGGACGCAGTATCACTCCTTGTTTTTGAACTTTAATAAAATCTGATTAATTTCTCATTTTATTATGTCATTCAATCCATCAATATATATATATATATATATATATATATATATATATAATTTATTAATAGCGTTACAGAAGATCAGGTTAAATAAACATGATACCATTGGTTTCAAGCTATGTGCGGTTCCAGACTGAAACTCAATGTTTCGCTGGGTGTGCTTATAATAATAAACAACAAGCCGTCACCGTCTATCTTCAGTCATGTTTGATACCAAATATCAAATATATCATATCAAACATGACTGAAGATAACCGGTGACGGCTTGTTGTTTATTATTATAAGCACACCCAGCAAAACATTGGGTTTTCGTCTGGGACTGCACATGGCGTGAAACCAATGGTACCATCTTGATTTGACCTGATCTTCTATAACACTATAAATAAATAAATATCATGCTCTTATTAAATATTTGAGCACTTAGTTGGATTTCTTTCTACCAAACAAAACCAAAGATATATATTTTTTTTTTCTTTAAGTATTATAAAAATAATTTTAATTCCTAATGCGATAAAAATATGCTCAATATTATGGAAAGGAAAATAAAAATAAAGAAATGTAAAGTTACATACTTTACAAGTTTATTAAATTCGAACAGTACAACAAAGAATATAATAAAATATAGAAATGTCCTCTAAACCATGTTTTTTCAAAGAAACAAGTCCTCTCTTCAGAAGGAAAAAAAAACAATGATTTAACAAACTTTGGTTTTCATTATTAATTTGGAAAAGATTATCAATCGTTTATGAAATCTGAAAACATAAGAAGTGTACTTAAGATTAGGGTAAAAAGTTTTTGCACTAATGAATCCCCATATATATATATATATATATATATATATATATATATATATATATATATATATATGTATTATATTATGAGGTATCAAAGAGTATCAGCCATTGGAATAAAATGGGTGAAACAGTCAAAATTCAGTATAGACATTTGCCGAGACGAAAACGGCAAGCGTTAATGGAAGACTTGCAGGCGATAAGATGAATAAATTCAAAGAAAAAATACATAAATAAAAAGATAAAAACCGAACAAACTTTTTCTGCGGAGAGAAATTTTGTCAATGTTTTTTTTTATTTGTTTCGCTATTTTTCTTTTTCTTTTTTCTTACTAACAAAAAACAAAGAAAATTTTTTTTTTTAAATGGGTAGGGTTAGGTTTAGGGTTTGGGCTCCCGTTCTTAGTGATAGCCAAGCCCTGCATTTAAACTGCCAAGCTCTAACTGGAAGACTGGCAGACGCTAATATAAGACGAATAAATTCAAAGAAAAAATACATAGATTAAAATCAGTTTTTTTTTTGTAAAAATAATGTTTTTTGGGGAGGGGAGTTAAAATTTTGTCAATGTTTTTATAAGATAAAAGAAAGAAAAAATGATATTATTCCGTCAGCGCTCGGGTGCTTCCACGACCTGCCTGATCATTGTCGATGCGAAGTCACAGAAATCAGAAGCGTCATCTGTAACAGTTCCGACATTTGGATATATTTGTAAAACCAGACACGCATCTTAGCAATAATCAGCTTTTTTTTTTGTATGTTTTTTTTTTTTTTTCATAGTTGACTTATTGAGACTAAAATTGTTTTAAATACTTAGTTTTTTTTTGTTTTTTTGTAGTAAAACTAATTTCTTATTTGTAGTTTAAAGTTTTTTTTTGTTTTTTTTTTTCTTTCTTTTGGAATGATTTTAAATGATTGGGAAAGAGAACTTAAATTTCAATTGTATCTTTCCTACAGGTGCTGAGTCATGAATTGAGAGCTGTACGTGAAGCGTGCATTAGTTTGGAGGTTAGTTACCAGCCCGGCATTACATTCATAGTGGTGCAGAAGCGGCATCACACACGTCTGTTTTGCTCAGATAAGCGTGACCAGGTACGTTGTCACTCTTTTCTTTCCTTTTTTTTTTTTCATCTCTTTTGTTATGGAGGTGGAGGCGGATCTAGCAACTCTCACGATTTGTGCTTCCATCTTGCATTTCTTACGGTTTTAAAGGAATATGCTTTATTCTTGTTAAATATCGATATTATTTGCAATTTTACAATACATTGTTTTGTGCTTGTGAACTGTAGATCCGGAAAAAAAAAATGTTATCTTTAAGTTGAGGAGAGTCAAATAAGGGAGATGAACTCTAGTTTCAAGTTTCAACAACAAATATCTGAAAATGGATTTTAACAATCTGAACTTGCAAGGTGTCACAACTAACCATGTAGAACGAATGTGGAATGAGGCGAAGAAAAGAAACAAGGTTGTATGTGGCACCCACACGCAAACGGTGGAATCGTACCTAGCCGAATTTATGTGGAAACAAAAATTCCGAAAGCCACTGCACTGGGAACTGCTTTCCAACAAATTGCTGAATTTTACCCAGTGTAAAACTAACCCTAACAATAACCCTACTTTTCAAAATTATTTTATTTTTCATTTTATTTTTCATTTTTTAATAATTACAATAGTAAAATCCATTTTCAGATAAATCGTGGTTGAAACTTGAAACTAGAGTTCTCTCCCCCTTATTTGAGTCTCCTCAACTTAAAGATGATTTTTTTTGGTTTTTTTTTTGCGGACCTACAGTTCACAAGCATCCATTTTCTTTATTAAATATTCCAGCAAAAGATGTTTAACTTCAATAATTTTGATTCTGATGATTAAATATATTTGAAGATTTTATTGTCCCCCTCCCATTTTCATGCGTTTTTTTCTGAGCTCTGAAACTGTTTGCTTTTCTTTTAGATTGGTCGCAGTGGAAATATACCAGCAGGTACGACAGTAGATTATGGGATTTGTCACCCAACAGAATTTGATTTTTATCTATGTAGTCATGCTGGTATCCAGGTAAGTCTCCTTTTCTTCAAATCACAGCATGGGGTGCATGTTTGTTCTCCTAAATACTGTTGTAGATTTTAGAATCAGCTATGCCAAGTTCAAATCCTATCTGAGGTTTCAGCATTAAATAAAACAAACACACTAAATATAAAATCACAGCACGCGTGTAAATAAACTTTGACAATTCCAAGTATATGAACATTAGGTGCTTGTGCTGATGAGCGGCCGTACGAAAAGAAAAAATTTTTATAAAAACAATATATACTTATTCAGCGTTATATTCTTACTCACTGTAGAAAAAAGTAGAACAAATTATCCACTAGAACTTTAATTACAAGTATTTTTCCATTCTGCATATCATAACTGTGATTCGTTCAGTAAGCATCCATCTTTTTTCTTAAAAATAATTCAAGGGCAGATAATTCGCAAGGGAGATAATCATGCAATAAAAAAAAAAAACAACTACGTATATAAAAATTAAATTTATTTCAATAAAACATTTCATTATAATGCAATAAATTAATTTAATTTCGTTTATTGACATTCATTTTGTTTTATTGGAATAAATTTA
Organism: Sepiola atlantica; assembly: GCA_963556195.1. NCBI lineage: Eukaryota > Metazoa > Mollusca > Cephalopoda > Sepiida > Sepiolidae > Sepiola > Sepiola atlantica. The sequence continues at coordinate 93,066,732 of OY744515.1, forward strand.
ATTTTTATATATGTAGTTGTTTTTTTTTAATTGCATAATTATCTTCCTTGTGAAAACAATAATTTCCCTCCCTTCCCTTCTTCTTCCCCCCCCCCCTTTCACTCAACCAAACAAACATATAAAGAACTTGAAGCATAAAAACCTTCACCAAAATGACTGGATTCAGCATTAAATGACCCGAAAAAGGGTTGATATGCCGTAAAACAAAACTACCAAACTACCTACCTCAATAGTGCTTCATCAGAAACTTGGGATTATGGGTGGCTTATGTGCTCGGCGTCTCGGGTGGTTCGGCCATGTACAGCGTGTCACCTCTTGCATCAACTCCATGACACGTCTGGATATCCCAGGCACCAGAAAGCATGATAGACCAAGGAAGATCTGGGTTGAGTGCATAAGAAGCGATATGATTGCATGCTACCTGACTGATGTCAACCCTTTGGATCTGACTGTATGTAGAGCAGGCATGAGACATTGGTGTTGCCCACCCTGGAATTCGGCGAGTAGAATAAAAAGGAGTTTGCAGTCCCCTAAATACTAAAACAGGATGAAGAAAATATAACATTAAGGCTTGGTTAGCATTTTTACATTACGATGATTTGCATATCTACTTAAAACTTGTTCTTGTTTAAATGTATCTTGTTGTGATGCCTCAATTTGGGAGCTGTTATGGGGTCAAAAATGGATGGTAACTTTTAATGCCGCAAAGACAAAGCTACTAAAAGAAACCTCTTCAACCACCGATTGTCATGGCAAATAGCACCCTGCATGAGAGTTCATCATTCCAACTCCTCGGCCTAACTTTCACAGATAACATGAATTGGAATAAATACATTGAAAACATTGCCAGGGCTGCTGCAAAGAAAGTGGGCTCCCTCTACTGTGCCAGTAAACTTCTCACACCTGACATTATCCTATATCTCTACAAAGCCACCATCCGCCCATGCATGGAGTATTGTTGCCACATCTTGGCTGGGACATCATCCGTTAGTCTTTCCGTCTTAGACAAGGTCCAAAAAAAGAGTCGCCAACTTGATAGGTCCTTCACTATCCACCAAGCTCCAGCCCCTGACCCATCGCCGCAATGTTGCTTCCTTGTACCTGTTTTACAAGTACTTCAATGGACTGTGCTCTGATGAACTTGCTGCTCTGGTACCCCCAACAATGTAAATTCACTAGACCAAACCGACAATCTGCCAAATCCCATCCATACACTGTGGAGGTCCCCAGATGCCGAAGAGCTTTCTACTCCAAAAGCTTCTTTCCTCATGCTGCTGGACTCTGGAACTCTCTCCCTGTTTTCCTGACGTTACTGACATGCAGAAATTTAAAACTAATGTAAACAGACATCTCGCTACGCAGCTCCTAATTTAGGTTGACCTCCCCCCAACCGTCATCCTTTTTTTTTTTAGTAGCCCCTTACGTCTACAGTGGCGGCCTGCCCTGTTTGGGGTGAACTATGTTAAATTAAAAAAAAATTTTCATAAAAAATTTAAAAAACACCCTGAATAGAAAAATAAAATTGTAAGTAAGAGGGCATCCTTGCCTTTCCTTGAAATCTCCCTGGATTAATTGTAAGTTCCATCCCTTCCTTGTGCATAGGCATTTACTTGAAAACATTCATTTTTGTCAGCAGCTGATGCTAGAAACTTAGGAGATTAGGGTTAGGGTGAGACATAATAAAAATCTAAGTTTTAATTCCTCTTTGATTTTAATAGAATCTCGCTGGTTAACTTTTCAGTTCAATTCTTTGCTAATTCTTTTGTAACTTTCTATCCTATTTCGTAACTCTATTTTCACATTAAACTAACTCGCCGTTTAATTTAGTCATCTGATTAAACGTTGATTCAGGCAAGTTGCTCTGTTACATGTATATGCATATATTTAAAAAAAAAAAAATTTCACAAAAGCGTTCTGGTTTCAATGTTTTGCATTTTTGTTTTTCACTTCAGGGTACTTCTCGTCCTTCTCACTACCATGTCTTATGGGATGACAACCACTTTAATGCCGATGAGTTACAAACATTAACCTACCAACTTTGCCACACCTACGTCCGGTGTACGCGCAGCGTCTCAATTCCAGCTCCTGCTTATTATGCACATCTGGTGGCCTTCAGAGCACGTTACCATCTTGTTGAGAAGGAACATGACAGGTAAAAAGAAAAATGACTACTTTCTCCCCTTTCTCTCCATTCTTAAGGATAGCACTAACCCAGTTTAATAATTAAAATGGTCCCTATGGCTTTTCTTCACCTTCTCTGGACAAACTCAACATCAATCTTTCTAGAATAACGTAACTGTACAAGAAAAAACCCTGTTGTCTTGCCTGCCTGCCTGTATCGAACTTTCGGAATTCAAAAAACGTGATTTAAGCATGATGTGGGATGTATTTGATTCAAATGCCTCGATGTACGGAAAGTTATTTAGGCTCTGATGTGAATAGACAGGCTAAAAGATGATAAATCCTCAGAAGGTATCTAGCATTGTGTATAGTTATGTTCTCAGGGATGCGAATTTTTCTGCTTTTAGCGGAATTCCGTTTTTTTTTTTATATATCCAGAAAAAGCGGGTTCCGCTTAGATAGCTATAGCCTCTCATATATGTGGGTTCTCAGTTTTTTGATCGAAATCCGATGTTTTTTTAATAAGGCTGATTTTTCCTCTTATCACAGTTCTCTCTGAAAACTGAAAATGTTAATTTTGTTGTGAAGGCTAAGGCTTCAAACAATTCATGATGGAGTAGGAGAGTTAGATGACTTTTGTTTCATCAAAGAATGACTTCCTGTTTCTTCCTCCTCCACCCCTCCCCCTCCCACATATGCACTCAGTGTTTTTCTTTTAATTTTGACTTTCTTAGTTGAAACTGAATGGAGTTGTTTAGGAAAAAAAGTTGTTTTTGTGCTGCCCCTTCTCTCTCCACACACACAGGGGCCATGGCCCCCAGGTTGGGAAATCGTCTTGATTTTAGCTTTTTTGCCATGGAGTACTCACATCCCTGACTCTACTGATGTTAATTAATTAATTCCATATACCCCGTATGATAAATGTCTCTGCTCTGTTTTAGAGACATTTATTACTGAAAACTGAACTTCCTGACGACTAAAATTTCTTGAGTTTGTGGTTTTTGAGACAATTGTATCCCTGGTTCATCATCATCGTCATATTCAGTTTAACATCCGTTTTACATGTTGATGTTGCAACCAATTTCACTTAAAAAGGCAGATTCTATCACAGCTCATATGATATGTTAGTCTTTTGTCTGAAAACACAGGAAGTTTAAAACTGGTTGTGACAAAAAATTGAACACGAGGACAGAAATTCATAGGTGTGGTGCCACATAGATTCGGGACGATTTCCATTGTCTTCCCCAGAAAATATTGTACATTTGATTTACATTTTATCAAAATTGGATATATTTGAAATTTTATTGGGGCTTCTGCTCTCACAGCCTCTTACATTGTCTTCCCCGGAAAACTTTACATAAGAATACACTTTTAGATTTTATATAGATTATCTAATCGATCTTTCTATAGGGACCACACACACATACACACACATTGACATCTATATATATATAGATATATAGTTTTCAACGTATACATGTTTATCATGTCCTTATCGGTAAGTACAAGTAATTTGTTCATAGTTAAAAATAGATCTTTCTCGATCTGTAAAAAAACTTATGTATATTAAAAACACTTTGACGTTCAGATCTGATCGGAGTTTAGTTTTAATATCTATTTTGATTCTTTCTGTTTTTTTTCCATATCTGGACAGGAATTTGGTGCCTGTTAGTATATTAGTATTAATGTATTTGATATTATCTAATGCATGTTCTGTTTTGATTAAAATAAACATAATCATATTCGGTTTAACGTCCATTTTACATGCTGGTATGCATTGGAAGGCTTTTAGAAATTGATTGCCAAACTAACCTATCTCTTCCCTTCTCTAAAGTCGATCCGTATCACTTCCTTCCATATTTTCCTTGCGCTTCTCCTGTGAACTGAACCTGCTACCGCAACTGTTCTACATGTATTAACCAAAGAACTCTCGTTCATTCTTTCAATTTGTCCGTACCATCGACGTTTCCTGTTCTGCACACATCTCCGTATTCTGTCCAGATTTAATCTTTCTCTGAGGTCATCAGATGTAAGCGTGTCTACAAGACTCTTGTTACAAATCCATCGTATCATTCTCATATCATTCCTCTCCATGCAATGCAGTTTCTCAATACTCGCTGGCCATATATAATAAATGTTCTATATATATATTGTTACGTCGGGACCTCTGTTGGGGTCGACAGATTTACAGACATGACAAAGATAATTAAAAGAAAAAAAGAAAAGTCCGGGAATTTGGCTCATAGGATGATCCCAGGTTCTATAATCAATGACAGAACGTGATGGGATGGGGATTTCTCCTGGGTAAGACCTCACAGGTTATGGGAGCAAGCGAAGAACGCACAAAGAACAACTCGGACACAGATAAAACATAAACAATATTTATTTGTAGATACTAAAATAAGGGGACAAATATATTTATAAAAACAAAAACAAAAGAAAACATGAAAACAAAAGTATAGTCTTAAAAGGGGGGGGGGGAAATTGTCTATCTTAGTCCTATAGCAGCAGGATTCATTTCCACACAAAAGTATACATGTATAAAATAGCCCTGGGGGCGAATGTCCGAGAAGGGGTATCAACAATTTTTAACTCACGGGTGAATATAATGTTCATTTGAGGAGCGGTATTTCTGGCAGGTCATTGGTAGTCGCGCTTCTCTGCAAATGTTGTTTTCATTTTCGCTACCGTGTATTTCAGGGATTTCACAACAGCGGGTCTTATCTCTCACTGAGGTTCACGCATTTTCTTCGGGAAAGCAATTCCGGGTCGTTCATTCTGTATTTTGTATTTCTCCCGGCTTTCGTATGGGTATTTGACAATATCTCGAAAGAGGCATCTCTCCGTCTTTCGGGTGTCTTCGCACGAGGTTATAATCCCATTTCAAAAGGTCCCTGCCTTTCTTGCGACACTGTAGTCGCACATCTTTGCTTGTCGACGGCTGTTCACTCACTCCTCTCTCTCGTGCGGCTTAACCCGGTGACTCATCCTTCCTCGCGGGCAGTTAACTTCCTTTTTCTTCTCCCTCCCTTTCTCCTTCTTCTTCTCGGTCGTGTCGGCTAAAAATAGACATGACCCCACAGGGCCCAAAATTTGGCTGACAAAATCATTTCTCGAATTTCGTCAGATAAGTTTGGTGAAATGAATCCTATCTGAATATATATGTTTATATATATGTATATATACTACCGATGTCTTTCGCAATTTCCTACTCTTAATTTTCGATAGGTCTCCCTTCATTTGTAACAATATATATATATATATATATATATATATATTAAATGTTATATATATATATAATAAATTGATTTAAAAATTAATGAGTTACATAGTTATTTCATCTACGCCCAACTGATTAAACAGCGTTAATCCATTGAAATGACCTCCCTCCGCCAAATTAATACGGACGCACGACAGCGTGTAATTTCAAATGAAAACAAAACGTTGACATTTTACCGTGTTACTTTAAAACGTTCTGAGTTTGTTTATTTTCTTAATCTTATTAGCCATTATGTTTTAAAATACAAATGTATTGAATCAAATTGTTTAATTAAAATAATAATTGATTTAAAAATTAATGAGTTACGTAGTTATTTCATCTAACACCCAACTGATTAAACAGCGTTAATCCATTGAAACAACCTCCCTCCATATTTGATTTCTTAATACTTTCATATCCAATATTATCATTTTTTCACGATCTTACCTGAATTTATTATTCCATGTTTTATTTATTAAAAGAAAAGATGTGATTTTCTTTTTTTACTGTCAACAAAAAAACTAACACATTGTACTGGACAACTATACAACTGATTTTAGAATCAAATTGTTTGATTAAAAAAAGGTCATTAAACAAACAAACAAACACACACAGTGTTGACTGTATTTGATTTTTTGGTGCTTTTTTATTTTAGGACCCGTGCTAACTTTGACCCTGTCGTTAGGGTCAAGTCAATATGGGGGTTAGAGTTAGGGTTAGGTTTTCTTCTTTTTTTTTCCTTTTTAATTAAAAATATTTCTATGTATGGGGGAATAAAAAAAATATGGGGGGGGGGGTGCGAAAAAATGTTTTTCTTTCTTTTTAAAGTAAAAATATTTCTATTTATGGGGGAGAGTAAAACAAAAATCGGGGTAGGGTCTGATTTCTTTTTTTCATTATTTTCAACTAAAAAAATTCTTGGTCAAAAACAAAGAAAATCAATGTCTAACCACCAAGAAATATGACTGAGGCTTCATTGGTTTACACGTGAGTGTTCATTTCTGACGCAGCAGCGTATCAAAAATATGTGACCAGAGGGGATTATATACAGGGTGTTTCAAAAGTCTTGGGAACATAACGATTTTTAATAACTCAAAAACTATTAGGAGTTGAAAAATGAAATTGGTACCGTTGGAAAGGTTAAAGTTTCAAGTTTTGTGGGGAATCTTCAAAGTTGCTCAATATGAGCACCATTCGTCACACGGCAGACATCTAGTCGATAGTCCATTTCCTGCCAAACGCGTTCCAGCATCTTGACGTCAATGGTTCCCACAACTGCCGTTACTCGAGCCTTTAGTTCGTCAATATCTCTTGGAAGGGGTGGCACATAGACTTGTTGCTTGACAAAGCCCCAAAGGAAAAAGTCACACGGGGTAAGATCTGGAGACCTAGGAGGCCAGGGCATGAGAACGTCATCACCTCGCCCAGATCTCCCAATCCATCTACCAGGCAGCCTTGTGTTAAGAAACTGCCTTACTCTAAGACTCCAGTGTGGTGGTGCACCATCTTGTTGAAAAATGAAGTCATCAGATTCTGCTTGTTCCAACTGAGCCATTAACCAGTCTTCCAGCATGTTGAGATAGGATTCACCAGTGATAGTTGCCTCTTCAAAGAAGAACAGTCCATAGACACCTTTCTTGGAAATTGCACAAAACACATTCACTTTTGGTGAATCTCGCTCGTGCTCAAGAAGTTCATGAGGATTCTCAGTACCCCATATGCGAGTGTTATGCTTGTTAACTTTGCCATTCAGATGGAAGGTCGCCTCATCGCTAAAAACAAGCCGGTCATCAAAGCCGTTATCTTCCAACTTCTCTTGCATTGCAATGCAAAAGTCACGGCGAAGTGGCTTATCAGTGTCCTTCAACTTTTGGACCAACTTGAGCTTGTAAGGTACCATTTGCAGTCGTTTCCTTAAGACACGCCAGACAGTTGCTGGAGCAAGCTGAAGTTCCCTGCTGGCTCTTCTCACTGATTTACGGGGGCTCCGCTGAAAGGCTGTCCGAACTTGCTCAGCTGCATCTTCTGAAGTTGAAGGGCGACCTGTTCGCTTACTTGGGCACAAACACCCATCTTTCACAAATTTAGCATGCCATCTGACAATGGATTTCCTTTCAGGGGCTTCTTTTTTAAATTTCCTGTGAAATGCACGCTGAACACATGTCCACGATTCAGTCTTTGCAAATTGGAGGACGCAAAATGCCTTGTCTTGTTTAGAGAACGCCATTACTGCACCTGGAAAGATAACACGAAAATCATTAGTATGACCAAAAACTTGATTAAGCAAGCTTTAAAATGGCACCAGTTTCATTTTTCTACCTGGAATAGTTCATGAGATATACGAATTTGTAATGTTCCCAAGACTTTTGAAACCCCCTGTATAATAAATATATGTTCTATATATATAATAAATATATGTTTTATATATATATAATATATGTTCTATATATATATATATATATATATATATATATATAAAAATATATAAATATATATAAAAAATGTTCTATATATATATTAAAAAAATGTTCTATATATATAATAAATGTTCTATCATTCTATTTCAGTGGCGAGGGCAGCCATCAGTCTGGGAATCATGAAGAGAGAACCCCAATGATGATGGCTGGTGCAGTCACCGTACACAGAGATACGATTAAAGTGATGTACTTTGCATAAGTATGGTCTTCACGATTCTTGGACCGTTTACTGTACTAAGCTGACTTTCTCATCAAATATCAGTAGGTCCCCAGTTAACTTTTAGGGAAAAAAAAAAATAAAACAAACACACTGAAAATGGTTACAGATGAAAGAAAAACCGAAGAAAAAAAAAAAATGGCCACCTTCAAAATATCATCATGCACAAAATGTGCCAATCTGAAGCAGGAAAACCAAGATATAAAACTGAAATATGGGCAGAAAAAAAAACTGGTTACGTTTCGTATATCTTTTTTATTATTATTTTTATGTTTTGTTTTTTTTTAAAAGGATGGATGCAAAAAAAATGTTATTTTTTTATATCAGTTTAAAAAAAAATTGTTTTTACTATTTTAGAAAATTTACTAAAAGTCGTTTTTCTTTTTTTTCTTCTTTAAATTTGATCATATTTACTATAAGTCTTAAAAGATTACCCAATGGATAGAATGATTGGACTAATGGATAGAATCACAGGCTATGGAATCGGCAATGCTGAGTTCAAATCCTTGTTCACGTGCATGCTGAAAGTTACAAACCCAGAATCTCCCATCTATATGCATCTTATGCTCATAATAGTTTACAACAAATCATATAAAATAAGTTTCATATTTCGCCATTAAATAATCTAAAACAAACAAACAAATCAAACAAAAAATGAATAATTTGAAACTGAAATAAATTATGCGACATTTTTTAAGATTTATAAAAAAAAAAAATGAATTATATTTTTATTTTTTGACAAAGGACAAAATTTCTAACAAATACACATTTATCGTTTTCTTTTTATTAATATTTTAACGGTTTTTTAAAAGTTTTTTTTTTTTTAATTTTAATTTTTAAGTTTTTATCTTAGCTGTCGAAATTGGCAGTTTTGTCTATAGCTTAAATGACAACGAGTATCGCTAAAACTTAAATGATAGAAGTCAGTCTATGATAATGGTTGTTTCTCATCTCATTTATTTAGGATCAAAACGATCATAAATTTAAAAAAATTATTTTATTCATTATTTTCAGTTTTATTACCTACTAGGCGAAGTACCTGTCCCTATTTACTTACTTCCCCATGAGGGCAGTGGTAGAAACATGGTCGGTTTTTAATGTGGAGAAAATCTAGCCTCCCAAAACTGGGCACTCTGGATTGGGACAAAAATTTAAATTACTTAGAGAGATTTCTCCTTCACTGACTGAGGACAGAAGAGATACTACACTTTGTTCCTAACCAAAAGGCCAAGGAACATGTCTTTACTGAGCAAGAGGTTCTAATTCCAACGTTTACAATTTTGAACCGTTCGGTTGTCTGAAGAAACTTCAAAGGAATTGAAAAGATGCAATTATTTACAGATGCAATTAAAAATAAATGCAAAATTTTGAATAATTATCATTGTAAATTAGTTTTCTTCAGGCTAAAAGGCATGGAGTTAGTTTTGCTGGGTGTTTTTATATACACCGCTAGCTAGTTAACCAATCAGATTCTCAGAAAGGAATCCAAGCTAAGTGAGTAACAAAAAATAAGGAAAAGGAAAGAATTAGTAGGAAGGTAATAAAAATGATATAAAAAGATAGAAACTAATTGAAAGAGTTAACAAGTAAAGAATGTAACCCGATACTAAATTATAAAAAATATCTGATCCCCAAAAAAGATATATTTATAGGGAAAGTTTTCCAAATTCATCTCACTTCTCTGTTTTCTTTGATCTGAAGAGGGTGACTCTCTGTGAAAAGTACAACCGAAACATGTATCCACATATGTAACCAATAATGTTTGTATAAATAAAAAATTTATACATAATTATATATATATATATATATATATATATATATATATATTAGTTATCCACAAACTGTTTCGCTGTATCACAACTCTTCAGTGCGGTTAGATAGCAACTGCCTCAAGCCGGGATCGAAACGTCTAAATGACAGCCTCCAACATAGGATTGAAACCTGTCGGAGGTTGTATACTAGTGTTGTGATAATGTTGTTGTCACTAGGAAGTTGACAGAGCGAATGCTTCTGCATTGTTAGTAAGGTCTATTTCTGTTGTGAAGTAGTCTAACAGTAAAAAGAAGTCAAGTCAAGTCGAGGTTGGGTTAAGATAACAAGTGTATTAACATAAAAGGTACAAAGGCAAGGAAACTGACTGGCACTTGGCTAGACAGTTACAAGTCTGTCCTTTTTCTCTCTCCCGTGACTCTGGTGACTCGCACTATTTATAGTGAGAACCGGTGTAGTTTCTCTTCTGTTAGAATGGCCGGTGTAACAATTTCTGTGGGCGTTTTTATTATTTTATGGAGCTTTTATAGCTAATAAGAAGAATGATAGATTTTTCGAAGTATACAGATGTAGTCTGCTACATTTGTGACAGGAGCTATAAACATTGATTTGGTTGTTAAGCAGACAAAATCCTGTACCCGGGACATGGAGTATAAACTATCAATTACAGCTTTCTATCATGGACTCGCTATTAAAGTAAATATGGAATTACATCAAAGGTCTTGGATACAAAATGTTTAAGGTTTCATCTTCTGGTGCTTTTAGCGAGATTCTGCCAATTTAGGACATAAACTGCTGAAGAGAAAGTTTAATTATGAAAAAAAGAAAAAAGTAAAAATCCTGTTAGCCGTGGGGTGTTTTGATAAATAAAGATATTAAAATCATGAGAAGTTTAAAATAGACGTATCGTAACGAAAATCCTGTTAGTAGTTGTGTAAGAAATATTTTGGTGTTTGTAGGTAGAAATACAGGTGGAATGTGGCAGTTCAAAATAAATTAACAGGAAAACTTTTTGATATACTTACGTATCAGGAAAAAGTAGGTATCTACACCAAAAATTTGGGAAAATAATTGAGTAGAATTTTAATTAAAAATATAAATCAGTTTTATCGTATATTTCCGATTGTCCATTGATTCTCTATTAGCACAAGCGAAAAAGGGAGAACAGGGGAGATAAGTCAGTAAAATGAGCTCATGCAGATGGAGAATTGGAAATATACGATAAAACTAATTTATATTTTTAATTAAAATTCTACTCGATAATTTTCCTTAATCTTTGGTGTAGATATCTACTTTTGCCTGATACGTAAGTATATCAAAGAGTTTTCCTGTTAATTTATTTTACACTGCCATATTCTACCTGTGTATTTCTACCTACAAACACCATTTTTTTTTTAATATACTGAAATCTTTAATTTAATTTTTTTTAAAAACATTTGAAACAGAACAAAGATTTAGAAAAAAAAAGCAAATTAAAAAAATTTTAAAACGACATTGAAACTTGGAATCGACAGTAAACGAAAAAGTAATCGTAAATATAACTTGCGATCTTGGGAGTTTTAAATCCGTGCATGAATGTCATTTTATAAATAATGAAACCTTGTAATTCGATAATTTTTTTTTTTTCTATGAATTAAATTTTTTTACATTTTTTTTATTCTATTGCATTTTTTCATTTCAATAAATACTTGATTAATAGTAAATAAATAAAATAAAAATATTAATATAAATATTTAATTAATAGTAAATAAATAAAATAAAAATATTAATATAAATATTTGATTAATAGTAAATAAATAAAATAAAAATATTAATATAAATATTTGATTAATAGTAAATAAATAAAATAAAAATATTAATATAAATATTTGATTAATAGTAAATGAATAAAATAAAAATATTAATTCAATGTGCAAGTCACATAGTTGCAAGAAAAACATGCGTGCACGTGAAGTTGTTTCATAATTTTATTAATACAGCTGCTAGATTTTTATATTTTAACTTTTACGATATCATTTGACAGTTTTAAATTTAATAATTAATTTTAACTATGTTTTTAATTTATTTACATTGTTTTAATTCGGATTATTGTCCTCACTGTTGCTATTTTTTTAAATTTTTACTAAATTTCAGCCTATGTACACTCTGGCCTTCTTTAGGTGTATTGTTACTTCATAGTGATGTTTTTCCCATCTTCAATGAAGGCTGGAGGGCATATCAGCCGAAATTATTATTATTTTTATTTTTCGTTGTCTTGTCTCATGCTGAGCCTAGACGTTTTGTGAATGATTTCCAACTTTTCCTGACTTTCACCATTTCACTTGTGCCGTCCGCTAGGATCGGGTTGTTATCAATTAATCACCTTCATGTCTCGAGCGACCTACCACACGGCTTTAGGCCGTCAACATCAGTGTGGGACACACTTTGGAGCATTTCGGATGACTGGCGGCGGGTGACGTGGCTGCACTATTTGAGACGTTGTGCAACGCAATTTCTCATGGAAGCCTTTATAGTGCAACCGGCAGTTTTCTCTGCGATGCACTGCTGTCAGGATTTTGACATTTCGTTGTCGACTACATCTCACAGCCATACAGGAGTACAGGTCAAACATGTGTGTTGTATGCTTTCTGCCTTTCCTGCATACGATGGCATCCTTGCATTTTGTAAAATTGTCAACAGCTGCCTGAAGATTCCAGATAATAGATATGCGTCGTCTTATAGTTGTCAGTTCGCCCACTGAAATGCAGTCGAAAAATAAATAGCAGGGAGAGCACAATAATCCAAATAAAAACGAACCTCTCATCCTAAAATTGCACCAATAATGTATTTCTTTTTTTTATATCTGGTTTCACTCTACAGATATCCACTATTTTCTGCATTTAAAATCTATTTATTTTCGAGATTTCATCGCAACAACCGGATTAAGTAGAGTAGAATTTGTGAACAAAGTTTGATTTTTTGATACGACATTTGAATATGCAATTTGAAGATTTATTTTGCTTTAGGAGAACAAAGGAACCAGAATATCTGACTTTTGCCTTTTTTTGATACTTTAATTTTAACCGAATATTACTTTTTAATAGACAGTTTTAAGTCTTTAAAATTACTTTTGAAATTTGAAGATATAGTAAACCCATCAGTCATTTTAATCTAATTAATAGATGAAACAAATATTTATTTTGTGATACTTAGAAATTCAAACGTAACTTTGAAGATTTTAAAATGAAAAAGAGACGGTAATTTCTGGCTAAAATTAAAGTTTCAATACAAAAGCTGCATATTATGATTCTTATGTGTTTCTAAATAAAAGTAAAACAATACTTTTTCTTATGTACCTTTGTTGTATCAAAGAACCAAGTTTTCAATAAACTAATCACATTTAGAGAGGGGGGGGGTGATTTTTGTTTTATGAAAACCAATGACAAACATCTTGTTTATTTGACAAAAAATAATGTTATGAGATAATTGTTTTTTTACTTGACAGACAGAAATTTTTATTACGCATAATTAAATTTCTTTAATGATACATTTTTTTCAATTTCCTTTCTATGTAGATAACATAATAAGAGTTAAATGCAAATATTTTGTAAATTAAAAAAAAAATAATAAATTTTATGTTCCTGGGTAGCTATTTTCAGCTAACTTTTCAAAGAAATATGTCAGAACTTTAATTTTTTAAATTTTTGTATAGAAAATTTGCGGGCATATTACTTTGGAAAGGTGAAAATGTCTATTCAAGAACATTTAATTTAATTTTTTTTTTTAAATATGTTTCATATGAAGGCAATTTTAGAATAATTAAGAATTACAATACATTAAGTTGCATCCATCCTAAAACTTTTTTTTTTTGGTTTTCGAATTATCTTCCTTGGTTTGAAGATTTCTTTTTTTTTTTTTTTGTTGTTGACACCCTTCACTTCGTATGGAAGGAAGGAACCTGGAAATAATGGCTGCTTGTGGGGGAGGGGTTTACATGCTCTCATTTATGGGATGTCTTGATAAAGCCTCTTGACTGTTAAACATAATTCATTCACCCTTTTTTTTCCATCTTTTTTTTTTATTTATTTATTTTTTTTATTTCAAATAAAATACAAAAAAGACAACCTTTTTTTTTTTTTTTTTTTTTTTCTTTTTGAGGGGGGATGGTCTTGCATTCAACCTATCTGCATCTAACCCGGCTTTTTTTTGTAAGGAGAAGGGGGAAAGAAACGTGCAAAGGACTGAACGCTGTTTCCCCCATCATGATGGCGAAAAGGAGATAGAGAGAGAGTAAGAGTACATTCTGGTATACGTCCATGCACTGTTTGCTTGCGTTTCTTTATTTCAACCACCGTCTAACAGATTTTAATGAATTGCTCAAACATTTTGCACTTCTGAAACAAATGAAAACCATGGAGAAAACAAAAAAGAAAGAAAAGTTGACTATTGCCAGATTGTATCCTATTGCAAAGAAATGTACAAGTCTCTTTTGACAGTGCAGTACCCACCCTCCTTCACCATCGTTATTGGGAAAAACTTGAAAAAAAAACTGCGTGACAACACACACACCCCTCCTCCCATTATGTAAACAAGACTGACCTCTCTGTACCCCACCTTCCCTCCACCCAAAAAATCAACCCACACCAACAACTCCACCCCACACCTCTTATTTATAAATCAATTTGTGTTTGTATGTTTTTTTGTGTGCAGATGTAAAAAAAAAAAAATATTTGAATTACCAATTCCTTTTGATTGGTTTCTTGCAGATAAAATGTGTAACTTTCTGTTTCTCTTTTTTAAATATTATTTTCGTTTAAGTTTGAAAACCGAAAACAGACAAAATGTATAACCCATCTTAAAAAGCTTTTCAAAAGTCTAAATTGTTAAAAAGTTCTTTCTCAATTACTATGAACAGAACGAAATGCTGATCTCTTGAATGGGAATATATATATATATATATATATATATATATATATATATATATAATAACAGGCATATGCAAATACTAGTCTAGGAGAAAGTATCTTTCTTTCCCTTTTGCCTTGATACTACTTCAAAAAAATAATTTTTTTTCATTTTTCTTTTTTCATTTTCTTTTTTTATGCAATATTTTTTTTTTTTTTTTTTCTTCTTTTTTTTTTTGCAAATTTAAAAAAATATGTAAAACATAAAACTCTTGTCCTGGATGATAGATTATTTCTTTTTGATCCGTAACTGCACAATAAAAAACTTTTTTATTATAGAAACTCAACAAGTTTACTTATATTATGTGTGTAACCACCATTACCACCACCACCACCATCTATACTTTTCATCCTCCCACCATCACTCACCGATTACAAAGCCCGGCTCCTTAAATTACAGCTACATTCTCTTCCCTTGAGAACTTAGAACCCAAACCGAATGAATTTCATTATATGTTTTTCTTTCACCTAAAGCTAACTAGTACTAAAGTCATACATTTTAAATTGAAAATAGCATTTTTATAAATTTGAATAAATTCAAATTTCTGATTTAGAACATTGAATTTGAGCTGCGTATTTCATGGAAATATATAAAAAAAATTAAAATGTAATGATGATAATAATATATATATATAAATTGACCAAAGTGCTCAATTGCTGCTGCAAGAATGTAATATATTTTTTATTAATTAATTATACGCCATAAGGGACTTCGGGTTTCATGAAAAATTCATGCTCTATTTCAGTAGGCCAATAAATTAAGTGCATATCCGATTGTCAGCAATCATTGTGGATGATAACAAAGAAAAGAAAGAAATATCTTTAATTTTTCCGTAGTTCATAATCTACATTGTTTGGAACTTGGATCGTATGATGGCTGACGTTCTAGAATTTTCCATTTTTTATTTTATTTTTATTTTTTTTTATTTTGTCATCCACTATTTGGTGCCAGCCAGGGAAGTAACTCCCTTGATAAGTCAGCAGAAACTCAAGAAGTAACATCTTTTAAAGGATGTTACTTCTCGAGTTTCTGATGACTCATTTATTAAATTTCCTCTGGAAACATACGTAATATTCATGTTTTCTGGAACTTTTCATTTTCGAAACTTTTATTTTAAATTTTATTTTAAATCTTTGGATACATGTGATTAAGCTCTATTTTGTGTATAATGAATATTGACCTTCCCCATGGCAATTTGGAATTTATTTGTATAGTTAACTCTAAACGGGATTTGTTGTACAAATTTGACTAACGATATAAAATGTGTTTATATATATATATATATATATATATATATATATATATATATATATATATATATATATATTTTGTTTGGAAGAACAACATATTTTATTTAATGAAACAATTTAAAATAAGATAATTGTATTTAACATGGAAATCAAGTTATATATATATAAGTATATTTGGGCAGGAAACCTTTTATATATATATATATATATATATATATATATAAATCTTGTTGAAAGTGATAGACCAGGATTGCCTCAAATGTCTTACAAGTCTTTCATATGTTCAACGATATATGCGCATAATGGGACTTCCTGTTAAATACAGTGTGTTGACTTTCAAAACGGTGGTACATTAGATCATATGTATATATATATATAAATTAATATTGATTATTCAGTAGGTTTATTTTTTATTAGTTTTAAAATATCTAAAAAAAAAAAATTTAAAAAATATTTATATCCTCTCCCAATGTGACTAAAAGCTTTTTAAATGTTTTTATTATATAAATTGTTTAATGTTTAGCGGCTTAACATAATTATATAAAGCCGTTTAGGCATGACGATGTGGATCTTCAAATTTATTTTAAATATGCCTTTGGTGTCATCATGAAAGATTTTTAAAACAAACCAAAAAATAATTTTCTTTTAGGAAGGACACAAAGAATATTGCATAAATCCCAGTTTATATCTGTGCAACAATAGGGACAATGCAATTTCCCCTTATTTCTGTGCTTTTGGCACCAATAAGCCTTATACGTTAGACTATAATATTTCTGTACAATAATGAAGGGTTGCAAACAAACTTTCTTTGCTGTTTGTGTTCATTACTTTCAGACATGGTTTCTCCGACCGTTAATGGATGTTTACTCAAATTGACGGAACTTGGAAACTAAAGTAGACGTTGGTTTGTTTGCAACTCTTCGTTATCGTACAAAAATATTATGGTGCCTCGGGCCGATTAAAATAATGGCCTCTGCCTGAATGGATTCATTGTCCAGAGATTCCTTGAATTGAGATTTTATTATTTCTAAATTATTTTAAGATGTATTTTTGAGGGTACATCCTCGACAATCAGTCCGACAGAGTCTGGGCCATTCTTGAGTTGACGACCTTGCTTTTCGCAGGCTGAGGTATGGTTTTGTGGAGTTCTGGGGTTGCACCCCCACCCCCCTTGGATTTACCGTCTCTCTTTGAGTAGAAGTTTATTGATAATTGTCTGAAATGCCTCTACCGGGGAGGGCAGACGGGGCTGCTCAGGCATTTTTTGTGGGTCAGAGTGTACATGCCTCTTGTACACTGGATTTTCGATCTCCACCTTCCGCCGACTTTGTGTCACATCTTCTCGCAGTGGTAGAGAGGTAAATACCAACATTTGTTAAATGCAAGTGTGTAATAGATATTGATGCAGACTATGGGAATGATGGTCAGGATTCAAATCTTTTTGGATCTATTGGGGTTCAAATATGCATGAATAATGTTAGGAAAGTATGAACCTACGATTTGCTGGGAACTTTTTTTTTTTATTATAGACCATGACGCCCAACTAGTTGGGTGTCATGGTACAAAAATAGTTTAGTCTTATATATTATGCTGATTACAGCCAACTTGTTGATCGTCATGTCTAAATGGGTAAAATGCCATTATAGAAAATTTAAAAACAAAACTTGTATTTATATTGATTTCGTTTTCAAAACTCCATTGCATCTATATTCTGCTTTTATTAATTTTTTTTTTTTTTTAAATTTAAAAAAAAATTTTTTTTTATTAATATTTTTATTATTTTAATTTTTTTTTAATTAATTAAAAAAAATATTTTTTTAAATTTTTATTTTTTCCTCCATCTTCTTTCTGGCCATCGTCCCTACATCCTGTTCACTATCGACCTTATGTCTATTCTTCCTGCCATTCCATACAAACACCTCCTGACCTTTAGTCAAGCACTCCTTTAGTGCTGCTAAAGATCTGATATTTTATTTATTTTTTTTGATTTGTCAGACTTTCATCATTAAGATAGGCCTAACTGTCAGATAATGGTATGATTTCTTAACTGTCGGATAATGGTATGATTTCCCCTGCCATGTTTCTCTCTAATCCATCAATCAAATAAGAAAGAAGCAAAGATGAATCCTTATATTTAAAAAAGAATTTTTTTAATTTTTTCTTTTCTGGTTTTTTTTTTTTTTTTTTTTTTTGTAAATCTGATTAATCATTGAACACCTGAATATCTTCATCAGAATTATTTCCATTATTTTAATTTAATTTTTTTATGTATGTTATTTAAAATATTCTTTCAACCACCCCCACACATCATGTTTGATCTTCAAATTCGTTTATCGTCTCACACACACACACACACACAACCCCATTTTCATTTTTTTTTTCTTGATAATTTTTTAACTCCATTTCAAATTATTAAGAGAATCAAACCTCTTTTTACATGAATCTGGGGATTCAAAGTTAAAAACTTTCAAGTATGTTCCATGCCCAATGAAAGGGTTAAGTGCAACAATTACTACCCCTACCCCCCCCCCCCCGTATCTAAAATAAAAACAAAACATTTCTAGGCTACAAACGAGGGGGATCAATCTTTCTCAATATCACCTACCTGATAGGCCACATCAAATTTAGCTATCAAATTTATTTTGTCACAATTTTCTAAATCTTAAAATCACACAATTTAAAATTCATATTTTTCCGATTTGAAATGTCTCCCCACTTTGTCCCTTCTACCCCCCCCCCTTATTTTTCTTTCCATTTTTCTTTTTTTTTCTGTTATTTTCTTTGTCTTTTTAAGCATCACATTTTATGTATTTTAAATTTTCTAAACTTTTGTTTATGAATACCTATGTGTATTTTTACCCAAAGCTGATGTGTAGGCTTACAAATAGTTGCATATACATTATATATATTAGTAAATTATATGAATATATATACATATATATATATATAATATTTAAATGATAATTGATAAATTAATGATAATTGAATTATCGTTTAATAATAATCTATCGTGATAATATAAAGCTCAATATATTCAATAGAGCAAGCAATTCTATAGATGAAAGATGAGAATAAAAAATTGTAACGGTACAATGGATTAAGGATATGAAGCGCCTTGCTCTGAACTTTTGATGTTCTAATAAATATTGTATCTTTACAATTTTTTATTCTCATCTTTCATCTCTAGTATATATATATATATATATATATATATATATGTTTAAAGAAGCTTTGAGTTAATTTAAACAAAGAAAGAAAATGCAGTTTAAATTCCCAGAGATACTAACTAAATCCAAGATATCGCAGACTTAGCACTTGCATAAGCTGACCCACCGTTGGAAAATTCACAAATAAAAAAGGGGATTCAAGTATCTAACAGTGAAAAAAAGCAGGGGACCTTAACTTAAGTGTGAAATATTAAGCGGGGATCATCAGCTGTTTACCATGTAACTGTTTCGGAGATTTAAAAACAGGACAATTATAAAATTCATAGCTCTCCAGTGGTATTGATCAAACGACCATTTTCCCAATAATGAAATGTAGAAATAATTCAGCTTTAATTTCACTAATATATACATAAATAGATAATAATAATATAATAATATATTACCCATAAGACTACAGTGTGATATGGTAATTTGCATATCAAATAATATTAGTTATTATAATAATAATAATAATAATAATAATAATATCCAAACACTACACCCAAGAACCATTCTGTGATATAGTAGCAAGCAATAAAATTATATAGGAATAAAAGTTGCATAAAAAAAGCTTAAGTACCTTTGGTACCAGATAGGCAAGTAGATAAGCGGAATATATATATATATATATATATATATATATATATATATATAATTGTTTCCACCAAATCCAAAATAAGTCAAAAAAAAAAAATGCCCATTTGTGTGATTTATTTTTGGTGTCGTCATCATCATCATCATCATCATCATCATCAGTCTTTGTCTCACTTTTACTTTTTTTATTCTCGCTCTCTTGTAAAGATGTCCAGCATATGTTCTGATGATCACTTTAGGCACAAAGGTACTTCTCCAGATTAGGACCCAAGCTAAAATCGACTTGGCGTTGTTACTTTCCGGATGTTTACGTAAACTGCCGGAAAATGCTGAATGAAAAGTCGGTTGACTTACCTGAGTCCAAAAAATCCAAAACGAAGCTGGATTTACAAGGGGGTGGGGACATTAACCAATATATAAAGAAATATTTCACTGAACAAAGTAAAATAGGTTGGGGTTTTTTTTCGTATCAAAAAGTTTTGTTTTTTTTTTGTTGTTGTTTTGTTGTTTTTTTGGGGTTTTTTTTTTTTTGTACTTCTCCAGATGAGGACCCAAGCTAACCGATTTTTGCTTGGGTCCTAATCTTGATAAACACCTTTTTTTTTTTTTTTTTTTTTTTTTTTTTACGAGGGTTAAAATTCGGCAGATTTTCTGTTGCCGTTAGCGGCAATGTAGACGTCGAAGAAGCTAAAATCGACTTGGCGTCGGTAATTGCCGGCGGTTTATGTAAACATCCGGAAAGTACCGACGCCAAGTCGATTTCAGCTTGGGTCCTAATCTGGAGAAGTACCGACACGAACCTATCAGTTACCATGAACATTTGGTTGTGTATCTACACTGAATTTTAAATATTAATATAATCAACGTGAACATGGAAATGAGTATTTTGTGCCCATACGATCATCAGACCATCGAGACTTGTACAGCACATGGTTTGATGATTACGTGGGTGTGAAGCTGCAGGTTACCATAGAAATCTGATTTCCGTCTGTACACTATACTTTATCTCTGATATTGAGCTCTTTCCCCTCATAAAAGCCTCTCAATAATAATAATAATAATAATAATAATAATAATATATAGTGTTAAACCTAAGTGCATTTTATTATTCTTATTGATGATATATGGTATAATGCTGTGCTTTATAGAGGAGAAATGAGTGCTCAATCATGTATGTAAGAGCATAATATTTTATTACAAGTTACTCTAACCATCGATACTTTCGATTTCACGGAAATACTGGAAGTTCTGACCATTGGGCTAAAGAGTACCAAGTATATTTGTTCTTCAGCTGATGGTGTGAAAAGTGTTCTGCTTTTCAGACCATCGGCTAAATAACGAATATAATTGTTATTTTTTAGACCAAATGGCAGTATTTCCGTGAAACTACAAGTATCAATGGTGGCTCGATATTATGCGTTCGAAAGCTGAGTGATTCAGAAAATGTCAACTTTTTATAAGTCTGTCGAGTTTCTTGGGAGCCTTTTGCAAACATACATACACAGGCAACTCTCCTTTATATATATGTATATATATATGAGAAACAACCCAAACACAGATATTTGTATAACTATTTTTTTTATAAATTAATGTTTAGTTTTATTCATATGTAATTCTATTGTTCTATTTTTTCCTATATATATATATATATGCAATAATTTGTTGATATTAACAGTAATGAAAGTGATTTGATAAAAAAAAGGATAAATTATCAAAACCATTTAAAAAATATGCTGTTCATTAATTTTCAAGGGAGATAATTTAAATGAAAACTATTAATTTTTAAAATTACAATAAATTTATACTAAACATATGTAAACTAAAAAGAATCCTCTAAGCTAGATTAATAGATGGGGATAGTTTTTGCTTGTTATATATATATATATATATATATATTTTGCTCCACTTTTCAAACTTTGAGTAGTGGTAGCAAAACAATAGCACCTTCTTTTGCGCAACAGTCCATGGTTGGGCTTAAAAGCCTCTTATATTTCTTCTTCTTCTTTTTTTTTTTTTTTTTTTTTTTTTTTATTTTTCCTGCATGCAAACCGGACCTTTTGTCTCAAGGCCTGATGGCTGACCCTGGTTGGCCTCTGTCATGGCTGGCTTCAGGGAATAGCACCATTTCCAGAGGCAGGAAGGTTAACACCATTGCTTACATCTTCCCGCCTGGTGTATGAACGGGTTGATGGGCCCTTTTTATCCTGGGTGTCGGCCTGCCAGTATTTATTTTTGTTTTTATTCATATTTTTTATCATTAATTTCCTCATTGTCAACGGCTTCTAATTCTTTATTCGAAGCTGCCCTCTATTAATAGAGGGGGTGCCCCCGTCCGTAATTCAGGAGACGTGCTGGATGGCTTGAGAAGACAGCACACCATTTTTCTCTGAATATTTGGTCAGGGTTTACTTCAAGTAAAAAGTATCCTCAAGTCAGTCTCTGACAAACCCCTGTACAGAGAGACCG
Source organism: Sepiola atlantica (assembly GCA_963556195.1). NCBI lineage: Eukaryota > Metazoa > Mollusca > Cephalopoda > Sepiida > Sepiolidae > Sepiola > Sepiola atlantica. The sequence goes on from OY744515.1 coordinate 93,089,036, forward strand.
AAGACACCCGAGGGTGGTTTCTAGTAGGCATTCAAGTTCTGTGTGTGTCGAAAACTTTTTTTAAATAAACAAAAATAAGTTGAATTTTAATTTATTGTAACATTGATTAAACAAAAATGGTTAAAAAAAAATGTTAAAGAAATTTAGAAAAAAGTTTTTAAAGAATTTTTTAGTTATAAACAGAATTTTCAGATTTTTATGTTTTCTAAGGCTGTATATTTTAAGAGTTTATAATCTCCATCTAAGTGATTAAGTGGGTCAAGTGATTAAGATGCAATACTTGTAGGGGAAAATATATCGGTGACGTTCTAAAAAGTGTTAACCATCACCTCTACCAATGCCATCAGTTGCGAGAGTAATAATGACCGCCTCAAAAATGTAAAAATAAAATGGTATAGAAAGCAACCCAAGTTGTCGACAGGACAAAGAATGAGTAAAAGTATAGAATAGTTTACACTCGCGAATTTGTGAACCAAAACAAACAAAAATGGTGGAATCAGCTAGTTTTAACGTATGGAAGCAATCCGTAAGATTTCTCCTAAGTTTTTTTTCATTTTTTTTAAGACTCTTTCAAATCGTTTCCAAACAATAAAACTAGGTGAGTTTTGTTCTACTGTTTTTGATATAAATTGCTTCTTTTTTCCTCTAGTGTTAACTATTCTGTACCCAAAGGATGATCATGTCGAGTGTACAGTCACATCTGAATCTCACGTTTTCCAAGCCAAGCAGAGAGCGTCTCCTACATGAACACGATTGTCATCAATAAGGGTTCCAGTCGATGATGATGGTAGTTAATGCATTGAGCCATACTTCACTGCTCGGCTAGACAAAAGGGGGCTTAAACGCAGACCAGTAGATGTTGGTTAAGTACAGGATTCAAAATGAAAGTCTGTTTGAAGCAAGAGATCTTGTTCCAGTCGCTGACGTGATCATGTTTCATGAGAAGTCAACAATGTACAGATTAAATCCTCACAAAGAAATCTTGAGCAAAAAAAATTTAGTGAATAGGTGGACCACAAGATGAATGTGATGAAAGATAGATTGGTAGAGCATGGTCTGAGCAAAGGTCTCGGAACTGGATTGACAATTTAGACAGTCCAACTCGTATCATCAGTGTTACCAATAGCGGCAACGGTAGATCAGATCTCATGATTGAGATTGAATAGATGTTTGAATTGTTTGGGGACATGAATTGAGCAAAGTCACTTTAAAAAAAATTTTAAGAGCGGGGTGAGAGTCGGTCAGATTAAAGCATTTATTTAAATCCTTTTAAGTTAACATTTTTTTTTTTTTTTTTAGTAATAAAAAACGAAACCTGTTTTTCTAATTTTTTTTTTTTTTTCTTTTAGTAATATTTTGGCGATATTTTTAAATGTCATCTGATAGGCCACATCAAATTTAGCTTGAAACAATTTTCTAAATATTCAACCCACATTCATTTAAAATTCATATTTTTCCTCTTAATTCGCTATACAATATGTTTATAGCTCTGCAAAGTTCCCATAAGGGAACACGTCCTTATCTCAAGAACGGCCTACATTATAAGCATGGCATTTTGTGGATTTTGATTCTGGTAAACAAAGTTTAACTATTTACAAACAAAAACTTCAACCTCCTGAATGGGATTTGATACAAATAAAAGATTAAAGTTTGCTCTAGATGATGTTAAATTTGCTCTTTGCTGTGTAAAACATTCATTTGCTTTTTTGTTGTTTATTTTTAATTGTTTAAATTTTGTTCCCGTAAATTCATGCAAAATGTTTTTCGGTGCTTTTACAGTTTAGCGGATACTTTAAATAAAACAAACTGAGGAATATCTGTTTGATATATGTACCTGTCACGGGTTGAATATATCCTATACCAAAAAGTGATATTCAAGGGAGATGATCGAGATTCATAATAAGCCGTAATGGAGGACGTATTAACACGTTATTCGTAAATCGGTAAAATTGAATTTTCTTTTATAAAAAAAAAAACTACTTGATTAATTTACATGCTTTTTGGTATAGGATATATTCAACCCGTGACAGGTACGTACATCAAATAGATATTCCTCAGTTTGTTTTATTTAAAGTATCCGCTAAACTGTAAAAGCACCTATTTACTTTTTTTTTACTTTTTCTTATAAACACACCCAAGAAAGTTTTTTTTTTTTTTTTTTTTTTTTTTAATTAAAATTAATTTATTTAAAAAAACGTAGGCCTTGTGCATCTTTCTCAAAAATGAATTTATCTTCTCACTTATTAAATTTTTCTTAAGCTTTTTATTTTATCTTATGGGGGGGGGCAGTGATAGATTTTAATTTTTGTCTCAATCCAGGGTACCCCTTTTTGGGGAGATGGATTTTCCTCAGATTAAAAACTGACCTTGTGTCTAACTCTTCCCTCGTAAGGAGACAAATAAATAGGAAAAACGATTTGTTTCATTTTTTGTTTTTTGCCAGTTTATGGTTACAGATGTGTGTTTGTGTGTGTGTATGCAGCCACGCTACTTATGTACGGTCGTTGAAATAAGTTAAAATTTGTTTTCTCCTGTTGTCTAATCAATAAAATTTGTGTTACATTTAGAATGCGTACTCTCACCTTTCCACATTATTTGCTCAGTTGAAAAAGAAAAAAAGCATCAAAGATGTTTTTATTCTAAGACTTCTTTAAGCAGAAACCAAGTTGAATATCTAGTTAAAGTTTTAGAATCATAATTACTTACAAGACTCTGGTAATTCCACAGTTCCTCTCTTCATCTATATATCTTCCTTCTATATAACAGTTCTGTTAGTCCCTTACTTAGTACAACCGTAACGCTATCAATATGAATACAATCGAAGTGGTGTAATTTCTTCCTAACTTGATGCAACCGTAGTATTAATACATCTTTCAGGGCTTGTGCAGATGAGCGGCCGTACAAAAAAAATTATTTTTTTATAAAGTATTATTACTTATTCAGTCTTATTTTCTTACTCTAGAAAAAAGTACAGAAAATGATCCACTAGAACTTTAATTACAAGTATTTTTCCATTTTTCGTATAACAGCGATTATCTGCCCATGAATTATTTTTAAGAAAAATGATGAACGCTTACTGAACGAATCGCTGTTATGATACGAAAAATGGAAAAATACTTGTAATTAAAGTTCTAGTGGATAATTTTTTCTACAGTGAGTAAGAAAATAACACTGAATAAGTACATAATACTGTTTTTATAAAAAAATAATTTTTTCATACGGCCGCTCATCTGCACAAGCACCCATCTTTCTTTGTATATGTAAACAATTAGCAGATGACGCCTAATTTTTTTTTTTTTTTAAATTTAATTTAATTTCATTAGTTTTTGCTAAGAAAGTTATTAAACGTAAATTTGTTGAATAAAAAATATGTAGAACAGAAAAATCGAGCAGAATGGGAATGTGTTATTTGTTTGTGAATTACAAGCAGATGGACAACCCGGACAAAAGAACGTGTCGCAAATCTGTTTCTATTGTGCACATGGTCCACATGAAAAAATGTATTTTAGGGAAAGTGATACAATAGTCTCGAACACGACACAGTCCTCGTGCATACCGACTGCATCACGGCCACTTTCACTATAAATATAGCTTAACATTTCCAAATGAAGTTTACTTTAATTTAGTGTGTGCATATTCGCAGTTACAGTTGTGTGAACTAAGAGATGGACAAGCACGATTATTATCTAAATTTTTTTTTTTTTTTTTACCATTAACCTTTTTTAAAAGGTAGCATAAAATATGTTAATTGCTTAAAAAGAATGATGCAATAGTTGTGAAGAATGTGCTGCATAATTGATAAGAGGAGGAGATTGTTAATGTCAGATGAAAGAGAAGTAACTTCCAGCAAGTGGAGACTATTTAAGGCAGACATGCTGACTGCTCAAGGTGTGAAATAAATGGACCAGTGAATGTCTGCAGAGGCTGTGGAAAGCATTAACATTCGGACTTACACTCTGCTACGAAACGTTAATGTTTTCCACGGACATTCACTGGTCTACTTACTGAAGTAAGTAACTGCGCTCTCATCTGACATTAACAATAGCCTCGAACACGAGACACAGCCCTTGTGCATGCCAACAGCACCACAGGCACTGCCACGATAAATATAGTCCAACATTTCCGAACAAAGTCTACTTTGATTTAGTGTGTGCGTATTCGCAGCGTTATGGTAATGCAAACTAAGTAGACACACACAATTATTTATATAGATGATAAACAAATGATTTGTCTCATTTGAGACAACAATTTCTTTGAGATGCAGTTATGACTGAGGGTTATCGTTTGTTTATTTGTCTTTGTAATCCTTGTCATTGAATGGGTGAATAAAAAACTTGAATATTCAAATAAGATCCATCTGAACATTTGTAGAATAGATGAACACGATCAGATCCATTCTTAAGATGTGACGGAGACTTTGATCGAGATGCACGGCCGTACGTTAAAATGCTATATTTCAAACGTAGGTGTGGTATACCTACCAGACACTACTTTCACACATGAACATGAATATCTGAGTATTTGTAAGATAAATATTAAAAAAAAAGAAATTTCCATTTAAATTAATGAAGATGTGGAGGGGGGGCAATTGCAACTTTGTCCAAATTTTTTCCTCGCTATGAGATTTTTAATATTTTTTTAATTCTATGAGGGAAATCAACTCGGCTCTAAAATCATTACAAACTTAAAAATGCAAGTTAAAAAAATAAAAATATAAAAAATGAAACATTGTTAATAAATTTTGAGGGGGGTAAAAAAAAAAAAGTCAGCCAATATTTATTGAACAAATTCTTAAAATGTATTTGATATGAGGAGAACTAAAAAAAAGTCTATTTATGATTATAATATAAAATATATGTTTGCATTGTTGCACTTGCTTTAAAATGCTGTGTCCATTAAATCCTTGGGTTTCTTTTCTTTTCTTCATGCATTTTCCTGGTAATTTTTATCCACACACCATTTTGATTTTTCTCTCAACCGAATCTGCGGAAGGATTTTTACCCGGGATGGGGGTGGGAGTAAATTTTACTTTTCTTTCAAAAAATAAAGAAAATTTTGTCAATTCGATATTTTTAAAAATTTGCTAAAAAAAATTTTTTCTGTCAATCAAACTCTAACAAAAATCTAAGTTCTTTTTTTTTTCTTTATGTATTTTTTCTTTTTTTTTTAATTTCTTGTAATTACAGGTGTTTTTTTGTTGTTTTGTTTTTTAAATTTCTTGTAGTTACAAGTGTTTTCTTGTAGTTACAGGTGTTTTTTTTGTTGTTTTTTTTTAATTTCTTGTAGTTACAGGTGTTTTGTTTTTTTTTAATTTTTTAATTTCTTGTAGTTATAGGTGTTTTTTTCTATTCTTTTTTTAATTTCTTGTAGTTACAGGTGTTTTTTTTTTCTTTTTTTAAATTTCTTGTAGTTACAGGTGTTTTTTTTTTTCGTTTTTTTTAATTTCTTGTAGTTACAGGTGTTTATTTTTTTCTTTTCTTTTTTAATTTCTTGTAGTTACAGGTGGTTTTTTTTTCGTTTTTTTTTATTTGTTCTTTATAATTACATTTGTTATTCTGTAAATATCTCCCAATGTTATTTTCTAAACCACTTTCTGAACTCTTGGATGGCAGTGTCAAAATCAAAGACAGTTTTATTTTCCTCTTTCTTTATGGTATAGTGTGTTGGAATTAATAACAGATTTGTTATTACTGACATCTTTACTCTTGTCTGCTTTGGATGTTTCACCCTCCCAATTGAAACAAAAATAAACAAATGTCTTCGAAGAATATGTCGAAATTCATCTATTTCCATTCATCATGCGGGCCTAATATAATTAATTAATTTACTGCCAACATAACCATTCCACGGCTGTCTGCTGGGTTTTGTGTAACCAAAAGACCAACAACAATGTTGTTCAATTTTATAGTCTGCATCGGTAAAAATTAGGTGACCTGCACACCCCTTTAGATATTTAATGTTGACTATTTCAAAAAAATGTAACTTTGCTAAAGCTGATTCTCAGAAACGTGCGTATATAAAGAGAACATGTTGAGTACTTTTTTCCGAAACTCGATTCAAATATTTGAAATTCTAATTAATGTTTTGAATTTTTCCAATGGTACTTTATTTATATATATATATATATATATATGTATATATATATATATGATTAGAGATTATTGTGTTTCCAATGAGAGAAAAGTGCATATTTGAAAAGAGTAGGCCGCACAATTTTTATTTTTAAACTTTGAAAATTTACTTTTCCGAAAAAAAATTAGTATTATTTTTGGAAAAGTAAATGTAAGAAGAAAAAAAAGGTCTGCGGTTTTCTCTTCTCAAGTATCTCTCTTTCTCTTTCTCTCTCTTTCTCTCTCTTTCTCTCTCTTTTTCTCTCTTTCTCTTTCTCTCTCTTCTCTCTTTCTCTCCTTAAAAAAGTGCAAAATACTTATATGTAATCAAAAACATCAATTATTTTGGCAAAAACGATGAAACTAGATCTTATGTAATTGAAATTATGGGTTTAAACAGGTTTTCATTTTGTAGTGTCAAATCTCCTTTAGAGGTTAGTGTTAAAATAATTAAAATTTGCAAAACATTTGAGAACCCATTTAACTCTTTTTAATGTATTTTTTTTTTTTTTTTTTATTGAATATATTTATGTAAAGTAATTAAAGTGTATTTCAATAAGTCCCTATAAAGGCAAAGTTTTCTTCATCAAGACTTAGATGTTGCGGGATGACATCATTCATAATGGGTGTGGCATCATGACATCATTCATAATGGGGGTGACATCATTCATAATGGGGGGTGACATTGATTCAGATGAAAGCTAGGGAGATGCACTGGAACACTCAAGTGGTCTTCTTTTTTTTTTTTTAATATATGTATCATTTAAATATCATTAAAATCGGGTCAAAATATATTCAAAAATGGCGTTTCAGTTCCTTTTCCCTTGTGGAAATCTTGAAAGATAGAAAGGATAGACTTCGGACAATCTGCGGAAGTAGGTAATAATTTCTAGCAAATTTGAATTTCGTTCTAATAATTTAATTGTAGTCTGTTAACAGACAATTTTTGTCTTTTCAGACATCGCAGATAACAATGAGTATATTCTTTGTTTAATGTGTCTTTTCTGCATCAGATGCAGATGGAATGTCAGTCATGACGACACAGAGTGATTTTCTCCATGAAACTCTATCATTTACGTTGGTTTTGATGTGCCATTGCTTGAGGTCATCTTTGATCGAGTTGTTCTTTTCCTTGCTTACCCTCAACTGAGATGTGTGTACATCTATTTACCCAACCAGAGCTTCGTTCAACATGTCCATACCAGCGTAGACAGTTGCAGACTCCAGTTCATATAACTTTAGCTTCAATAGCAGGCGGTCGGAACTAACTCTTGTCATCAAGGTGCACACCACAAACTCGGTCATGTCATTCTTCTGTATCCTCAAAAAGACCAAACTCGTTGGAGCCAGCATTCACTCACATGCAACGTGGCACTATGGCCATAGCTGACAGCTTTCGAAAAAAAACTCTTGATGGACATTACTATGCATTAGAAATAAGAAAACGAAACGAAGCAATCAAGTCGAAACGAAGAGCGAAGTTGAACACTGCTCATGTTGCAGTAGCTGAAGCAGGTAACCATGGCTTCGAATTGTTACCCCATCCACCTTACTCACCAGACATCTGACTTTTTCCTATTTCCTAAATTCAAATCCCAGCTGTGCCATTTGGGAAACTATGATGACATCCTGGAGGATTTAGAAGACGAGGCTTTCTTACTACACTTGACTATCGATTGACCTATGTTCAGAGAATTATATTGAAAAACTAGCGCGCTTCGCAAAGTTTGCTACTTGAAATGTTAATTTAAAATAATAAACATTTCATTCATAACTTTATTGTAAGCTCAAAACAAAATCTTTATCATTTATTCATGAAGATAAATATTAACATTTTGTTAATTCCGGTACAAATTTATTTATCTTTTTTAATGCGACCATAAAAAAAGGAAAAAGAAATCAATTTGCTTTTTTCACTTGCAATTTAGAAATAGATCACAACTTGTTGAAAATAAAGTCAATCCCTCTAAAGAAAAGAACATTTAAATAAAAATTCTTAATATTTGTCCAGGAAATAAAAGAATATTACAAAACAGAACTATTTGTTATATAAAAATCAAAACAATCGTTGAATTAAAAAAACAATAGCAAATAATTGTTAATTAATAAAATGTCCTTTTTCAAAACCAATATGCAAATTAGACTTCTGACTGATATCGCATATACATAAGCAGTATATAAAAAAGATGGTGTGTCTATTGTGAAAAGTTGAATTAACTTGAAATACGGCGTTTTAACTTTACTGTTAGTGCAAGAAATGAACACAACTTTCTCATTTATTCATTTAGATAGTGAAAAACTGACTTGTTTCTCGAGCTCCTTCTCATTGGGACGTAAAACATTTTGAATGACCATCTTCTATATACAGTACTGGTCAAGTATTTCAAAACCTTCAAACATGGGTTAATTATCTTTTTTTGTTTTGTTAGGATGAGAAATAATCATTATTTTCATTGTTTTTTGTGGGGTTTTTTTTTCCTAAAGACAGTTTCCCTCTTCAACATTTCTACAACAGTTCGCCTGTTTTCTTTCTCACCTTCTTCATGTTTTCAGAAAGCGCTTACTTGGCCTTTTGGCTAAGAAGAATGTGTAGTATCTGTTCCGATGGATACTACACCCTATAGACCGGTATCGTCTTGGCCTTCGGGTCTTGATTCCGCCGGTTTGTGGGTTTGTCCTGTGCAGTTCTAGGGGGTTCACCCTGCCTGGGGTGCCCCTACCAGGGAATGCCAATGGGGCTGCCCAGGCATTTTTTGTAGGCCAGAGTGCTCATTTTCTCGGGCGCTGGCTTTTCAAATCCCACTTTCCCGACCTTGTGTCACATCTTACCGCTGTTGGAGGAAGATAAATAGCTTCTTGATGTTTTCAGATTTGTACAGTGATGCTTTAGCTGTATTCAAATACAATTGCTGTTGATTATTTGAGGTTATTATTATTATTATGTTTCTTACATATGTTCATCAGATTAAAGTAAGAAACATCAACATACACAAATAATCAACAAAAATCCCATCTAAAAACATCATCGTAAATGAACTATACACCGAAGAAGGCCAGAGAACAGATAAACCGAAATGTAGTATAAATATAGATGAGGCCAATAGTTTGGGGGGAAGAAAAAAAATGTAAATAATATAAATTAATATATCGTGTCTTTCTTGTTAATTTGATTATTACACTTTGAGAAGGGGTTAGTTTATTGCTAATCGCCTGAGGCGCCCCTACCGGGGAATGCCGACGGGACTACCCAGGCAATTTTTAAATGGCCAGAGTGCTCACCTCTCGAGCGCTGGCTTATCTAATCCCACTTTCCCGACCTTGTGTCACATCTTACCTTGTGGGAGGTAGATAAATCAATACACAGTGAATTATTACTTCCTTTATTTTACTATTTGAATTAAAATAAAAATGCAATAGCGTAAGATATAGGAAATATCTGAAATCCTAGTTAAGAAATAATTTAATTACGAAATTAAATGCACCAGAAGATTTCGGTGTCTTTGTAAACAAGTCAGCCATTGTAATATTTTGTTAATAGTTAGAAAAAAAGAATTAATTACTTTGTGACCTGTCGAAATTTGCAAGGAATTTGGAAGCATTTTAAACTGTTGAATAGAAAGTCATTCTTAGCAAATCCTCATGTATTAAAAGAATGAAAATTTTGAACGCTATTTATTTCCAATAATTTTATAAATAAAGATTAAAACAGTATTACCATAATCAAATCAGTTAGTTTCATAACAATTTTATTGATTTAATAATTTAATGAGTAAACGATATACTAATAATTAAATTTAACTAAAAAAAAAACGTTATTTGATAAAATTAAAAAAAGCAGTTAATAAAATAAGAATAATCATAAAACAAAAATGAAAATAAAAAAGCCCCACGTAATGCCAGGTATTTAAATAAAATAAAAAAAATCATGAATGGTAGGGGTATTAGTAGTGTTTGGGGGGGGGGGCAGTCTATATATTGTTAAAACTACGAGTTGTTGGTCTTTGAACACGAAAGACACCATGCTGAGAAAACGAAACCTGCTGCCTTTATAATGTTGGCAATAATTTAATTTCTTTTAAAACAATTGATGTAAAACAAAATACCTTAAAACAAACTAATTTTTATCCAGCTATATTTTAAATGGAAGGAAAAAAACTTGAAAAATTATTACCGTTTTCTTTGCCTTGTGGCCATTTTTTTTTTTTTTTTTTTTTTTTTTACCCTATTTGTTTTTATTTTATTTTTTTTTATATTTTGATAGGATTTATTTATTTGTAAGCCATTTATGGTACACTTTTTAAAATATTATATTTATGACTTTTCTTTTTTTTTGTTTCTCTGATTGTATCGATATTTTTGCCATTGAATTTTAGTGGCCAGTCATCCTGTTAATATCATTTGAGAAATTAAAACAAAACTTTGAAAAAATAAAAATGTATGTATGACTTAACGAATTTTGATTTTGATTCATTTCAGCAGAAAACAAGAACTTACTTAAAAAGATATATTTATTCGATGGACACTATAGATACGATTGATCTTCCTTTGGTTTCACAAAAATACTATAAACTTAACCCACAGGGTTAAAGATAACAAATATGCCCAATTCATCGGTCGATTTTTTGATAGTGTGACCCACATCAAAATGTTGACTTATGAACTGGTCACATTTGGTATCTTTAACGCTGTGGGTTGAGTTTCCGGTGTTTCTGTAAATTCACTAGACCAACTCGACAATCAGCTAAATCCCATCCATTCACTGTGGAGGTCCCCAGATGCCGAAGAGCTTTCTACTCCAATAGCTTCTTTCCTCGTGCTGCTGGCCTCTAGAACTCCCTCCCTGCCCTCTGTTTTCCCGACGGTACTGACAGCCAGAAATTTAAAACTAATGTAAACAGACATCCTGCTGCGCAGCTCCCAATTTAGGTTGACCCCCCCCCCCCCAAACCTTCTCCCTTTTTTTCTCAGTAGCCCCTTACATCTACAGTGGCGTCCTGCCTTGTTTGGGGTGAACTATGTTAAGAAAAAAAATTTTTTTAAAGATTAAACTAATTTATCGTGTCCATTAAATAAAAATATATATTCTCTTGCACAAGTAATTAAGCATTCATGTTATTTAACACTGAATTATACACACACACACACACATATATATATATATAAGGCAAACGTTTTTAAATAACAGATTTTTGTTTAATGAGACTTTTTTTTTTTAACTTCTCAATTTTCCGAATAATCCGTTTGGTATTCCCATCAAATTGGTATATAAAAGTTCCGTATATTTCTTGTTCTATATTTTTGCAAGTGTGATACTATCGTGGCCCGTGGAGTGTATTTTGGTGTGTCTGCACCGTGGGGACATCTATGGAAGGGATTTTATCATCTTTGGCATGGATTCACCAACTCCTGGTTGTAAGATAGTCACATTCCCTGGTTTAAAACAGCGGTTGTCCATTATTTCTTCTGGTTTTGGCCCACGCTGTTTATGGTCTGCAAACTCAATGGCCTGGTGCTGTCCAAATGGGTAATACCGGTTGTACAGATGGTGTCATTAATTCTCTCCAGAGAATTAATTATCTGGACTTTTCAGGAAGATTGTTGCTGAAAATTGAACACTTTGTAAAATGTAGCGAACAAATCATTTTATAAACAAATATAGCTTTTATTTCTGCATTCCAAAAAACTCATTTCACCGACGCGAGCCACACGTCTACCCTGAGTGTTGGGTTCTCAGCAACCACAGAGCTGGTTTTTGCACACAACTGCCCTGTGAAAAGAAATCTCACCAACTGCCGTCTCTCTCTCTCGTGGCAGTAAACAATAAAGGTAGAACATTCAGTGAAAAGGAGAGAAACAAAAGTACACAACAAAGAAAGAACAGATTTCGTTTTTTTATTATTTTTTATTTTTTAAGCTTGGCATCAACCACATGTTTTGAGTGTAAACTCCCAGAGCACTCTAACAACCTCCTATATTGTAAACAGCTGTCAATATATAGTTGGTTGGCATCGCACTTTTGTTAATAATGCCAATAACATAAATGTCTCTAGTCACTTGCCTTCCCCTGAGGCAAAGTTAGGCATATGGTCGGCTTTTAATGTGGGGAAATCCAGCTCTTGTAGAAAGGGGCGTCGATCCTTGTGTTACACAAGTACTTTCGATTTGATTCTTCAAATCATCGTCAAGTAGTCGGGTTAGTCTTGGTGTGTTTTCATGTATTGTCTTTTGGTGGTTAACCCTAGGTTAGTTATAGAGTATTTTAACCCATTTTAAACACTAAAAGAAAATAGATGAACACACACCAAAACTTTGAAGAATTTGAAGAAAAACTTTGAAGAAAACACACCAAAAATTTGAAGTATCAAATCGAAAATACCCGCAAAAGTATAAAACAAAAACAATATGGAACGTTTATTTGATTGAAATACAAGATGGAGTATTAAGAAAATAGAACATTTAAAAAAAAAATCCTCATAAAACAAACAAAAAAACTCTTATTAAATGGCATTTGCTTTAATGAAAACATGTTGCCTAAATACACAGCCACCCACACATATATAGGGTGTTCATGCTAGATGTACCACTTTTTGGAAAGGAAAGAAAAAACGTCATATCTTGGCCAATAATTGATCTATTCTCAACATTCAAAGTGCATCACTCGAAGAAGCCGCCTTGAGACTCCACCATGTTCGACAAGTGGAACCAGGAGTACACAGCCCTCTGTGTCCTTCGAGAGATGCCTGAACATCAGTTTGATCATGACGATCAGTTGGTCTTTGGTGTCACAGTTGATACGATTAATGTCTTTCCCAACTGTATCCCACATATAATAGTCTGTAGGGTTGTAACCAGATGAGTAGGGGAGTCAGATGCTGGGATTGTGAAAGTTTGCAGACAGCCGCTTTTGGGTTTTCCGGGAGGTGTAACCCGAAGCTGAGTTCTGCTGCCACCCATACGGCCTTCCTTGCGTTTGACAATGATGGACAACAACTAAATATCGCCAACTGAACTGAGTCTGAGTTCGTTTTCGAAGATGTTGGGTGGTCTTTGCTGGAAACACTCAAAGACCATAATATTTTGAGGGAATTTGGTTTTCATGACATGTGAGACGATGCAGACTAGCCACCTGTTCTGTATGTTATGCAACTAGTCCGTAGAAGAAACTGAGCATCCACAGCTCAATTGGGTGTTTGACCTTGTTGAATATTTTCTTGGTTTTCATGAGGCGTTTGCCTTTGCGACTTTGGTATGAGGAGTATTGAAGGTCCTTGTCTAATGCTTTTTTCAGTCGTCGCTCCAATGCCTATCCCTCTCGCCAAGGTCCTCCTTGCTTTACCTGGATATGTTGCCCCTTTTCTTGCAGCTTCTCAATGAATTTTGTTGTGCGGACACAATCAAAATACTTGCTATGGCTCTCTCTTCGATCCACTGTTTCCACTTCTCCGTCACAATTATACAGCTCACATCTCACGTCCTTCAAGGTATTAAGTTGTTACAAAAATAATGCCCGCCTGAAGCGCTGGCTTTTAAAAAGTAATTTTAACACAGAATTTGTAGTTTATTTCTGGTAAATGTTAACATATATAATAATTAATGTGTTCTCAATAATAATTTGTAACTTTTTTCAAATAAAGTATTTTTGAAGCATAGAAGATCCTCAATGATGAACATTCCAAAACATGACCTTCGCCTTCTTATGTTGCATGAGTTCAAACTTGGGCACAATGCTCCTGAAACTTCTGCCAATATCAATAGAGCATGGGGAGATGGATCCACAAGCGATCGGACAGTATGACGGTGGTTCCAGAAATTCCGTAGTGAAGATGAGTCTTGAAGATGAAGGTAGAGGACGGTTGTGTAATCTTGAAAATGAACAATTGCAAGCACTTGTTGAGCAAAATCTACGTTAAAGTGTCAAAGGAATGTCCCAGACACTTGCTGTCAGCACTGCAATAGTTTCATGTCATTTTTAAGAGTATTGGAAAGGTAAAAAGATTTTCATGAATCAATGTATGTTTCTAAAATCGGACATTATTTTTGTAATGACCTAATATTAAAGAACACTGAGTTACTAACATTTTCTGAATTTTTTAATCCGACACGAATCATCATGATGCAGGTCAGTCTTTCAATATTCCAATGTTTTCCAGTCGTCCATAGTCTTTAGCTCTCAAATCCATCAATAGTATACAGAAACAGCGTTCTGTCGGCAGTTTAATTCATTCTTTTATATTACTTCTGGGCAGCGCCGAGCAACGGGTCCTGCTAGTTTAAAATAAAATATTTACTTGCTTGTCGAAATGTGAGATGAAGAGAGCTATTAGCTTCACATTTCCTCTTTTTTAATAAAAAAGAAGCATATAATGTTACTTCCGTTGTCTCCTAAAATAGATGATCTCCCTTTGTTTATTGTCTTAATAAATTACTTCCCTTGTCTTCTAAAATAGCCCAATTTTATTAGGCAAGACTATTCTCTTTGACCAATCACCAGGCATTTAATTTTTGTGTGATAAAGAAGAAAAGCTTACTTTCATCATTTTAAAAAATAGTCTTTGTACAAAAAAGACACATTTACAGTCGAATTTGTTTATTATTGGATCATGATTCACGTTGGTAGATTAAATTTTAACTATTATGATCGAAACTTGTTAGTGCCCCCTCTAGCGGATGCTAGCATAGAAAAATATCTTCTTTTTTCTTTAGTGCACTTATAAATGCTCCTTTTCCTTTTCTAGTTAACATTTTTAAAAATGAGATCATCCGATCAACAAAGATAGTGATTGGTGATTAATCTGATGTTGCTAAGGTAAACAATTCTGACTTTACACATTTTAAAATTAATTGTTCCAAAATCAAATTGACATCCTGTTGACTAAAATAGTAAAATTTTAAATAAATACATTTCAAAATGTGACATTTCTTTTATCGATTTGAAGAATATTTAACTGACAATTATTTTTACGGTAAGAAGACAGAGAATATTAATTGTTTTAAAAATAATTAAATTGCTACAATTTTATATAAATAAATAAAGAAAGAAAGAAAGAAGAGAGAGTTTTATTTATTGAAAGAATATTTAGCTGACAATTACAATTATTTTTTATGGAAGAAGACAGTCATTTTTTTTTCTTAATAGTACTGATCTTGACAAACATTTATTATTTCAAAAGAAATATTATTATTATTATTTGTACTCACTAGGAGTTCTCACACAGATTATCGTCAGTGATTGCTCACCGGCAACAACCAGTGGTATTTCCTGGAGTCTGAGTGACAACAAGCCTCCCCAGATTTCCAGTATTCTTCACCTCTTTTCGATAACGATGCGGTATCGCAATAGCCTCTTACCATTGATTTCTCGCTGGTAAGGACAATTGGTTTTCTCTGGGATTTGGGTGGCAATAAGCTTCCCCAAGGTCCCAGCATTCTCTGCACTTTTCCAGTGAAGGTCTGGTTTGTGCTGTCCCTCCTCGGTCTTCTCATCCTCCTTGACCCTCTATTATTATTATTAATATTATTATTATTAACAGTAAATTGTACTTACTGCACTTGTACCTCCTCAACAATAAAAAACCTACCCACCTGACTTGCAGCAAAATCACACCTCTTCACTGTAGAGATGCCTAGATGCTGGAAGATTTTTTACTCTAATACCTTATTTTCATAGGACTGCTTGCCTTTGGAATTCCTTCCCTCCTCCGTGTTTCCCCGACCATAACAACATGCAGAAATTTAAATGTAATGTGAACAAATATCTTGCTGCCCAACTCCCGCCCAGGTTTCCCCTATAAATCTGGTTCCCCCATCACAGTAACCCCTTACGTTTCAGTGGCAATATGTCTTGTTTGGGGTGAACAAAAAAAACAAAAAAAAAACAGATTGCTGTAGAAGGCACCGTGGATTTTCCACGCGGTTCTGCTAGTTAATAAATAATCTCTTACATTAATTGCACTATTTACCTTATCTACGTTCTTTTAATACCCTATTTAGTAAAAAGAAATATATGTAGTCATATTGGCAAATCAGTCTGCCTAATTAGCATAGATGTAAGAGAGAACCTCTATAATTCTCCTTGTAAGAATATCAAAAGATAGAAATCCGGACTTGCTACTAACCAGTGCTAATGTGTCATATAAGACTTAATTTGTGATTTTAAATACTTTTTTCTTTCTGTAATATTTCTATGAAAAAAGGAAAACTCTTATGCTAATTCACTACAAAAAAAATGAGATTCTACTTTTTTTAAAGAGATTACATGTAAACAGCCTGAAAAAATTAGTGTTAAAGAAATAAAACAAAACAAAAGCAATATTTTAGACTTTAGAGTAGGGAGATTACTTTCGCATATAAATTTAAGGTAAAATGATCATGCGCTCCACAATGATCACCCACTTCTTGTCCACCGCACGGTAATGATCACCCATTTCCGAACCAGATAGCGTTATTAAGGAAAGTCTTTAAAAACGCTATCTGGTCCGGAAATGTCTGATCGTTACCACCTGGTGGCCTGGAAGTGGGTGATCATTTTATGTTAAATTTATATGCAAAAGTGATCCCCCACTTTAAAGTGTAAAATATTGTTGTTGTTTTGTAGTTTTTTTTATTTATCAGTCAGAGGTTTTGGAAGGAGTTAGAGCCAAGAATCCTAGGAGTCATTGTCGAATTTTTTATCTCCAAAGAATCATCATCATATTCAATTTAACGTCTGTTTTACATGCATTTGACTGCGAAACTAACCTATCTCTGGTCAGGTCTTTATTTATCCCTCTTTCTCTGAAGCCCATCCTTATCACTTCCTCCCATGTTTTCCTTGGTCTTCTCCTATGAACTGACCCTGCTACCGAAACTGTTCTACGTCTACTAACCTAAGAACT